>RSEF01000006.1:15178343-15221515 GCA_003993805.1 Himantopus leucocephalus | reverse complement strand
GGGACGGATTAGGAGGGCGGTGGGGGGCACAGGGCAGAAGGCTACAGCAAACAAAATCAACCTAAGCAGCCTTCCAAACTTTAAATCTGGGTTGGGAGGACTCTATGTATTCTTCTTAAACAAACATTAGTATTGTATCATTCAGTAGATATAGCCAAAACCTCACACTATAAAAATAGTTCATGTTTACTGTATTCACTAAATACACTGCCTGTATATACTTTAGGTCAGTCTGCTTACTTTACTGACTATTATTTGTAACAAAGAAAACAGCTATGGGGAAAGTAAGCCGGAGCCTACTTTCATTTAAATGGGATCAACTACACAAATGTTATTTTTTGTGGTACCCAGAGGTTTACATCCAAACTGCCACTTCATATTCTCTATCATGCTCAGGTGTGCCAAGGCCAGGTCGCTGGGGTACGAGGAACGTGCACAGCCTACCTTCCACATACGGCATTTAAGCCATTTCCACTTTCCTTTATCCGTAAAACCTACTGCGGAAATCACTGAACCAAACTGATCATAAAATCTCACAACTCCACTTTTAGACAATTAACCATTTTTGATAACTCCAATTACCTCCCTCCCCCCCCCAATGTTAACTCTAGATGTTTTTGTTGTCTTGCACAAATGAATCCTAAATCCCCAAAGTCAGGCAAAGCAGGACCCATTCAACCCTCCCCTTTCTCCACTTTTTCCCCTAGCCAGGATCTCTGCTCTGTCCCGCCTGGAGCTTAGGATTTGTCTTCCATTCAGCCACCTATTTCCCACAACTTCTACTGCCTGCAACTGGATACTACAGCAGAGAAACTTCTAATCAAAGGGTCAGTTCCTGGAGTTCATTTTCGTCCAGGGTCACCATACATACCCGCATTTTACTCTCCTTCCATTCTGTGCAATTATTTTATAGTAACTATTTGAGCTGGTGAAGATTAGAGGCTTGAAAATGTAAGTTCCATCATTTATGGCAAAAGCATGACATGGATAGCTACAATTTAAACTTTTCTACAATGTTCATTCAACTGTAATCACAAGATGGGAAATAAAATCTCTAAATTAAAGATGATAGGCTATCAGAGTCTGTAGGGCACCCTCTGAGTAGAGATTCTGCTGTTCAAACCCTTCTGTGATGATTTGTTATGAAGTGAACTGCTGCCTAATAAAAAAAGGCTAAAACCGCCAAAATAATGGGAAAAAATAACCTAGAGAAGATATTTCGCCAAGGTGCCAGTGGTCAAAGGGTCCAGTTCTTTATGCACCTCATTTGTAACAGACAACAAAGAAGATAAAGCAGACACCTTAAGGTAAAACGTGTTACCAAATCTTTCATCGTACATAAGGTTTGCTTTTTGTATAACCTCGAGGTAGACTACAAAAATTGAATCGGAGACTGCAGACAAGGTACAACACACAAAAAGACACATGGATCAGGATAAACCATTAATATTCATGAATGGTTTAAGTTCTCCATGGCCATAATCGATATCCAATGAAGTTAATGAGATCTTTCCATTGATTTCAGAAGCCACTGGGTTGAGCTCCAGAGACAACAATATCACATTCTCCGCAAGCATTCCAGCTGGTAACACATACCTGGGTAAGTTGCTACCCTCCCATTCAGAATTTTAGCGATAAGCAAAAGACGCATTATTTTATTTCAAACTGGTTTTGCAAAATGAGCAATATACCATTACAAAACGCAATACGGAGCATTTAATATCTTTAATCGAAGAGCAGTCAAGGCCACCGTAGTTACTTGCGATGTTAATGCCAATATGAGATCCACGAATAAGAAAATCGTTATTTAAGAAGGNAGGAAATAAAAAAAAAAAAAAAGCCTCAATGTGTTATCCTCCCAAAAGGTTGAGATATTGTTTTGTTTTAACTTTGAGCCTCAAGAAAGCAGTGCTTCAAACTCTTATGTCTTCTAACACATCGAAGCCCATCCAATAGATTTAATCACTGATAAGCCGAGTTATAAGTTCAAACTGGCCTTGACCTTGGGCAGTATGACATTATCTGAAAACCATTAATGGTCTGAAACTAAAGGAAAAGCTCATTAATAAAAGCAAAACCGTACAAAGGTACAAAGGTAAAAAAAAAAGGAAAAAAAAAAAGGAAGTTTTATTAGAAGTATTGATCATGACCTAGGGCACTACAGACATTGATCTTCCCACATCTCCACAGGAAAAAAAAAAAGTTAAGCCAACAAATTATTGATCTATTATGAAACCTGCTGAACAAGCCATACATTTAATTTCTTACAACGAAAAAAATAATGAAACCAAATTAAGGTAAAGAGAAAATACATTTGTTAAAAAATTACTATCTGATTAATTTCATAGAATAGCCACCCTGTTAGTATGATTTGAACCTAAGTGTCGGGAGGGGAGAAGCCCAAGCACTGTAAACCTTTAAAGCACGGGTTTCACATTTCACCTCATTAGACCAAATGCTTTTAAGGAGAAATGGGTAGTGTCCAATACTGAATATTGCAGCAACACGGAACGCAAGTATAGAAAAGGAAAATGCTGAACTTTTAAGCTTAAAGCATAAATTTAATGAAAAGTTTATAGGATAATTATTTTACGCGAAAGAGAATACTGTAGTTTTGGATTTTCTTCGGTTGGTTCAAAAAGTCAGAAAGATATATTTAGACTGACATAACGCTCTAGCTGCAAAAACAGCTGCTGAAAAACTAAAATCCACCAGAATTGCCTATTTGGTGTACGTGGAGAGGGGCAGGTGTCATTTTCAGAAAACAGGAGATAACCTTGACAAAGATGCTTCAATTCCATGTACATGTGAAAAACACGATTTAAATTTGGTAGGCTCTCATTAGTTCCAGTGCTTCCCAATTACTCAATGACCGATTCTGCTGTCTCCCCATTCTTGTAATATAGTTCTATGATAAACTCGGTGGTTTTCAGCATATGAGATGTCAAAGAGATCGTTTCCCTTCTGATAGTATAATCATGGCTCTGTCATGGTACTGATTTTAAAGTATTACAGCCATGTATACAGGAGGTATCAGAAATTTACGATAAATTAATTCTATGTGGATGCTCTAGTTGAGGAATAGTATCATAGNGGCCTAATTTCTAAAAAAAACAAAAAAAAAAAAAGAAAAGCTAGAGCATATGAAGCTACTTTCTTTCCTGAACAAGAGAGTCCATTTGAGATTTAATGGCACCTGAATCAATATCTTACTGTAAATTCATTCAACGTTGCTCTCCAGAGTCAACCAAGACAGGCCTCAAGTGGTTTAAGAGTTGGCCTTATTGAAATCCCCCTGCCTCAGTCCAGTCTTGATGTTAAGTGTGCCCATCTGTTATGGATAGCGCCTCCAACCAAGAGATACCATTTCTGACAGGAGTTCTTCAGCGTGCTGCGCGCCACCCTCTTGTAAGACATTTAGACTCATTTGGGATAGTAAAAACAAAAGTTGAGTGTGAAGAATGGCAGAAGTGTCTCACACTGATGGGCTCTAAAATGTCAATCAATGTAAAAAAGGTGCACGTACAAAAAGCAATTCTACATTTAAATACACAATGATGGGCTCTAAACTACCTATTACGACACCATAAAGAAAATTTGAAGTCACAACAGATAATTCTACGAAAATGCCAGAACAATCATCAGTGGCAGACCGAAAAGCCAATAAAATGTTAGGAATTATTAAGAGAGGAATACAGAACAAAGGAGACAACAGAATTAAACCACTTTGTAAATGTCTCAGGCACTTGAACATTCTGGTCCCTCATTCACAAAGCGTATGGCAGACCTGAAAAAAGCTGCAGTAAAGGGTGCAGTGCCAGGGTGTCAGAACTACGGAGCAAACAAAGAACAAATAGAATAGGAAAAGAGTCTGGGAAAAAGAGTAGTGAAAGGGAGATAAGCAGGAGTTCTGCAAACTCAAAAGTAATAAGACATTGCATATGGAATGATTACGGACTGGCCGTGCAATACAAACCGCCGGAGACAGCCAGTAACATTCTTAGGTGGCTGAATCCAAACAAATAAGGGGAGGCATTTCTTTACATAACACAGAGTCCGCGACACTCTTTATCACAAGACATTACGTGTGGTAAAATCCTATTTTGGACTATTAAGCACAGAGACAACATCTCTAGTTCAGAAATTCCCAAGCTACAGATTGCTGGATGCCACGAGAGCGTAACGTGGAAGCGTCACTGTAGATTTGTTCTGGTTTTATCCTCTTTTACAAGTAGCCGCTACCGTACACTGTCGCAGGTACCCGGTTACACCGACCTTTGGTCTGCTCAGTCCTGCTCCCTCTCTTTCAGTGCTGCCTCTCCAACATCATGTAATTTCTACCACCTAAGCAGAGGATTTGTATATTAACAGTTATGCCTCCAAGGATGCTTTTTAGATTTATGGTACAAAACCTGACTTTGTAAACCTACGTATTTGTATTTGAGAAACGAACATAGGAATTCTTCTGTGCAAGAGGAAACGCTGCCTAGTCCTAGGGAATGGGATAGCGGCCCACACCTACTGCCCTTCAGCAAACACCGATTTTTCCACACCTGAAAGGGGTAATTTTTCCTTGGAATGCCAGAATGTAAATTCAGTGTAGCACCTGAAATCCAGGCTAGGTTTAATAAGAGGCACGGTTTTGCCTTGAAAATTCCTTATTACTAGGGATTATACACAAAAATGTGATTTACCAGCTTCATGCAAATTCTGAGCTAAACTGGTGCATTAACACGTTAGACTAGAAAAGATATCCTTTTTGAAATAAATATGAAATTACTGAAACACACAGATTACACACATACATGTATTCATTTTTATATGCATATGTATACATATGCATATGTATATGCATTCTTTGAGATGCAATATTGATACACTTTTAAGCCCAGTTAAGATACTGGTAACCAGGAACTTAGGTTTCAATAACGTGTTTCAGCTGTCTAATAAAATGCTCAGACCTCCTCTCCCACACAGCATGAAATCATGAATGGTCTCAGTTACAAAAAGGTATTACCAGCTTTGCTATTCATTAATCCCTATCAACAAATCTTCATTATTAATTTAGGCTTTGTGGTTTCCTGTCACAACTAAACTAAAAATAACTCTATTGGGCTTTCTAGCTCGTTTTTTATGCCATTAGCAGACTAAAATTTCCTTTTTTCCTAAATCCATTTTTGTTTTTTCAACTTTTCTTTCAATTTCTGACTATAAATGGATAGGAAAAGTGAAAGCGTGTAATCCTGTGAAAAAGAGTACACACTGTAATATAACCCAACTCCTGTTTCCCTAGGTCCAAGAGACTGCTGTTGTTTGTGTAAACACACAGGAAGGCTGGCTGATAAAAAGAGCTAGCCGAGGTTTTCCTGTCTGGAAGGCTACGCATGAAAGCTGCGAGAAGCAAGGAAAAAAATAACACTTTTTCTCGCTTCTTAGAGGAGAACACACAATACTCAGTATCTTGCAGGAAGAGGAGCTGCAAACAGGCCCACCATAAAGTGTCAGCAGTGTCAACAGTAATAAATACTTCTATGTTTTATAGATAGGCTTACAAGGTAACATGCCGGTCTATGATTGCAGCGCAACCTGACAAAGAGAACCTACTGACCTCTGTTTAGAGTGAGCCGTACGCTCGAATATCAGTCCTTTTTCTTCCCCCCAAAAACATACAGCATCATGCCATTACGATTGAAGAACGGCTCTTAAGATCTCTCTAGTTTCCACAGTTTTGACAACCCTTCTAAAACAAACANTTTTTCTTCCCCCCAAAAACATACAGCATCATGCCATTACGATTTAAGAACGGCTCTTAAGATCTCCCTAGTTTCCACAATTTTGACAACCCTTCTAAAACAAACAGTTTAAAAACTCTCCTTCCAAAATATTTAAGATCTAACACATCCTTACAAAGTAAAAGAAGCTTCATCATTCCTAAAACCGTACTATGCATACCTTTGTTGTTATTTTCATTTAGTTTTGGTTCTATTTGGTTTTTGGCTTTTAATTTATGCACATATCTGCATACGTCACCCTCAGAATGGTTGCACTGGGTGACACCAACATCCATTTAGCTCAGTGTCCTGTTTCAGATAACAGGTAGAGGCAAACGCCTCGCGTTACTCCAACATCAAACCCTTGGGAGGCAGGCTTTAAAATCTGGTAATGTTGCAAGTCTTATCGTGACATATTAATTTGCTCTATTGTACTTGCTGTTTAATTTATGGACTGGCTCAAATAACAAGTAATAACAACAAGTAGAAAGTCACAAAACTGTTTCAGTATGTACTATGTGGTAGGTGTGCTAAGAAATTTTTAAGGGGAATGTTTCTCATTCTACCACATTTGCCAGCGCTGCTAATGCATTTCCTGAAATATTCTCAAGTAACGTATCCCACAAACTGAAGAAGATGTAAGTGGTTATTAAGCCCTAACTAAGGTGGCTTTAATGCTTGAATCCTTAAAAAAAAATATCCATTTTTACTGCCATATTCTAACAAATGAGGTTATTACAAATGTGCCCTTAACAGAGGTGGTCTCGCAAACACTGGGGGGGGGAAGAATGGAAAATTCTATGTTCACGCCTGAACATGCCAGATTTCATCATTCATAACTTGAAAAATGCTGAAGTGATTTTCTTTAAATTTGGATTGTTTTTCTTTCCTCTCTTAAAGCTATAAAACAAGCCAAGTATAAAGTTTGTAGCTTCAGCTGTTTTTGAATTATGCAAATATTTCAATATAAAAGTATGTTTTTCCATTGCTGAACTGATTTTGCTCAGACTTTCCGAAGATTTCCCTTTGGGCCAAGACCAGTCATAAAATGTATCTGACTAAAAGTAATTTGTTTAAAAATGTTATGAGCAACTCTGTAAAAGGGATAGCTTTCACAGCATTTGATTCTGACAAATGTTACAGCACACATATAGATATGACATATAGGTTCTTGCCAGAGCTTGCAATTTTTGGTGCGTTTCTTAAAAGCTCCAGCTGCTGAAATCAGGAGATTGCATGTGTTCATTAACTCTCCCCCCTTTCCCAGCATATGTATTTTTTGTGGTTATGGAAAAAAGTATTGAAACATGAAATGAATGGATCCCATAAACTCAAGAACCCTCAGTCAAATCCAGAATCTCAGGCCTGGGAAGAGGGATATGATGGAACAAGGCTGTGGTAGTGGGACCAGAGTCTTGATAGCCAAGTAGTTCCCAGTATGGATGAGGAGCTTCCACACAAGGAATCAACCCAATGCTGTTCCTCAAATGAACTCTTCTGGTAAGCAAGTCCATAGATCCTATTTTCAGTTACCAGTACCTTTCCCAAGCCACAATCCTCTGTACTGAAAGGTTTTGTCACAGGTGTCTCTCACAGGCTACCTTTTTTTGAGAGAGTTTTATCAAAATTCAGTCATGTTGGGGNGAGGGATATGATGGAACAAGGCTGTGGTAGTGGGACCAGAGTCTTGATAGCCAAGTAGTTCCCAGTATGGATGAGGAGCTTCCACACAAGGAATCAACCCAATACTGTTCCTCAAATTCAGTCATGTTGGGCACTGATGCTAGAGAAAAAGACAATGTTTTTGTCAATGCTAATTCTTCAAGTTCTTCAGTAAAGTGATAAAAATTGACACCATTGAAAAATGCACCTCAGGTTGCCCGGAGAGGTGGTCGATGCCCCATCCCTGGAAGCATTCAAGGTCAGGCTGGACGAGGCTCTGAGCAACCCGGTCTAGTTGAAGATGTCCCTGCCCGTTGCAGGGGGTTCGGACTAGATGACCTTTAAAGGTCCCTTCAACCCAAACCATTCTATGATTCAATGACAGGAAGAGGAAAACTTCAGACGACGATCGTTTGCACATGCTCTGTGGAGTCTCATTAGAAGCTGACAGTTAATTTAGTCAACATTTCATCTGCGACGGCTCCTGTGTGCCAACCCTAAACACGCCTTTCCTTTCCTATAAAACACACTGATCACACTCAGCTTGAATTTGAGTTTGCCTCTTCCTTGCAGTTATTCCTACTGACAGAGAACAGGAAGGAAGGGGAGAGAAAAGGGGCCTTGGGGCTGGAGTACTGTGACGGAGGAGATATGAACAGACAGTAGAAAGACCCAATGCGCTCCATGATAAAGGGACAGAAATTTTTCCTCTGAAAACATAAATAATTCAGACAGCCACAGAAAGCGGACTGACAAGTGGGAATGGCTTAGGTTGGGACTGCTGATGCAGTTGCTGCTTCTCACCATTTTCATGATCTGCTCCAGTTACACGGACCTCTAAGTCGCTCGTCAATCCGTGCCTGAATGCCTACAGCTCGTGGCCTGTTTGAGGTGAGCCACCACTGGTTTTGGCGGGCACTAAAACACTGTTGTGTAAACTGCAGCAATTTGTAACATGACTAAATATCTTTGCAGTACGGCTGGGCCAGAATTTTGGAGGAAGTAGACGTTTTAGCTGTCTCAGTCTAAGCTCTCTCCCTCGTCTGAAAGAGCTATATTCTCAGAACCTTTTGGTCAATCTTTCTTTCCTTTTGGTAACGAACTGTGCCTTTCTGCCCTATGCTCTACTCCTCAAATACCTGTTGATACTTCCATTCTCTGGAATGTCCAGGAATCAACAACTGTTGCCACAGTCCTCTCCACATGTAATGATTAGCTGTATCTGGCCTTCTTCACCCCACCAATAAAAAGTAAGAAAACCCACATCTAATTTCCAGCATGTATAATTCTGTGCCCTTTCACAAACGAGCTGGCAACCTTCAACAACCCTTTTTATCCATCTTATCTCCTCTCCGTCCAGCCAGAGCTGTATCAAAGTGTACCCCCTCATTATTTCCGTTACCTGATCCCCCATTCAACCTACACACGACTCACGGAAGAGGTGCACTCCTCCTCTCGTAACCCAGCCCCGTGGCTGCCTTGTCCTGGACAGTAGGCAGAGGCTTTGAGAGAGGAGACAGAGCTCTGTTAAGGATGCTCTTACAGCCTGAGTGTCGCCTGCCTCATCCTGCCCGGCGCGGGCAGGGGGAAGGGAAAGAAGGGGGAGCGGGGTGGTGGCCATCCCGCTCTGTCTCTTCACAGAGTGCAGCCCGATACACGCCATTCCCTTCTGCTCCCATGGCTCACAGTGATGCTGCTCTGCGCTGCCGCCGGAGAGCAGAGACCTTTCCACGGGGAAAATGGGGAAGGAGAGGAGGAACAAAAGGCAGAAAAGCCCCAAAGGCCCAATTCACCTTGGAGTCTGTTACTCTTACACCTGTAAGCTCCAGCTCCACCCTGCGCTCTTTCAGACATAAACTAAGACCATTGGAATACGTGATCTGCCCAACAGCTGATGCAGGGTGGTTAACAGCAGTATTAGAAAGGGAAGAAAGAGTAGAGTCCTTTGCCTGGATACTGATCCCCTCCGGTTGAGTGACTACTGACAGAAATGTCTTCCAAATAATAAACACGTTGCTCTAATTATTATTAACTTGGACAAAATATAAAGCAGAATGTACCAACAAGCATATCCAAATCCATAGCTGACTTTGCAAATACTATTTTAATCTAGGGACAAACTATTTGAGACTATATTGTTTCCTCAGAAAGGCAGGATAAACAGCCCGCTTTTTCAAAAAAATGTATTCCCGTGCATTAGCAAAAGGAAATGATATTTATACTGGTAACTACTCCTAAATGCAGTAATTCTTCCAAAGACCATTCAGAAACTTTTTACACTTTCCACTGCAGGTTTTGAAGCGCAACTCGACCTAATTAGTGTTGAAATAAGTGTGTTAGCAGTACTCTGTGCCATTCTGTGGTATCATCATATGCTAAATTAAGGGACACATTTTCCCTCTTAACGTTATTATTTTAATGTGAGGAGGTGGGAAAAAGATGATCCACACCAAAGGAAGGAAAAAGGGGGAAAACAATAACAAATCGGTATCTCTTTCGAGAATTGCCCCACAGGCCAAACATTTTTATGTTCTTAATCATTATTAAATGACTTAACATGACACACAGAGCCTGGCGAATGATTGCATCCTGACATGAGAACGAATTACAAATGAAATGAAAGATCAAGCTGTATTAGAGGACTGCCTCTGGGAAATGAAAATCTTTAATTCTCTTTTATTATTGACATTTATTTGGCTGCCATGAATAACAACATAGCAAAGAGATTCAGCTACGCTTGTGCACTGAATAGCTTATCCCACGGCTCAAAACTGCCTTAACATTTATCATGTTTGCTTTTGTAGCTGACACCATTGCATACACTCTCTATCCATCTTGCATTTATCATGCATATAAAGTGCATTCTCTAATTTAAGTTCATTTCATAGCGAACAAACAGCTAAGATTAGCAAGTGTCAGTCCTCAAATAAGCTCCCAGTTGTAAAAATATCAAAGAAGGGATTAATGGATTTGTTAACAACTCCAGTTTGAAGAATAAAATAAGTACACAGTGAAAATTAAATAAGAGCACAGGAGGGTTACATATAAGATTTAGGTTTACTACCGTTATTACTACCTCATGTATAAAAACATTTTTATACTGCTATTTCCCAGCCAACTGTACAACACTCAAGTGGAGTGCCTCCATATGGGCCATTCACGTAATGCAGTAACTTTCTGGAAGCCACACTTCCATCATTATTCAGTGAGACACACATACCCAGCTCTCAGTGACCGCTTTCTATTTCCTTTAAACCAGTTTGTAGCTAACAAAGTAGGGGAAGAAGCAAACTATTGCAGAAATCATTCCAACCGCTGCTAAGAATGATCTATATAGCAGTGACATCCCTACTTAGTGCCTAGCCCTGCAGCCACAGTCTGAAGCCAATTCTGATTTTGAGGCAAATATTATATGAGTAAGCAGCAGTCCCTCAGGTGCAAAGCTTCCTCAACTTCACTTGATTTCCAAAGGAGGAATTCAGCCCTGACTAATAACTTACCTTGTGAAGGAATGAACGACTGAAATGGCTTGCCACAGCACATGTTTTTAATAGCTTTATTTAGTCTAGAAGCATAGGTGGACAGAATTAAAGAGACTGTCAAAAGGTAGGCAGTTGTGTTTATAATGCTGAAATCTGTGCGTCGTACATCATCAATTTAGACAGCACAAACTACTTGTATCCCTGCTAGAACACCTTTTTCCCACGTACTCCTTTGAGAATAGAAGAGCAGACGGCTGAGAAAAGCTAAAGTGAGACTTTCTGCTCAAAGCAAAAAAGCCTGGAAATTCACTTAGTACTGGATTTCACTTCCTCCTCTTCACAAATGTTTAAATATACTATACTGTTGCACAGCTGTTCTCAGCAGGCATAGCGTGTTCTTGTTTGCAGCAAAGATGGCTACACAGATAAAATCTCAAGTCATAAAAATCTGAGTAAAACCAACTGGATCAATATTTTAGATCTATGTTATAAAAAAAGAACTTAAGATGTTCAGAACTAAATTCTCAGGCATTCCTGTGAAATCTTAACTTCTCAAATCCAGAACCTTAAAACAATTAAAAGCATAACAGATGAGGTACATGCACTAACATCAAAAGGCAAACGCTCCGACTACCATTCAACAGTTATAATTTGTAAAACCACAACTTGTAATTGATTAACTAGAATATTTACTGTGAGCGACAACGGAGATTTGAAAAATATACCTGTAGCCATTACAGTGTCATCTTTCCCCTGGGTAAAGACTACGATTCGTTGCCTTTTAGTGTTCACCTTTGGCAGGGCTTGCGTCTTCCGGGCTATCTCTTTAATGTCTTCAGTCTATTAATAGAGGGAAGGAAAATTCTCGTTACCGGCATACTAGAGCGGTGAGAGATTAGAACTTTATTAGCAGATCAAAGATTTATTTTCTTACGGCTAGGTATAAAACAGACTTTATTGTTAGCAGAGGAAGATTTTCAAAGGAGGAATACTTCATTCTCCTAAGGGTTTATGTAGTACTATGAGACCATTGTTTTTAATCTTGATAATGATAGTTCAGCTATTCCAATTGCTGAAAAACTGCAAAGCTAACAAAGGAATTACAGAGCATTTCCTAATGAGCAATTAGTGGGTTTCTTTGCTGCTGACTGGATTCTAACCTCACCTATCATAAAATTAAAAATACAATTGGTAAGAGAATTCTTCGGATAAACTCTGAGCCTGATTTTCATCCAATTTAGCCAGGTTTTATAGTACTATAATCCCTCCGATTCCAGCAAGATTACAAATACGGTTCCTCTAACTTCCCTACCGCAACTGATCTCAGCCAGCAGACCGCGCGTGCGCCGCAGCCCCTCAGAGGTGGGGAGCCCGGGCGAACACGCTCTGCGCTCACTACCTGGGGCGTGATTGAGCTGCAGGGGAGCAACAGGTGAAAGCTCTGTTCAGTGGGGCACAGAACATCCCCGATTTTCTGAAGTAAGGCTAAGCTGCAGAAATTTCAGGGATCTTGGCTTTAAAGGGCCTTTGTCCGTACACCATAGCGCAGGCAGCTAGGAACGGAGCAACCGACGTACGGAACCAAATCTCTCATCCATCCAGCGTCTCCGACAGCAACAAGTTTGAAATGTTTAATGTGATGCAAGAAACTCTAACAGCACCACTTGTCGTTAGAATACTATCCTTCCTGTTCTCATAGTTGCCCTATGATCTGAAACGCAAGGATTTCAATTTCTAATTCACTTGGTTTTCAATCTAATCTAAATATAGGTATTCCCGTTATTTGTATATGCATCAAATCCTTTTCTAATGCTAAGTGGGAAGCTTTTGTTCTCCGATTTATCTCAAGCCAGTAAGTTCTACAAATTAACTGTGGTATATGCAAACCTGTTTCCTGCCATCATTTACATTTGTTCTTTTTTTCTTTTATTTTTTTAACATTAGCAAAAGGAAGAAAGACTGTAATTATTCTCTGTGCTACTTACTATGTCCCACTTTATTCAGATTTGTGTGATACTTTTTCCCCCAGTTTGCTCTTGCATACAAGCAACTGTAGCAAAACATAGCTGATTTGGTGAGGGCCTAGCGTTGAGTACATGAAAGCGTAACAATACGTTCTGCATTGTTTTGTGTCCTGTTTGTTATGAATCCCAACTCACTTTTAAACACAATTACATAATGAATAGAATTAATTTATAAAGCTGTCCAGAGTGGTTTCAAGTAATTTACCAGAGTTGTTACAATTGATTTTTATTATTAATAAATTGATTTTTATCTTTCAAGATCAGCTTATAATGTTATTTTGAAACCCAGGTACAGTATGTGCCATTTTGACTGCAGCTGCTGATTTTAACAAGAGACTGATTATTTTTCATCAGCAGGTCAGTTAAACACTTCAAGACCTATAATCTGCATACCATTCAGTCCTGGTTACTTGCCGATTTCTCATAATCTTGTAGATCTTCAAGCACTTCACCTTTCTTACGGACAGAGAATGTGCCTGGGCTATAAATCCACCAGTATCTACTTACGTGAAAATTACCTCGCTCTTTTGCAGTACTTTTAGCCTCCCCTTAATTTCTCCCCCAAGTCTTGGTAGTCAGTGAGCCCACTGATTTATACACGTTTGCCAAACACAAAAATAATCTCCGCTTACTAACTGGTCTTTTTACGTCTTTTTAAAATTCTCTCCTACTTTTCATTTCCTTACACTACATTCTCATTTGTGTTATTTCTTCCTTCCTCCTACTCAGACTGTTGATACAGCTTTTAGAAGGCAACGTCTTCCACCAGAGAAGAACGGGAAGAACCTTGAGCCACTCTGCGCGGACTGAGGACACTGAACAGGGGCGGCCTTACCCCTAATTCTCAAAAAGCGAGGAGTACCTTAAAGACGCCAGAGAAAAAAACTGAAATTGCTGCTCTTCTGTTTTGAAACGTCTTTTTAAGAGATTTGTGAATAGCAGGTATCAGCTGGTGGCACAAGCTGTTGAATAGGGGATGGATGGAGAATCACAGCCCTCCAGCCTGGGAATGTGTAGGCTTCTGAAGGTTCACCTAAATTCTGAACTATTTCAGGCTTTGATAATTAAGAGATCCATGAACTAGGAAACGCAATAAAGCATCATGGAGATCAAAGGAAACAGGAGAGAGGTGTTTAGTTTTTGCTAAGTAGGAAGTGGCTACTTGTGACTTTATTAAGCACATTTACAGTGAAGCAAAGCAGGCACAGAAGTCAAAGAGCTTGAAGATATTTGTGTAATGTATTTACATGCACTTTAGATTTGAAAAGGAAAATGAGAAAGTTATAACAGGAGAAAAAGGCACGATCAAGAGTTGATGTCATCAGTTTAAGGAAGAATAAAGACGAATTTATATGGGGGAAAAAGGACCCTGAGGAAAAAGATTAGTGAAAAATGATGGTAAAGGATGAAATAAAGCAGATAGCGAAAGAAAGCAAAAAGCACGTACGTTTTCAGGAAGAATGAAATATATAATAAGCATGTAACAGTAGAAGGAAGGTATTTAGGGGAAAGGCGGCAATCTTTTAAAAAGCAGACATTTCAAAACAGAGTGGTTTGGAGACTTGTGTCTGATTGTGCAGACTTCAAAAGTTACTGAATAGCATCTTTCGCGAGAATTAACTTGGCCATTTTTTAGTTAAAATGACTTCTATAATAAAATTCTTCACAGGAAAAGAATAAAATAGAGTTTACATAGTGGAAGAGCTGCAACCTCAGTGTTGAGGAGGCTTTAACTTTTCCACGCTATATCTCCGCCTTACCATTATGTTCTTCTGAAGGTACAAGTGTGACATTCGATAATATGTGAATATTTACAGCTTATGACCGCAGAGGCACTGTGCCCCTCATTTCATTGTCAGGCAAACATCACGAAATATTGTCATCTGCTATTTCTCTTCAGAACATACATAGTATCTTCAAATAGCTGTAATGAATAATATTTGTTTTGCAATGACTCGTACCTGCACGCTTATCCTGACTTTCTTATACATCCTGTACCTACAGACATGGGTGTATGGTAGGACTGTACTTGTTTGTGGTCCTAAAGCCTCTATAATGTCCCAAATTCACAGGATACTCACACATATCCAATTGTTAGAATCTGATTTAACAAAGCTGACATACAAATTTCACAAAAGCGTGATTTGCCTATTGATGCCGCCCCTGAAAAACCTTGCATGTGGCACTGGCTCCAGCAAGTAAATGGAATATATGCACGTGAAGAAAGTACATCAGCTATCCCAGGATCAGAGAGAGGTATGTGAAAAACTGCAGATTTAAAACTGCTAGTCAAACTATGTCTGCTGACCTTTCCCTCTAAACCAGGGCATAAATCCGTTGAAAACAGTGGGCCTGTGCAGTTGACCTCATTAACGTGAAGACCTAAATCTGGTCCAGGGTACCAAAACTCTCCAATTTGATTCCCCAACCAATACAGACTTAGGAGGAGATCTCTGCCTCTAACAGGAAAAAATTTGTCTTGCATGGCAGCTGCTACTAACCCCTTAGATACACACTGTTCCATTCACTTCGTTTTACTTCTGGGTTGACAGACAGAACTGAACTCCAAGTTTTATGTTAAAGTAGGATTATGTTTTCCTAATTCCTACATAGAATAAACAGCAGGATACCATTTTGTAAAAACAAAACCTCATAAACCTTTGTCCTGCCACTTTTGTTACTTGAAACTTATTACAAACATCCAGTTAAAATATACTGGCAACCATTCTACCGCTTCAAGGGGAACCAAGTCCAGGAGCTTCCCTGGGATAAAAATTGTGACTATTATAATGGATTATTGAGATGACTGCAACACAGAATTACAATGAAGCACCATCTTCACAGACAGTGAATTTACTATTTATTTAATAGTTTTCAAATGTCATAGAACACTAAATTCACAAAAAAGAAAACACTGATGCACTCCAGGAGGAGACTGCATCAGAAGTAATGTTCTACTTTTACAGGTAAGTGTTGGTCAGGAGATAAAACGAAGGAAATAACGGTCTTCAAATATTGTGACTGATTTTTCAAAAATACCTTGGATTTCAGCAAAGCACAACGGAAAACAAACGCTTGGTAAGGTGAAGCATAAAAATAAAAATTCCTTTGAACGTGGTTTCTCTTACAAAGGAAAAAAGAGGTGTGTGTCATAGAAGTGTTTTCTCCTGCCTCTGACAAGATATTTTTTTCGTCAGAAAAGGTGTATTTTTTCCTGAAGTTCACTCGATTGGACTTCTTTTTTGGAAAAATTGTTTCAGATATACTTAACTCGATCAATATTTCAAAGATGCATTTAGTCCACATAAACTGTTGAAATTACTGGAAGGTAGAAAAGGAGACAATTAAAAAAAAAACAGGAAAAAAACCCCTAGTCACAATGGATTTTTCATGCTCAAAGATTTCTGATGATTTTTGTTAAAAAATAAAATTCCAGGCTGCAATTCAAATTCAGCTACCAGCAACTTTTCGTCACTTCTATGATAAATACCCTCTTGATTTCTGCTTTGGTCCCTCCAGTCCTTTACTTTTCCATGTTTTGCCAGTTCTCTATTCTCAATATAAATTGCAGAATCAGTTCTACAAGCTTTTGAGAGTTGCTGGATTTTTTTCTTGTTTTTAATCGAAAGGCTGATTGATACCTTTGAAGTTTTTCCTAAGACACTTTATTAGTAGTGNTTTTTTTTTTTTGAGTTTTTTTTTTTTTTTTTTTTTTTTTTTTTTTTTTTTTTTTTTTCGCCTCCACAGCACAATGGGAAAACAAGAGCGTGGACACTTACCAAGTTTTACACATCTCTGTCAGTATACTTGACATGTGAGTTGTTGCCAAGCAAGGGGGTAATAAGAGATAAGATCATAATCATTGTGCACTTTACTGATATGCTGTAATCAAATGTGGCAGATTTAGGATGTTCAGAAGGAACTGTGCTAGAATCTCTAAGCAAGCACTAATGGAAAGGTTAATATGATGGTAGTTAGCAGACACCAGCAAAAGCAGTTTGTCACTAGAACTGAATTTAAACCAGGCACATTCAAAGTCTTTCGCTCAAGGGGGCAATAAAAATATAGAATGGGTAGACTTAATACACTACTTCCTTTCTTTTTTATTGTCTAGCTACCAGAGGGTACCAATAATTTGTTATGCTTCATATTCTATTTGGAGGCATCTGCGAAATTCATTCATTTGATAGAATAAACTCAAAGTGTATTTTTATGCTAACAATACAGATTCTACAAATGAAAATTGACAGAGATAAAAAGTCTTGATTTCCACAAAGCAGCCACACGAAATCTGGGAAACATAAAATGAAAAGGGACAGCCCCCAGTTTTAATATCTAAAACACTGATGGCATTGATGTACCTGCCGGTGTATGGTTCTAAAGAAATCTAAATTGTAGAACAAAAGCTGTCAGTCTTTCCCTCTTCTTCTCTATGCAACCATCCACACACAAAAGTGGCACGTTCTTAAAGCGATGCGGTTTGAATTGCGCGGCTTCTATTATTTATGCAAAATGGGTGTTGAGCAGTCAAACTCCTATCTATTCTTTTACACTGCAAACAAATCAATTAAGGTGGGTCTTATTGCAGTGAAAAAACACGTAAAAGGATTTATGTGTGTTCAGTTCTGCAATTCAGATTTCAGTGAGATCGGTTACTATCTGCAAATCGAGCACAACCGTTGTCACATTAATTATAGTATTTAAAACCTGCCTATTTGAATTCAGCGTTAGAGACCAATAGCTGATAGCTCTCCAGATTAAGTTATCTGAATTTAGCCAATGGGAGATACTATTCAAATAAATACCTCGGCAAGATGGAATCAAAAGCTCTGAAAATCACTGTAAAATCAACAGTGTTTACTTCAAGAAAGTAGAGGATCATACATTTTTAGAGCACAGATGGAAAACACCAACTCGAATGTGTTTTGAAACACAAATTCCACACTACCCCTTCTAAACGAAGCTGTTTGTAGAAGCACGGTTTACATTAATCAGTACCTAACGATTTTATATACAACCTTTCTAAAATTCATTTGCATAATGATAATCCGCATATGGCAGGGTTTAAGTTATTTAAGCGGTGTTATATTTCACTATTTAGTCTTGCTTCACCACTGCTTTAGCCGAGAATCCTTCTGGAGTGTAATGCAGCTAATGAGGTAGCTTTTTAACTGAACAAACTGACAGGTCCCATATCTGCAGAGGCAGCTTGAAACCGTGCCCAACCTCTCGGCTTCCCAAGAGGCTTTTCAAAATTCAATAAATAACATCTGTAGGCGATGTTGGGTGCAGACCTAGCAGAGTGCGTCATAACACTGAGCTGGCAGAACAAAGAAACCATGACGACTGCCAAGTTTCCATGGCAACCGCTGCGAGGCTTGGAGAGTATAATAGCACATCAATCATTGTCCAAAAGAACTTCATTATCAGCAAGAAAAAAAACCTTTAGGATCTGTTTAGTGTGCAATTGTGGGTTAACTCACCTCAAAGCCTTGCTCTCTAGCAAAAGTGGCAGCTTCCTGAAATAATAAAAAAAGAACAGTTAATTATAAAGTGCTAGATAATGAAGAAATAACACATTTTGAAACTCATTCAGCCAGCTTTCCTTTTACACGATTATCTCAATATACCCACATACAGTTGTTCAATTCTGATAGTCGCACCAAAAGCTTCCCCCTCCTTGCCTCCAGCCCAACAACAGTACAATGTCAACACACTTCACAAGTTCAAATAAAGAAGGTACAATATGTTTTTTCCAGGCGAGGAAAGTTACTTCTGGAGATAGGACTTTGCGGAGGAAGCCACTGCTTCAAATCCAAACACCCTTCAGACACATTTTTAATTGAAACTGTATCATACCTCCGTTTATGTATGGCACGTCATGGGACACGGGTTACCAAGCCATTTTAAAAAATCATTTGTCATCTACAGCGCATTGAAAAAAAAAAAAAAAAAAAAAAAGGATCACAAAATGTGCTGAAACCCTTGTGGTGGAATCGGATGAGCATTTTAAAATACTCTGATGTCTTAATCACTGCTTTAGGCAATTTAACTATGTTCTTTTCCTGAAAGAACAGAGGAAACATCAGGGTATCAGAATGTCCTCATTTCTTATTTATATTAATGGGAGCAATTAAAATCTGTTTTGAAATAAAAGCAAGGAGACGGAAGACAACTTTCCCTTACTCCCCTTCTACCTTAATATTGCAAATATTGCAGAAAACCCTCGAAGTCTTTACAGTTTATCCTGCATTCTTCCAGATTATCTTTGCCAAGTGATATTAATAGAGGGATAAGTCTCGAGCCAAAATGGTGAGTTGATCCAACTAAACAAAAATAACTACCATACCAACCCATTTAAGTCCAGTGTCCCTGGGACAGCTTTTAGCGCTGCAGAAAACACCTACTTGTGGACCCAGACGATCTGCCAGTTTGGGGGCAATATAAGAATTTGAAGTGGGTACGGTTGATTATAACAACAGTAAGTTGAGGTTAATAAAATGTGATCAGCTGAAAAGCACAGCTCCTCAGGCTGCTTCACTGCAGAAACATAAGGCTGACCGGGTTAGCCTTAGCTGATGTTGACAGAAAAACTGAATCATGGTCCTGACAATTGGGTGCGGGCAAGGTTAGCCACTTTGACAATTTACTTACAATTGAATTCCTTCTTGTACATCACACAGTCAATGACATTTGCTAGCCTGGCTGTCAAGAAGGAGCGTAGGGTTCAGAGATATCATGCAGTGTTTTCCTAAACCAGCATGTGATTAACAAAGCCTATGCTCGTATGAAAAAAGGAGCCTGCAAGCTTCCACTCTAAAGTGATGCACTTACAATGATCCGCAACACAATCAAGAAAGCCTCAAATGGGACTGGGACACAGAAAAAAAAAACCACAAAAATGAGAGAAAGAAGGGAGTGATAAGGGGGCAGAGAATAAGAAAACGGACTAAAAATTATGTACTGTAGCCAAATTACTTCTTTAACCTCAGGTTTTTGGTCCTGCGACTGAAATCGGAAGTTCCACTGATCTGTCCTAAGGGGATTTCTTTAATGTCCCAATGCAGCAGGACATTAACATCTGTGTTAAACTCTTGTTTGGCCAGGAAACTGGACACCAGTACGTTCTTACATCTGTGAAATAAAAACTATTCCAGTTAAGTAGTGTTTCCTTATGCGGGAGACTTTGAGAGAATTCATCTTAATTTTCTGTACTGGGGCACCCATGCATAGCACATGTGCTTTGAAAGACCTGGCCCTTCCGCAAGAAAGGATAAGTGATTGCACATTTGTTAGAAAGTATCTCATCTTCGGATTTTCCCGTTAGAGCGTCATCTTTTAGCCAGGTCTGCTGCCCGGCTCCATGAATAATGGTAGCTAGCATACAATCACGCATTTTCCTGCAGTTGACCTCTAATCTAAGGGTGTCTGAAGGCGCCAAAGAACAGCAGCGATCTTAATTTTCTTCTCTCCTATCAACCGAACCTCTGAAGAACTCCCGAGCAGCTTCTTTCGGTACGGACTGTGCCTACAGCCCCCTAAGAATCAGCCCCTCTCAGAAGTACATCCCTTTAAGAATTAAGGCCCTTCCAGTAAAAAAAAAAAAAAAGATAATAAAGCTCAAAACGCACATTTGGAGGCTACAGTTTGGTGTTTGCAAAATGGTGAGAAATGTGAGGCGGGCCCTGAATGCCAGGGACAGTTCAAAGTAAATTAAGCAGATAAAAGCGATGAGAACCTTTTAGTATCTATTCACAATAACAGTGAGAACAGGAAACAAGCAGACCCCATCTGTGCAGCCCTAGGGCACCTCATACTGCGCTCCACGGCTCTAATAAAGTAGTCAGGTTAAAATCTAAGTGGCTGTAACATGTGGAGACTGCTAGGGTTACAGCGGCCAGCCAGGGCGTTCCCTGATGCAGGTGATAATCAGTATGATAATCACTATATTTACAGGCTTTCCATTTTATATCTGACATTGGAAATCACGAAGAAGGAGGGATTAAGGAAATAAACAACCTACACAGAAGCTTTACCGCTCCCCGGAGAATGCAGCATTTTCATTCATGCGTGACAGGCGACAACAGCAAAGCAAAACAGCGACAGAACAGAATTTTCTTAGGAGGCTTCATTTCACATCAGGAGTTCTTTCAGTTTTGATAAACTTTAGATGTTATTCGTTCACTACTCCAACTCAGCATTTTTGGAGCTATTTTCCATTATTGTCTACAACAGAACATTTCATTTCATAAAACCCTCTCCCCCGCCTTTTTACTCTTTTATACCAAGTATATTAAAAATTCACACTCCTTTTTTGAGAAAATCTTTTTACTAACCGCAACAGCGAATTTATTGCCATACCACCTAAAGTAGAAATGGCATCTGTTATTAGTTAGGAAACATTATTTAGCTCATGCAGTTTGGGAAAAAAAATCCTAAGTAGTCAAGCCGAAAAAAACTATACAGCGTCACTTAATGGGAGTAACACAATGCCACCAAAGTTAACACACACCCTCTCTCTGCACAATAGTGAGCAGTTTACACAGGAAAGCGAGATAAATTAAAGAGATAACAATAAAAATAGACAACTTCCGTTAGTACTGGCCTTGCTGGTATGTTAGAACTCGCTTGCTAGCTGAAAACTATTTCCATTCTTGCATGTATTCTAGTGCTGTTGGAGTCCCAGCATTTAGTAAGCGGAGCTGTCTATAATCTACTCTGGGGCTAATTGTAACAGGACTTGTTAAAATTCTGAGCCCTTTTATCACCAGCAACACAAACTATTTGTTTATAAGTAAACAGAAACATACTCTCCAAACACAGAATTCATTAGCATCTGCGTTCCTAGGAGTATTCGCTAGCCCCCTCTGTTAGAAGAATTTTATGATTATAGAGTTAAGATGGCTCAACTTTAATAAATGGCTCAACAATAATTGTACGTTCCGTTTGCCATAACACACAGAAGGCACACTGTACATTAAATACTCTCGAAACATCCACATTTTTTTTTTGTTGGTACCAAGGTTTTATGACGACTTGATCAAATTATAGCCAAAATGGCAACAACATGCGTGTTGGGTTAAATTTAATTCATGTGGGCCAACATAAAACTCATTCAGTTGCATGGAACAGCATTTAAAACCACGTATTGCTGAAATTAGCTGACAAACACTGTTTCAAAAGCACCACCAACAGTATTATCTACAATATGCATTTTAACCTTTACACAGAGAAAAGGAGCACTGTAAACTAAATTTGCATTTCATTGGTGAAATCAACATTATCTCATAAAGAAATGATAAAACAGCAGGACAGCAATGATACCCTTGCACACTGAATGCATTTCCCGTAATTACACAAGAAAGCAAACGCAGGGGACACTGAAGCTAATCCCTCCCCTGCCATCCTTCTTGGTAGAGGAACCATCTTACAGAATAACCCAAACTCCCATATTACAGTGCAGCTCTCTCTAATTCTCTATTTTTCCTTGGGAAGGTGGGGTGGGGGGTTAGATTTGATTAAATTTTTTTAATTGGGGGATTACTGGCAGGTTTTGAGGGACTTCCTATTGCAATAACTGAAAACTTCCTGACTTACCCAAAATAAGCCCAGAACAACATTTTCAGAGTATCATCCTCTTCCTCTGCGTAACAAACCTGTGACTTGGTGGGTTCAGCCCGGCCCATCGATCAACGTAGTGTTAAACCCGCACACGCACAGAGCGCATGTGTGACTGCAGAGGAAGATCTTTGCAGTATATCAGAGTGCATAACGACAAAAAGAAATAAAAAAGCAAACTTGAGTGGACGCTCTCAATAAGAAACAGTAAATGACTATGAGGACCATCCACTTAGTGTTTGCATTTGATGAAACCATTCCTACTAGTACCAACCATGTTTGATTATAACTTGAATAGTACTTTCACCACTATACCTTACAAGACTCTTTAACTGCTAAAATCTTCTAAAAATCAATCTTAAAACATTTTCTTCCTCAGCTTCCAGCTACTGCCGTTGTATGGCTGTCTTCTAAGTATGAATTGTTAGTTTTCTTCCATTTTCATTGTTTCCTCGAACACATTAAAAGCTACGATTATCTCTCAGATAATTCCCTTTTTCTTCAGTATAATCATTGAGTAATACCAATCCCTCTCATGAGTTCATCTCTAAACCTGCTATAACTCTGTTCTTTGTATCGTCTCTTGCTTTTCTACAGCTTGCCTTGTTTGCTGCAACAAAGTGTTAGTTGCAGAAATTTTCTCCAACATTGAAACCCTGTTATCTAAATGAAAAGGGTGACAACAAAGTAAATTAAGCAAATGGATATATAGGGAAGACTTTCATGCAAGCGCTGCACACTGATATCCACAACTTCATTCTGTAGAAGACTGACTCAAATAATCGAAGTTGTACTATACCGACAATCTCCTTTCCTAGAGATAGGTGCTAAAGATTTCTATTTCTGAAATAGATGTTTTTATTCACTATTTCCTAAAGGATGGTATTCCTGTAAAGCTTTCTAAAACAATAAAAAAAAAAAGAAAAACAAACAATTTTTCATGTCTTAATTGTCTCACTACACCAGAGAGACATGAAAGTTTTCTGCTTTATTATAATATAATTACAGACACTTGTACTTCAGCTTTCCTTAGGTAGGCACATTTGTCCTTCCTATCTCCCTGTCCCTTCTGTCACCTTTCCTTGTCCTTAACAAAGAGCTCTCTTATAAAATTCTCTGCTTTCAGAGCTATACACTTACTTTTGTATACTCCATAGGTACTGAGAACCTCCGATTTCAGCAGTATCTGTTGTGCCCAGTAATTCTGAATACAGGCCCTTAAAAGACATCTTTTGTTAAAATCTCCCTCTTTTTTTTTTTTTTCTCAGAAGGTAAGTCATGAAGAATACTACTGTCAAGATTACCATGCGCCCTCCTTTTGGTATTTCCTTCACAAAACGCTTGTCACAGCGCAGGAGCTAAGCTAGTTTTTAAGGCGGGGGGCTAGCGAGCCCTGCCATGCCGTGTTTTCCACTCTTCCAGCTCCAGGCAAATTTACGCTAACTATGACCCTGGAAATGTGGCTTAAGGCACAGACAGGACAAGGGATTTTCACTTGCCGCTTTTGAATTATAACAAAGATGTCATACATACACCCACTAACTCCACAACACAGTTGGTGGGGTGTCCTTGTATCGAATCCAGGTATTTAATGCAGTCCAGAAATGTGCAGAAACATCATCTGCCTTTGCACCACTCTTGCCTGTGTATGCTACACAAAGCCAAACTAAGTTGTAACTGATTTTATTGCCCATCCCAACTTTAAGTGAGAAAATAATAGATGCATATATATACACATAAATAAAAACAGATCCACGCTTCTTAACACGCTGAATTAACAGCATGCAAGAACTAAGGCTGCTTTCCTGCTATGCACATAGGGGTGATGTCAAAGCTCCGGTAACGATCACCACGACTACCTAAGGAATCAGAGGCAGCTACTGCTGAAGACTATCCGATGGTCGCTTGAAAACGGGATTTCAACAAATGGCCACTATCGTTCTGCTATTTAAAATGAATGGACGGAAAGTCTATAGGACATAGTTCCAGCTGGATCACTAACCTTTAGTGCCAACTGGACATTTATTGTGGTTAGTGGTAAAACACATACGTTCCTCTTCAATTCAGCGCTAAATAGTCATCAGCAGTTACTCAAAACACTGTGCGCTGTCCTATCCAGCCTTTTATATCACTGTAGGCTGATTTAGACAGGTGTTACTTTCAGGTCAGCTATTACTACATTGCACTCTGTAAAAGCAATACAAGCTCATAAGCCTTTATTAAAAAATGGCCATTTATAAAGGCGTTCAGGGCTCAGGAGGCGAATGGGATTTTACCCTTTTTTAACTTTTTTTATTTCCCCCAGAGACAGTTGCTTTGCTATGGGTCATATGAGAGTTTGAGAAACAGGAGTCAAAAGAACCACCCAGCATATTTTCTGAAAGAAATGTGTATCTGGTGAAATACTGCTACAGCTGATAAAACCTGAGCCATACTTGGGGATGTGTTACACAGATATAACGCTTCCAAATTATTTTTGTTTGACAAGCACAGAAGACTAATCTTTGATTTGGTAAGTCGTGTACACCTGCTCGCATTTCAGAGAAGATCAATAAAAGCCGGTCACAGAACGGACAGACCCCGAACGCAGCTTGAGAATCAACACTGAGAATCAGCAGTATCTGAGCAAGTATCTACCCCTCGCTGCTTATTACCGAGGAAAGCACAGCTGGCATCAATTGGACGGGCAGATTATCATAAAGGAACACTGAGGTGGTTTTTTCCCCTCTTTACTTTTCCCATGAGCAGTGCCAGACCCCAAAATTGCTTTTCTTCATAAAGGACAGCAAGAGTTCATATCATATCCTAAAATATTATTTCAGCTTGCTCCAGTAAAGATACTGGTAAATGTACCTACACTACTTCACTCAATAGGTGAAAATGTAAAATAATAATAATCAGTTCAAATGAATAATCAGAACAAGTATAAATACCATATGGGGTTAAAGTTGTAATGTTCAGAGGGGGTTCTGGCGGAGTACCAGAGGGTTTTGTCTGAAAAAGCCCAGTGTGAAAAGAATTGAGAAAGAAACGTATTTCCTGTCCTGTTTGCGTTCGCCCTGGAGCCTCTGTATTACGTACAAGTCATTAATATTCAAGTTATTTATTCTCCTATTCAGGTTATTACCAGAACTATAGTTCCTGCTAGAATCTTCTACAGAAAAAATCACTCTGAGTCAGAGCTTAATGCCATTACAGGGTCTGCAACAGCTGCGGCAGTGATACGCCTCTGAGCCATTTTGAAATTTTATGATGGATAAAACGCTATTACTTATATCTCTACCTTACATCCTTACCTAAAGAACTGAACTACCTATGACTCTGTGTGTGTCTCTCTCCTCACATCTTACAAGCACCAAATTAGCGAACTACACTTCTTACACCACCTCTCTATACAAATGTGTCTGTCGCTATCTTAAGAATAGATGCATCATGATCAGAAAAGAGAGAGAAGAAAAAAAAAAGACCCTTTCCTTAATCATCACTGAGTCAGGAGAACATAATAAAAATGAAAAAAAAAATCTTAAAATTAATGTAATAACTAGAAGATAAGAGTTCTATACGCGTATAAAAAATAAAAGATGTGCGGTGTCTTTGGAAGTCTTTAATACTGCTCATTGGACGCTCTTAGTGTTAACTTTCTGGCTGAAGGATGACAAACAGAAATAAAGAATTGCATCATTTTCAACAAGGCCTTCTATGATTGCAACCACTCAGACTAGCCTCAAATCACTGACAAGATATTCTCATCCAGCAATTTCAGATGAAGAGAATAATCAGATACTGTGCTAAAAGTGCTGGGATCCAGCAGGACTTGTCTCTAGTCCAGCTAAAAGGTTAACACATTTTTAGCAGTGAAATTGAGTTGTTTTATATACTTTGTTTGGCATGATGTCATGCACAGCCATTTAGAATTATAACTAAGGCTATAGTATTGGCAACCCTGGAAAGAGCAATCATCGCGTAACTCTCTTCGTGTGCGAGGGTTGCACTGCTTGTTAACTTTAGCAAGAAAATAAAATTGCTCACTGCAGCCTCCAGCAATGACGCTAACTTTTTAACTGATCTTAATATTACACATTTTACCCGTCCAATTAAGTTTGAACCCAGCTGACTTAAAGATTCTTATTGGAGTTTGGTGTGCTATTTAATGCTAATTCCATGATGCGTTTATCTGTGGTCAGGATATGAATATTCAAGATATATTTTTTCTTGTATTTTCAGTTTTAGCTACTGCAGCTACTTTATGCGAGGAAAAACCTAGTTCTTGGTCTGTACTAGTGGCGCTCTCTCACAACATGGTCATTGCACGGAAAAACAAAATTTCAGTCTGACCACCGGTAGGTCACTGTGGTCCTGACTGAAGAACGTGAGCTCTAATTCCAGATCTGACTGAGGCACTATTTGTCATCTTGGACAAGTTGCTAATTTCTTGCAGCAATTTTTTTAAAATCTATAAATGTTAGATTTTACCTGCTTCTGACCAGTAAGTGTTTGAGGACGAGTGGTTTCTTGGTATGTTTCCTTTTCTAAGAGAAGCCAACCTGAACCTGAGATGGGCTATGACAGAGCAAAGAGTGAAAGAAAGGTCAAGTAATGAAATTAGAGAGATCACAAATTCCAACATTTTTGAAAGAGGTATTACAAAATCACAGAGTGGTTGAGGTTGGAACGGGCTTCAGAAGATCATCTAGTCCAACCCTGCTTGTCAAGCAGGGTCAGGTCGAGCAGGTTGCCCAGGACCATTGGGATTTGAATATCGCCAAGGATGGAGACTCCACAGCCTCCCTGGGAAACCTGCCCTAGCATTTGACCACCCTCCCAGTAAAGGGTGGTTTACTGAGAGGGTGGTTTACATTTTTCTTATACTTAAGTGGGAATTTCCTGTAGCTGAATTGGTGCCTGTTGCCTCTTGTCCTGTCACTGGACACAGCTGTGAAGAGCCTGGCTCCATCTTATTTACTACCTCTCATGAGATATTTATACGCATTGATAAGATCACCCTGAGCCGCCTCTCCTTGAGGCGCTCAGTCTCCTCTCCTCATACAACACATGCTCCAAATCCTCAGTCACCTCTATGGCCCTTTGCTGGTATCAATCCAGTAAGCCCATGTCTTTCTTGTGCTGGGGAGCCCAGAACTGGACCCAGCACTCCATATGCCTCTCACCACTTCTGAGTCACGTGAAAGGATCACCACACTCCACCTGCTGGCAACGCTCTTCCCAATGCAGCCCAGGATGCCGTCGGCCTTCCTTGCTCTGAGGGTACATTGCTGGCTCNGGAGCCCAGAACTGGACCCAGACTGGCTAAAAATCATTTTTTGCCCACCAGGATTTTGAGGTCCTTTTTTGCAAAGTTGATTTCCACCCAGCTGGTCCCCAGCCTGTCCTGGGACCAACATTCCTCCCCAGCTACAGGGCCTGCCAGTTCCATTTGTTGAACTCCTGTTGGCCCGTTTCTCCAGTCTGTCAAGGTCTTCAAAATTTGGTATCATACTTTGCATTAAGATAGCAGCTACCGACTCCAACCACGGGATAAAATCCGTGCTGGGGCTAGGCAGCCAGGGAAAGACTTTGTCAAAGATTTATTGATAGATGCAGAAAAGTCAGATGAGTGTTAGGATGGAAAAGAAATAGCTAAAGAAACCAAGCAACTGATCACAGCCATGCAGCAAGTGAGGACAGGCAGGGATGACGAATGAATCAGAACAAGCTGCTCTGACAAATAAGCAGTATCTCTCAAACTAGGAAAACCCCTCCCATCCAGTTTCTGCTGGCCAAAGGACTTCTAGCAGAAAAGAAAATAAAGAAAACATGTAAGTCCATTAATGTCTTGACCACTGAACTGCACCCAACTATTTCACGTGGGTTAAAATATACTCGGCAGCAGACATTCAAATTATCTATAACCAATTGCTTCATGCATTCAAATCATTCTCATTTCATTATAATTGCTTTTTCCTTTGAAAATTAGGTAAAAAATTAGGTAAAAAATCATGACGACCCTACTGGTTCATTTTGTTACTATGCTTTCAAAGAGGAAAGTGAAATTTTTTCAAGAAGTGGGGTTCAGAATTCCTATGACAGAAAGCAAACTATAAGCTTTCTCAGCAATCTTAAAACACTCTTAAAACATCATACTCTCATCCAAAAAAAAAAAGGAAAATGATAAAGAGTAAGATGCAAAAAAGAATATAAAATGATGTACGAATATGTATGAATTCCTACAGAAAAAAATTCAAAATTAAATAATTTAATTATGGAAAATGACATTCCTGCATCAAAGATGAGTAATCTTTCACCTAACACACAGCAGCGTAATTATGACAATAACTTATTTGTCAAAAGTGCATAGTTTAGCAATGCATTATTACACGGATAACCGTATGCAAACCCCTTTCTTTCAGTGGGATCATTTGCTCTAAGATGCACTGGATATGTAGCAGTAACACTGATACGAAACTAAATCCATACTGGTTTTGTCTGTCGGGCATTTGCCTTCCTTGTTAAAGCAACTTTATGTACGCATATATACGCACACACACAACTCTCCCAAATGCATAGATAGCTCATGACAAAACAAAGGTGATCTCCCTCTCTGAGACCTTCTATATTTCAGTCTTCTCCTACGTGCACCCATTCTCCAAACTGTTCCTGGTTAAATCAATGGTTTTCGCCAGCATTTTTATTCACTAGACCTCTAACTAGGGGAAAAACCCCTGCCTGCAATGAAATCACAGCCACTGAAATACCACAACTTAGTAGCACTTTCGAGTTTTCTGTGCGCTTGAAGGTTATGAAGACCTGCAGCTAGAGTTTGAGATACACCAGTTACATCACCGTTCATGTGAAATAGCACCGATGTATCTTTTTGTTACTATGAAGTAATTCTACCTTACTAATATAGTTGTGACGAATTATTATCTATTCTCTCTTAAAAATATAATTTGATGCATTCACTAGCTATAAGATATAAAAGCGTAAATATATTTTTCCCACAGTATAATGACTGAGGTTGTTGTATGATTTGCTATGTACTATTGTTCTTCAGTTCATAAATTCACACAGATAACTTTTAGAGAAGCTGAAAAGTAAAATTTGGGCTCAGTCCACGCAGAAGAGAAATGAAAGACTTGGTTTACACTTGAATAAAAGAAAACTTTTGAGTTTCAACTGTGCCCTTTTTACAAGATAAGTTCTCCAAATCGCTGCTAAGCAAGGACGCTCTCCTAGTGGCACCAGTTGTATATTCTAAAGGATCAGAAAAACGTATCATAGTTTACAAGCAATCATGTTTTAGGAATTTTGTCCATAAGCATACAAAACCCTTACCATCTCTGATTCCAGCATATGAACATTCTCCACGTACTCCTAGACTCAAAGTACGTTTTTTTAATCCTCAGCTCTACTTCAGAACAGTTACCACTTTAACCTCTACTTCTGCATCTTTAAAATGCCACATTTATTTTAGGATTTGTCTCACAACTATTTTTTAATTACTGAGATAACAGACTGACATTGTATTTTATTAGACATGTATATATATGTTAACTATTACTATATGCTTAGTATACGTTAGCATATTGCAAATGAACCTGAAATTGCACCTGATATATTTCTTATTTTATTACATGACAAATGTAAGACTGCAAATTATTCTGAAGCTGAAATTAGTAGTCGTAGTAATAGTAGTAGTAATTCAGTTTTGGACAGGTTATTTTTAGCTAAGTACTTGCTCAAGCCCTTCACTACAGATTTCTCACACCTCCCGAGTGCTCAGAAGTGTAAATAATCTTTTTTTTTTTTCTCTGCCTGTAGCATTATATTCATGTTTAAATATAACAGAAGTTATTTCAATCTATTCAGTTTGCCTCACACTTTCCAACACAAAGAATTCCTGTAATTTCTTCCAAGACGCTGCGTCTCTCCCATTTTATGCAAAATTTGAAGAGAGCTGGAGGGCCAAAGCGGTGCTGTTCTTTTGTTCAGATTGCATTCTCATTTGGGCTCTTGAAAATTTACTTCTTTCTCTTATATTAGTAATAAATTTTTTGGCCAAATACCAGACAACAAATGAATGGGAACATTCTAAAACAGTAGTGCTATGCTTTCAGAGCAAAAGTAGTGGCAACAACAGCATACCAGATGCTGCATTGGAAGCTTTTTTTAAAAGACAGCTATTCAGAGATTTAGGGAAATGAAGAAAAAAAAAAATAGGCTAGGACCTCGGAAAAGTGGCATAAATTTGTAGAACCTCCTTGGTTTGAGGTTTGTTTTTCCTGAAAGAGCTAGGAGGAATGTAGCGCTCACATAATATAGTAAAATCGAATTATGTTATAAAACCCAAGCTAGAAGAGATATTCAGCACTCGCAGACATTGTATACATCTTCCTAATTCCTTGTCTCTTGTCAGATTTTTATATCATACACACTCCTCTTTCAGTCAAGTTAATCAACTCTTCTGAATTACACTGCGAAAAGTCACATATGACATCTACCATGCCATGTTTTGAAAATCGCCATGCTCTAAAAGCCGTTTTGATCTTCGGTTTAGACCATGAAAACAAACAGTTTATTTGGAGTCTGGCTGGCTTACACGGCGAGCAGTGAACAGTTTGCAGAGGATACTGTGCTAAAAGTGTCACTTTTTAAAAATAATATTGAAGCAGTTCTTTACAAACATGGCACTTGTCCAAAGCACATATGGAACATTAAATATAACCGTAAAATTTTATGCACCAGATTTGACCAAGGTCTTGAGCTCTAATTTATATTTTCTCCGTTTTGCTGGAAGACTAGCTGCATTTGATAAAGCTACTTCATAAGGACTCCGTTCTCCTAACATTTACACATCACACATCTGGACTTGGAAAGGGATTCTGAGTAAGAGAGCCAACTAATGCAGATCTTGTTTACATTATGTGCAATTACTCTTGTGTCATGAATCTCCCTGGGATATCAGAATGTGCTGAAGACACCCAAAGAATATGTACTTCAAATAGAAGTGCAAAAGCCTGGGTGTTCCTGTCCCTATCAATGAGCTCCATATACATAATCATGTAAGAAAATGAATGGTATTTGTATTTTCTAATAATATTGCATTTCATTTTTATTAATTATTTGTATGTAATTAGAGCTGCCCTCGGTGTCTGAAGATCCCTGTTTGGATTGTTTTTCTCTCACAACTCGCTCACTGCAGCCAAGGGAACGAAGCGATGGCAGTTGCAACACTCAATTCAGTTACATAAACACATCCTCCTTGCCAGATTCCCCCTGCGGCGTTCCCATTTCATGAAATAAGTCTCTAGCATTTAGTAATGTACTGTACCAGCAAGTTCCTTTTCATGTGACAAAAAATTCGGTCCCCTGCTCCTGGCAGCGGAGCAGCACGTGTGTGAGCATCACAGGCACGGAATCCACCCCAGACCGGGTGGCTGCACCAGCGAGAGGACAGAGAAGAAGCACAATACTCGAGTAGCTACAGACCAAGAACTGGGTGTCACATTTTAGTAGCAGAAAGACAGCCTTCATCCAGAAATTGAGGCAGATTTATTCCCAAGGCTGTTGCAGTGCCAACAAATGTGAGTGTACATCATAGCTTCAACCATCGCCAAGATGCGCGCGCTTCCGCATTGAGCGTGTTTGCCAGTAATGACAAAAAACGCTCTGGCCAGATTATTCCTGTAGGTGCGAATGGAGTTACACTTTTTAACATCACAGCTGGAACAAACACACTCTTGACTACGAAAGCAGTATGTGGTAAAAGTGGAGAGACACAGACAGAGTGACCTAATCCATCACACAGCCGGTCGGCTGCAGAGAGAGGGGCCTTTCTGGACGAAGTTTCCCACCATACCTGCCCACCGGCGTGAAGCCGGGTGGTCATACTCCACTGAGGTGCTGGAGCTTCCCCTTACCATGCACAGGTCACTGTTGAAGGCTCTCAGGTAAATTATATAGGGACTAGTACCTGTCAGTCTGTGCAAAGGTCAGAGACAATATAAGTCTCTGAGCACGTTTCCATCAGGCAGTGGGGCGTCACAGAGATCCCACAACTGCCTGAGCTGGTAATTCATGCAGAGTCACACAGCTTAAGGTACTCCTGAAGCACAGCACTCGCACCAGCAAATTGAATCATCTAGTTTTGCAGGTTCCGCGTCCAGGGTCAGTTCAAATGTCTTTGGTTGAAGAGTACACCTATGCTCTTAAAGGACTCTTCACAAATTCCACTTGCTGCCTAGATAAACATAAAAATACTGGTGGGTGGTTTGGGTTTTTTTCTGAGGAAGAAATACAAGAGAACGGAGAGAATCGAAATAAAAACTGAAGTAGCTAGAATTACTTACTAATGATTACTAACACAATGAAAAGGCTTTTTTTGATCCTTTTACAAACTTTGCAGTCAACATGGAAGCTGTGGAAAAAAAAAAGTTTCCTTCTTTCTAATTTAAGACTTGATTTTCCTTTTGGGGCCTCTGATCAGATTTAGGGAGTCTAAACAGCGGCATTGCTACATAAAGCTGGAATCTGAACCACTCGGTCTCCACCTCCAGTTCAAGGACTTTGGGAGGTTGGATCAAACTTCCCAGTGATTTCCTAACTCTTCCCTACAAGTCATACGGATAAACTTAACAGCTAAGAGCACCGTGTCCACCCCCCTACCATGCCAAGTGAGATTCCTTCTCTGTGGGAAGAATTCTGCTGACACTGCATGATGCGAGGAAGAGGAGATCAACCCTTACATGAATGTGGATCCATTTTACTTTTGCGTCTTCACATGGAATCGCTAATGGCTGGCTCCACGTGTTGACATGTTTGTTCAATAATTCATGTGCCCTGCTCCTCTTTAGTTAAACACATCCTCAAAGTAAGTTAAACAGGAACAAACCACTCCTGTTCCAGCAGAAGATTGTCCACAAGTGGACACAATACAAATCTCAGTTAAAGCTGTTGTGCTTAAAATAATGTGCTATCTCAGTTCAGACTAATTTTTCTGTGTAGACAAAGCTTTATTAACGGAGACTGAGTGAAATGGTGGGTTAAGTCTGCAGTCCCGCAAACTGCTTTTTTAAAATATCTGTATCCACAATTGTTATAAGTATTCAGGTTATCTCACGCTGTCTATGCGTGAGAAAACGTAACTCAGCTATAAGAAGAAGTCTAGATCTGTGGTAAAAGTTTTGACCTTTTATTCGCCCGCTGTCACAAGTCACATGGGGGTAGCCTGCCACTGCCCCAGCGGTTAATGCTGCTTTGGGAAATCCAGTACTTGGCTTCTCAATTCTACTGGTGTTAGGGAGCTGCACCCCAAGGTACACAAGATCTACCTAAATTATTCATCAATTTGCCATTTCTAAAGTAGAAGAAGCAGGGGAAAAACCCACCACTTTTTGTGGTGCTGTTTTATATAACATTAACAAGCTGCAAATAGCCAAAAGATGGCTTTGTTTATGAGTTCACACTTAAAATCAGAGAAATACCTTCCTGAATACCACACATTATTTTCCTGGAATATTGCATGCAAGTTCCGATATTTCACAGCAAACTAAAGGTTAAGTATATACTGGTGGAATCTCTGCTGATAGAAGCCAGTAAAGCTTTTCCTTCAGCTTAGTGGCAAAGGATTTACAATACTAGGGATGCTAGCGACCTCAGATCCACTTGCACCATAAAATGTTCTGTAAATCAACGTGTTACTGTTTGTTTAGAGAAGTGTGTGACACTCTCAACTTTTACTTTCAGTACTTGTGCAGAAAATAATCACAGTTCAGGTGGCATATGGGTATTCTGTATTTCAGAACTAGCAAAGAAATCTGGTGACATGGTCATTGCTATGGTAACTATACTTTTGTAGTGAACACTAAAGTAAATAGGTACATAAAACATGTATAAGTTGTCACTACGTAAGTTACTGCTGCCCTGGAGCTGCAATAATTTGCTTCCTTTAAAATCGTTAAATCTAACCATAAATACTTGGTCTCTCGCAATGTCCTACTATTTCAATAAGACGACAAGGCTCCTCTTACATAATAAAGTGCAAACACAGGAGTAGATTGATTTATCAAGAAAAGAAACTTTTTGGAGAAGTAATTTATCGGCCTGTAAGTTATAAAGCATGAACAGGCTTCTGGCCTGCATGAAGAAGGTTGCCGTCACTGAAACCTGGTGGCACGAATCCCGTGACTGAAGTGAAGCTATCAATGGCTACCGGCTGCTCAAAAGGGACGGGCAAGGAAGGAGGGGCAGAGGGGTTGCCCTCTTGTCCTGGTTTCAGCTGGGATAGAATTAATTTTCTTTCTAGTGGTTGCTGTGTTTCAGATTTGGTATGACAGGAATGTCATTAATGCATATTGTTTTAGTTGTTGCTAGGTGATGTTTAGACTACTCAAGGACTTTTTTTCAGCTTCCAAAAGAAGCTGAGAAGGAGCATAGACAGAACAATGGAACGGCCAATGGAATATTCCATACCATAGACGTCATGCTCGGTATATAAATGGGGGTGGTCAGGGGGTGGTAATCCTCTTCTCCCTACCCTTCTTGGGGGGGAAAGGGGGAGAACTGCGCAAGCGGCTGCATCGTCCTAGCTCCCAGCTGGGGTTAAATCCACAGCACCTCTACATCAAGAAATGGACAGAGTGGGAAGAGCTGTCTCTGAAGAATAGCCACAGACGGGACGCCATCCAGAGATACTTGGACGAGCTTGAGAAGTGGGCCCATGTGAACCTCACGAGGTTCAACAAGGCCAAGTGCAAGGTCCTGCACAGGGGTCGGGGCAAACCCTGGTATCAATACAGGCTGGGGGATTAAGGGATTGAAAGCAGCCCTGAAGACAAGAACTTGAGGGTGTTGGTTCAAGAGAAGCTCAACATGACCCAGCAACGTGAGCCTGCAGCCCAGAAAGCCAGCTGTATCCTGGGCTGCATCAAAAGAAGCGTGGCCAACAGGTCGAGGGAGGTGATTCCCCTCCTCTACTCCACTCTCGTGAGACCCCAGCTGGAGTACTGCATCCAGCTCTGGAGTCCTCAGCACAAGAAAGAAATGGACCTGTTGGAGTGAGTCCAGAGGAGGGTCACAAAGATGACCAGAGGGCTGGAGCACCTCTCCTATGAAGACAGGCTGAGAGAGTTGGGGTTATTCAGCCTGGAGAACAGAAGGCTCCAGGGAGACCTTGTTGCGGCCTTTCAGCACTTAAAGGGGGCTTATAAGAAAGATGAGGACAAAGTTTTTAGCAGGGCCTCTGTTGCAATAGGATAAGGGGTAATGGTTTTAAACTAAAAGAGGGTAGATTTAGACTAGATAGAAGGAAGACATTTTTTATGATGAGGGTGGTGAAACCCTGGAACAGGTCGCCCAGAGAGGTGGTAGATGCCCCATCCCTGGAAACATTCAAGGCCAGGTTGGACGGGGCTCTGAGCAACCTGATCTAGTTGAAGATATCCCTGCTCATTGCAGAGGGATTGAACTAGGTGACCTTTGAATCCAACCCAAACTATTCTATGATTCTATAAGAAACCCATGCCCAGGCCCTGATGCACTGAGGCAAGGTTGAACCGTTGTGGAAAGTCTGAAAGGCTAAGGAAATTTCCCCATCTCTGGGAAACACAGAGCTGTTTTCAGGTAGAGTGCTCAAGATTTTCTCAAGTCCTCCCCTTATCCTTTGTCTCCTCCTGTCCTCAAATAACTCACCAGTGGCTGAGATGTGGAATCAGAAAAGAACAGGCTGGACCCTGCCCTCCTTCAGCAAACAGCAGTAACCTGCAGAAAGAGGTTCTGGTCTCCTTTCATGCTCCGCTCTTCATCATAAAGAATGTTTGGCTTAAGGAGATCCTCCTTTTGTCCCAGCTGAGCAATATAACACAATTGTCAGGTCTTCAATACACAAACTTGTTTTGGAGCAGTTAAGTGCAAGCTTAACATGTGGCTTAACACAAGCTTCTCGCACATAGTGATGATGAACTGATACTCAGAGAAGGAAAGCACAGTTGTCTTCCAATTTAGACAGTGACTGTAATCCTGCTGAGCAGATAACCACAGGGACCGGTCTACCCACAGCACAAACGAAGGCAGGCACTGACAGGTCAAGTGGATCCCTTGGGATCATTTCCTTGGCTTAGATTACATGTATGGCTTAGAAGTCTTATGTTTCTGAAAGAAAGAAGATAGTGTTTTGTGACAGCTGCATTATATCATCATATCAAATGGATTAGGATGGCGTGGAGACTGGAAGGCCTACAGAGTTATCACTGATGAGGGAGGTATAGCTGAATAAATCTTTCATAGAACATATACCAGTGTACATCCAGTGACTGGATGAACATCAACAGATATCTTTTTAAACTAGAGAATCCAGCTGTTGCAAGAAAAAAAAAAAGGTGGTAATTATATTTTACGTATGAGGAGAAAGCATCCCCCTTAATCTATTATTGATGTTCTGATCCTGTCTCTAACACCAATATTAAGTTCTGGTTTTCACTTAAAGCAGAGATTTGACCTCTGTATCAAGACATTGCATGCTTGGAATGTACTGAGAGCGTACAAGAACTTTATTTATTAATCCATTGGCAGCTAGGTCCTTTACCACAGATACCAACATTGGCTGTATCCCAAAGGATTTAGCAAACATGTCAAAAGTAATTATCATTTGAAATTCGACATTCAGGACATATTATAGACGGAAACTTAAACTATTGATGATTGTTTTATCTAATTATATCTAGGGGGACTACAGCGGTGCAGGTAGCTCTAATATGGGATTACTAAAACACTAGTGACCTGTCAGTCTTTGTCTAATGATTTTATAGATTGTAACAATTTAGCAGTGAAAAAGCAGCTCAAGGTCTGTGTTTTGGCTTCTTACTTTTAAGATTGACTGCCTCAAATTACAGCCCTGTTTAAAAAGTATGTGGCTACAACTCCTTGGGCCTTTTCTTGAAAATATCCCCCATGTACCTGCTGCCTTAGCCCCACTGCGCAGAGGGAAACTGAGACAAAAGCTACAAGTCTGAAAAGGAGGAGAACTGGGAGTAAGATCTCCCTCTTCCTCTGGCAGTAAATTCCTGGATCAACTCAGGCTGTGATGTGCACCTTCACATTAATATAACTCTGCAAATCACCACCTTAAGGGTCTGATTCATCAGTAATGCTCTCATTTCGTTATGCTGCTCTGCTGATAGAAAAGGTACACAAGTATAGGTTAACAGGGTGGTGCCCTGTGGCTGTTTTTCTTATGCTGTGTTATATTTGTAGATCCATTCTTAAGAGTCAGCATCAATAGAAAGAGACAGAACTTTTGCATGACTGTGCAATCCTTGGGTTTCTTGTTTGGAGTCCATGTATGACGCTTTAAAAAAGCAATAATAATAATAATAATAATAATAATAATAATAATAATAATAATACAGGACTAAAATTTACATCAGGTCAATATCGAGTTCAAATCAGGGTAGGAACCAATAACTTCAGTATTAAGAACTGCAAGTATGCTGTAAGATTCCCAAAAGCCATAAGGATCAATACAAACTCAGGAAACTCAGGGTTAAGTTTATATTGAAAAAAAATCCAATCACATTAAGACAAAAGATAGACAAAAGATAGACAAGCAAGTTACTCATACATTAACTCCTACCTGTCACAATACTATGAGCGAAAACACACATGGAAAAAGTCCAAAGTCCTGAAAACATAGTTCCCAGCTAATCCAGTACCACAAACACTAAAATATTTTAAGTCATAACAATGGCTATTAGATAGTTTTACTACAGGGTACCCTATCATTACTATTCTCAATAGCAGGACTGAGAAGACACTTCCCTGAGACACAGCTCCTCCATGGCTCTTTCGTGTTGACAAAGGACCAAGTTAACAAAGAGCAACCTACTTCTCCCCAATCCAGCAACTCACAACCCCTGCTGCCACGCTAAAGACTAGCGTGACAATACAGGGAATCCCAGCCTCCTTTCCCTTCGCTCTCCTGCATCAGACTTAGGCATAACACAGTTAACAATGAGTACGCATTCTTAGCCCACAATCTTTTACTCTCTTCTGCTAGAATTCAACAGTTGTTTTAAAACATGGGGACTGCTAGTAAAAGTTGCTGGAAGTATTCATGCAGAAAGCTGAAAAGATTGACAGTGAATTTTTTTACTTATATAGCAAAGACTAATTTGTATTTTACGCTGTTTCAGCAGTCTTTGACTGTTTTCTTCAAAATCACTGGCTCAGTGGCACCATATGGAGCATGTTGAACTTAAGATACCAAGAATGTGTCCAAGATATATCTCACTCCAGTGTGTTAAAACATTCCACCCTGCAGCTGTCATTATAGGAATATAATTCATACCCTAAAGTTTAAAGAAAAACAGTGTAGCTTACTATGCTTACAAAAATACAAGATTTTTTTGGTTCCAAGTAACGGTCAGTAAATGAAGAACAGTTAATCTTAAATACTGCTTTCTTAAATATTTAAAATTTTAACTGATCATGAGCTGCTTTAATTCTGCATCATACTTAAGACTGAAAACAAAAAAATACACAAAAGAATTACTAAAAAAATCTATAGCGAAGGGACTTATATATCTAGACAGCATAAGCCATCACTACTTTTTTCTTTTCCATTGATTGCACTTCTTTTAAAAATTGATATATGAGATTACAAGGCAAAAACTTTAGCTATATTTTTGGTAATGGCACTGAGAAAGTGTATGATCACTGTTATGACATTTCACCTCTCTCTGGTCATTACTTCTCAAGCCTTTTGTTTGTTATCTCTGTTTAAAATGTAAATTTCTCAGGACAGGACATGCCTCTTACCCTGTTTTGTACAGTGTATAGTACTCCAAACACCTTTTGTAAAGTTAATTGCTGTAATAATAAGGGTAGGAGATAGGCAAGAAATAACACATGGTGGTTTCTTAGAAGAGCTGTCTGGGGATGGACACATTACTCCAACGGTCAATTCGCAAGCTAGTAATGCAAGCTGCCTTAGAAAAGGATCCACAAAATCATCTTAACGTGCCAACCCATGATGTATTCTGTATACGACAAGTTTCAGAGGAAATCTATTTTAGAAAATGTAAAATTTTTATTGATATATTTTTTCATATGCCTTTGTCTGCAAAGTCAGGAAATTGTATGAGGCTCAGGGGAAAATTTTTTAGAAACCTTCTAAGGTTATCCCATAATAGCTTATTGATAAATGGTAAACTCGTGTGTAAGGCTTAATATCCCGGAGGCCTTCAAGGGCAGGCAGTAAGCTCTGTGTATCTCACTGGCGAGGTGGGGATCTCCCCTCTACAATATTGTCAATCTGCCATTTACAGCCATCCAAGGACCAGAGATATCGATACAGGCCTGAACACTGCACGCCTTATGTCTCTAGCCAGTGTAACATTAGGGAGGCATTTCATATTTGCAGGGAGATTACTGGGAGCAGGAACATGGCAAGGGTTTTCAAGGGGTGGCTTAGTACAAAAAGATGGCAGTTGGGGTAGTTCAGAGCACAGAGCTGGCTCTGTTGAGAGAGAAGAGTAAACACGCTCAGCAATAAGTGCTGCTGAAGACCTTGCCATACTTTCCGCACAGCTAAGGCAGGCAACAGTAGATCCCCAGAAGTGATTCTAAAATGTGGAATTAAAATAGGAAAACATTCTACTGTTACACCAAATTTGCACCCCAGGCTGTTGGTGGGTGCCATGTGTTTGATTCCAGAAAAATGGAATGCAAGAAATATACAAGGAAAAAAAAAAGTAGTTAAGGAAACATTATGAAAAGGTAAGCATCGTAACTTGGTTTGGTCTTGATTTAAATTAGTAACACGGTTTGGACAGATTAGTATAGACAAAATCAGTTACATTTCAAACAGGTTGCAGGATGAATTGGATATATTTCAAATCTACTCTTGGGAATTTAATCTACATGAAGTATAATTTTTCTTATTCATTACCCTGAACAAGGATTTATCGCGAGAGGTCTTATTAACAAATGAAAAAAACAGTAGCACTGAAAACAGTTGTTCACTTCTAATTTAAAAAAACCCAATCATTAGAAAACTTTACACATGTCGTATAAATTGTAAAATGAGAGTTCTATTTATCTGGCTAATCTTTTCTTGAAAGAAATATCTTTGTTCAAGGACCACAGGACCGGCCATAATGGATGAGATCAGTAATCTGTCTAGGCCAGGCCTCTGTCTTTGGAAAATTGTTATAAAGAAAACTGAAGGAAACGGAAAGTTTACAGAACAGTCTGGTTTCCTTTAAACTCCCATTAAAGAGTTGGCTTTTACCCTGAAAAATAAGTGTTAAAGGACAATAAGTGTGGCTAGCCATATTGGCTAATTATCCAACACTCCCCATCCACCTAACGCTTAAAATCATTAGTGTATCATTGAACATAGAGATTTTGAAATAGAAAAATTAGGGGGTTTGCTTTGTGTTTCATTACATGAGATATTATTCTAAAAACTGTTACCCTGAACAACAGCCACAAGAAAGAATGTTTGTGTAATCTACTCCTGAATTAAGCATCTTCCTGGTGTGATAACATTCCCCGTTAACCTGTTACGTATTCTTCTCTCACTCTAGAACTGTTCAAATGCCCTCCAAAGTAACCAACCGCTGTTAATTTATGTTGCAGTATTCTGTACGGTGCACTTTCAGGTTCCAAAGAACAAGAAAGAGAAACGCTTATTGAAGAATAGTAGAGGTGAAGGTTGCTTAAAAAAGGGATAATTGAACTTCAACTTCCTACAAACACAACTCCAATGGAAGAAGTGCAAAATGAATAGGGTTGCTTTGAATAAAGTCTGTTACAAGGACAAACCCTCCCTAAAACAATTTATATCTTTACCATAAATGAAAAAATGGGATGACTTATGTTGTCACCTCCATGCCAGCTTAAATATTGTCCCGAGAGCACAGCTGAAGATGATGTTAACATATTAAACCCTTTGATCTCGATTTTAGCTTGTTCTACATGAAATATATATATGGACCACTCAGTCCTGGGACAAAAAAGTTCTTCGTTGAAAAATGAAAGAAACTCACCTGCAAGTAGAGTTAATATGGACTCCTGAAACTTATGGTTTCCATGGCATACTCTAAATAACCGGTCCACCTCCCACCAGTGCTACCCTTGAGAATACTCATATGTGAGTACTCAAATAATGCATGTTCAGAGATGGGCTACAATTGGCCAGCACAAGGCTGCGTACTTCTTCGGTTCTTTTCACCAGTTTAGACTCTAGAAGAAATAAATTTGGTTCCAGATGATGAGTGTTCTTTTTTGAGCAGTTCGATTCAGTAGTTTGACTCATTATCGTAATTCGCATATACCAAGATGCAGCTCCATCCAAATCTGGCATTTACTTTGATGTTCAAATCAAATGCATAGTGTTTGGCAACTATATGTGCAGAATTTAAATTGACTGATCCATTTATCTGAAACTGGTATGTGTCCAAAACCACTCACAGATGTATCTACTGGTCTAGTAGAAATTCCAGTGAGAGGAAAAGGACACGTTAATCATAACTGCTCCACAATGACATATATATTAAATACTGTGTGTGTTAAGACCATCTGACTGCCCATCCGCATAGGTCATACGCATGTCAAAAGAAGTTAAGAAAAAACTTCAGGTGAATCGATAGTGAAAGATACCTACAATTCCATGAAATGGAATGGGAAGAAGAAACTTTCTGCTTGTGAAACCGCTGCCTCTGAATGAAATAACTTAAGGATGATGGAATACAATTGTTTGTTGAATCTCAAATTCAGAGTAGGGGGTCCCCCTCCATACAGCTAGAAACATAACCTAGAAACAGACAGATTTATATATTTCAAAATTTCTACCATCCCAGCCATTAGACTGCTACAATCCCTTCTTTCACAGGAAAGCTCCTTCACCTGGAAACTACTTTAGCACGGAAAGCAAACTGACTCATAGATACGTTTCCCTAATGTGACTGCATACATTGCTGGTTTTCACGTGGAATACAAGGTGTCAAACGAGGGTCTGAGGACTCAACGAGCAACATTTTGAAATTGTTACATATCACGTAGGTGTTAGCAGTACTTTTACTAAAGTAAAGGTTTAGTGGATCCTTTCTGTGGAGAACTAAAAAAAAAAATAAAAAAAATGTAATGGCTATGAGAGATGAGTTCCGTTACCTTAGAACAGAAACCTATAGCAAAGCAATTTCTCCACATTGCTTCCCTGGGATGTCAGTATTTAAACAAATGGTATTGTAAGTCAGAATATGACCACTAAACCTCAAAATATGGCTTAAGGAGACACCTTTACGTGGCTCCATGTGGCACTCAAAGGCTGTTGTAAATGGGGTGGCTTATGCTTATAAATAAGGCAAGGTTGTAGTGATCAATTGATACCTTTGGGAAAACCATGGATGCTTTTATGTACCTTTCAGGTGTTTTAGGTACACTGCAAGCGTATTTTTTTTCCACTCATTTTCCAAGCTCCTTTCCTAACTTTCTGACAACTCTTTGAAAAATTATTTAGAAATTCATAAAATGTTTTTGCAACCCTTGCATAGATTTATGATCCATTGCATATGCTGCAGAATCACAGAATGGTCGGGGTTGGAAGGGACCTCTGGAGA
>RSEF01000006.1:15132965-15178243 GCA_003993805.1 Himantopus leucocephalus | reverse complement strand
CTGCTGGACCCTCTCCAGCAGTTCCCTGTCCTTCTTGAACTGGTAACATAATGCAGGTTCAGATTTTCTTTTCATGCCATTTATAGAAGGGACAAATTATGTTTTAGTTGTATAATTAGTAAATTTAATCAATTAAATTGCCCAGTATTATCAATTTTAATGTCTAAATTCTAATTAAAATACAGATTTTAATCAATAACAGTTTAGTACAAGTCAGTTCTAAATACCTTCAAAGTATATGTCAATGCATGACGGAAAAATCTTTTTGCGTTGTTTACTTATACATAGCGCCTTTTCAGTAGTCTTAAGGAAATATCAGTGGGTTACATTTATTCCTATCAAATCTACAAACAGTAGGAATCCCAGTGACAGAAGATTATACAACTAGATGGAAAGAAGAGAGGGCTCAAAAGCCTAGTTTTGCTCTTATTTGTTGACGAAAGTCAGAAAAATGAAACTACTTAGATTTGTAATCAGATGTGAAACTCTCTTGATGGAATAAAAATATTATTTGAGCTATTATTTGAGGGTAAAGGAAGGTGTTGATAGAGAAAGATAACATGAGAAAAGAAACAAGGTTGAAACTGTAGTTTTGAAAAAACAGTGCTATGTAATAATACAGAAAAGTATGTTAATGTAATAAAGATATTACCAATTCTATTTCAAAACCCCCGAACTACGTTTTCAAGATTATTCCTTATAAAAGTTTTAAAAACAAAAATCAAAAGCCGTTCTAATGCAGTTTCAATTTACTTCTGTAAATTTACTTTTTACTGTTTGCATTTTGTATGTATTTTTCTTAAGCAGCTTCAGTATTAAAATAATTACTAAAACATTTGCACTCATACAGACTGAAAAACACATCTACTTTTAGTCTCTGCAATTATTACATTATATTGCATATTTTGGACCTTGTTCTCACCAACAAAGAGGGGCTGGTGTGGAACGTAAAGCTCAAGGGCATCAGTGCCCATGAAAGGGTGCAGTTGCAGATCCTCAGGACAGAGAGGCGGGTGCTTAGCAAGCTCACTACCCTGGACTTCAAGGTAGAGAGGGAGAGCAGACTTTGGCCTCTTCAGGGACCTGCTTGGTAGGGTACCACGGGATAAAGCCCTGGAGGGAAGAGGGGTGCAACAAAGCTGGTTAATATTCAAGGATTACGTCCTTCAAGCTCAGGAGCAATGCATCTCGACAAAGAGGAAATCAGACAAAAAAAACCTAGGAGGCCTACATGGATAACAAGGAGCTCTTGGACAAACTCAAACAGAAGAAGGAAGCCTACAGAGGGTGGAAGCAAGGACAGATAGCCCGGGAGGAATACAGAGAAATTATCTGAGCAGCCAGGGATCAGGTTAGGAAAGCTAAAGCCCTGATAGCGTTAAATCTGGCCAGGGACATCAAGGGCAACAAGAAAGGCTTTTACAGGTACATCAGTGATAATAGGAAGACTAAGGAAAATGTGACCTGGATACCCGGGACATGGAGAAGGCTGAGGTACTCAGTGACTTTTTTGCCTCAGTCTTCACCGGCAAGTGCTCTAGCCATACCATGGAAGTCACAGAAGAAAAAGACAGGGACTAGGAGACTGAGGTACTGGCCACTGTAGGAGAAGACCAGGCTCGAGACCATCTAAGGAACCTGAAGGTGCACAAATCCATGGGACCTGATGAGATGCATCTGTGGGTCCTGAGGGAACTGGCAGATGAAGTTGCTAAGCCTCTATCCGTCATATTTGAGAAGTTGTGGCAGTCCGGGGAAGTTCCTGCTCACCAGAAGAGGGGAAACATAACCCCCATTTTTAAAAAGGGAAAAAAGGAAGACCCAGGGAACTACAGGCCAGACAGTCTCACCTCTGTGCCTGGCATGGATCAGATCCTCCTGGAAACTATGTAGGGAACATGGAAAATAAGCAGGTGATCGGTGACAGTCAACGTGGCTTCACTCAAGGCAAATCACGTCTGACAAATCTGGTGGCCTTCCACGACAGGGTTACGGTGTTGGTGCATAAGGGAAGAAAAACTGACGTCATCAACCTGAATCTATGCACGGCATTTGAGATGGTCCCGCATGACATCCTTGTCTCTAAATTGGAGAGACATGGATTTGATGGATGGACCACTTGGTGGATAAGGAGTTGGCTGGATGGCTGCACTCAAAGAGTTGCGGTCAACAGCTTGATGTCCAAGTGGCAACCCGCGACGAGGGGCGTTCCTCAGGGGTTGGTACTGGGACCGGTGCTGTTGAACATCTTTGTCAGCGACATAGGCAGTGGGACTGAGTGCACCTTCAGCAAGTTTGCTGATGACACCAATCTGTATAGTGTGGCCAACACTCTGGAGGGAAGGGATGCCATCCAGAGGGACTATGACAGGCTTGAGAAGTGGACCCATGCAAACTTCATGAAGTTCAACAAGGCCAAGTGGAAGGCTTTACTGCAGCCTTTCAGCACTTAAAGGGGGCTTATAAGAAAGATGGGGACAAAGTTTTTAGCAGGGCCTCTGTTGCAATAGGGTAAGGGGTAATGGTTTTAAACTAAAAGAGGGTAGATTTAGACTAGATAGAAGGAAGACGTTTTTTATGATGAGGGTGGTGAAACCCTGGAACAGGTCGCCCAGAGAGGTGGTAGATGCCCCATCCCTGGAAACATTCAAGGCCAGGTTGGACGGGGCTCTGAGCAACCTGATCTAGTTGAAGATATCCCTGCCCATTGCAGAAGGATTGAACTAGGTGACCTTTGAATCCAACCTAAACTATTCTATGATTCTATCCTAAGAAACGCCCAGGCCCTGATGCACTGAGGCGAGGTTGAGCCATTGTGGAAATCTTGAAAGGCTAAGCTGACACCTGTTGGAGAGCATCCAGAGGTGGGCCACAAAGATGATCAGAGGGCTGGAGCACCTCTCCTATGAAGACAGGCTGAGAGAGTTGGGGTTGTTCAGCCTGGAGAAGAGAAGGCTCTGGGGAGACCTTATAGCAGCCTTCCAGTACCTAAAGGGGGCCTACAGGAAAGGTGGAGAGGGACTCTATAAGGGAGTGTAGTGATAGCACATAGTGTAATGGTTTTAAACTGAAAGAAGGTAGATTTAGATTAGATATTAGGAAGAAATTCTTTACTGCGAGGGTGGTGAGACACTGGAACAGGTTGCCCAGAGAAGCTGTGGAGGTCACATCCCTGGAAGTGTTCAAGGCCAGGCTGGATGGGGCTTTGAGCAACCTGGTCTAGCAGGAGGTGTCCCTGCCTATGGAAGGGGGGGTTGGAACTGAATGATCTTTAAGGTGCCTTCCAACCCAAAGCATTCTACAATTTGATGATTCTATGATATTTCCTTGAAAAAGTTAGTTTAGAGCAGCCTCCAGACCTCTCTACCATACATGATCAGAGGGTTTTGAACATCATCACAGACTTACTAGTGGCTCCTTGGCTATCCTTCCCTTTTCTTCTCTTTCAAGTACCCTGTGTTCAGACTCAAATTTGTAAACACAGGAAGCACCAACACATTCTCTGCAGGCGAATACAAGCTCTTTTATATAAAAACCTCTGTCCAAAAACTTTACAGCTAATACCTGGACTTATCCATGCATAGTAACATTGAACTAAATACCTGCAGATAAAACTCTATTGAGTAGCTGCATATGTAACGTAAGTCAGGATTAAAAAGGATATTGCTGTAAATACTATAATACAGAAATGAAACCTGTAACTCAGACAATGTCCCCAACTCCTTTGCTATACTGCTTGGGAGACCCGAGCAGCGTAGACTGGTTAGGTTCGATTACACAGAGACGTTATGAGGCTTTCTCTTTCCAAGTCCTCCGTACCACCATGTGTTACCCTCTCATCTGGTCAGATCTAGTGATCCCGTTGCCTGGGAAAGCTGGATCGGCTCAGTGTTTCAACAGTAAACTAGCCCACAGAAATTACTCTTGCTACGGACATAAAATTGCTAAATCTGACTAAAGGGGGCAGATGAGACTGTATGATAAGGGCAGGTGAGAATGTTCGGCATCGGGTCACATTTAGATGTTATCCAACAGGGATAACATGGCACTGCAGCCTTACAATTCACTGTAAGGACAGTAACAGGGGTAGAATCCCCAGGATATGCCGGCACAAAAGGCTTTGGCGTGATCTAACAGCGCTCTGAATCAGAAACTGGCTACTTCTGCCCCAAATAGGGCTTGAAATGTGGAGTCACTGAATAGACCTTAGCTGGACTGGAAAACAAATCCTTTATTGAAACATATATACTTTACCTGCATTGTTATCTGCAAGTATCTCTGTGAAATTGAATTGCTCTGGATTTATGCTGATTTAATGAAGTTCTTGTGAACGTTTCTGCCTTCATTTTACTTCTTATCAACTATATAACTAAATTTTATTCCTACTCTTATTTTTGCAGCTCTGACATTATATATTTGGATTATATTATAGGTTTTGCCCTAGCACTGATTATTGAAAAGACACACGCAGTTCAGCTTTAAAAGGCCTTCAGAGACATATATTAATATTACACTGAAAACTGAAAGCCAAATTCTGCAGGTCTTTTCCTCCAGTCAGTTGAGTTTTGTGCTCAGTGTATCCAGCAGCTGACAACATTTCAGGACGCTAACTGAAGAAAAAAGTCAGAACTCGATTTTGCTCGTTGCTGGCTCTGCTCTTGCCGTATGACCTTGGGCAAATAACCTCTCAGTTGTCCACCTGTAAAACAGAGACAAGACTACACACCCACCTTATTGGTTTATTCTGAGCTTTAATGTTTATGAAGTGTTAGGAGAGGCTCTGGGAAGTGCTACAAAGTGAAAAGGGTTATCAATCATCGTCAGTAAAACACAGGCTGCTGAAACACGGGGAAATCTGCCTTCCCTCCTCACAGGACATGTTCTCTCTTGTGCTGCTTTCTAACCAGTATCTGTAATCTTAAAAGTATCTCAACACTGCACAGCATAAGGAAGGATAAATATCCTTAAGCATTCTGAGAGACTACCAGAAAATATTTTTAGCTTGAAGAAGTGAAGCCTGTTGTAAAGTATACGCTTCTCTTCTAAATACCTGCTTGCTTTCGTAACAGGAGAAAAAGAAAGCAATTTTTGAGATAGGATTCCTAAATTGCTTAAATAGCTAGACATTAGCTGGAAGCAGCACTAAATATCAATTTAAATACTTGGCTCTCAATTTTCCTTTCATTCATAATGTACTAGGTAAACTATACTAAAATAATTACTTGCTTATTACTCATGAATTTCAGTGCAGCAGCTGAGACAATGTAGATAAATAAGATGATTAATTGAAACAGAATGAATCACAACAAAATATGTTGTTGTATAAGGTATGATTAACTCCACAGTGATTCATATCATTTCAGATAACAGGGCTTTTATCAAAGACGGCTGCAAGGTTGGGAAATGATTTAAAAGCATTTCATCTTAGAGAGCCACTGCAGTTCACANTGATTCTAAAAAAAAAAAAAAAAAAAAAAAAAAAAAAAAAAAAAAGGAGAAGCGTGAGGCAGAAGCAGATTCAGTGTCTGCAGCTGAAATAGCCTTGGGCTGTTTCAGCATCCTTCCCACAGCACATCTTTACAACACGCCACTGACATTATCAACCTCCCTTGTGCTAGAGACCCTCTCATTTTCCAGTTGGCCACAATTTATTAGATATTCCAATACCGAGAAAGTTAATTCTATGAATTAAGCAGCAATATTACAATGCCCTAGCTATCCTATAATTGAAAACAAAACACCTGCACCAGGAAATAATTGTCAAAACTCTACAAAGACATCAAAGAAAAATAATATTTATTTTTCCTCCATTCAAAATTACAATTTTTAATTCCCAGGCTCCCTCCAAAGACTTCGCAGCAATCTTAAATGTAGGATTTCTAAAAAGAAATTGCTATCTGTTTACTGCAGTTTAGAAAAGCAAACACCAGCAGCAGCTGACCTTAAAAACCTCTTCCTGTTAAAATAGAAGAGAAGATGAGACGTCTCCTTACAAAATTTTTTCCCCTGTGTATTTAATAAACTGGGTCAGAATATCTGACTACGATTTTTACCTTAACTGCAGACTCCCTGTAGGGGACCGTGCAAACCTCAGTCTCTCGCTCAGCCTACGAAATGAAGGTAACTACCCTCACCTGTGGGGCAAGCTTCTGACAACTTCCGAAAACATAAGGAAAAGGAAAATACCGGCATATAAATTGAAATGCAAAACGCTGACACCCAACCTAATTTCATTTGAGATGATTAATGTTTCTGAAACTTAATTCAAAATGAATGAAGATGTAGAAGCTGAAGGTAAAGGTTGAACTCGTACGGAAGAGAGCTTGCAAACAACCAGTGACTGAAAATAACCCCTCAATACGGACCAGTTCCAGTAAGGTAAAAAGACAGAATCAAGGTCTCTTAAGGGCTCTTTAGGTAACATATATGCAAGTTAGCACTACAGTAAAACGAGTCTCTTCAAGACACTCAGTTTTAAATACGATCTAGTATTTGTCTTCTACTAATAATTTCAAACATTCAAAAATAATTTCAAATGCTTCCTTAAGAACACTTCAAAAAGAAACAATTTGGTGGTATTTATGGCATGACCAGCCACCCTTCGCTCTGTTCCTTATTTGGCCCCATCTGACACAGAGAAACAGACCGAAATGTTTGTCTCCCTTTCATTATTTATTGAAAGACAAACAGTATTTCCCTTCTTCCACACACCAAATTGCATCTGCCACCTGATTTCCTCCTGTCTCTTACCTCTTAATCACTTCCTCAGAATCACACAATTCAGCGGTGTGAAAGGACATTCAGGCAGTGGGGAAAACTCTCCGTTAGGTCTATAAACGGTAGCAATTACACCGGTGTAAGATCAGATCAATTCAGTTATGCCATTACGAACGCACGCTAGTTTAAAAAGAATCACCGTGAGGCTCATTTATCTTACAAAAGTGATTATGTCTCATTCAAGATTCTTGTGAGCTGTGGGGCAGATCCCTAAGCCTACAGGTATCAGTCTGGTCCCAGGTGATAATCCAGCGGAGGAAATTTGCAGGCGGGACTGAAGGTTGTCCGCTGTGTCACATCTTAATGTAATATATCAAAGTACGTGGAGTGAAAGTTGTTTACAAAAATGCATTATAGGTTACAGAACGGGAATAGACCGATTTGTTTGGAAACTGTCATTTAGGTGTAAATCCTAGTGTGCTGAACACAGTTTTACGCCAGAAAACTGAGCGGCAGTTCCGCTCACTCCCCTGGTTAAAATAAGCACAAAACTACAGACTGACTGCAAGTTCAACATCGGGAGCATGTTAACCACTGTTATCAGTTTTAGATTTACTGTTTATCCTTGCCATTATTACTGTTTTTCCTTGCCATTAAAGAGAATTTTCCATGTCATTAAAGAGACTTGCCTTTAGAAAGGCTTATAAAGGTTCTTAAAAGGCTGTGACCAAACCACATATATTTGTAGCCATGTTTATGTTGGTATTTCATACCTCACTTGAAAACACTTTAAATTAAGCCGGCATAATGTACCATTTTGGTGTAACTGTAAGATGAAATGGTGACAAGACCCGTTTGATATCTTACTGCATACCAAGGCACCCATCTTTTTAAAGCTCAGGATTCCTAACTCCAGAACGACCAGTAAAGCTATTGCCATTGCTTTTTAAAACACAGAAGTCTTGCACACAATCTTTTTTTTTTTCAGCGCATTTGCTGTCACACCAGCATCAATTTCCCAGTGAGCTTGCAGAAGCATCTGTCTTTGCAGAACTTCAGCTTACAATCCTGTAATTAATTTGTTCAGAGACTGAGTGTTTAGAAGTAACAGCTCTTTACACTAGAGGCAGAGGATCCAATTTCCAAGAATAATTGTTATCTTAGTTTTCTTTCTTATATTCGTGCTGTAGAAAAATCCACTGTTTCTCTTCTACGCAACCTCCTCAACTTTTGCTGATCACTGTACACTGTATAGAGCAAGCTATATTGTTTGGTTACGGTTCTTGTTGTAAAGCAAGAGATATGGAGCTCAGCACGTCTGTAATTCTAAAGTTTCTAAATTCTAAAATTTCTCAGTGATGTCCTGCCTACATGTAGGAAGAGAACCCAGATGATCTTTACCACATCAGTATCTTAATAAATATTCCTCTGAGTCATGAATGACTGCCGTATGCAGGGATGAATCATGTGCAAGCTTTGTAGTGTCCCTTGAATTCGGAAGGCCCGCACAGAAAAGAAACTGCTACCCAGCTGCGCGTCCCAAAACACACAGACCGCTCCCCCCAGAAGTAGTTCCTTCCCTGAGGAGGTGCCATTGTAACTCACAGCTTTTGGGGAGACTGGAAATGGAGTTTAGATTCCCGTGCCCGTTATTGACTTCGACGGGTCAAGTATATCAGAGACATCAAGCTTTAGCCCTAACTGGGAAAGTGGAAAGAGGTCTGGGAAAGAAATATATGCAAATTTTGGCTCCTTTACTGGCCTAGTATAATTACTGCGTAGGAAACATTCCACAACTCCGTGTAGAAATGTAATTTTAAAAGCTTTCACTCCTTTGACCATTCTGTTACTGAAAGTTACCTTGAGTTGTAAAATATGCATTCTAAGGTGAGCTTTTCCAGACGAATTAAGCAGCAACTTGTGACAAAGCAGTTATCATCAGGAGATAATTGACCTTATTTGAGAGTTAAGCATCCTGAGGCAAAGTAGAGTGTGCTTAATCCTGGCAGGTTAATTATCCAGTGATTATGGTAGCTTGGAAGGTATTATTGCTAAGAACCATTTGCAAAATGACACTATTAAAAAAACCTTAATTTAATAAAAATTAAAAGCAATGACAATAATCAAGTTCTCCAGTCATGTATTGCTAGATAATGACTGCAGAATGGCCCTAATTGGTTAGCAGCAATGAACATATAATTATTCCTATTCTGAATGTTCTGTACTAAATTTATTATATGAAGTACAGTTAATAAGTATCAAAAATCCAAGAGAAGATGTTTGGCTAGTTATAAAAGGGATTTAAACAAATGATCCAAACCCCAGTGGTCACTGAGCTAATGCTGAAACTGATACATGTACTGAGTTGTTATCACAGCATTCAGCTTCTCCACTGCAGTTAAGGGTACGCTGGCATTTACATTCTCAACTAGAACGTTTATTCCGAGAGGTTTATAACTTGCCCATTTTAATTACCATCTGGCTGAAACTTGAAATAACCAATCTCCATTCAGATGTAAATTTTCAAGTAGAAGATGTAATTTAAAAATCACTTTACCAATTGTTTTTTAGTTTAGGAATGGCAGCAATTTGGAATTTTGCTGCTCTTGGATGTTTTTGTATTACTCAAAAAATAAACAGCTCAGTGCTTAACAATAAAACTGTATTGGTCTATAATGTGGAGTGAAGATAAATATAGGGAGGAATAAAAATTGTGCCTAAGAGTATTGTTTGTACTAATAAAGTAACAACCACACCACTTAGTATGCCTTGCTTATACGTTAACTTCTGCACTTTCAGTATTTAACTAAACAAGCAAAACCGATGGAAAATGTAGCAAAAAGAAATCACGGTGAACAGGCAAAAATTTGGCGTTGGCTAGCTGAAGTGGTTCATTGCCCATCAAGGCATACGTAAAACATAAAAAAAATTCTGAATGTACTTGTAGATGAAATGAATATAGGAGAATAAAAAAAAAAACAACCCCAAACCAAAGAAGGAAGCTACTAGAAGGCAGAACATGTCAGAATGAGCTTCTCATGAGTTTTGCAACTACTCTTTACCACAAACCATATGCAGAGAGCAGAAATAGTGACGATCACAAGATACAGCAGCTACTAAAAACTAGATAGACACCATGCCAAGAGCGTGGTTTCAAGTCACACAGAAAGACAAGAGAACAAACCGCTGCAAATAGCATTTCAACAACTCCAAAGCAGCGATGGCCAGCTTACCGAGCACAAAGCAGGGACTACAAAATGACCAGAGTTTCAACTGATAAGTAATGAAGCATAAGAAGCTGCTACTCTGAAGTGTGTGTGTGTGTGTATCTCTCTCTATCTCTCTCATACTGCCCAGTTTAAGGCTGATCACTTAAGTTTAAATAGTATCTTTTATCCGGAAAGACACCAAAACGCTTCAGAAATTATACACAGAAAATGCAGGGAGTCTTTCAACTTTAACACACACAACAGTCCTATACCGTACTTTACGACAGTAGGTGAATAATGCCTTAGCGAACTGAAATGGCAGGGGAAATTAAGGTAGGCTGAATATAATTTCTAAAATTGGAATGCTGCCAGTATAGTGGACTATTGCTTATAAAGTGCGCAAATATACAAAAAATAACAACCTCCGTTTTATCTTCTGGAAAAAAGCACCTAACGAACCACTGCGATCTGAATTCTCCTAATAGGTCAATCGGGCAATATTTATATAAAAGACCAGCAAGGTTTAATCCCAGAAGTTTCTATGAAGCTCTCCCACCCAAAAATTGACTAGACTTGGTACTACTTCATTGGTGAAGTCTGACAAGATTTTTTTGTTGAGATTATACTGCTATTAAATCAGAGTATTCAGTAGCATCTTTGTGAAAACTGTATTGTGAAAGACAGAATAAAGGTAAAAGTTGGCAATAGCGGCAAAATGTCTGGAAAATACTACTTTTGTATCATTAACTATACCTAAAAAGGTTTTCCTTATCCTGCTACATCTAAAAAAAATTGCAATTTTCTTCATTTTAAGAAGACTTACTTTTTTTTTTTAAAAAAAAAGGCCTATGCCCGTAACAATGCTAGCCCCTAAAGTGGACATGTGGACAACAGTGTAAAAACTGACGTGTTGGCGCAACTCCCTGTGTCACAATCAGGAATAACCACTGTCAGGAATAAGTCACTTTTCCATATTTTTCCTGTACTAATGTAGTTATCTTGAGAGACAAGCCCACACTTCATTTAGGTGTGCCACACTTTCAAAAGCTTTTTTTAACCTTTTTCAGCCGATCAAACTAATAAATATTTACGAGCACTTTCTGAAGTGGAAAAAAAAAAAATAATCAAAAAGTGATAGCACTACAATGAGTGAAATCTGAATTCGTTTGGTCTATTTACCACGGACTTCCAGGCAGAATTTCATGCAATCTGTTTGCCAACTGTTGCATAGCAAAGATAAGCCATCCTTAGATAGACTGCCAGTCCATTTACCATAAAATCAATGAGAACCTTCGAAACCGATTAACTGTTTCTTAGTTTTCTCCTCCCACTTCTCCCCAAAGAGTCGTCTTCATCACAGAAAATGCTATTAATAGCAACAGTATGGGTATGGCAACAAGTTAGAGAACCTCAGCACCTCTGCAGTAGCCGTTCATAGGTTTTCTTCCAGCAGAGAGTTAAGTTCTGTGTGAGTTACCTCAGGCACATGGACAGTTATTACCAAGCAGCCAATGTGTTGGATATTTCCTCTTTTATCCTAGAGTAACTCGTTCACATGTCTCCACACTAGAATGAGCAAGTTGTAAACCTCTAACGAGACAGTCGACATCCTTGGCATCTACTGAAATATCACGGGCCTGACTGTGACCGTGGATTTCGTTTTCTAGTGACACTTCACATGGTCAGTCTCTCTCCCTAAGCAACAGAGGACCAGGAAGCAGGCTCCAAGGCACAAACAGCTCGGAGCAAGAGACGCAAATACTTCAATTGCTTTCATAAGACTCACCGTCTCATTTCCAAAAAGGACGTCGACATAAGGCATGACTTTCATCATAGGCTCTTTGTAGAACTGGCTAATAAATGGTGCAGAAAGATTCAAGCTGAAGATCTTGTTGTTTGCAGAAGCCTGAGCAGCCACTTTTAATACTGCTTCTGGTGACACCGTCAGGAAGAACCCCTGCAAACATCCAAACAAATCAAAGTATGTTACTAATTTCATACTAGGAACGACATGAAGTATACTGCTTCTAGAAGGTCTCCCCCAACCAACCATTGTCACACACGTGCACAGATAAAAGCTTCTGGAAAATATTGGTCTTCCATTAAGGTGTTATGAGGGTGACAGAGCATCTGCACATGCCGAGAATCACAGCGCTCCGGAATTAAACATAACTCCCTACCTCTGCAGTCCATGTAGTACACTCTCCCATAGCAGCTAAGACTACTGTTCGTATTTTAAAAGGTCATATATTATAATTCTAAACGCCCCTTTTTAGTAATAGAGTCAATCAGACCGTGCTGCTTAATTTCAAAGTCCAGTACGATGGCTCTATACACGGCTAGGAGATTAATGAAAGCCCTCGCCTGAAAAATGATTACCTCGTTTATAACAAATATGCTGAGTATGCTGTCATTGCAGTAGTTGCTATTGTTTTGCAGGAAAAACCTAGGGGTTTTCATGTTTCCGCACATGTAATTTATTTCACCCCATCCTAAAAGTATTCTTTATTCTGAATCTGAACATTCAAGTAAGTATCAATTGTGAAACTAAATAAACAGTTCTCAACCAGAAATGACTATTTGTCTACTAAATTGTGAATGCTGATTTCAACCCTGTATGAAGAACAGTTCAAGGCTGCCGTTCGGAATTTAGCATTGCACATGGTTACCTCAACCACACGTGTTCCAGGAGTTATGTAAAGATCCCCTACAGTTTCATTAATCTACTAATTAGATGAAGGCTTAGTCTTTACACTAATTAAACAAATTTTCTATGTTTCATTTGTATAATCCTAAAATCAATTTTACTATCTGTTGTCAAAACTCAGCGAGTAATAGTAATTTTCAAGCGAGGGCAGCAAGCGTTAAATTTAAGGCCAGAGATAATGTCTAAAGCACAGCAACAAACAACTTTGAGGGGGCTCCGATAAATAAAACACCATCTTAGTCCTAACTGTAACATCACCACCATGACACTCTAAAAGGTATAATTGTGAAATAGTCTTATTTTCCAGTTTTTATCCATATTATTATGTCTTTGGATCACAGAATATCTGTATTTTTATCCTGCATACTTCAGCTAACAGATCATCTTAGGCACTCTACTCCCTGGAAAAAATAATATAATGAAGAGTCTACAGATTAAAGGCTACTTAGAAAGTCTTTCTCTTTATTTCTCCTTACTCCACGCTCTCCAGTCTAACAAATACATGATTGATTTCAAAATCTGGGCACGATGCGCTACATGCCAATAAAGGGTGCAAGAACGCTTTGCATCTTGTGGAGTTACTCAGTACCGTGAACGACTGGAAGCCCATAAACATCCAAGCTTCTTTGCTATTTTTACATTCTGAAGAATTAAAATGAACAGTTTATATAACATCTCGTCTCCATAGCAATCTCTACCATCTTTTAGTTTTTCATTTAATGAACGGAGTTGGATTTTTTAAAAACCGTTCCAAACACAAAATAAAAACCTTTCGAGGCTAACGTGTTGCCAGCTGTGGATAAATCACAGATTGCTATACAGTGGTCTACGTAAATAGTAACCTGGTCAAATAATTAGGCTTCTTACCAATTTTAGGCTGAAAACTTCATCTGAACTAAAATACATCTGATTGTAATTTAAGGTACAGAACGCTATCCCCGTGAGATCTAACTCAGGCCTGCGTCCAACTCCCTTTTCCTTGGAAAGGCAACATAAAAGTACTGAGATGCAGATAGGAGAGCTTGCTTTTCACATCCTGCAAAGTAAAGGCCAGGAACTCTCAAAGGCTACAGCTGTCTTCTGGGTTCCCTAAAAATCCCTTCTGCCATTTAATTGCATTCTTCCAAGAGTTTTTTATATTTTTATTTAAGTAACTATTTGACATTCAAACATCTAGAAATTAAGAGCTGTATGAGAACTCTTGTTAAAACTTTGCCAAGTATAACATTTCTTTGAAAAAAAAAAAAAGTTGTAGCAATACAGAAACAAAAGTTGTAGCGGTAGAATTCACACAAAGGAATTAAAGTAGGAAGAAAATGCACAAGATGTGAACTGAACAGATTTGGGTTTAAACAAACCTAATTAGACCCCCCCGTTAAGTATTTATATTGAGTTTGTCTCTATTTTTAGTGGAATTCCAATTACAGCTACGGCCAGTACGGTTACAGGAACCCAGCTTTCTAAGTTTGAGCTACGTCTAGGTAACAGCCCACGCTAATGCAGCATGCTACCATTCCGAACAGGAAAGAACTCCACTAAAACAAACAGGTCTTCTTGTATCTCACTGGGATTCACAAAGTCATTCCGTGGTTTCTTAGAACTACAGCCCGCACGCTCTTGCAGCTGCCGCTGCTTTTCGTCCAGACAGATGCATACAAAGGAATGTCTAAGTCAACTACTCCTGCCTGCTCTAACAATTAACTGTTAGCCAACATTAGCTCTGACCGCGAGAATAAGCGTATCTTGGTATCGCTGGCAAAAAAGACTTCGTATTCCACTAGTAAGAAGCTCTATACCCACTAACAAAAAGGTTAGGAGGTCTCTCGGAAGATATTCTATACCCACCTACACACCCCAGTCTACTTCTGGGAGTTTTGGGAACCTTTTTACCCTCAAAACCCAAAGGTACCTTAAAACAACTAGGAAGAAACTACCTGTAAGCAAAAGATGAGACAGATAACATACAGAAATTCCAATAGCCTGGGAAACTTAGGTTGCATTTATATATGAAATGAAATTACTGTGTATGTATCTATCTTTGTGAAAGAATGTTGCACATACAAGGACATATGATAATTAGACAGTGCAGTCAAAGAAAGTGAAAGGCAGCAATATCGCAGTACGACCACCTATTAAACATTAAAGGCTATCAGACATACTAGCAGCACGCGGTATTCCTTTGGCGTGCACTGATTGAGACTGAGTATACCAGATGCTACAGCTTCGTGATGTGCCACTATTTTCCGCTGCTCAAAACGTAACGAGCTTCTTTTCTATGCCAGTACCACCACAAGCCAGAGAGCAAGGCTGAACTAATACGTACACCAGGAAAATAGGATGATAGACTGAATTATTTATATGCATGCTTGTATGTACACACACGCAAAACATAACAATACTTTTCTTATGTACAGTAAGCAGTCCTTCTGTTTAAATACAGTCCTTTGGAGGAGAAAAACATTTCCCTTGTGGGAGAAAGAGACAGAGAAAGAGAAGAAATAAGAAAAACACAGTTGTGTATAGCAGACACATGGCTATGGGAGATACAGGAGCTTGTTTGTAACTTAAGAGCTTTTAAAATTCAGTATTAAGATGCACACGACACAAAGTCAAGAGAGAATATCATATTAATCTCGCTCGCTTTTACAATATTCAGAAATTCTTTGATGCACCTTTTAAAGTATGCCAAGGTACTGTGAGTATAGGATAGTTGTTTACGCTCAAGTCTGGTTTTTATAGACACTAGCGTTACTGGGAGGATTTGGTGGGTTTACGCACAAGCAATTTGTCTTTGCAAGTCATCTCTCTCATTTTTATCACACGCAGACCCAAAAGGCTTCTCCTGAGCCAGACTAAGCTCACGCAGCACAGCTATAGCAGATGTGAGGGCAGCAAATTAAGGGTGTCAAAAGTGTCAGCAGCACAGAATCAGAGAGTGTTGAAGGACCTCATGAAACCTGAACAACTCTGGCTGTGGTGAAAGTAATTCTGTATACGGTGTTCTGTCCAAACTGAGAAGTCTTGCCATCGTTTGTTCACATGAAATAACGTGCTCGCACTGAATTCGTCTGGATTCCATGCATGTAATGCTTGCACAATGAGGATGGGGATTATTTTTTTTTAAGCCAGTATTTCCTTAAAGCCAAAACTGAAACCTGTGACCTAGTACACATTTAGACATATCCAGGCCGAGATAACAACAAATAGCTTTGCGATTTTTGATTTATGATTGTTTAATAGTACAGATAAGAACATACAGAATAATAAAAATTAGGATTGTTTTCAAACCTGCATCCCACTAAAATACATTTGCCCCCTCTTCTTTTTAGCTCTTCCTCCTTCCTTGCCACTCCCGTTTGCAGAGTGAGTTACATGAAAATAACTTTATCGTATGAGTGACAGGATTTTGAACCATGGTATTCTGAGCTGATTTTGAAATGCCATTTGGTAACAATGTAAAATCAATAAATCGCAAGCGTGAATCAAAATATTTAACTTTCAGAAACACATATACAACAGTCTGCTGCCATTTAAGACAAATTATATTCTGCCAACATGAAAGGAACACATCATTTAATCCAAAATTATTTTATAGCAAGCATTTACATAAAAAAGCAATTATGACGACATCACACTCTCATCCATCTAAAGGGTGGAATTTTTCAGGCACATAGAAAGTTTGACAGTTACGTAGTGACAGTCCTGATAAATACTGTGATTCAGTAAAGCCCTACAGAAATCATCTAACTTCCAGTATGCTGGCAGTTCCAGTAAAGGAGTGAGACTGCTAAGGTGCCAAAAGCACTCGCTCTGTTAAACGACAGACAACCAAGCCAGAGCTTTTGGCCCTGGTAAAGTTTCCTATACTCTGTACACAAAGAGAACTTCGAGCCACACGCTTGGGCAGAAGAGGCTTCCCTCCGTTCTGCTCTGCCACCAGCCTCAGCTGCCGCAGTCTAGCAGAAATATCAGGGCTTGGAAGGAGTGAAGCTGCAACACATGGCAGCTCTTGGGATGGAGAATGAACCACTTGCACAAGGCTTCCAGGTGCCCTTCCAACCGCGAGAGACCGAAAGTCTTGTAGCCCCTGAACCGCACGGAGCACAGATTGGGTGCAGTCCATGTCCCACCCACCGCGAGACAAGGCACTGAAATCATCTTCCTTCAGAACAGGAACCAGAAGGAATCTTCTTGGAACGCTACAGCAAAAGCTCTTCATCTGTCTTAGTACTTATGTGAGTTTAAAAGAGCAGGGAACAATTTAAAAACTATCTTTAACACTGAAATATCTGAACACGACACTTGGAATGTGCAACACTCAAGTTAGCGGACTTACTTGACCCCTTACCTCCTCCTCTGAGTTTTGAACATTTATGCTTGCAACCTGTTCCTGCTTGAAATTATTTGTTACATTATTTTCCCTGCCGAGATATGACAGGGTAGTATCAAATGATAGAGAGATTAAAATACTCAGGCTGTGGAAAAAACCTCCAGAAATAATGAACAAAACCCTACAAATTAAATAAACAATGTGACCTTTATTAATGAAAGTGCTTGTGCTTTAAGTCGGTTTTTTACTTTCTCTAGGAAGGGCAAAAGCTCTGTATAACTCTCCACTTGGGAAATGTTCGGTCTGTGAATTGGTGAAATACATGAGCGTTACGTTAATGCATGTACCTGTTCTTCATGTAATAGGTCATTTAGGAACTTAGAAAGTACCTACACAGTATCAATTGCATTTTGGAACTGTATTTTATCTTGCAGTGATCAGCAAGTGGTTACTTAATGAAACAAAACCCTCTGCTTTTTGTCCAGTTCCTACTGGAGACAGTTGTTTTAAATCAGAAAGCAAGGACAGCAAGAATGCAACAATTTCTCTGAGTAATTGTTTTGGCTTGTTCCTGTATGCATTGTTTATTTTTATGAAAGTATTGCTTTATAACTGGAAAATGACTAAGCTGTAAACTATTGTTTTATCATTCTGAGTGGCCAGTGTTTCTGGTTTTGATAAAAGCCAAGTTTCAAACAGTTTTCAGTAACGTAGGAAAAAACCTAACTGTCAGTAAATGTGCTTATATTGACCGTGACATTTTCCTCTATGAGGGTGCCAACATGTCAGGAGGAGAGGATTGCTTTCAGACTTGAACAGCTTCTTTGTTGCTGAAGTGAACTCTGATTGCTGCCATATTAGTATCTATCAGATTACAACAGTAGCAGAAAACCTCCAATATTTGACATTATACATTAAAGAAAATAATTATTTTATGCATATATGAGCAACTTATTTCCAGTTTTAAACAATTTTGAAATTTTCTTCAATTCTGATTGCTATTGATTAAATTAAGCGCTCTCCAGGAAGGTCCTCCCAGCCCTATCTAGGGCAAAACAACGGTGTGACTTCACTTACGCCATGTACGCTTGCAGAGTGTATAGATGAGAACTTTAACAATGAGGGGGAGGTGTACGCACACGTGCGAGAGAGCAGTAATACACCCAGTTTTGGTGGAGGGAAATGTCACAAATGAAAAAATTCTCCAATTTCCCTGGAAACTACAAAATTAGTTAAGCTCATTTTGGCAAGATGAATCAAGATCTTCAGATGACGGCTTGACATCGCTCCCTAAAGTCTGCCCCTATGTAAAGAAGCACAAAATCTCTATATTCTCTCCAAATTTCAGCACAGTTCTACGTGATATTATTAAGCTCAGGGTGTGAGACGTCTATTTTTATTTATGCTGAATTTATAACAGAATTTTGGAGGAAGTATTAAACATCATCTGGGAGACAGGAGCCTAGAGGTTTTATTACTTTGATTAAAGTAATTGAACCCTTTTTGCCTCTGTTTACCCACTTGCAAAATAGTTATAATGATAAATACACCTCCATTGGCAGAACCAGTGGGAGGTTTAATTACTTAACGTTACTGAAATGACTGAAATTCTGCGTTGAAAGGTATTATAAAGTACAGGGCATTACCATCAATGAAATATAAGCTGCAAATCAAACAAGCTACGATAAAGAACACGCCACTTTTCTTTTCTCCTAGTATCCCAACAACACTTTGCTACGCTTTTTCTTCATTGAAAACCAATTTAACCCTTACTGAGAAAGCAATGCATCTTAAAATACTTGTTAAATTGTTGATTAAAGAGAGAAACTGTTTCCTTCACCTTTCATCCTTCTAAAATAACTCTTTATCAAAATTAGGTTTGCCTAACCCACGGATTAATATGAGGATAATGTTGTGTTTAGACCAAAAAGTAGACGCAGAAATACCAATTGTTGCTTAATGAAACAATAAATAGAAGTCTAAAAATTGGTAATTATATTATTTATGATGTTTGGAACAATGAGATAATTGATTTTCAGTCTTAATTTCCACAATTTTGAGCACAATCCCAGGGTCCCTGTCGTGGCATATACGCATTTCAGGAAGCAAAGAATAAGGTACAGTTAATTTAGGCCCTTGATGACTGTGCAATATTTGCTTTTTTGTGTATGGCTAGTTACATTAATATAATTTGGCATCTCATTAATTATGTAAACATCAACCATATGTTGAATTCATTCAAGTTTGGTGTGTACATAATATTTACAGTACATTAGTAAATTGAGAGAATCTATGTAACTACAAACGCATAGATAATTTCTAATTCTCTAGACAGTTAATCCGCAGTTTGAAAGCTCTATAAGCAAACATTTAAAACAAGCCTATCCCTTGCTTATTCAAATAGCCTTGAACAAGGAGAGGACAAGTATGAGTGTCTTTTTAATTAAATATGCTTATACCAGCACAACGGTTTATTCTATAAACACAGGTAAAACACTCCAAGACAGAAACAATGACCATTGGTGTATCAGTAGATAATCCTCACTGACTGACTGGGTGGCAAAGGATCTTGTGAAAACGCAGAAAATTCGATATGATTGTACAAAGTCTGGTGGAGAACCGTTCAAAGCTTGCGTATCAGTACTGCTTACTTAAGAATCTTGTCTTTAATATTCCACGGCCTGAAAAATCATAAAAATTCTTCTGCTGTGTACATGCAAGCGCCTTCTTGGTTACGTAACTGTGCACACAACTATCGTGGCTTTCGGAGTGGAAGGGGAAATTAATTTAGGCTCGCCCTGCTGTGTTTATAAATATCAGTTCCCCTGCTCAGAAAACAAGGAAAAAAAAAAATGCTCACCAACCTCTTGCTCTACACTAGTATGTACTGCTATACCTGTGCCCTCGGAGCCTCAGGATTCCCAGGCGACGCAGAGGAACGCGGCTGTTACGCAATATAAACAAATACAGGAATGAGTCCAATGCCATGAAAAACATGTCAACTCCAGCATGACTTCTGTATCTTATGGATTTCCCTGTCAACAACGTGGTCGCGCTATGAAAGGTTTCACTTAAATTCAGGTTAGAAAACAGATATAAGGTATAATAAAACATAGGTATGTTTTTCCCTAAGCACTCCCATACTGAAACACTTAAGCAGAAACCTTTCTTCCCTCCCCCCCAACTGCCTTTGAGATCTTGTAAATTATAAGAACATAGCAGCACGGGGATTAAATATTAATCAAAGTCATTACCATCATCGTTAGAACATATTTCAAGAGCCCCAAAGAAAGAGTGTATTATTTCACTAATAAAGATCATATCATCAGAAGGACTACGCTGATCCTGTAGCATGGTAGGTACAAAGAGGAAAAAAAGACATGATCAAGAGGTAACACAAAAGATTTCTGAAGCTTATTGCACTATTGAAATGCTAACTCAGCCTTTAACTGAGTCTGTTTAAGTAAAGCAGGCTCACCGTGGGCAAAACAGAGCTCTATAAAGAGCCACAGAAGCATGCAGGACATTTACAAAATGTAATTTTTGCTGGGGGGAAAAAAACCCATAAAAACCCAAGGATCCAAACTCCATAAATTATATCCGTGAAAATCCAGAGCAGCTCTAAAGCTTCAGTGGAGACCTGAGTTCATTTGGTGTGCAATAGGGCTATCCAAAGCACAACAGTACACCTGAAACCAACATTCTTCGCAGGATGACTTATTCTTTGAATTAAAGTAATGACAAGTTTTATGGAATAATAGGTCTTTTGCTATTTGCAAATCAAGGTGTAAATGATTAATAAACCAAAATAACCTCTCCTGCTCCCCAAGGTATTTGCTAGCTGATTATAAACAGCCTACATATCCTTATGATATATTTCATTTAATGTATAAGCACCACTATTGCATAAAATTAAGTGCATAGTAAAAGAAAATGCTCAGAAGAACTAAAAAAGTAATTGGCAAAGTAATAAAGGATGTATTTCTTTCAATATCTGGCTTACCAAGTTTAAAAGTAAGTGCATTAACATTTCCTTCTAAATATCGCTCTTCTCTCTACTCTAGCCCCACACCCACAATTCCAAAAAAACTTGTTTCACAGCAAATATAACATTTACTATGAACACGCAATTAGGTCCTAATCACTTGGATTAATTACCACATCAGGGCTTACAATAAAACATTTATTGCTCACACTTCCACACATTAAAATTAATTATTTAAAAGAACATTAATGTTATTGCTTGGCCTTTTAATTTTCATTATATAAAGACTGTTGCATGACTTTGTTTCTGAACACACAAATACACGAGGGTCAGGACCTACGCTAATTCTAATCATTATTAAGAAATACAGTTGAAATGTGGGAAGTTACTAAACTCTAAACAAAGGTATTTTAGATATTTTCACTTAAATTAATTTGGGTAACAATAATTGTCTGTAGAACCCCGAATACAACGAGCTATGCAAGTGCTTAGCATTAATTATTATAGTCTGAATGAGTATTTACTTCAAATTCAGAGCGCGGCGGGGGGATATTCCTAACTATTATAGCCAAATAATACTTACATTAAGTTCCTGTTTCTAATGAACTCAGGAGCTCACACCTGAGAAACCCACTTTTAATAGCAGAGCCGCTAGATCTTACAACCTGAAGGGCAACTTCTCTGCTAAGGCACTATTTTCTGTAACGTTATATTATTGTGGGAGTAGCGGGTTTCAGTAAGGGCTTCAATTTGCACCGCTATTCAAGATGCTGGAATAATCTCAATAAGTTTTCATTTTCCACTGAATATTTTCCATACTTATCTACTTGAAAATGACTCCACTCGTGTCACATTATTTATTTGCCCACCTTCACAGAAAATCAGGCTACAGACACAGGAAATACGACTGAACAAACATTTTTTTTTTCATTTGATTAAAATGCCTAATATTTTTAAAAAGTTTTATATCAAGAAAAGGTTAACTTAGGTGTTCAGCCTACGGCAGCGATGGAGTCTTTCTTGATGCAGAATACCTCTGAGTTTTCAAGTAAAATGATTTTGAGAGCAGGAAACCCCTGAAACTTAGCGAGGAAATACCTCTTTGTTCCCTAAGGAAGTGTGACCTGTGACACCGCCCCTTCCGCCACCTTGGGACTAGAACGTACACCTGCAGCTTCTCGGTCTTCATAAGTAGGTATCCAAGTTCAACGGGGTACAGGTCCCTTCCGCGGATGTTACGGTGTGTTTAGTACTCAGTGTTCGCGTGACGCACAGCTTCTGATAGCAACACTTGCAAATCGCAGATTCTCCACGAAAAACACTAGTGTCTGCAACACGGGATTCAGGAAATACTGAACTGCTGCATACAGACACAGAGACATCATGGCGCGATTTTTGATGGTAGGATTACGTGCTGCTGATTTTAAGAATACTGTGCAATGTTACAGCTTTTTTCTGCAACAACAGAAATACATGGGCAGTATTTTCCACTTAATGTACGACAGACAAACGGATTTCATAAACTGTCATGTAAACGAGAACTTACAGTTCCAAATCAATTTACATAAAATGTCATGTAAATGAGAACTTACAGTTCTAAATCAATTTACAGATTAAGAACCACAAAGCAGAATACAAATAACAATTAAGAAAATCGCTGGTAACTGGTAATTAGTGACTTCTTTGGACTCACTTAAGCCTCCAAAACTGTTACTTTATGGAACCAAAGTTATATTCAAGGAGACATTTCCAACATGGCAGTTCTGGTTTTGGAAGCTCAGCCTAACCCCTTGAACCAACGTCTCTCCTATTTGTAAGTGCCCAAATTCGTTTGTCTGTTTTAATTAAATTTGCTTATTCTTGAAATGTTGAAGCGTACAGGGAAAAAGAAGAGAGATTTATGTGAGTTAATGTTCTTAAAAAATTGTATTTGAAATTATAGAATTCAAACAAACTGTTTTGGAAACGCACGTGAGTTTTATAACATTTAAAGAAATTCCAAATGGAAAAAGAATTTTCACAACAGGGGTCAAATATTAGAATATCCTTAGAAATATTCAAAACAACTTAACATAAAGCAACTGTGTAAACTTTGATTTTGCTCTAACAAACCTCTGGTGGTCCATTCCAACCTGAATTATTCTAGCAGTCTAGGATATATTAGAACTGTGTGTATTTGAAAAGTAGGGACAAAAAAATATGTGGACAAAGCATACAGCCTCCAATGTTCTATCAGCTTCTAAGAGAGTATTTCAGAGCAGAGCATCCCAGATACTGCATATACCTCGAACAAATCATGTAAGCTGGTTTACCCTGAAATAAACACCACAAAACGTATACACTTTGCAAATGAACCATGTAAATGCATTAGAGGTAGAATAACACCTTAGAGGTTAACGTCCTCCTGTGGCCCTTCAACTTCACATGGAGCTTCCCTGAATTCAAAATTATGAAGTCAATGAGATCTTAATAATGCCTACAGCCCTATATATAGACAGTCCTTCGGACAGGAATGAGGTCTGCTACAAGAATATTAATTATGAAAAAATGTTCCCTGCTCTTCTTTGCCCTTTACTTGAATCTCTGCCCATCCAATTTGCGTCCTTGAAAGCAGAGAGAGTAAGAAAAATAGATACTAAAGCTATCATAATGTATTTAACAGTGTTAGCTTGTGTGCTAATTTATACACTATAACCATGATTTTCTAGATTAGAATATCAAAGAATAACTTTGACATATTGGACATATATAAATAAAGACAAACGAAAAAGCACTCCTTTTTAAATCAGCATTTAAGCTTATGTTTTAGTGCTTTTATAAGAAAAGGAAGTTGGGATCTCTCAAAATCACCTCCTCAGTTCTGATAGTTTAAATCCATTCCTTATGCTAAATAAACACCATTTCTACTTTTTAAACAGCCAAACTAGAACATTTTGGAACTGTATAATAAATAACCTCATTTTAGGGAACAAAAATCACTGGTCCCTGTTGAAGTAAAATGCAGCATGCATTCCTCAAAGCAAACGTGGAAAGTCTCCATCTCAAGTTTTTGATATATTTTTATGTATCTGTAGCAATAGCATGCCTTCATTGACAGGAAAACCCAATGATTCGTTATTTATTGGAGCTTGCTCTCTCTTCAAAACAGCTAACTGGACATCAAGGATTTTCCCTTTACTCCTGTCCCTGCAATGGCTCCTCATCAACATTTATGGTCCAACCCGTCAGAAGTCTAGTAAGAAACCAAACACTGGCAGAGTGGTATCAAACACTTCTACAAGTAACAGGAAAAGAAAGCAATGATGGTACCTCCAAACCAGAGTTCAGAAGAACACTGCAGAACTTTCCCTGGAGAGCAATATCTACGCGACGCTACAGAAGTTTTGTGAAAATAACTGATGTGTGTCTCCACTGCCCTGAAGAAAATTTGAGCTCTAAGTGTCAGAAAGTTGAAGAACTGAATACTGCTATGGATCACGGGGCAACATATTCCCCTCTCCAGTAGTCGCACTTATCCATAGTAACAATCGATGTTAATCAAAGGGTTAAGTAGTTGGTGACAACATGAACAAAAAAAAATATTACTTGACAAGATTCCACCCTCATTCCAATCTCTACCAAAGCGTCAAATGTAATTATAAATTTTCACCAAAGATGTCAGATTCTTATGTTAATCTTTGCACAATCTGACATTGCCATTCTTCAATTTTTATAGATGTGAACAGTTATCACTTTGTTTGTATGTCACCACAGACAACATAATCAATAGTTTTCATATCTTTCTGTTCATACTTTTTGTTAAAATGATTTTTGTGAGTGCTGCTTACTTTTGTTCCACTCTGAAACTTGTTACTGCTTGAATAGAGAGTACTTAATCTCAACAATAAACATTATAATGTATGATAAAGCAGTCAGGAAAAAAAAAAAGGTTCAACATTTTTTTCCAGTCCCCATTTTAACATAATCTGTCCTTATCAAATTAATATCTAACAACAGTGACACGAAAGCAACACAATGGATGGCTTTGTTCACTTTAGATGTACTAATTTGAAGCACAAACTGCCTTTCACTCCTTTTCCTTTTATGCTCTATATTTCTGTTGTAGGGAAACCTTACTCCACGAAACTCAATGCAAAAAATTTATAACTGGAAATAACTGGCTTATAAACTATTACCTGTCCTCATCAATAATTTAAACAAGATCTACAAACAAATGGATTGCTTGTTTATTGCTTCCGTACCCAAAGAGCCACCAGGCAGGCTGGAGAGTATTCTTTCTGACCTACCACTCAGGTGAAGTACCACCTGGACGCATTCAGCTCTTCCTGCACTTCTACAGCAAAACTCCTCCAGCTCCGAGCACAATCAGTGCAGTTGCTCCACATGGGAAACAGACACCGATAGCTTTTCATAGAAGTGGCGAGCGACACTCGTTGAAGAGTTGTTTATTGCAGGATAGTGGCTCCTGTGAAGGTAAACTTGATCTTTAATGTGCCTACCCATATACCTGTTCTCCATGGATGCTATGAAGCACCAAGACTTAAAAAGGAGATTATTTTTTGATCAGTCACCAGGGCACAAAATGGATATGTGAAGAGAATAAATTTCTTGCTGGCATAGGCTTTACATTAACTTTTACAAATGAGCACCACTGTGCCAACAGTGAAACTGGTCCTGATTTTGTAACGTTTGCGGTGCTTAAGTTTAGAAATTGACTTTCTTGACATGCAGTCTGATGGCAAGTTTCCCTTCTGGGCGCCAAAACAGACAAAACTGCTCCTATAGAAAGAACTTATTCTGAATATGATGATTTAGCTTAGGTTTTAGGCTCTAGCTTGACCAAATGAGTACTTCAGACACTTCATACTCAATAAAGAGAGTCGTTTTTCTATTGCTAGCACCCGACTGACTTCTTCCAGTGTGAACTAGAACCAGTTAAGAGTCTGCTTCATCCATACCTTCCTACCTTAGAAATGATATACATAACCATAGGGCAGTATGTTTATGTCACCTAACTCTGGCTAGGGTTAGCCAGAGGTAATTACTGTCACTTATCAGAAACTGCAGCCCTGGTCTTGTCTAGAAGCAGAGAAATTACATGACTCTTCCTTGAAGGAGAGCCTCAGACCCATGAAGCTGTGCACTTCACTTTGTAAATCCAACAGTCCTGAAATCTAGTAACTAATGCACGTCCCTAAGCTCTGAGTAATACCATGGTACGGTTCAGGCTGCTGAAAAAGCAGATTTCAGCGAACGGGTCGCAGCACGACACTACTTTAGCATATGTGTAAGACTGAGGTGTCTTCTGACCCTATTTACTCCTCACAAATTGCATTCAGATGCGCAGGAGTTGCAGAAATCTTCCTGTGAAGTTGCTTTCCTGGCATCTACTCTCCGCTACAATGATTGCTTGTATCTCAGGTACCCTGCCATATTCCTGTCCACCCTAATCTCAGAGCAAAGGAACTTCAGAATATTCACTGTGAATAATACTCCTTGGAAAATATTCAACGATTTCAAGACTGTATGATACATTTTAGAATTTAGATATTTAATAGCACTGATGACTAGCAATTTTCCACAATTACCATCATAATCATTCTATGTTCTGAGAAGAGGATACAGATGACAAGGAGCTGTTTGAAAAATTAAACTTTTATAAAACATCTTCTGAACGTCTGGCACTTTGATACAGTAATACTTCGTCTGCTTTTCTGACTGCCTGTTACAAATTTGTATTTGCCTTTAAGATATTCTTCTTATGGCAAAAGAGTCTGTTCTGAGGATGATTTGTACCTTGGTTTTACTACAGTGAATTATGTATCTATTCAGAGATCGTGCTCTCCCAAATGAACATCCAAGCCTGTTAAAATAGTCTGCCAACACACTGTGAAGATCTGGGAAATGGCACACCCTCACAAATGCCAGATGTAATTCTGCCCACAAGAAAAGTCAGATGGATTCCTCCAATAAATTCCTACTTCTTTTGTCTGCCTCTTGGTTGATATATGATACCACTGCAGATGTATCCAATTTTATTAAAATTTGTCCCATCAGCTCCATTCTGAAAGGAGAATTTTCAAATTTACCCTGAGCTTGTGCAGGTTTTGTGATAAGCTGCTCCTAAGCTGAAACCCAAGCCTTAAGTTTTATTTCTTTCAGTTCAGCAAGGTCCATATCTGGTCAGACAATCTTCTGTGTTTGTGATTGTAAAAGACAGCTATATTTCACTAGAAGCGCTTGGATATTCGGGCTCACATTTCAGTAAATTTTTCAGTTAGCACTGAAGCTGGAATTATTATGTCCGCTTTGGCTGAGTTTGAAAAACACCATAACTAGCAGCTGAGTTCAAACACCAGAGCCTCCCACAGGACTACAGGCAAGACAAAGATCTCATCACAGCCTGCTCTTCAAATTCTAGCAGAAGCTTTGCTAAAGAACTGAACTGTAAGAACAACATTCTTTAGTGTTTATAGTTTTATATCGAAAGAAAAGCTCTTGCGAAACGAGTGGCTAATAACGTACTTCAAACTATGGAGATACTGGTAAACCTGTACTTAAAGATGTCACTTAATTCCTCCATTCCAAAGACATAGCTAATGTTAAAAGGTATATAGGAAACGCAGAGTTGAAAGTCAACGCAGTTGTCCATGGTCTTTGCTGAATTCAATATTAATAAAATTTTGAACTCTTCTGAAAACCTCATGCCCTAAAAATCATCAGATAGTAGAAAACTATCTGCTAGGAAGTTAAAAAAAAAAGTAGCAATTCAAAGCCATTTTTTAAAAGCCTTTCTGAATGTGAATATTTGCTATGCATTTAAGGATGATAATTTACAAGTACTTACATACACTGAGAGAACAACTGCAGTCGCTACACATTCAAGATTTTCCTAAGGCGACGTACTGAGGAGGACAGGTCCAAATGTTTTGAACTGGGGAGTATTAAGATTTGACATTGCACTAATATTGAATGATCTTGCACTGAATTACTCAAATATTTAAAGACTGACGAAATAACTCCATATAAATAAAACCACGAAACAAAACACAGGTATACAAACATGCTGTTTGTTCTGCACTGCTTCATGTACAGAAACGAAGCTTCTAATTCAACTTGTCTTTGTGTAGTATTACTACCCTGCAGAAAAGAGGGTGTTTTGTTTCTAAAAATGACATTTTTGGCATCATGCCCCAATTACTTCGGATTCTGAAGATATTGCCCAACAGTCACCCTCCTGCTCCCAGTCATTCATTTTGTTACTAGCGTTTGCAAAGACTGATGATCTAGAATGTCCTTTGTGGTAAGTTTTTGTATTCCACTTTCTTCCTTCTCAACTGAGGATATTATAGTTTGATTCTATTCACATTTAAGGGAGCACAGAGTGTAAAAGTTAGTGATGCTCACTGGGAGATACTCTTCTGCTTGGAGATACAGAAGGGGAAAATATTGTGTGAGAAACAGGGAGATAAATTTTAACACAAGTGTGAAAATTAATGGGGGTAACTATTTTTGTCACTGCGGTGTCACAGCTGGCCCTGTGATAGATGAGTCTTAGTCTGCATATGAAATGAATATACACTAAAAACTTTATTAATAGGACGTATTAATTACTTCAAGATGATAACATACCTTGTATCTAAATCAGATGCTGCTCAAGGGCACACTGGGGACAACTAAGTATTGTTATATGAGTGTCTTTCTCACATGAGAAAAATATAGTAAAGATTCTATACATTTCAGTTCTTGCACAAAACTACCCAAAAGCATATTGGAGCTTCCCGTAGAAACAGAAAACCTCTAAAAGAGGCCTTTAAAGTTGGCAAAATCAGCAAATTTAATCTATCCACTTTCTTCTGACCTTTAAACCTGACCTGAAAAAAGTGTTCAGCAACATAAATTTGATCTCTAAAGGCCTGCTGCAGATCTCATTTTCTGCTGTTTTTCCATTAGGCATTTATGGGACTTGCTGGTGTTACAGGGGACTAGTAAAATGTCGAAGTAATCCTGCAGTTCCTGTGTATGAATTCAGCTTTTCCCTATGAGATGATAACATTTTTTTTTTTCTCCCTGCCAAGGCTTTTTCAGATACTGGAGTATAAGACTAATACCGTAGGTGTGATGTTATTTTTTTTTCATTTGGTAACATTAACCAGATCTAGCAGCTCAAGTGTTGAAACAAAAGAATTCTTTTCTGAGCCAATAAGGTGGCTTGGTGCACATCTGCACTAATTGAAATCACAGCATGGCTTTTCAGGATAGGAACTGTATCCAAAGCATACAGAGGATTTGAAGATCTTGGTTGTGTGTTTGTACATTCTCTTAAGTGCAGAGGAAACCAGCTGCTTCCATTTATGAACTGTGCCGATACATGTGCCTCAACGTACCAATGACATAATGTGCAACTTAGCAAGCTAAAGATTAGGCAACTGATTTAACAAGGAAAAGGGAAGGATGGGTACGGAACGCAAGACAATAGAAAAGAATTTATGACAAAGATATCTAATTTTCAAATAGCGCATTCTATAATTTATGCTACAATTCATGAGGATTAGAGTTAGATGAGAAAGATGCAATAAAAATAACAGCTTGTTACATCATCCTGCCATTTCATCCACTGATAATGGCCCTTGGTTCTTTCCAAGTTCCCCTCTCCTATCTTTTTGGCTATTGCACTGTTTTTCCATAATATGGCCATCAATTTCCAAGCCAAATTCACTTTCCCCTCTTTTTATGCTATAGTAAAACTTTAATGCAAGTTTGTACCACTAAGGCATAATCAAAGTCTCTAAAAAGTTCTTCCCAGCTCTGAAAAACTAAGTACTTGTTTTCTCCTCATTAATCATCTTATAGTAGAATTGACCATGTTCTTCTTTCTGAAGTGTTCTTTTTCTCGTGACTTTCATAACTTTGCCCTTTTTTGATGCTTTTATCTCCCTAACAACTCCTTCAGGAAGGAGGATCTTTTGGAAGATCCTCCTCAATGTTACTGAACGTGGTTCCACAGGTTGGTTTAAGACATCTTTTTTACCTCTAGCTCTAGCCTATTTCTAGGTAATCATTACCAAACACATATTTAAGCTGATAGTGGAAGCATCTTTCTCTCTCCCCTCTTTCTCTCTGTTCAAGTCCTGACTTTCTCTGTCCAAGCTGAGACCCACATTTTTAAGCCACATTCTCAATTCAAACCTTTTTTAGGCCTTCACTTTAATTCTTCTAATAGTTTCTGCATAACATTTCCTTCACTTTTTAGTCACAGAGCTTAAACTGAGCAGCTATCACCTTATTCCAACTGATCTTGAAAAAGAAATAATTTCCAGCCCATATGTAATTCAACTTTCCATTCACCTCCTCCTTGACTGCATCAAGTATTCGGTACTTGGCTCCTCTTCCGGGCTTTCATACCCATCTTAAACCAGATTATCTGTGAGCATTCACCACTTGCTACTTCACTTTTGAAACAATTAGCTGTCTGCTTTTATCCTATTCTGTCCCACAAGCAGGTGAAGTGCTTCCCATAAGGCTCTCCTTTTCCAGGTCCACCATAAAACTTCTAGCGCTGGAGATTCTGGGAGACTCAGACCAACATCACCGCTATGTTTTTATTTTTATGTGCTCTCCCTACTGCACGCTCTACAACAGGAAATGTTTCTTTGAGTAACACCCCGCCAGGGCTTGGATCTGTCATTAAGGCTCCAAGGCACTACAATAATAGGATGAAAAAAGAAAACGTGAAGTTTGTGTGACAGGTTATAGAGAAGGTTCCAGGGAGAGAGAGGAAAGAGAGAAGAGTTTTGATTGTGTTTTTACTTTATGAATACTCACATAATACTGACCCAAATCAGTCCTCTCCACACTCTGCAATTGTAGTGAAACAACAGAAGAAATCAAGGGGGGATAGTCCTAATTCTTTTGTTAAACAGCAAAAATAAAATCAATCATTATTGATTGATAATTTGATCCTGGAAAATCATAAATGCACTTCCATTCAAGAATTAAATACTCCACAGAAGAAGGATGTAAAATAAAGACACTTAGGATCCTGACATTCTCACAAGAGAAGTAAAATTTGTTTCAATCAATGACTGAATTTCAGTGTCAACACAAGAAAATTTAGATTGCGGCCACATACGATCCTAAGCGTTCCTTTGAAAAAAAAGTCATATAATTAAAGGTGCTAGTTTCCACATCAAATTCCACTTTGGATGTGGTTAAATTCCAGCTCGGTTAAGTATTTCCTGTCTATTTAATTTCATCCTGTAGATCCAGCTGCACATAGTTATTCCACACTTCCTGTCCTAAACTATCACATAGTGGCGTACTGAGTCACTGAGCAGCTTCATTCTTTTTCATTCTTTATATGATGTATCAATTATGTCATCTAGAAAGTGCTTCGAGACTGTCTGAGAGGTTACCAGAGATGTCAGGTTACATCCCTAACAAATAACACGTCGTGCAAACTTTAAAAGAACCCAACTTTTAAAAGGTAATATAAGTCAACTAAGAACTGGTAGATTTGGGCAAATTATGCAAAGTCCACCAAAAAATAAAAGCCAAATAAAAATTAGTTCCAGAACACAGTTTTCAGAAAATTTATTTCAACTTCCTCATAAATAGGCTGCAGTTTCTAGGGTGGCATTGGGAGAAAAAAAAAAAGGCAAGGAGATTAAGAAATAATTACACAAAACTAAAAAACTGATAAATGTATTTTCCTGTATTTCCTCTCTTTCATTTCTTTGCATCAAATAAAAAGTAGGTGACAAAACCAGAAGTATGCCCTGTCAATCATTCAGTAATACCCTCGCGCTCTAACAGCTCACAAAGGACCAGAGAAACTGACTCCTCAAATAACACCTGGTCTAAAAGCCTTAAAAGCATTTAAAAAACGCTGATCGATATATAAAACTGAACCATATATAATCCCCAAAGGGAACCAAGTCACTCTTATTCTACCGTCAGAGGTAGAAATAGAAGCCCTTGACCGTCACAGGACTTCTTGCCAGCTCCCACAGACGCGGCAAGCCTAGGTTGTCGCTATTTGCATTTTTTTAATTTGGGATTCAGTCAAATAATCCAGTGTCAATCGCTCATATTCTTCTTCTACTCCCTCAGTTACTCATGATGAGTAAGGTCTCTGTGAACTGAACTCAGCAACCAGGATTCTGTGACGAGCAGAATGGCATAAGCCATCCTTTATAATCCTCTATTGTTACATGCGGGCAACAGAAACAGAAACAGTTCTCCAGCCACCAACGGGTACCGGGTAACCCTCGAGACCATGACCAGAACTACTGGTGTTCCTGAATGTTCTCCCCGGCTGCCTCCCGCATGCAGTACTTCCCCAGTCACAGGCACTCACTCTCTGTATGAAACAAGAAAAACGGTTTTGGAGGTCAAGAACACGTTCTCAGTGTAGGTAAGCAAAGCAACAATACATCTAAACAAGCCGGGAGTAAAATATTCATCCGCATGGGAGCTCTCCCATAACTCTTATCACCTACAGCCTGAATAACCAATAGGAAAATTTACCGGAAGACGGCGCCCGTTCCCATCGCTTTAAACCCCCATTTCTGATGTGACGTCTGGGCATTAGGCCCCAGCTCCCAAAGCCTCTTCGTTCAGGCTGGTAGGGGAGTTCAGGCCCGGCATCCAGGGAGGGACGCACGTCCATTCCTGTACTGAAGCTGCATCCCTGAGCCTCTGTGCTACAGTCGTGGCTGGACGGACTCACAAGAGCTCCATTGCCAATGACGCAACTTCAGCAAAAAAAGCCCTCTCTTGACTGCACCGCACTGATGAGTAAACTCTGCTATACCCACATCAACCGGCTGCCTCCGCCTCCCCCTCTCCAAAGGCTGCCAGAGCTTCTACTGCGCAGTCCTCAGCGTCACCATCTCTAGCCACACAATCTGCTGACTGGGACATGGGTCTTGTGGGGAAGTAAAAATGGCATGGATGTCACTTCGGCAGAATGCTTGCTGCTGACGTTCATCGTTTATTCAAAGGAATAAACTCTTCTTAGCATACATACAACCAATTATGAACTTAGCTCTAGTTAAGACAGGCCCCTGGATACCACTGGAAGAATTCTGCATGGAAGTTTTATATAAATGAAGACTAGTTGGTAGCTACCTTTTTCCCTTGTTAACCAACAGATAGGAGCAGTGAACTCCTTCTGGTGGCATCCTACAAAACTTACACAAGGTCCACCTACACAGCATTGCCATTTGCTCAAGAAACCTAGTTACCGCTTTTCTTGGACATTGTGAACAAACCGAGATTGCAGCATTCCAATGGGTTTGAACCAAATTTCTGTTCTTAAACAAGTCGGTGCTCGCTGTGTCGCAAAAACGAGATAAGTACACAAGATAAACATGCGCTGCCTATGCTACCACGTTTCATAAGGCATCAAAGGGCCTGACCCATTTTCTACCAATACCAGGGACAACACGGTAGTAAGACAAATTGCATTCACGCTACAGAGCATTTAAAGTCTGCAAAGACTTGTTATAATTCCTTCAGCACATTTCAGACTAATGACCCACAAGAGCGAAAGAGCTATTGGTTTTACAATGCAGATCAATGCTTATATGCAGCGAACAGCTTTCCCTTCGCTTGCTTTATACAAATGACAAGTTGCTCTGGAGAAATGGTAACAAACTAAGTAAATGTAATTTCTCTTTCATTTACTCTTCTGTAGATCACAGTACTTGATTACCAATAAAGTTTCTCTGCTCTTGAGCGAGGAGAAATAAGAGAGCTTAAGAACATCAAAAGTTGCAAACATGTAAATACATGCAAATGAATCCATGCATGTAAAAAAACCTGGACAGAGACACAAACAGGGGGAAAGCAGTTAAGCTATTTTCACATTCAACCTCAAATCACTTTTACTATAACATACACATAATGCTTTACATCAGTGTAACCTGAAATAAAGTTTACTTTATTCTTTCTAAATGTATTTGCTGATGTAGGGAAACATGACCAAACAACGAGTCTCCATTTAGCAGTGGAAACACACAAATGATATTTGCTTTTTTATTAAAATAACATGTGAAAGATGTATTACAGATTGAACTTCCTTTTGGAAACTTTAGCTGCCCTGGGAGACAACACAGCCTATAATATTTCTTACTAAGAATATCCATAATAGTTTTGGAAAGGTCTTAAAATAAAATCTAAAATATGCATGAAATATATGTTTTTCGTGAGTTTTTTTTTTCCCCGTCTTTTCCTCATGAGCTCTAATGTTTTAATATTTAATTCAATTCAGTTAGTCTTTTCACCCTTTGCCTTGTAGAATTTAGGAGAGAAAGGTTGAAAAGTTAAAGAAAGGGGGAATTTATCTAATTAAAATGAAATCTTTTAATGATGTTATGAAACCACTCAGAGCAATGTTTTAGATTTGCTCCTGCTGTTGTTTGAAGCTGTGGTGTTAAAAATGCCCTGGTTAGAGTTACAGACTGTTCTAAAAAACTGTGAGGAATTTATGTAGGATTTAAAACAGACACATGCTTTTAAAGTCGAGAACCTTCAAATACTACAGCTAATCCACACAATAACTCAACAACCAACCCATGCTCAAATTCCTAACAGATACCATATGCAACCTGTAATAAAAACTGCATCAAGGTATTTCAAGCAATGGGATAACTTCATTTTCTACTTAAGAGACCTATTTACTTTTAATTAACAATCTATTATAATGTGCATGAAAACTATGCCACTATTTCGCATACAATGCTTACACTGAAAATGCTCCTGAAGTTATTTTACTGTCTAAAGAGAGTGGGTTATTAATTAGATGCATTACGATAAAATTAGCTATCACTTTTCTAAATATACTTGACAACCATAGACCACAATGATGCTTTCTGCCTTTACCTTTTCTGTAACTACGACAAAAAGAAAGACAGGACAAGTGATCCATCTGGTTCAGAAGCAGCCCAGCTATAAGTTAAAAAGCAAGAAAAAAAAGCAACCTTCAGCGTTCAGTGCGATGCATCTTGTAATGAAAAATGGTGCTTTGACAATATAGGAACAAAACGTAAGGATACACTGAATTTAATGGTTTAGTCTTTACATTTTTCCATCCACTTCTTCATTCTAATATCCCCTCTCTCAATACCCTCCTTTTCCCTGAGGATTACACATCTTCTGGATTTGGACTTTCTCACAGGAATAACTGTGATAATAAAGCTGGACCCGAATTCTTGTAGTAGTTAAAAAATGTACTTCATACAAATAACAGGATGTAATTCCTCTTTTGACTGTCTCTTTGGTTAAGCTATATATTTAGTTGGCTAAATAATTAGGCCATCGCTAAATGTGAAGATTTTTCAAATGCGAATCTAATTAGCCTAAGTAAAGAAGGTATTTCATGGGAAATTATTTTTTTGCCTTCAAGGAGATGATTCTACACTCAGTGAAATTGTGTCATCTTATTAACACTCAGCTTGTCTGCTATAGGTCTTGAATGATTTACTTTTGTACTCTGTTCCAAATTACAGATTCAGTAGCTCATGAATACCAGCAATCTTTACCAAGATTCTCAGGAATTGTATTAAAATGCTTTACATTGTAGAAGCAAAAATTTCACAGTGCTAATATATAAAAAAAAGTTCAATAAACCATCCTATTACATCAAATGAAAATTTGCTTCAAATGAATGAATCAATTGCTTAATATGGCTTAATACGATGACGGAAACATGATGCTCTTGGAGTGAGGAGATTCAACTTCAGATCAATGAAGCCCATAACTGCTGGCAGCCACAAGCTATCAGGATATATCAGGATACCACTGAAGACAGACTCTTTCTTCCCCCATTTCCTTACATGTTTAAGAATATCCTTATATGTTTAAGAATATCTGACCACTGTCAGATACAGGGTATCTGGCTGGATGGATTTTTGCCCTGATCTACTATGATAGATTTTGTTTTGCAGGTATGAGCAGTTGCAAAGATTTTAACGTATCCTTGGGCACGGCAGCCTTTTACTCTATGAATGGATTATGATTCAACAGTGTATCTATTTAATAAACACAGCATGCACTAAACAAAGTATTTAAACTCTTCCATAAAACATCAAGAGCTTAGTGGTAATTCCTAAAGAGAAAATAACAAGACGACAATACAATTCCAGATAGCAAAAAATCTCACACTGTCCAGCCAAAGTAGTCCTAGTGTTTTTCAACAACATAGACGCCCGCTCATGAGAGCATGGGAAAAAAGCAAGGAAACAAAACGAGTAAATAAACCACATGACAAAAGAGAACTTACCCTGATTAAATCACTTAATTCCATGGCCTGAATTTTGGGCGCTCACTGTTTCTACTTCTGACCTGCCACGTTCAACAATTCACAGAGCTTTTTTGGACTGTAGAGTATAATCTCCCCTGTGCTAATAGTTCCACAAACTTCAACAACCTATTAGTGTTCAGTGAGTGGAAGCATGATCAGTCCATCTTGACAAGTCCGGTGTTCCCACCTCACGTGTCTTAAATGAATTATTTGGCACGTAATGCTGTACTTCAGCTGTGACTTTCCTTTCCAACGAGTTTACCGCTTTCAAGTTTGCATTAATCCATTCTGAAATGGTGAATACAACTATCAACAAGAAAGCACAGTATGCCATCGTAAACTGATAAGGACACACTTCTGTTTGATACAGTTAAATAGATTAGTTGAAATTGACAGTATTCTGAACAGTTTTTTTATAGGCAGATGCATACTTATGATTCAGGCCAACCGGCTGCAAGAACAGTCAAGAATCAAGAGTTGGGAAAGTTACGTTAGTGCAGCACTGAGCCTAAGTTAGTCACCAAGCGCATCTCAGCAAGAGNGGTTAGTGCAGCACTGAGCCTGAGTTAGTCAATAAGTGCATCTCAGCAAAAAGGTACATGAAGACAGGCTCAGTGCTGTACCAAATGTGGCCTTTGGGCACATCAGAACATGGCGTAATAAACTTGCGTCTGCTCGAAGTACAAAGAGTGAACGGGTGTCTGCTTACTTGGGCAGATAGTCCTTTTGTTCACTGGAGATTACGGATAATGGACAATAATCAGTAGTTCTATAGTGCACATACTGTATTTTTCACTATTATGCGCTCAGAGGCCCCACCCCTTAACACCCTCCGCAACCAAAGAAACTTCCTCGAGTTGCGGAATGCAAAGCTTCCAAGATGAGGAAAGCCACCATCAAAACCATCCCCCATAACCTCGCTTCTGTTCTTTTTGCATACTCAATATTATCATCATCATTCACATGTCAAAGCTTTCTCAGGTCTTTGTGTGAAACAACCACCTGCTTCACAGGATCTCTTCCTAATTTAGTGTAGAAAATTCAGCAGGGTGGGGAATTTTGTATGTAGTTTCTGTTGTGATTTTTTGGGTAAAAAATTCAAATAACTTTTTGCATAGTTTTAAACATCATGAGCTATAGTTAATTTACTTTTATGAATGTCACCGTTCCCTTTATCAAATGTAAAATCTCTCAGTATTCCATTAAATCCTTGCAAGGTGAAGCTGCCCGAAATCTTACCATATGCTCATCTTTCAGCAAAATATTCCACCATTTTCTGTCGCTCAGGTATCATTAGAATCTTTAAAGCATTGTTTAACTTATTTTCACCATAGAACTCAATCTTTATAATGCATCTCATTGCCCACATATTTACCTGTGTAACGGCTACAGGAAATTTAAAGTAAATATCCTCAGACCACTCACTCCAAAATGACAGAACGGGTCCCTCCCTGTTTTCCACAAAGGGATGTTGAAGTTCCAGCTCTATGTGACTGCTTCTTGGTTTTCCCCCACAAATCCCGTTTTCTTTCCAAGGAAACTACATTCCTCACCTAGGTGCCAAAGGAAGTTCAATAACTCCCTCTTTGCATGAGATTGTACAATAAGACATCTCGCATTTCCAACTCAGATGACACTACTTGGAGATCCGCATATGCGGCAAAAGACACCGTGAAACTGCATAGCCTTTCTGACTTTTCTAATATTTAAAGACGGTGCCCCTTTATATATGGCCTGTTATAGAAATGAAAAAAAAACTTCTGAGCTTCTGTAAAATGCTTTCTGGATTAAATAATACTGCTGTAATACATGTAAATCCTACGATATCTCTGGAACAGTCTAGGGAGAAAAAACCTCTCTGAAGAAAAATTATTCAAAACAAAAGGCACAAATCAACCCCCACCCCAACACTGCATTCCTTTCTTACCATAAATGACAAATGTATCTAGAAAGTTTCCATAACTATTGTTGAAGTTCATCAAGCTTCATTATCTTTGTATCAAAAGAAAGAGAACTACTTTTCAGAGTCCAAAATAGAATTAACAATTTTATTCTTACAAATTAAACGTTCCAATTAAAGTATTTCTAAATTGTTGCTTAATTCTAAGTTTGAAAACTCTGTTTTTTATGTGTATATATATAAACTGTTCAATAAAATGGTGCTTTGTCTTTCTTCTGAAGTTGTTTTATGAACAGATGAAGCAAAAATGATCATAAAATGATGAAGTAATTTCTAAAAGCAAAATTATTGACTTCAACTGAAAGGCTTTCTAAAGGTTTTTAATTGCCCTAAATTTGTGAAAAACTACCCAGGAGATCAACAAATTCATATCAATGAACTGCATTATACTATTGAGAGAACCCTTGGCCTCAAGCCAGGGAGAACAAATAGAAAGGACCATTTTCACTTGGCTGCAAATTATCAAAAAGCTAAGAGAAAGCTATGGAGTTAAAGTGACATGTTTGTATGGTGGGAAAAAGATCAAATATTGATCGTCCAAGCTGAGGTAATTAGAGCGGTTGTCAAGGAGATGGGATGCATGTCGTTAGCCCTACAGAAATGCATCTTTGTTTTATATTGAGTGAATTAGCTGTTCAGCAGTTGGCAGTGATTTTTTCTTTTCTTTCTTTAAAAGGCTATACACCATTCACTAGTAACATATTCCTGTAATTCAATTTTTAAAAAAAATAAACATATACAAATACACTTTAAAAGCTTATTCTAAATATTGAAAGTTTTTCTACGTGGATATTTCATAAAACGGAGCTGTAAAACATGCATCTTCCTATGCTTTAAGGCTTACACCAGTGTAAACCAGCAGACTGTAAATGGAGAGAAAGACGCACGGCGTGGAACTGAAGTGCCTGCTGCTTTAATAAACCTTCAACCTCGCCCTAGGTAGTAAGTCCTGGCAGATTAATGTCAGTCCACTGGGGACTGGAAGCTCACACCACTACGGACACCGCAGAGACCCATCTGCCGGAGTTGGTGCCGCTCATGCATTTCACGCGGCAGCAACTGCTGCCGCCTCCCCACCAGCCCAGCCCGTGCCGCTGGGATCTCTCAGCGTGCCTCCCCTCTCCTCTGGTACCCGGAGCCCAGAAGACCTTAGGCTGACAGCGGCATTTTCTGCTGTGGCTCATGCTTTGTCAGCGATCTGCCTGGGACGCTGAGCAAACGAACGTCAGATCAGAACATGGCATCTTCTGGAAATACGTGACTCTGCAATGTTACCAGACCCTCCAGAAAGACACAGACCAAACCGCTAATGGTTTCACCCCTGCAAACTGGATACACTTCAGTCCTAAAATCTACATCTGTATCAACAAGCAAAATCATTACTGGTAGGACACGTAACCTTTGCGACAACTAGAAACAAGGGGACTGCATGTGTCAAGTCTAATCTCCTCACACAAAGAAGTGGTGTTTCTGATTGACATTTACTACATATTTGTACCTACTAGAGCTGTGGCAAAAAAAAAAAAAACCCACCCCAAAAAAATGAACCAGTTCCCCAAGTGATAACATAAAGGTGAGATGTAAGAGACCTCAATCCACAACTGTAAAATGCCCTCAGGAATAGCAACCCATCCAATACCCAAGAACTCGTAACAGGAACTTTAGTTCCTATCTCTGGAATTCCCCTTTAACGTCATACAACTATTTAAGTGGTTTCATACTTCCAATTGTAAGACTGCTGTCAGCAGTCCAGCAATTTTTTCTCCAAACAGAAAGTCACCACTGCAGCGCTATCTTGCAGACATTTCTCTCACAAAAATCTGGTCCAGAAACTGTCTGAAGAGAGAGTACACCAAACAGCCCCTTCCAACAGGACGCTGAACCTTATTTCCTTATTTCACTGAAGCCTTATTTCCTTATCTTGATGATCCCCGATTTTTTTTTAAAGTACTTATCACCATTTTAAAGTTTCAACAGTAAGCGCTAATGATAATTTTTTTTTCTTGTAGCAGGACATTTTCATACTGTTTTCAAAAATTCCAAAATTTTTTAAGATAAAACAAAACACAGCTGCTCAATCCACTAATAAAAACCCTCAGCATATTAACATACGTAATGAAATAGCCTGTCTTTACTGCTCTGCCACGTGTTTAGTTTATTCCAGGTAATCAATAAAAAGAACTTGCTTTAAAAGAAGCCGGCCGGGTACTGGAGTTGATACTTTTTCACAAGTCTCTGTTCCTTTTAAGTAGAACTGTACAGAATGCACAAACCTTTTGCTTCCTTTGGTCATTTATTCTTCCCTACACAGAAGTTGATTCTTGGCATTCCTGTCTGCTGGAAAAGGAACTCGTTATAACCACTTAGTTTGAACGCTACCCTTCCTATGAAAGACAAACTAAAGAAAAAACCTGAGCCAAGTACAATATGCCATCAATCCAGATGCCACGGGGCTCCTTAACATGGCAATGTTTTGTAAAGACCTCCTAAGCAACTAGACCCGAGCCTGAGGGACCAGCAGCCATGGGCTGCATATTCCCTCTGAAATACTTAAGTATCTATTTCACACTTGCATTCCTGTCATAGCCAAACTGCGAAAATAGTCTTTTTCATTCCTTCTGCCATTAGAATTTGGTTGAAAACACAATGGTTTCAAAGCAAACTCTATCCTTCAGATTATGAAAAACTGCCCAGAAGAACATGTTCTTGTTCAGATCATCAGAGAAATTTATTCCTTTACTGCATATGGAAAGATAAGATACATTTCTCATTTGTCATTAGAGTAACAACTTCTCCAGTTCCTTATAATGGAACCCCAAATTTGATATACCATGAAAATTGAAAGAAAAACAACCCAAAAGACCAAGCAAACTACTAACCCAATAACCACTGAGTGCAGCTCTGATATTCCACTGTCTGGTATCACATACTTGGTCAATACTTGTCATATACAACAGTGCAATGACTCAGCAGCACATCTTGCTAAGACAGTATCTTTACACAGTATCATATAAGGTGGTAGTTATCCTTAAAAAAAAAGACATCAACATTGTCCAATAGGTGCCACGTACTGGTAAACATCCCATATCGCAAAGAATATTGTATGGGTACTGTTAGCTAAATGTTAGAAGATGCTGAATTTTTAATGTAAGCAACTGCATATTTACTATATTGCCATCTCGATCAATAATTAAAGTATACTTGTCAGAATACATGAATAAGAAACACAATTTCAAATATCTTCGTTTATTATGTTTGTTTACTTGCTTAATCCAAAACCTGATCATATTTAATTATTAGTGAAGCTAAGAGTTTCAATTGCACAGTAAACACCACACATTGTGTTTGGCATAATCAGACCTTTAGATCTGCACAGTATTTCTGTTTCAATACTGAAATTATGATTCCTCTTACAACATAAGTCAATTTTCGGCCCACAAAAATGTTGTTTTAATAACAAGCAGCTCTTTTACATACTACGGGCACATGGCAGTTGGCCTCTGAACAGGAACAAGGAAAGGGCAGAATTTTCCTCTTCGTGTCCTGCTCCCAACAGTAGACCTTTCATCTTACGTGTTAAAAACTGCACCAAGCTCACAAGTCTCTCGAAAAAAAGGAAGCCCAGCAATGGGCTCCGTCTCAATTTGCTTAATAGCAAGGACAGTTCAACAGCTGCAGAAGAGAAATCATAAGATGGCATGCACTGCCCTTTAGTGGTTGCAGAAATCCTCACCCATAAAGTACACAACTGCTGGTTTATCACAAAGGGAAGCATACCTTACTTCGCTTTTCTGGAAAAATCCCAGTGCATTTTTCTCAAAGCTAAAGGTAACAGTAGCTTGCATACCTCAACAGCGTGAAAACTATTAGTCTCATGTCAATGTAACAAGTACTTCAAGAGGAAAGGAGTTTGGGGGGGGATATGTCGTCTAAACGTGCCATGGTTTCCGACTGATCAAAGCGCAGAGCAGGATAAGAAAGGAGTAGGCTTGGGAAGACAGGAAAAAAGAAAAGTTGAAATTAAAGAGAAGAACAAACTCTTTTGTTCATCCTTCTAACACTGGACAGGGTCTTAAGGATTTTTTTAAAAAGAACCTAGGCGTAGCTGGCATGGAAAATACTACTTTGAACCTACCATCCGTGACCATCAGTATTACACTAATATTACACAAGTAGTTTTGAATATTGAACCCTTAAACTTTACTTTCAATTTACTGAAATCTTCATTTAGGTATGTTCACATTTGTTTTCCCTCTCGGACCTTTGGAAGTCAAGCGATAATTGCTATTCTGACTTCAACAGAATATGTAATGCTTCAATAGTCTTTCACAGTTCCTTCTTGTCCCATTCGCGGTTCCAAGGCTGCAGCTATTGCAGAAAGCAGCAGCATGAACTCTCAAAGACCCGATCTATGCTGACTTTAATATTGTCTACAGGCCAATGGTTGTCATTGAATTCCTTAGGTTACTGTAAAAAATTGGAAGTTTTAATAGAAGTTTAAAGCTCATTTGAGGGAAACACTGCCATTTCGAGGGCGTAATAGTGTGAAATAAATTGGGTTTAATTTTAAGGTCTGCTGTGGATTAGCTGGCCAGTCATGACTGTCATGTAAGTTTTGTCTTCTGCTCATTCACAATATTTCAAAAGCGTACTGAAACGTTCTAACAGAAGGGCTATATTTATTATTATTATTACCTAAGTGATGTATCACGCATAGCAGATTTTCAGCAGTGAAAATGAGGGCCTTTGTATTAGTTATCCAAGAAATTAATCTCTAGGACTGCAGAATTTTTGTCTGAAGTCTCTCATTAACCTTGCACGTGATAAATGAATGAATGCTATCCTGTATTTTCCTCAAAGCTTCAACGACATAATTTTTACTGTGCAAATCCTAGGTGCACATTCAGATTTACAGGCGATGGTCTGTTGGCCCTAGAAATACCAAAATTAGCAGCAGTTCCAAACTTTAAGTATATTGCAGATACAGAACATGAAACTGCTGCATCTTCCTGGTGAACCTACTATTTCAATAATGAGCGCTTTGTCTCAGTACATTTCTTATGCCTTTATCTTACCAGTAAAAACACTCAGCAATTCATGGAAGAACACAAACAAAGGCGATGAAAATACAAAAGTGTATCACACGCAATTTTCCACTGGAGACAAAAAGGACTGGAGAAGGAATGTATGTGTCAGATTCTAAGTTACCGCTAGACAGTAAATATTTGTTTATTATATTATTAGGATGGCACACAGTTAAAAATATCAACACTTTAAAAAAAAAATCCTATTATTTCTTATTGTGCAAATAGCAGCAAATCAGCATTCACAATCTTTGCAAATACACTTCTTGCTCACTCAGTGACCGTGTGGACTACGACACAAATTCATAGTCCCTGTTAGGGACTTGTCACCTGATTTCTTTTGGTATTTCAACACATTTACACAGATTCTTATTACATAGTGATTTTATAATTTTGAGTACAGAATGACCTTCCACGGTATTTATTATGAATTTGGTAAAAAATGGTATGCACTGAGAAACTAGTGGCAACTGAAAATGATGGTAGCTGCACTGGTTTGTAGTGACATGTCCTGCCGGGAAAAGACCAAGTAATAATAAGCAAGCTTTCAAATTACTCTGGCATCCCATCTGTGACTGGAATACTAGAAAATGTTTCAACTTCATTATTTTTAAAATTCTGCTCCGAACCTACATTGCCGCAGTATCTAATTGCCATAAGTATCTAATGTATGCTACCAAAATGAAAGGCAGTTTTATAGTATTTTCCCAAAGGAAGAAGATGCTTCTCTTGTTCACACAGAAAAACCATTTAGATTTTTACAAAACTTGGGTTTTCTCCAGTTCTCTCCTGTACAAAAAAAAACCCTGGTAGATGTTACNAAAAACCTGGTAGATGTTATGGAGAAGGGATTGAGACTTTGTTAACAGCACAGCCTTGTTCAAAGAGGGAATGGAAGCTTGGTTGCTCTTTCCTCTTTTAACATCTTCAAAAAGATAATTAGGAGAAGCAGCATAGCGGGAAGTAGAACAACCTTTCTGCATTAACAGGCCGTTGACCAGCAGGTAAGGTAAGAATATAAGATAGCATGGCTAATTAGTCTAAAGCACGCATCTTGAAAACCATTATTACTTAAAATAGATATTTGTACTTTGAAAAAAAGTTACGCATTCAGTTACTTTGACTATTTTCTCAGAGATAGCCCAGTGAGGCTGGATTAATCCTGTTTAAACTCTGCAAAACCCTACGTTCACCGTGTCCTATTGGATCAGGCACTCGTGAAACAGAGGCAGTCAGCTGGGAATACTAGGCAGAGGGTCTTTGGCAGAACTTAGTTAATGAATCTGGGCCATGACATCCAGTGGAGAACTTGGAGCATCTAAGGAATACCAAGGAGTTAAAATTATATAAGCTTTAAGTTATTACGGGCTGCTTTCCAAAAAGCACGACTTCCAATACTGGAGCATGCAAGCCAGATTTCATTTCTGGCTCTGTCTCACAATGCTGTAATAGTTTAATTCAGTTGAGAACTAGAGATTCTCATCTGCTTTTAAGAACAAGAGCTAGAACAATACAAGTGCTTTACCAACTGCAGCAAAATTAATTTGCAATTGATGAGAGAGAGTAAAATCAATAGTGTCCTGCAGCAATTTTGCATTGGTGTTGGCTTTTTGCAAGTTCTGCTGGCTGCTGAAAAAAAACCAGCATTGATAAGAGATGCATTTTTTTGTTAATAACATATTATATATTACTATGATTTTATTACCTTTATCTCAAGTATGCATTAAGCCTAGTTGCGCGACCAGGAAACAAAGTTTGCATTGACTTTCTCTACGAGTACTTTAAAGTCTGGGAATACCGAACCTAACTTTCTCTAGAGTGAACGTATCCTGAGGAAAAAATGAATGTTATTTCTCATGTCATGAAAAATTAATTTTAAAATTGCCATCACACTTCTATTATAATAAAGAAAAATTTGAAATTACAGGCAAAACAAATTGTGAACTATATAATGTAATGCCTGGTATCTTTAGAAAAAA
>RSEF01000006.1:15049401-15132865 GCA_003993805.1 Himantopus leucocephalus | reverse complement strand
ATTCTATGATTCTATAGCTCCCGAATATGACATCTGTGATACAATCACCATCTCCTCTTCGAAGCACTGTTCAATGAACAAGTCTTAGCCTTGGGACAGCAAAGCAGATTTTTGATTTTTAATAATGTTACATGTGACTGGATTCATACAGACCATTTTCTGGGATGATGCCCCTAATTTCTTCAGAAATATAATTCATAGTTTCCTTTCTGAGCACATCACACTCATAAGAGGGACTGATGGGACCCATGGGTGTATCATATATGTAACTACTAGTGAATACAAATGGAAATACTTGGCTGAAGCAGTTATCCCTGGGGCAAGTTGTCAACAACAAGGCAAATAATACTAATACTTTGTGCTTATAACACAAGCTGAGAAGATCTCACAAGTGTTATTGAATTAAACCAAACAGCAAATTTTCAAGGCAAGGTTCTGCAAAAAATTTGAATTGCACAACCAGGAATCAAGGCCTTTTTCACAGCTCCAGACTCGGTATGTTCATCTCAAAGACCAACTTTCTCTTATTCCCTCTCTTCTTCCTAATAGTCCTGAATAGAACATTTGGCAATTAAGAGAAGATTCACGTTAATTACTTGCTTCCAGCTTTGTCACCTTTCTCATCTTTCTTGCAATCTGTCACTGAATATTCAGTCATATTAAAAGTATCAATATCACACCAGTACTGTTCTGTGAGAACTTTGTATACGCATTGAGAAATGCAGTGAAATAATTCTCTTTTTGATAAAAGTGGATCATAAAGTTTACTATTACAACGTGATGGCCATCCTGAAGACAAAATACATTTTATTTAAATTTTTAGAGCTCTCAAATATAATAATGGGCTTGTGCAAAATACATTACTTTATGACATAATTTAGAAAATTAGGGTTTAGAACTGCAAAAATGGCCTATATTCCTAGCTCTCATGGTTCCCATGATAACTTTAAAAATAAGAACTGTTAAATAATATGGTGGTGATATCCTGAGTCCCCAAAGAGCCTTGGCCACCAGCTCTGCTCAGAAAACTTCCATCTTCATTGAGAGCTGACTGAAATGTCATTACTGCAGCTAATGTCATTCCTGATCCTTTTAGATGAAAAACCTAGAGAATGTGCTTGAATTTAAAGAACACACATGAAATACAAATGCTTCTTGTTCACTTTGGGAGGTTTTGTTCCTCCCAACAAAACCCACCTTACTCTTTCTCAATTTGCTTATTAGGAAATTGCTAATATTAGTGAAAAGCTATAGCTTTTCTCAATTTGCTTATAAGTGACACTAACGCAGCACTTTTATTCTAGAAAAGCATTCAAACAAGCTGACAGTCAAGTTTAGTAACTCCATTAAAATTCACATCCATCCACAAAGTAAGTTAATGATAATTTATGGAAGGGGAGAAACAAACCGCAATATCCTTTTGCGTTCCATGACCACTGTGCACCTTAATTTCCCTGAACGGTCCAGCCAGGGCCATGCCCCGACAGCCCTTTCTCTACCGGTATGATGATAGGTGGGAAGAACTGAAAGTAGTCAGATGGACGAGCTATCAACACGAAAGCCCATCTGTTACGACAGTGGCAATAACAGCAAACCTTTCATGAATGCTGGGATGTCGTTAGCATCCAGAAATGGAGCGCTGAAAAACAGAAACTCTGCTTAATGCAGCATTATTTTTTCGTAAGAGAAACCTAAGAGTAGACTAATAAGCGAAGCTTTTCAGTGATGAGGTAAGAGGTACAGCAGAAACATCTTCCTATTGCTTCTTCAATTACGTGGCATTACATAGTGATATCAACTACACAAAATGAGCCCAGAGATATTAACTGAAAACGAGTGAAGAACATGTATTGAAAAAAACCTGTTGAATAAGAATGAAACTGCTTGCCATTCTTAGAAAACTGAATAGGAAAAAAATATAGAAAGGACCAGATTTTTTCTTTTTTTTTTTTTCTTTTTCTACAACTAGTGGGCACTCAAGTAATCTGCCTCTAAAGGATGAAGAATTTAATTTATAGTTCTAAGAAACTGAAGTTTTTTCAATTGCATTTTAGTAGCTTAAGCCACTAAACCAGTTCCTTATGTGTAGAACAATAATGGTCTGGTTTTGCTGAAGTTAAATATGACTTTGTCCAATTTTCAATGGGACAGAAACAGACTGTAAGGCACATTTTGTATAATCACTTTTAACGCGAAGATAAAATGCACATAGCTTTTATCTATTCTCTTCAGGAACTGTACATAAATAGACAACATTTTGCCAAATACACACCAGGATTCCTTTTTCTAATTCATTTTGAAACATAGCAAATTGCAAAAATATACTAACGTACTTATGAGCAAACAGTATTATCTACCTTTGCTAAAACCAGGCTGCTGTTTCTGAATCTGTTTTACATAATCTTTCTTAACCTGAAAATACACAGGAGGAACTGCAGCGCAGAATCTTCTCATGCAAATACACAAATAAGGTGGGAAATCTCCCCCTTCCTCCCCCATCTCCAACCACAAGTTTCATTCATTCTTAGGCTGAGTGAAAGGAGCAGGTTACAATGACACAGTTAACAATTCATTTTAGTCAATTTAACAATAATTACTCTGCAATCATCACTTATTTACAAACATGTAAATGCTTGCTTTAGTTATGGAATTAATCATAAAACATATAAGGTATTTAATATTGTAATTAAGTATAGATTTATTAATGACACATAACACTTTAACTAATTAATGCACATAGTTAATCATTAAGTATCTTGCTAAGTGCTTATTAGGGTGTCTCTATCCATGGACAGCTGATATTTCCCTTTGTCATCTGCCTGATAGCTTCACATTCAAGACAGGAGGAACATAAAGGAAGGTAAGACCTCTCAGTAAATTATTCTGTATCATGAGTATTACTTCAGGTTTCATTGTGCTACTGCTTTACAATTAGTAAATGACCCAACACCCTCCAATCTTGGAATTCTCACAATCTAATAATTTAAAATCTCAGAAGCAGGAAGTTCTGCTAGACCCAGATAACTCGTACTTGGTGTTAGAATATACACGTTTTTTTCTTGCAATAGGCATTTGCATACAAAAGTAGTTCTTTCTTAAGGATGAAGCCTTTTATCGATTAAGGAAATTTCCTCTACATAGGAAACGTGCCCTACCTCAAGAACTCAAAGTTTGCAACTCATCTACACTTGACATATATAGAAGTTCGGGTGGTTGTGCATCCTGTGCAGATGGGCTGCTGCTTCTTATTAATATCATTTTATTATTTATTCATGTTGTGGTAATGTTTGAAGTCTCTGATCTAGATTGCAACTTCATTATAGTACAGGTGATCTATACACAAAGGCTGACTCAATTCTTACCCTAAAATACTAATTTTAGAAAAAATGCAAGTGAATGAGATATGAGGTACAAGCAAAGTGATTAAGATCACAGACAAACTTCCTGTTAGTTACCTGCTACTTTTATATCCTCCATAAATTCCCTATTGCCTTTCCATTTCCTCCTCAGCCACTGTAAATAACGTAACAATTATGTCTCTTTCTCGATTTCATGTTTTAGCTACAAGAAAAAAGAAAAGAAACATACTGCACTGAATCAGAACCGCCCAGCTTACGGTACAGCATTCCTCCCGTGGCTAGCTGTACAAATCTCCCACAGACTTATAGTGGCTCCAGCCACCTCCTCCTGTTCACGGAAGAGCGATGGCTACTGTCACGTATGCTGTGACCGGTCATTCGAAACTATGGAGTTAAGCCAGCCGTTGCCCCTGGTGTCTTCTGAACACAGCCCTACCCAAAGAACCTTCCTCTGAACCTTTGGAAGTGTCAGCTTCATCACCACGAAGATTTTCAGTGTGATTTCATATTTAAAGTTGAAAATGTACTGCTCGCTTCCTCGTCTTTCCCCTAATGCCTGTCTGCAAGTCTCCTCTTTCTGCCTTTGCTATTAAATAATTAGCCAACGTTTATAAAACGGTACAAAAGACTGAAAACAGAAAACAAAGTTCAAGGATTGGGAACACAAAAATACCACAACATAACTGGATACACACACTGATATTTCCATTTGCTCTGAAACCTGCACACATGATAGGGCTTTGTTTAAACAAGTTTTTTCTGTAATAACCAGACGAAAGTAACAAGCGTCCTCATGAGCTAATTTCACCAGTTAGGGAAATCTTCACTGTTATCTTAAAACATCAGACAGAAATTTATAACCGATTGATCACATACCCTTTACCAACTGCAGAAGACTGGATTCTAACCTATTAAGACGATTTTATCTTATTTGTGAAATGAATACTTCTTGTAAGGTTTCCAAACGTTTCAGTTGAATCAGTGATATGTTTTTATCAGAAAGCTGAACGAGATGTAGCTGTTTAGTCTATTTAGGTAGGTAGCTTTTTTTTTTAATTTAATTTCCAATAATACGGCATAAAACCTATCTTTTTAATACTTTGTCATTAAGGGATCTTCTACTACTGCAAATGCTGGAATAAACCTTAGTGATATTAATGTGTAATTTATATGACAGTAGCTACACGATAGATGTCCAGAGCATCTGAGATCAAAACACTGAATCAGTCATGAGCACGTGCATGTTATTATCTTAAGAGAAACAGTATGCTCTTTTTCTACTTCTGAAGAAATGATTCAAATTTCAATCCAACAATGTAAAATTTTACTTGAGAAGAATTAAGCTACTTTCTCACTATGAGAGAAAACAAGCAGCAAGAATATCTATCAAGCATTAATTTCTATCGTGTTGGGTTTCTTGGTGTTTGGGTTTTTTTATTTAAAAAAAAACAAAAAAAACCCAACCCTCATGATAAGCAAAGGCTAACAGACGGCTAAAATGATTGCGTTCAAATCGCCCAGAGAAGTTTGCCTTGACCTGAAACTTTGCAGAAATAAATACATATATGCGTATATATATACATATATACATGTATATATATACACATATATATATCTCCCCCTTAGAAAACAGGACATAAATGTATTGTGAGCAGCGCAACACAAGCACGTATACAATAATAAAGGTGCTGCAGCCAAAAACATGTTCAAACTTTCTAATAGAAACCAGTAAAAGTGTGAAGCACAGAAGATTTTTTTTTTTAAAGGAAGAAATGAGTACTTGTGGGTCTAGCACACTGATCTCTCTCACCGTCTGCAATATCCCTGTCCAACCCCAACATAAGATAGTGTCAGATGAGTAACAGGCACTCATCAAGACTCTTCGCCATGCCCACATGATTTGGAGTTCCTGAGCTGAGAGAGGACAATAAATGAAACAGAGTTAGAATGACGCGGGTGATGGTCGAAGACAGTAAGACTGATAAAAGTGGCAAGGCCAGCAAGTAACGATAGCTTCACATGTCCAGACAATTCTCCCAGAGAAACACACTTTCAAACATGCCTTACTCACTGTTTTGGGGACGCTGTCTCACTTGGAACTATTATAGATACCTTTCAAAACAACATGCGTACAGGCAATCCATGGGCAGATGCTCACCCAGGGGACTCGACTTGCATTCTTGCAAACTTTTCAAAATGAGTCGAGTACCCCAAATAATTTTGAATTCAATAACAATTGTGGTGCAACAAAAGAAGAACACTAGTAATGATACAGAAAAAGAAATCAATTTTTTGCATAACCCACTCAAAGCTGAGTGATATGATGCCGTCAGAGTGAAACATCTGAAGTTCATTTCGGATTTTAGCTTTCTTGTGCTAAAGATTTTTCCAATCATATTTTTTGGCAGGAGCTGATGGGCAATACATAATGCTTGAGTTAGTGTTACTAATTGTACTTACTCTGCAAAAATAGATATTCCACTCCAACTGAAGCTCTGCTGGATGACATAACGGGCTCACATAAAGGGCAGACTGCAGCTCTCCATTTGTTCTTGTGTAAGCTCTTGGTTTATATTTTCCCACATCAGCTGAGCATCAGGTGTTCACATCTCTACAATTATGCCAGAACTTGTCCCTCCCACAGCTCTGTCTTCGCAAACTTATTACTTCTACCAAAACCAAAGGCAAAAGTAGCAAATGGAAACAAGGAGCAGCACAGTTGCTCCTATCAGCTCTGTAAAAGGTCTCTCTGTAGAACAGCAATTCTTTATAAATCTTTCAACGTTTCAGTACATTCTGGAAACCAAGCCACAACTTCCAATACAGAGCATAAGAATACTTGTTCAGCCGAAGATCCATCCAGTCCAGTGTTCTGCCTCTAATAATGGCCACAAGTGGACACACAGGGGAAATTAAGAACCAGGCATGCATTTACCACGCGTTCCCTGTGTAATCTTTCAGGCTCCAACTGTTCCCAGCTCAAAAAATTTCCCGAGCACGCTGTAGAATGTCTTATAAAGGCAATACTCAGTGAATCCATCTTCCAAGAACTTGTCTTGGAAGCAAATATTTTGCATCCACAAGCACCTTTGGCAAGACGTGCCACATGTCTGCTACTGGTATTTATTTTGAATCTGGCTCCTACTAGCTTGACTAAATAGCACTTAAGTCTCACCTTGGAAGAGATAGTGAACAGTTGATCCTAATGTATCCTCGCACACCGCTACTGATTTTTTCAGCTTCTGAAGATTCTTCCGTTCAGCTGTTTCTTTTCCAAGCAAGAGTCCTATGTTCCTCATACAGAAGCCATTCTTTATCTCTGCTTGTATTACTGCCTTTCTCTGAGCTTTCTTCCAGTTCTGCTACAGCCTTTTGGAATTGACAGAACCAGAACTACAAGGAGTATCCAAGGTGTGGATTTCTTTGATGTCTTAATGATGTTTTGTCTTTTGTGCCTTGTTCTCTAGTCCTTGCTTTATAATGCCTAACATTTGGGTTGTTTTGCACTGGTTTTTGTTTGATTTGGTTTTGTTTTGTTTTTCTGTCGTCCATCCAGCCAAATGAGAACTATTCCAAGTGCCCTCTGCATGGATTTGACTTGAAGATTGCTCCCGTTGTATGGCATTTCTTCTTAACGTAGACATAGCTGTATTACTTGGATAACCCTTACCCCCACATATTTGTTGAGTCCTTCAAACACCCCAAGTTGGACTTCCCTTTGCAGAAGCCATACCGACTTCTCTCAAGTGGACTATATTTAGCCAGGCATTCGTTAACTCTATTTTATTATAAAGTCTCTACTGAAATTTGCCTACTAAAATCCTCCAGCTTACATGCCTGTAATTCCCTACAAACTTGATCCTGTTGCGCAAGCAATCCCTGATCTCTAATAATCCAAACCAAAATACTTTCTAGGGAAAATATTAATTCAGAGATTCCTTTGAGTATGATTAGAATCCTCAGACAATGTTTTCTAAAAGACAAACATACTCCTTTTTTCAAGGAAAGGAAATCATAGAGGTGTTTCTGTCTTGGCCTTAGATAATAGTGGTGGTAATAGGTACAGTTGCCAATCAAACCAACAGAAAATATTTTTGTCCCTTAAGCGTATTTTCCCTTTCAACTTTCTGCCCCCCCAAATTATTTAAAAAAAATAATTTTTAAAGTAGGCATATGACCAAATGAATACAAATATTCACTACAGATGCGAACAAAGTCATGTATGCTTCTTCTACATCAACATTCAGAAAGGGAACAATTTAATCTCTGTTCTTCAGCTACCACACCACATACTAAGCTTGCATTTTCTGGTAGTAGGATGAAATACAATTGCATCGTTTCTGATTGCCACAAAGCTGCAGCTTGAAGGCATGTGGTATTCGTTAAACAGTCAAAGATACTGAGAAAGTCAGAAGCAAATATGTCTGACCAGGACAACATTTATCAATTATCAATACTTTGGAAAAAAAGACCTAAAGGCTTATTTGACAACTTTTCTGAAAAATCAATTCAGTAGTTCATAGGCAGTCCTTTCCAATAAGTATTCCCTTACTCACAAAGACAAGGTATTTGTTGCTTCTAAAATGATGTTCCCAGCAGTTCCATGCTACTCATGATCATCCATGGTTGGAGTGTCTGATTAAGCCTGGTTTGGTTGTAGAGCTGACTGCGCACGGGAGGGACACAGCTATGCTCGTCCTTTGCTGCAACAGAAGCATCTACCTGCTTCCACGTGTCCAACTGGATGAGATCTTCTGTGCGCACCAACTGTTACCACAGGACTTGATTTCCACTAAGCTCTCAATGGAGGCTCTTTGCAATCTAATTTTACATATGTTTTGTGTTAGTCACATTTGCAATTACCCAGGTTATCCCCACCTCCTCATTACTCCTCATTACATTATTATAATTGGGAGTTGACTAATTGAAACCATAGGTGCAGTTTTAGAGCAAGACATACTTTTCCTGTAATAATACACAACTCCCCCTTCCTTCCTCCAAGGAAACTACAGGAAATTCACAGCCAACGCTTTCCAGCAGAAAGCTTTAAATATTGATCGTCTGCAACAAATCTACTGATGAGCAGAGGAATCACCATTTTCCTTCCCTTCACCTCCCCGTTCCCCAAACTATCAAAGCACAAAAATCTGATGAATAGACTAAAGACGTCATACCCTCTCAGGAAGGCATCATACAAGAGACACAACAGAGAAGGGACATCTACCTTTGCACCTCACATCGTTTTTCACTTTCCCGCGGGACGCATGAGAGCATTTCAACATATGCCAGAGCAGTGCTAATTGTTGCTCGAACGCACGGTGGTTACCTTCTTTCAACAGCTGTTCTACAGCACAGAAAACAGAGTTCAAAGTGCTCCATCCTTTCAGGCCCAGATGCTCCCATCCCCTCCCCCCAGCAGACTTCCAGGCTGCAGCTTGGGAAAGTGGCGGGGGCAAGTGGCTGGAGAGGCTTGTGACATTGCCTTTGAAGCTGAAGATCTACTGCAGAACGAATGTACCGCTACAGACCTGCCCTAACAGACACTGCATAAATAAAGGCAATTCCAATTTTCTAAGTAATTAAAAAAACCCCAAACAAATAACATGAATTTTTAATCTCATTATGCCAAATAGCAAAAGGAAAAAAAATTGTATTACGCGCATTTCTTTGAAATCTTTCAAATTTTAATTTCTGCGTATATACCAGTTTTTACTCAGCTACTACAACGCCACTGACCCACATTGAAAGAGAAAGATATTTTTAAAACTAAGTAGTGCATTAGTGTCTTGGAAGTCCAAAATAATAACGTACAAGCATAATGGTATTAGAAGTGGGGGTCAGTAAATATGCCTCGCATATATTTTTTTTTTCTTTATTAAAAATGTAGATGTGATGTAGACAGAGTTAGGCCACAATTACTTGCACACTTTTATTACCAGCAGTGCTAGGGCAAGTAATTCCTAACCTCCACCTTCCCCAGCTGCTCATTAATATCCCTACACCATGGCCAGTTTTATGGGAGCACTGTTTGTGGGGTTGCTAGGAGATTAGCTAAAAAAAAAAAAACAACCCACACCCAAACCCAACTTTTTGTCCTTTCTTTCCCTCAGCTCAGTTCCCTGCTTCGATTCAGAGTGCAGCCCAAGAGATTATAACGCTAGACAAGTGAAGACACGAAGTAAGGAGAGGGAGAACGCGCTTGGGTACACCACCCTCCATAAGAAATGTACAGACATCCTCGCCCAAAATTCTTCCAGACAGAGATTTGAAAACACCTCCGTCTTATTTATCTTTAGGACTATATTGTCCGTCACGGAAACGTAGCAAGCACTTTTTTAAAATAATGAATTTGCACATAGTTAGACGACCACACTCAACCATTTAGCAATATTTTCTCCAAATGGCGAATGAATCGGGGCAGAATTCACAGCTCAAGGCCTGAAGAGAATTAGCCCAGGTGGGCCCAGACGTTTCTCTGGAACAAGCCACCTATCCCATCTGGTGACAGATACAGAAGCCAAGCAAGTGGACACTGCCCTGCTAGCCCCTCATCCTGGCTCGGCCCCGTGGCGCTTGCGCCCCTTTCAGCCAGCGGGCTCCCGAGCCCAGCGCATCCTCAGGACACTCCACTGCCCTCCCTGGGCTCCGCTCCTCCACACCGGCCATGGGCTCAGGCTCTGCTGCCCCTGGAAATGATTCAGACTCAGAGTGATGTTTCCTTCGACGCCTGCTGCTTAGCAGCCTTTCATTCGGGTGTGAAGTCACTCTTGGGGATTCCTGCAATCTTGAGTATTTATGGCTTGTTCGGCCCGTGCGCCCCTCATTTTTTCTATGCCAGCAGGAATCCGTTTCAGCCGCCATCCCGCACCGCAGCCTCTGGCGTGGCCCTCCCTGCTGGCTGAACCAATTTAGATTCCCACCTCCCCAGGCAAAGCAGAGGTCAGTGAGGAAAAAATGCATCACTTCTAGTCCCCAGAAGCTCACATACCAAAACCTGTTCATTACACGTGAGGTAAGAATTACTATTACGTTAACACTCACAAGACCAGTGAATACAGTTTATCCCTAGCTCTAAAGCGACAGCAAACAAATACGATAAATATTAATTTGGGGGGACGGCACCTAAATACAGACACCGGAACTGGAGTGGGAAGAAGCGAGATGTCTTACAGCTCCCACAGTCTGAAAGACATTTGCATATAGTTTGTACAGGTACACACTTGGGATACAGTCAAAGCTTTAAGCTGGCACTAGTTTTTACGGACAAGTTTAAGTATTATCTCCAAACTATCTCTTTATAACATAAATACTAACAAAATCTTAAAAACATAGAAAGCAGTCTTACAAATAAGGAATAAAGTAGATGTTGCCCATTTCTAGGTAAATGCAGAATGCTTTAAGCACTGTTAGAAACATAAAGGCGATGACCTTTTAGCCACTTAAAAGAGGTGTGAAACTTGTTCTCATCTACAGTATCCGAGTGCTATTATGCACTGTATTTCGGAACATCCGCAAAATGAGGCAGATCAGATTAACCGCACTCACAGGCACCACCGAAGCCATAAAGAAAACAGCAGCTCCAGCCACAGCTCTAAAACTATTTTATAATTCTGAAATTAGCACTACATGTACTTACGACACACTTGCCCACTATATTATCATTTTACAACTAGTTTTCCCTGTTCCCCCAGGTACTGGTAGCCTTCCAGATAAATTAACTTATAATATGTTATGGGAACATTGTTATTTCGGGTCAACATTTTCAATATGAACTCATTGTCTCCATGAAGCAAAGAAATATTATAATCCATTAATATCTCTTTCAACAAAAAGGATGAAATCTTCCCCTGGTTAGGCTGATAAACACTTTGGTGTCAAAACTAAGCCTCTTTATCATGATAACCCAGAGTAATGGTCTGCTGCTCCAGGCACTTTATCTACTTTACAGATGAAAAATCAGTTCTACTTTCATGGAATTAGATTAATGCCATAACAGGAAATACTTCTGGGGCTGAACTTGCTTCATGCCTTCAAAGCTGGCTGTAAATTTAAAATACTTCCTGAACTCAAAAGATAAGACAGGAGAGAAGGAACAAGAAAAACAGTGGAGTGACCCTCTTTCTGAAGAAAAATATTGCTTCCTGAAAAAGCTGTCGAAAGCTACTTGCTAAGGGCATTGTGCTCCAGAAGGCCCAGGGCAAGTCTGGTTTAGTTGAACATGAGGATTCTGGGTATATATCAGACATTTGCCATAAATCTGTTCCTTCCGTAATCTTCTCTGATAAACTTTTCTTTTTTTAGTCATCTTGCTTGGCAAAAGCCGAAGTAATAACTTTCTCAGCTTTTAGCAAATACAAAACAGCTTGCTATTTTACTTACAGTATTTTTCAAGGATTACAGTTTTGCAAACTTTGAAAAATGCTGACCCCAAGACTTAAAATTGAATTTCAACTCTGAAAATGGACAACAAGTGGCAAATGCAGTAACACCTTTATATATAAATAGCCTTACAATAAAAGATGTAAGGCATTCTTAAGAGTAATTTCACATTTGTAGTAACAGAACCTGAAGTCTGATACAAAATATTACTATAAAGGTAGACTTTAGGGAATTCTGCGTTAAGTTTGTCAGGATAGGGAAGGTTTTCTTTAGTTCCCTTTTCCATCAAAGAGTATATACTAAGGAGTCCCTTTTTTTTCATGTGGTATTCATTTAAACACATGGAATATCACACCAATAAAACCTCAGGATCAAATATCTTAGTGAATTTCACAATTAAGTACTGAATAGCAATAACATTTACATACTCAGAACTTTGAGTCAGAGAATCTGAGGAAGATACAGATGATTTCCGCTCGTTCATCTCCTGAACAACAGTTGTGCCTACTTGGGCCAACATTTTTATGGATCATGTAATCCCTTTTGCCTTTTATGTTTGTTGCACTCAGTACATTCCTGCCGTTGGAGAAAAAAAAAATATCACTTACTGCCTTGCCTTCCTGTTCAAAGTTCAGCTCTGTAGTATTACTAGCCCAAAGACTCGTGGGTTTAAGTGGTTATTCCTGTGCCAAGGCACTCTTCACTTGAACATGAAGCAAAATTGTTACTTCGAAACAGTAAACAGGAAAGGAAGTTTATTGACCAGCACAGATCTAAAACCGGCACAAAAGGGACGGTCAGCTGTCTTGTAAGCATTCACGTTCAGGCTTCCATGCTACATGTCAAGAGCTGCACGCTATTGCTGAACGTCTACGTCGCTCCCTGGTCTAAACAGGTAAATAAAAAACCCATCCACAAATCACTATCAGTCTTCAAAGATCACACCAGATCCACAAGATGCACAGCCTGCAGCTCTCTGCTCGCTACTCTTCTCTAAGCACCAATTTAATCAGTAGGAATAACTACAGAGGTTTGCTAAAGATGAGTGGGAGGTGAGAGAATGCTGTGAAAAGGGCACGTAAGTAATGCAAGCAACTGAATTTTATGACAGAATTGTGTAAAGCATGCATTTACACATTTTTGAGAGATCAGCTTGAAGCTGAAACACGCACACAGTTGTTTAAATGTTCAGGAAGACTGTAACAAACCAGATGCTTTTTTCTCAGTAGATTTTAACTGAGCTTATCACAAATCATAATTGGATACGTTATTCTGCTAGTTCTTTCTGTGATACAAGACTGCGTGCCGAAATAAACCAGCACCGCAGCAGGACCTACCATCCAGACAACAACTCCACCTTTAACCTTACAACATGCTCAAAAGTCCAAGAAATAGAAAGACAAAAATCTCAAAAAAATCTATTTTAAGATCCCCTCCCTATGAATTGTACCCTAAATGCCCGTTACTTCCCCCACATATGAACTCCATTCATAATAGGCAGTTCTCAGAGAATTTTCTCAGCAATTGCAATATTGCTACCAGTGTTCTTTTTGCTTATAAGTCTTCAGGATCAAGTGCTTTTACCTGAACGCCTTATGCTCTGGAAGAAACGTGCTGCAATTCAGGGACAAACAAGCTCAGCACCAGGGAAATGCAGTATTTCAGACTACCCTTTCTCAAGTAAGATAATACTTTTAAAAACTACATTTGAACTCACGTACTAAAATTGTCCTGTGCACCAACTGCCCTGGAAGGAATTGTAGGTGCATGGGGCCAGTTAACGCAACAGCAGGACGACTCACTTGTAGGATAAAGCAATCTTGCTGAACAACACATCGTTGGCATTCAACTCCTTTCAAAGCTACACTGATCGATGAAGATGGTTAGACAGACAGAACTAGAGCTCTAGTTCTCTATGTGTTTTTCTTGTCAACGTTTTACTCATAAGACACGTGGAAAACACAGGATTCAAAGGGAAAAGGTAAGATCACACCTGCAGATTTATCTGGGTGGCCTTATGGAGGAGAATACAATCTTGCCACTAACTTCTATAGAAATATTTTACGCTGATGTATTGTTAAATAATAAGAACATTGACCTCACTAGAAAGTTAAATTAAGAGAAATTATTAGTGTTTTCTTTTATGGAGTTGCAGATATATGAAAAAGCTAGTCCCTATTAAAAAAAAAAGGTGGAATAGTACAGTAACAAAAAAGGAAAGCAATAGTAAGAAATATAAACTAACTGGTAAACTAATTTGCTTTGGTGTTTTTCTTTGTGGGTTTTGGTGTTGGTTGGGGTTTTTTTTTTGATGGACAGGTTTGTTTTGTTTTATGGAAGACACGCCGAATCTGAGACCTTGCGTCTTCTACAGATGAATGTGTCAGCTTCGATGCTGGGATTGCTGGCAAGCAGGGTTCCTACAACGGGCAGCCATCGGGCTCTGAGACACTGGCGTGGCGCGCCAGCACTCCAGAAGCGTCAAGTTTCCACAGAACTCTCTACAAAGTTACAGATAGCATCCCACCCCATCTCTGCTTCCAGAAGACTTCCTTGCATTCACAGACAGCTGTTAGTTTTCTCCTCCTTGCCGCAGCACAGACGTTGATCGTGCTGCTAGGGGCTGAAGAGCACATTTGAAAATGCCGAGACTACGCAGGCCATAGGTCACTCAAATGAAGAACCATTTGGATCTTCTCTATGGAAAATTATGGATGAAAGACACCGCGATGCTAAAAGGCACATTTCAAGAATCCACTCACTTGTTTTATCAGAGTTAAAAGCATCATTATGAAAGAATTAAGCTCCTTTGTGAAATGGATCCATAATGTAGAAGCTTCAGTGGGAGACTTTAGCCTTATCAATTATTCACACGTGAAGGAAATTTTTACAAATTAACATTGCTCCTGTCAGAATGTTGTTATATTTGCATGTGTTTAACAAAATGTTGCCTTCTTCCACCTACACTCACTAGAAATAGAGCAAACATTTCAGTCTTTTCATAAAAAAAAGCCACAGAAATACTGCTCTCCTAAACTTCAAACCCTCAATTTCACAAAGGGAGGCATTTCAAATCTGAGTAGAAGCTGTATCTTTTCCTTCTTGAATCTTTCACTGTGAGGTTTATTACTTCAATTATTGTAATACATCAAGTCTAGAGCAAGACAGGATCCATAAGCAGAACATGCGATCACGACAGGCACCAGCTGTAACGCTCATTCATCTACTGGTGTCTGTATTTGTTACAAAAGGGGTGGAAGACTTCACTTGAGTGAGCTCAAACAATCCTTTTCTGTCCCACATGGATACCACATCAATATCCACTTTTGTGAGAGACCAGTCTTCCAGAAAATATTTGTTTTAAAAGAAGAGAACTGGAATACTCAATTTGTTGGGTATATTTAAGAAAATATTCTTCCGATTTTCCCCTGAGAACACATACTTGGTATTTATGAGCAGGCTTGTTGTATTATGAACAATGATTCAGAGGAAAAAAATATTTTTCAGGTGGCAACAACGTTACTGCTAACCATTAGCCCTTTTTATGGATGGAATTTTTTTTTAAGTTTCAAAGTTCAGTTTGAAGTATGGACATTATCTTTTGGAGTGTTGTCCTGCGGGTGGTAAGCTACAAGGGAAGGAGAAGACTGTCAGCTGGATGCATTTAACAGAACTGCTTAGGAACCATATGGGATGGTGATTTAGCTTACCGATTTAGCTAACCCTGGGATGAGCCCCAGGAACCTCTGTGTCACACACAGGGCGTACTACGGGAATGCCAGGGCATCCATACTGCTATTTTGCACCCTCACTCAAGATAAGCAAACTTCAGTGCGTCAACTGGAGCTTAGAAGACCTGACCTAGCTCGGCAGTGTAAATGTACACGACGTCCTTGCACAGCCACGCAGGGCCACTCTCAATCCGAGTGCAGAAATCCTACATTAAAATTTATTACTACCAGGTTGTGTGTGTAAAGTTACTACCAGATTATACCGACAAATCTATTCCTGTAATTCAAGAACAGACAGGAAGGTGGGAATGTTTTTTGGGGGCAAAACAAATTAGCAGATCTGTACAGAAAAAATTCTAGAAAAGGATCTGGGAGCAGCCAGTCAGGGTAAAACACCTGGACTGTTTATGCTGTGGTGCCACTAAGACCATATCCAAAGAAAAAGAAACTAAATTAGATGGTATCTGAAGGCACACGTGCTCTTCCAAGGCCTGGGCAGAAATACAGCCCATTCGCACTTTGACAAAAGCCACGCTCAGGCTATTTAAGAAACCAGCAATACCGCAAAAAAAAAGCCTGCCACAAGGCACCACGGCACGCCCACGATGTCCTCCTCCACTTCCCACTGGTTTCTTTTTAAAGGATTTGTTGATTACTTTGCTCGCTTATCTATAAAACTTGCCTTACAAATCATAAGTGGTCTGCACAACAGCCTGTATAAATGAGAATATTTGCTGCTGTGAAAACATGGAATGATTTGTAAGGTTGATTTTACGTCCTCATTTTGAGCAAAGCTGCAGGCAATTGCCAGGGTTAGGTGTAGGAGGGCATCACTGTGGTAATATTCTTTTCAGGATATTACTGATTCTTTGCAAATCACTGACTGTTCTGGCATTAAGCCATGTGCAGCAGCCCACATTTTGTAATTACGAATTTTCGTTTTGTTGGGGTTTTTTTTGTTGTNACTGGATATACAATAACCTTGAAGCAGCACAGGTTTACGCTCTTGGGAGAAAGAACACATACCCATGTATGCAACTCTTCGTGAGTTGCCTAAACAACGTAAAACAAAACTACTAAACAAGTACCTTTTTTTCTTTTCTTAAAAATAAAATTAAAACCCCCACCTTTGCATGCCAATTAAAAAATGGGGTATAATAATGTAAGCAACATCAAATTTTTTTTCTTTTTTTGTGAGGGATTTTCAACTTCCCAAAAACTAATCTATCTAGATACCACTTACAAAACAGCAAACTGATTTCTGGGAAGCATGCAGTCATTCTTCAGCTTGCCCTCTTCTTCACCGGCAGCACCAAACCAGCCATACAGGCTCAGGCCTCCAGACAGGCACTATTCTCACGTGCTGGCAATTGTTTCATTCCTTCGGTCTTTATCCTCCCAAAATCTAGATGATTGATTTTTTTTTTTCTTGTATCTTTTAATCTCCAGTTCTCCGTCACTAGAATATTTATACAATTCTACCTTAGTCTTCCACAGCCATTCAAATGAGTAAAGGAAGGGTTTCTGTTTTAATATCAGGGGCTCGAACTAGGAGAAAACTGACACACCTTCAAGGTTTACCTACTTGAGAAAAACTCATTGCTCAGCAACTAAAAAAAAAAAAGCAAAGGAAGAGTCTATGTTAAGTTTCAGAAATAATTCTGAATAAATTACAATCGTACATCCTCATTTGAAATAGAGTGTTCAGCTCTCGGGAGCCAGAAGCAGGTCTCCGTGATTGCAGGCAGTGTCCAAAGGGAGTAAGAAAACCGGGACTGCGAAATTTAGAGCCAGGATGCCACAAACGTGAAAACAAACATGTGAAAATATTCCTCACAAAATTAAGAGATACTATGTTTAATATAAGAGTGAAAAAAAGGAAGGATAAAGTTACTAGGAGAAAATAGAAATCTATGCACACATGCTGTATTTGGCTTGTCCACATTGGACAATAAATATACAGTAAGCTAGATTGTAGTACAGTACTGTCCTCCACAGTAACTTCTGAAAAGGCTATAGCTGGAGCTTATCCATGTTTTTAGTACAGAAGTACATCTTGCAGCACCTTCAGTGTGGTACGCATTCAGAGTACTCATGTAATAGTGGAGCGACCACCGTGCTATAAACTCCCACTCCTGACCAGCATTTCCGAGTGTCTGCGGGCAAGCCTTAGGACTCTATAAAAGTCTTTGCGCGCATTAGCCTATTCCACTTCAAACGTTAGATGCGTTTCCTCACAACCTCCCCGCACTAATGAGAGCCACATGGGGTCAGCCTGGCATTCTGCACTCACATCATTGCTCACCCCGTGTCGACCATCTCACAGGAACGCACCCTTTCTAGAACAAACAGCTAGCTCCTGGTGTCAGGAAGGACACAGAGAACAATTGCTCAGTGTCTCTCACACTACGAGGACCACAGGACATCAAATAAAACTACCAGGTGGCAAGTTCAAAAAAACAAAAAAAAAAATATATATACTTCATACATACACTACTGAAGTGTGAGACGTGCTATTCCAGTGTGCCACAAATGCAGAAATTCAAAAAACTATTGTTTGCATTTACTTGGGAACAGCCTCAAGAACTCTTGAGCTACAAGCTACCACCTTCACCTGAGGAAGACCCTGAGCTGCAGATTACTGAAAGCTGGGAGAGTATTTTGTGCACGTTTCCCCATACTATGGCCATGATCTCCTAACTCTTCCCTTAGCACTTGCCTTACTCTATCAGCTCACTTTCTGAGCTGTAAATGTTGCTCTTATTTTGTACCGCGGTTTTATTTCTCATTTATATTTCTCCTTTTTATTCTGTTGAAGAAAATATTTTAAAGAAAATAAACAGTATCTAAATCCCAGTTTAATGTATGTTTAAATATCTAATGAGAGTGACCTAAGAGGAAGGGAAAAAGAGGAGTTTATTTAATCAACACCATTGATTCAAAGCAAATAGAGGGGATGAGGTTAATTCTTGGGTTTGGACTTAAAAGGAAAATCAATGACAATAACTTTGTCCAACCCATGCCTGAACAGTTGTATTAAACAACCTCCCTACAACTTTGGAGAGCACCTTAAACTATCAAGATCAATCAGAGCACAAAGTACTCCTAAACAAAGCATCGCTCAAAGTGGCTCAACTCCCATTCAGCTAAAACCGACTGTCAATACTCCTGCTCTGGCACAGCTGGAGCAGCACGGCAATACTCCTGCTCTGGCACAGCTGGAGCAGCACGGCCATCTCTGAAAGCAGACTGATCCAGCTGCTTTCAAGCCAGTCGGAAACGGCTACAACTGCACGCAATACCAGCTTTGAAAGTGATAATAAATGTCGTGCATTTCACAGCAAGTTAAGTAGTTTTCTTCATTTCTCTCACGTACACCACTTCTGAGAATTCACTTCAATCCACAGGAATTCCTCTAAATCTAAATCCATTTTGACAAAGCAGCAACTTGAAAGTGTGCTTAATTTTGCATTTGACTTGCTAGTATATGAAAATTTATTTTGAAATTACCTCTTCTTTTTTTTTTTTTAGGATTAGCTTGCTGAAATCAGATGAAAAGTTAACTTTTTATTAAAAGAGGAGACCACTGTAACATTTATATTGAAAACTCAAATACCCATTATGAACATATGACAGACTGTTCAATAAAATTTTAACAAAATTTTAATTAATAACTATACAGTATAGTCAACGTAATGCATCAAATATTTAGTTTTAAACTTACCGGGTGGTCTTACTAGCATATAACAATCTCTTATAAAAATCTGTGAGGTATGTAACAAAAATATGAGCAAAATTGGAGAAAAATTCCACTTAGATTTACTGCTACATTTGAACCACCAACCATAAGCGCTCCCATTAGCACAAGGCAAACCAACCACCGCTAGTCTGGGGCTCTTAACAGCCAACAGTCACTGAACTTCAACCACATACGTCTGGAGAAAATGATTTGTTTGCTTTATTGTGCTTAACCAATGCTACCCTTTCAGGAAAACCACACTGTAAGCCAAATGGGGTATCCCACATCCCAAGAAACTATCTTAACTATGTTGAATAAAAACACAAGCGTTACCTAACAGTGCACTAAACTCCTTTATAACATGCTCTTTGCCCCCTCTCATTTAATTTCCTTCCATATTGTGGAAAGAAGTCACACCTCCTATGTATGATAACAGCTGCAGATTGTACCGTTACTGCTTTTTAGACAATTTAAGAGGTCCATGGCTCAGTTTTAAAGGCCCACGTGACCGTGGGCTACCGAGGCCTGCAGCTCATCGGCAGGAGAGATTCTGAGAATGACAAGACAAATTTTTATATTTTGCATCAAATTACAGTAAGCAACAGAAATCTTCCGTGTGGCACAAGCAAATTAAACTACAAAAGACAAAGTATAGAGAACATAATCACAAAGAAGGCTGAGGTCTGAGGAGATTTAAAAAAAGGATCTCTCTCTGGAGACTAAACCAAACCACCGTTGCAGCATAAGTCGCCTCCTTCCATACACTTGAAATCCAGGTTTTTATTGCCAAGATTGCAGTAATCTTTTTAATGTGGCAAGTTAGAGGGAACAAAGATGACAGAAGAATGAAATCCAATTTTTCTGGCCCATTATTACCAAAACGGCAGAGAGTATTTTGAGGCTGAAGGATGTGTGGTGTTCCATTATTTGAAACGCTATGCCAAACAAGGCTACGCAAGATAAAACGAAGACAGAACAACCAAATGTGTGTCCTTTCATAATGCATTTTAGACCAAAAAACACTTGATATCAGACGTTAGAAGCTAAGAGCTTTTAGAAAATAAACAAACTATAAAGTTCAATATAAAAACCAGTGTATTGAGAAATTTTGGGGAAGCGGTCTTCTCACCAGAGGTTTTGGTAGGGAAAAAACTTGATGGCAATTACAAAGCAAAATGAGTCATTAATAATAATTCTTAACATCTGGGTAGAACTGGGTACTTTATCATAATATATTCGCAAACATTTGTGGCTCTTGTGGCAATAAACACTACTGACATGGAAGACGAACCCACAACGTTTCACAGGATTTCTAAAAGCTTTTCATTCTTTTTAAACAAGAGAGTTTAATTTGAGAACTGCTTTTACGCCTGCTCTAAAACTTCTTACTCATTTGTCGCATCAGGCAAATAACTCCTCCTAATTTGCACAGGGCTTATTTTTGAACCATCATCCATTTCAGGGCAATCATCATTTTTGAGTATTGCTAGGCAAACTTATCAGTGAAGGCAAACAGAACTCCAAAGCAAATATTACTCATGTAGAATTTACAGCTAATGTGCTTTATGCATTTCATCAAAGCTTCCATATTTAGCCAGAGCTCTTCAACTTGAAGGAACTATAAACACGTTCTAGATTTAGCCCCCAAATCTGTACAGGATTGTCTCTAAGATTTTGCCTAATTCATAAAGCAACTTGTTAGTTGATTGACGTCAAAATAAGTATTTAATCTTCCTTCAATTAAAACAATTAAGGCACATACGCAAAACAACGAGTACACACAATGTAACTGATTTTTCTTCTTATTTAGCTGTGGACTACTGTTGCCCTTCTAGTATAGATGAGTCACTCTGCACCACTGTTTTTTTTGCCCGCGGCCATATCAACAAACCAAGGGTCTTATTATCTCAATCCCCCTTTTCTTGCTGTACTAAAACCAGAAATTTATTTCCATTGGACATTTTGAATTGGCAAACCCAAGAACACACATATGCTACCTAAAGGGCACATACATTCAATAATATTAAGATTTTTCTGGTTTTGTTTTTCTTGTTTTAAGAGCCTTCCATCTACCAGCGGAAGCGGCTTCCATGAGTTCCGAACAAAGCTACGTATTTTCTATCAATTTAAAACTAAAACCTACCTCCTATTAAAATTATAAAAATTGAAATCTTAGCTGAATCGTACTAAAAGGACAATACAGTATTGTATAACCAATGCAATATTAAGTAGTATCTATTTACAATAAATATAAGTGACTACTTTCAGCATTACAATATATATGGTAATAGTAAGAATGAGAAGACAAGATGACGACTGAACTTAGATTTTTGGAAAAATACTCTTACTGGCTAAAACAATACTGCTCAATTATTGTTAGGAGGAAGAGAAAATTACTTTCCAAATGCCAACTGATGCATCAGTTGCATATGCACAAATACATTTATGTTACGAGTAGAAAGGAGGAAGCACGAGCAAAGTCTAAGGCTTGTGACTCTCTTAACTGGGCTGAAGCGAGGAGAATGGGGGGAAACGTAGCAGCGCTCTTCCTTCCTGACAGCATGTAACTCAGCACCAAAATATCCCGTACCCTGTCAAATGGTATGAATTATTCTCCCAAAAGGGGAAACAAGAGAGGGGAAGGATGACTCTAACTCCAGTTTAAATACATGTTGACTGTGATTCAATTATAGCTTTTTAGCTATTATAACTATTTATAGCCTTCAGCTTAGAAAATGGAATTCATGTCCTGGGTAGAATGCTAGGTGTTGCCTTCTACATGTGAAAGTCTAAATCAACCCTTGAATTTTCGACTTACATATTATTACATTGTACAGTCAGAATTAAAAATTAAGCCTTCAGGGCAGAAATTAACTGTTAAGTCTCTTTCTAGTTGGTAATACAGGCTTAAAACAATTACGGCTTAACAAAATCTGTTTTCAAACCTAAAACCACTAGCTTGAACATTGTGGAAAACACAGTAAATGCTCTGCCGTGGTTCACAAATGTGTGAGCTGTACTCTATTGTATTAATATTATCACAATTTTTCTGGAAATAAAACATTAAAGTATGTGTATTCTTTTTATGCAAAAGACTAACAGATGCAATGTTACAACATCCCAGGAGCATTTTTTCCTAATGTCTAAAGATTTATGCTTTTCTTTTTAACCTCTAACGCTTTTGTCTTACTTGTCATTGTTGTTCACATTTTTCTTCTCTCACTAGGTCAAAAATCAAGAACGAGAGGTGCAAGCCACGAATCTTTTGAACGTAAAAGCTACAATAGTAAATTATCAGCTCAAAGTTCCTCCTAGTCCAGTATCGCATCCCAACAGCAGCCACAAGCGGATGTCTAGACAAGAGTAAAAGAAGAAAAGCACATACAATACTCTTCCAGCTGCCAACTATTTCCAGCTCAGAGGGTTTCCTACAGAGATGTGCAGTTGCAGAAAGACTCAAGTACTCTTCTGATACTCTTCCCTGCCAGGTCAGTGGTGACATGACTTCTAGTGATGTGAAAATTAGCGGGCGCACTCAGATTATCTATTCATTGGTAAGCTCACCTCCAGAGTTACATCAGTCTCAGGTTCCTCGGTTACATGATTTCTACATACCGTTCTAAAGTGCTTTTGCTGCTGTACCCCTACCCTCCAACCTATGATAACACTTCATCAACAGAGCAGCCAGTAATTACTTCTTTTAAAAACAAAATTGAAATTAATTTTTCTTACAGATGAGATCAATTCAACCTGGTGTTAAAAAAAAAAAAGAAAGCTAATTCTAACAGATATGTCCAAAAGACAGCAGCATGCCTGTAATTCTACATTCTATAAAATAGGATATTTGGTTACGGAGCATGACTGAAGTTTAATATAAAATTGATGTGCTGGATGGACTGTATAAAGCAGAGAATGTGCCCCCAATTACAGGGTGTTTTAATACCCTTTTCCGACACTTATCTAGTAAATGATAATATTGAATGTTTTCTGTTGTTCCTTTTACCACTGTACAATACTTGGTACCAGCTCTGCAATTGGGCAGATTACTACGGGGCCATTTCTGCTCAAAAGAAAAGATGACATCTGCTTTCAATTCTACTGACAAAACTAAGACCTTATTAAATTTCTATTCTGAAGGTCTGGGGGCTTTGTAATAGAAAGAAGTTCAATGATTTCAAAATAATTAGAATCTGATGATTTTATTTAATGTATTTACCGTACAAACATTTGATTCTGCTGCAACGCAAAGCCTCACAATATTCCAAAAAATCTTAACATTTTCTGTTCCCCTTCCATGAACTGCATTTTACACTTCTGCTGTTAAGGAGAAATGCATTAAAGGCAGGTCACATGATTTCCCTCATGTCAACAAATGATGGCTCAATTAGGCAGATAAGAATCTACAGCCCTTAGCAGAAACTCTCTTCAGCCCATTCTCAGCAGTACAAAGAAGCACTTCGGGACAGCACTAGTTCTGGGGAATGAATACTTGCTATCCTTTATATGCACGCTCACTGAAAATTTCTCTTTTTCTTCAAAGAAAATTGGATCCTTCACGTAGTTGAAAACTTTCAGTCACAGTTTGTAAATTTTTTTCCACATTCAGCTACAGTTCATGATTAAAATCAATAAAATGGTGAGGAATTTTAATTTTAGCACACTGCTCTACTAATTCTAAATCATCTCTTGGAAATGAGATATCTTGACAAGTAAATGAATAAAAACTCCTAAGTTTTGACTCCAGTCCTCAAAGGATGGGGGAAATTCATATTTAAGGATGAAATTCATTCTTACCTTCCTTTGCTGTGATCAAGTGCCTTAAGAACGCCATATCCAGTGTCAGTGATCGTTAAGCCCAGCTGTGAATGTCAGTGTTCTCCCAGGTGCTCTCAATGGATGATAACGTTGTTTCTGCTTCCTTCCAATTACTCAGACCATCTTCTATGCCCACTACCTGCCATTGTTTTGCTGAATTTCTTAATTTTAAGCCTACTGTGAAGAGAAATCTATCAAAAATACACTTCAGGTTATGCAGAGAGAGAGAGAGAATATTCGGTACCTCCCTTCTTTCTCCCATTTATTCCATTTGTCTCATTCTTTAAGATTTTATGACTCTTTATAATGCTTAGCCTTCACTTTTCACAAAACACCTCAATGTTGTTCAGCACCAATTATACTCCATATGGTCTTAAAAAGACATGTTCAGAGGCATATGCCGAGGCATATTTCATGCTAAATACTGTTAACTGCTGTTCCCCACCATTTTCAAATTTGCAGGAAAGTATTGTTATATTGCATCTGGCAACAGCATAGTTGGCAAAAAACTATTAGGAGCGATGGCGTTCTGCAAAACAACTTCAGTAACTTTAGCATAAAACCTGCTAACAAGGCAGATCTTCAAGGGCCAGACATTATTAGCCACATACTACGCATGGGCAACCTGGTGATCTAGAAAGGGCTTTGCAATACCTGTGGACTACAAGGTTTGAGTATGCTGATATTTATGGTGAATATTATGGCCTATTAAATGACGTTGCCCGAGCAGCTACATTATTTAGAAATGTGAAAAAAAACACATCGTCTTTAACCAACATAGTCCGGCCAATAAAAACTTTGATGCAAGTGTGATTAGTTTGGGAAGGTGAGAGCCTTTCTGCCGGTATAGCAGCTGTTCTGAACTGTCTCCACATTGGGGTGCTTATGCCAGAGAGAAGCGTAAATCCCCGGGAGGGTTTTCCACAGCAGCTGCATCAGCAAAATCCTTCTATTGTGGACAAAATCTAAGCGCCCTTAGCTTTTGTTTCAGTCAAATCTTTGCCAGGATTAGTACTGGTGTGTTTATTTTGTTCATATTCCTAAAATGATGTTTCATCAGTCAAGCCCTACCTGCTACCATGATGGTCTGGATACGCCTTAGAACGTAACGGTGTCTACCTCTATTGCTCCAACTTACATGTTTCTTCTAAAGCCGCACTCATTACTTATTCAGAAAATTTAGTATTTCCTTAAGTATTCTATCCTTAATTAAAGGAAGAAGAAAAGAAAAAAGGAGGATCTTCTTTCTTTTGACCAAACCAGACAGTCTGAAGCACATTTACCAAGCAGGTGACCCAGCGCACTGCTGATTGAGCATTAGCCCCACCACCAGCAGGATTAAAGCCACACCACAAAACCGGCTCAGCCCTGTCTTTAAGGCGCAGTTCTGTTCTTTAAAAAGAAACTCAGAAAACACCATGAAAGATCTCAACTAAAGCAGGTGCCCCCTAAGAAAGGGAAAAGGTCTTTTCCTCTGTAGCGCCAAGGTAAACCCAGGATCTCTCTTATGTCCCATAGCCTCTTCCAAATGAACTTCCAGAGCCTGTTTTGGGAATCAGTCAATTCCTGTTTCAAATAAACCCGAAAACAAACAAGGCTGGTGGGACTCAGCCCTTCTGCCTCCTAAAGGGCTAAAGAATCTACCACAAAGTTGTAAAAAACCCAATCTGCAGGGTACACCATGACTGTGTTTAGTAAGTTATCGCTGAAAATCCATGCAGAAGCATTTTTGCAAAATACTTTTGTACTCTAAGTGCACAATTGCTAAGCACAACGTAGCACACAAATTTACTTGACACAGATTTTTTAGGATATTGATTAGCTATGCTGTAAAATCATTTTTACTTTTTTAAATACTTGTCACTTGCAGAATCAAAAAGTGGCCTTCAGGTTCCTCTCCTGCTTGCAACTCCTGCTGTTTCAAAACACCACCTGTAGTCTACGGTGTAGACCAATGCCATTCAGCACAGTTCAGTTTTTGAGCTAAGAGGAAGCATATACGAATCCCCTTGCACTACGTATACAGATTTGAGCATTCTATAACTTTAGTGCAAAAGTTACTGGCTTTGAGAGAACAAGCACAAATGTGCGTGCTCAAAGCAAATCATTAGGCATACATTTTTGCAAGAAAATAAAAAAAGAGTTCTGTATTTAAACGACTGCACTGTCCCTATTACACACGTAAATGATCAATGAAACTGTAGTTTCAACTTCAGACCAAGTAGAGGACTACCATGAAGAGCTTAACTCGGCTCTCAAGTTACACACGTGCACGTAGTTTTTGCTGTCCAAAAATTAACCTTCTTCACGTAAAACAGAGCACAATTGCTGTCGTATTTATATGAGGTTTTTAATGCAGCAGTTGATGACACAGACACAAAGAATACATATTCCAGGGTTATGCAGACCACGACATTTCCGCAGGTTAATGAGATCAACTCCTTTGGAAGAACAGCGGAACGCCAAATTTCAATCAACTGCACCCAGAGTGCTGACTACCAATGTATACATTTTGGTAGACAGCATTCAAAATAAGCAAGTTACCTCAAATCAGAAAAAGTCACAAATTTCAAGTTTCAGTCATCAAGAGAGTCTTAAATTAACGATTCTTTTTAAATTCGAGATAGAACCAATACTATCTCAGTCAGAGCTTCTAACTCCTCAGTTTGCTGGTGCTGTAGTTTGGAGATTTTGCTCTAACAAAGTTGACATGGTAACAGACAAAATTCTTGTGCTCTCATAAAGGGAGCAGCTAATAAAGACTGACATGCAAGAGGACCTGCAGTAAAAATTTCCCTTCAAACTGACTCACCTCACCCCTTAGAGTAGGAAGGCTTCCCTTGTTAATTTACATTTAAATAGTGTGTTAAATCTGCCCAGACTTTACACATGATTTGAGACTTGGTGTCCCTGAAGGCAGGGGCACCTGGGAGCAGGGTCTCCGCGGGGTCTGCGGGCGGCACGGCGGGTCCCTGGCCCTGGTGGCAGCGCTGGCCCTGGTGATGGCCTCTTCTCACCACTCCCCACTCTGCTACAAAGCCCGATTCAGTCTTTGCAGACACGTAGCTTGCAACCAAGAGACTGATTTAGTATTTCAACAGATTTACAAATTCTACTAATGAAATAAAAGCGTGCCCTTTCCCCTCCTTCCCCCCTACCCCCCCTAAAAAGCAATGTACTTTCAAAAGGGTAATACAATCACAACCATTATGTCAATGAAAATTACATGCTGGGTTTATCTCCGTAGGTATCTGTCAAATGCAAAGTGCGCGCAACATCTTTGGAGTAATAATGATGTTTTATCATTTTAATTACAAACACTTTGAAAAAATCCCTAAAGTGTACCAATTGGGGTGGTCTGAATTAACAGTAGCTTGATAGCCCAAGGGTAGCAAAAATAGATTGAGCTACCAAATTTCATAGTAGTTATAGCAGCTGTCTTCTTGCCTCAGGGAACCTGGGTATTTAACAAAGCAGACAGCTTGGCATTGGCATCTGATTAGTAATGTGGGTATTGTTGGACAGAATACGCGTGGTTCTATTGTTTCACTGATTGGGAATTTGGAGAGCTCTGGCATCATTTCGCTTTTATAGTTAGCTTCAGTGTGTTCACTTCCAGGTACTGCAAAAGGATATTTTCTCACTTCTCACTCGCTGAAAGTAGGGAATATTGTCTTGAACACGATCGATGAAACATGACAGGATTTAAATGTCAGGGTCAGTTGCCTCCCCATTCTGTGCCAAAATTTTGTTGAACCGACTGCATAAGTTTTTCTAATTGGGGAGAGAAGGGAATAGGTGAAAGCCTGTTCTTCCCTTACCACAGGATACAAACTATTTGGAATTTAAAATCGTTTTAAAACATCATTTATTCCAGTTTAACTTTACAAGGGAACATTTCCCTTCACAAAAGAAGTCTCAGGGGAAAAATCCAACTGTTGGGGTTTCTGGGAGAGGGGGATTGATTTTTATTTTTCTAATCCCACCGTAGCCTACCGGTTTGGACAACCACTGGGGGGAAGAGAATCTCCGGTTCAAACCCAATCTGCTTGACGGTAAAAATCTTAGTTAAGATGCTTTACCTAAAAAGGCTTGATCTCGGGGAATAACCTTAGCACACACACCAATATTACTCCGAGGTTTGCATCTGAACTCCTTACAGCCAAAAAGACCCCCCACGCGGCTCTCCTCTCTTTCGTTCTTTAAGTATACATCACAAATTATTGGTGCTTGTTGGCAGAGTTCAAATCACTGAACTCATTGCAAATAGTCTACTTCAGCTAGAAGTACATTCTTTTACTCTATCAAATCCATCTGAGGTAATAAGACTTGATGTTTTATTCAACAGAGCTGAGGAAAATTGTTGCACAATAGGTTAATTCAAAATGGCAGCATAGAAAATGCATCTGTCAGTGGGGATCAAATTACAGGGCAAGCTCCTCTCAATGCTTAGAAAAACAAGTCTGCAGTTCTACAGATTATGTGCATGTGTGTGTTTAAAGGGGTGGGAAAGGAGCTAAATATCTGAGCTAACCTCCAATTAAAGTCAATCATAAAAACAGCCAATTTAATGAGTACGGATTTCTTTGGGTAATTATAACACCAACCACTTTTTTTTTTCCTCCCTCTCTTTTAAATCTGTAATTCTGCCTTCTTGTTATTGCTTGCTTTGTCATTAATCGCCTCAGGAACTTGATTTCCTAGCAACAGACTCTGCCACCAAACATTTGGCTCCTGTTCAACATTTTCTTTGTGAAAAATGGCACTGCTATTGCCGCCTGGCTGTTGCAGCTAGACTGGCTGTGTAAGTGCTCTAATAATGCATTCTTCTAAAAAACACCCCCAAAAAAATCACATGATAAAAGGAGCGATGACTGAGCTTCACTAATTACTGGGCTGAAGAAGTGTATCTGCAATTTAAAGGCTCCTGGGGTAGGAGGAGAGTGACAGGAAAGGAAACGTGTATGTTCTTCATGTAAATAAATATAATTAATAACATAGAGGTGAACATTTAGAAATAAATATTTTTATGATGCTAGACAGATTCTCATTAATTTTCTATGATGGAAAAAGAAGGTACAATCTTTCTTGAAAGTTGACGGTGCATTTTTCTGCATAAAGTACAAAGCATTCGCCTTTTACGAATGACATCTTGAGGATCAAGCTTTGCAAAAAATAAGAAAAAAAAAAGTTTCTAATTCCCTTTTCCACATAAGTTACTCGAGAAAACACTGGCAAAATTGTCTATGCCTGAGAAGTTATACCTGAAATGGCAGCGTAACGCACACCACGCCCTAAATACACCACAGAATGACATAACGCGTGCTGGTGCCAGTTTAGACAAAGCTCTTTTCCGCATTTTCAGCAAAGAAATAAAGCTGGGAATTTCTGTATTTATGAGAGAGAAAGTATTTTTCCCATATTTGTTTTGGAAGCCAGTAAATGGCAGATTTGCTTCCTGGTTAGATACAGAGCCTATAATCTCTCCACAACGCATGCATCACACTCCAGCTAGAATTTCCAGAAAACACAATCCCTCAAGACGGCGGGTTTCGGGAAGGCGCTGTTGTCCCAGGCCAGCAGGAAAGGCCACAACTAACCCTTGTTATCTGCAGCTTCTTCTTTATGCTTAAGACATTCAGAATGTTTTTTGCCTGACCACAAAACCTATTCATTACTGTGAGAAATTGTTTTGCGTGTCAAATGGCGTATGTACTGATGCCAGAGCACTGTGGCAAAAGTTATCAACAGAAAAAAAGCAATTGTGGAGTTACCCAAACAAATATCTGTCTTAGGGGATATTTTGATTCCTGCCAGTGTCTTCGTCTCTCGTTTCCCATGATGCACACATAGACCCAGAACACCTCAAAGAAAAAAACCTATCACAATCCACTGTAAATTATCATACTCATCATAGCAGCAAATTACAATAAAAATGCCTTCGCTGAATATGCCTCTGAAAGGAGGAGACAGCACAAAAGAAATTTCACTTATACTTACATTGTTATAATAATCAGCATTTTTTCTCAAGCAGAATAGCCAAACCTCACGTAAAATACTGTAGAATGTTATTTAAGCTTTGCTACACATTGCTGACATCAAGCTTATGTTTTGACAGACTCTTGTTGAAACCAGATAATTCCGCCATCAAGCCCACCACACCACCACAGTATCTCTCTGCTTAGACAAGCACTTAGGCATTAGAAGAAAATAAATATAAAAATACCACAGTATTTGTTCAAACATAGCAGGGTGCTTGGAGCTTTGAAAACGTCTCCTCCAGCAGATAGGTATGTTACACGGGGTTCATTACCACTAGGCCGCAACACATGACATGTCCTCCTTGAAACTCAGCCTAAGACCAGAATACCCGGTCCTGATCAGAACTGTCATTAACATTGAAACAAACTACGTTTGCCATTAACTTTGTAAACGCAAGAGAGATACTGAAGGTGGTGAACGTAATTCTAACAAATGTGGGCTAACAAATCTAAGCAGTATTAGAAAATTCTATACTTTATGTGGTACAACCGAAGGGCATCACCATTGAGAAATTTCTATCATTTGCTACATGGACGTAGGAGAAGGAAATGGTTTAAATTTTTATGGATTGTGAAATAACAACAGCCGATGCACAGCAGACCGAGTGAAAGAGTTATCTTCTCTGAATAAAAGGTCGTATGACAATTCTGGAAGTGAGCAACCCAAAATTCAGCTGCCGAGAAATAAGTCTTAGAGCTACAAAAAAAAAGCTCCGTTGCTCCTCTACTCTCTAGCTACAACAGGTAGCACGCAAGCTGGAGCTTTCAGGCACTGGAAATTCATAAAGCAAACACAAGGGATCGTAATGTATAAAGCACGGTGTAAAAATGGTCCCACATCTCTTTAATGATCACAGATAAGCATGAATATCAGCAATGCCGTACCTATACGAAATGGCTAGGCAAGAAGTCCACGCAGATACCACTGAGAAAAGCTTTTTAAGCACACAAACTATATCCACGAAGTACGAGTTCAAATACAGTCCCTAAACAACAACCTTCTATTTCCCTTTGTACAGAAAAGAGACAAGCATTTTATTAAAAGAAGATCTGTGGGGTTTGGGAGCTACTTATCTGATCCACTGTGAGCTAAGACTCAGGTTACTACAGACTGGGAACCTAACTGCAGTCAATACTGCCATTTCATACGCTTAGTAAAGGCAAGTATTGAAAGAAAAAAAAAAAGAAAAACTGAAGCACAGAAGGACCTTTCAAGAACACGTTTCTTACTTCAGCATCAAGATAATATTNCTACTTCAGCATCAAGATATTAGCATCAAATGACAGTGTTTCACCCACCCAATGCCTCCAACTGCAAACATTAAATGAATGCAGGTGTTGGACTGAAGAACAAATTGAGTAAAGNTTACTTCAGCATCAAGATAATATTAGCATCAAATGACAGTGTTTCACCCACCCAATGACTCCAACTGCAAACTTTAAATGAATGCAGGTGTTGGACTGAAGAACAAATTGAGTAAAGCTAAATAAATGGCGGAAATAACTGGAACAAGAGAAAACACACATCTGGGAAGCACCACACTTGTGGCAATAACGTTCAAATACAGGCAGAAAGTTAAAATTGAGCTGTCTGTATGAGCAAGCTGTATCAGTTGTCACAGGGTTAAGATTTCACAAGGTTAAGTGCAGCTTTTAATGAAGGAAAGCATTTTCTCCTTTTCCATCTTCTTCCCATTACGAAAGGACAAGTGCAAAATTCCTTACTTGCATACAGTAACACAGAGGTGCTAATTGGAGTCAAATGACAACTCAAATTCTCCTGAGTTTTTCTGCTCTCCTAAGTAACTCTTCTCAGCAGATTATTTTTTTAATTAAAAATAAAAATATCTTTGCATTCCAGGGCTTCGTAAGATATGAAAATTAATACTACAAGTTGCATTAAAAACGTTAAAAGGTTTGTGTGCGATGCCAAAGAAGCAGTACCAGCAACTCCCATAGATTTCAGCTGGCCCTAAAGATATTGATGATCCTAAGAAAAAAAAAAAGCCCAAACAAAACACATCAAAAAGCCGCCACAACCCAACACATGTTACAAAATTCTTAAAGATGCCTACATAAATACAGTATTACCATCAGTTTATTAAATGCCTCTGAAAATAAGACAAGCGAGGTGCCCAAATATGGAATTTTGTCACCCCAGTTTGTAAGATGCAACTCTTAGGACACAAGAATTCTAAAATGCAAGTCCTGAGAGAAAGCACAGATCCACAGAAAGAAAGAAGAAAAAACCACACACATAAAACACAACTTCAGATTATTTTCATGGCAGGTTGTTTCCCATTCACAATTTCAGAGACAGAATGACAATGTTTAGTGTTATCGTAACTTTCAACTTATTCTGAAATAAGGGAAACGTCTGAGAAAGAGACATTTTCCAGCCCCAGTAGGAACTCAATAAAATCCCTGACAGTGAATTCTAATCAGACACCAGCAGCACAGCTACCTGATCCACAGCGAAATGAATATGACAGAGTGGAAGATACGATGTCAGTGGTAGAAATTTCTGCAAGTATATGAATTATATCTGGAGAAGGGAAAGAAACTGCACAGAGTTTGACAGTACATGTAATCTATCCTAAATGATACAAAGTAGAGTCATTTTAAAGGATTAAAATACGCCTTTAAAGTTTGCCATCTTTGAGAAAGCTGGGGCAGCCTCTGCATTTTCCTTCTATCTGTGATTTACAGGGTTCTATTCTTTGCTAGTCTTCCCCCAATTTGTCTGCCAGATCTGATTACCAGATGGCTAAAATAAATGTATTGTGTTCATTCATGGTAACAGAAGTTGTCTTTAAGGCTTGTGTCACGGCTTCGCTATCTCTGCCTTTGTACCTACTCCTCCCTTTGTGAATTGATTAGATTTCAGAGCTAAGTTTCATTTGAGGGCCATTCTGCTGAATGCTGCATTGAAAAGCACATTATCTATTCTAGGAAGCACATACAGATGACCACGGGATATCCCAGACCTGTCCTAAAGCAACAACTGTCCTTCTCTGCCAAGAAAATAGATTGTTTGATAATCTCGGGACATGGATTTCCAGAATAAGTATCTGTCACTAACATACATTCTAATGCAATCCAAGAAATAGGTGACAGTCGGATAGAGAGAAGGAAATGAAAAGCAACATATGCCCAGTGCAAAGCCACGGAAGGTAACCAGGCTAAAGCGAAGACAGACAACAGTAGACAAACTAATGACTCGGAGAGCTAGCCTATACCTCAGGAGGGGTAATTGTTCACTACGTGGTTTTGTTTCATCTGGTAAACCACTACAAACCTGCAAGTAAAGAAGCTAAATGAAAGAAAAGGGCACGAATGCGCTGTGGCATGAGGGAACGTGTACGGCTCTACACATCATCTCCTTTCCTTAAGTAAAATTACACACGCAATGTCATCTGAAGTGATAAAGCTGCCCGAGAACTCTCTCGGATGAGCCCATCCTTGAGTGCTTTTGCTACAGGTGTGAACCAGGTTCTTTACCCAACAGCTCTCCTCCTGCAATCAGACGTTTCCCTGATGTGAATTCCATTTTGCAAATATCCAATACAACTTATTAGCACTTCAGTGTTATTTATTTATCCATTAACATATGCGCATCTTGGGGTTTATTTTCAGTTTAGTACAATAATTCTCCGTCTCTTAGTCAAAGCTTGGATGTCACAGAACTAGCATCTGAAGAACAGCTTTTAATATATATGAAAATCAGTGTAGTGAATCACCTAGTCAAAATTTAAGTGATCAAACTGACTGAACGCAGAAGAATGGCTTCGGAACTAAAATAAGATGAAGGCTCTGTCTTAAGAATCCCAAACCTGTTTTTCACCTCATGTAACGTTTCCCACTTTTCCTGACGCATCTCCACGAAGTTTAATTTTTATAAATTGCATATGGGAAGCTTCATTGGTAACGATATATAAGCATGGTAAAATTAAAAAAAGTGCAGTATAGCTTTATTTATTTAGTGCAGTATAGCTTTTGGTAACATTCGTTATTCTTCTTGTTTATTTAAACTATACTCTTAGTCTTTCAGTATTTTTTTAGCCAATAGCATTCATTCTTCAGCATGACATTTGGAACAGACTGAGGTATAATTATTGGGAAACAAAAACTCAGAACACTTGAAAAACAGAAATAAAAAAATGAGTAGACAATACACCTACGTATTTTTTTTTAACTGCAACACAAACATATGGTCATAGCAGTGGGATATATTTTCTTTGTATACTGAGAAGGTTATAAGTATTTTTTGACAGTTACAAAGGGGCAGTCTCGGCCATACACAAGAATCAATAACAACCATGTAAAGCCTACAGCAGTGCGCACTAACAGGCTGTTGGAGACATTAACACTAGCTAAAAGAAATAACTGTATTTTCAATGAACTTGTTCCTCCTGGATAATCAATTTTTTACACTTCTTACCAGCTGTTCCCACATAGCTCAGGTAGCGGAATGGAAGCAGCTGTCAGACAGAATCCATATATTACATGCGTGTTACGAGGTTTTAATCTGTCATAGATGTTTTACATTTGCTAATTTTGATCAGTCATATCAACTTGAGAGCAAGACGAAAACAAATTCACCACTTTACATCTTGCTGAAGTAAACCTACAAAAATACACTAATCTGGCTTGATTCATTCCGGATGGTAAAAAAAGAATACTAATTGTGAATCTACTAATGCCCCATCCTCAAAACCCCTTTATTCCAGAAGTAAGATTTCATCATTAAAATCAGTTTGCCCCACCGCCCACATTCAAGAGATTTGTCACAATCATTGTTTCTGAAATATTGAGTTATAAGGTGCCGTAGTAATTACTATGGAATAAATAGCAATTAAGATTGTTCACACAAATAAGCTCAAACTGTTTGCAGTGAATAATTATGCTAATAGTGTTTTTCTACATAATTTGTGCATCCTTCACAACAATTTACGAGAAAATGTGAAATGTAAATTTGATGCACTACTACAAAAGCTCTGAAAATATGTTTAGTTCTTATTTTTTCCCACTAATTTAAGAAAGCACAAAACTAAAACATACTTCTACATTTGTACATTTAAATTCGAAATCAAACTACGCTGAAATTGAAGCAATCATTTTTTTTCATTGTATTCCTACAAAATCATCCCAAACCATATGCAACAGACATGCTCATTGCTTAAACCTTAGCATGTTGTAACACAAATTTTAGCAATTTGAAAGAAGCTGAACTTACTGCTATGTAATAAACTTTGGCCTTTTCCACCAACTTCCAGTTCTTCTCCAAATCAAGGTGCTTTTCCTTCTTGTAGCAATTAGCAGCAGCGAGGTTAGCTACAAGAGACCTGAAAGCGATTAAAAACCAGGCATTAGATCCTCTTTAACTGACACTATTGCAAATTTCTCACAAAGAAGAAAATTTCTCAAAGATAATCAAAGATCCTAAGGAACATAAAAGCAATTAACAAAAGCACCATAAAGCACATATTGACCATTTCGTAATACTTAAAAAGTATGTTTTAAATCAGATATTCAATACAATTTAAATTTAAATGATATATTAAATAATATATTTCAAATCCAGCTACATAGTTTATGTAATCTCTCATTATTATACTGTTCACGTGCCTTCATTTGCTTAGACTAAACCTTTGTTGCATTTTGTGATCAACTCCCTCAGAATGGTACAGCAGCCGCAGATTTTCATTAAAACTTTCTAGTACCTAACACCTGAAGGAAAGCAGCTACTCCAGATTATCTTCTGAAAACTGAGGGAAACACCCTCCCTAGAACCAAAAAGTTCATGGATACGTATGTCTTGCCTTCATAATTTTCCACTGGATAGTTAAATTATTTAAAAAGGGGTTTGTTTGGGTTTTTCCCCCTTAGGTTCACATTTTCCTTTAGCAAATGAAAAAGGGTCACATTGCTACTTTTAGATGAACTGTTAAAAAAAAAAAAAAAACAACCAACTTTGGCTTAGCTGTGTATTACTGGAAAGCTACCAAAACCTCACTTGTACTTCATTCTTTCCTAACAAGTTATAACACAAGCCATGGGACACAACTTCCATTAGCAAGAACAAAAATACCTGTATCGTATTTACTTTGTTACAGGTAAGGTAGATTCTACTTTAAATCCTCCTCTTCAGCCATTCAAGTCAGCCTTACGAAACACACAAAACTTACAGATGCACTCCTAAAAACAGGTCATAAGGAGATGGGTATGCGCTAGCTCTCCACTCTGGCTACCGTCACCAAATCCTTCTGTGCAATTTTATTATGTTTAATAACATCCAATATTTAGAGAAGGGGAGTTGGAGAAACAGATGTTTCCATGCTAGCGTACAGAGTTTTACATTTAATTTTCAAGATTTAATGTTCATAGGATGCACATTTATCATTAACACATCATTGTTTTGTGATATTTAAGCACATTAGTGAAATTAATAATGTGTAATTACACATACAACATACAGCTATTGAAAACTTTTGCCTTCTCCAATGTGCGTACAATCGATGTTGTATGCATCATCCTTTTCCATATAAATGCTACTACAATCCACAGATGATGGCTCGCAGTGAATTGCTAAACTGCTTCTACCAAGTTATGCTCCTGCCTCCAGACTGAGTACCACGTACAGCAGTTAGGAAGTAAACTGGGACTTCTTGAAAATTGATTCCACCTCAAAACAGCATCTTTCCACTATCATCATTTCTCTTTATCCCATTCAGTAAAAAAATAAAGGCCCAAAAGAATCTCTTATGAAGACAGGAACCAAGTCTCCCTGTAAGCTTCCTGAAACACTCATCACTGACAATTCCTGTCAGTTAAACAGATCAAGTATATAAAAATGAAAAAAAAAAAGTTAGGCTAACTTTTTCTGAATGTATCGAAATACAGAGCACAGTTCTGTGTCATTTCATCCCAGGAATATTCTTGGAGCTTATCTCTCTAATTCTAAAGCCTAAAGGCAACGAGAACTAATGTGAATTTGGAAAATTAAAAAAAAGATAAAATTATAAACAAATAGACCAAGCCTGTGTAGCAGNGAGCTTATCTCTCTAATTCTAAAGCCTGAAGGCAACGAGAACTAATGTGAATTTGGAAAATTAGAAAAAGATAAAATTATAAACAAATAGACCAAGCCTGTGTAGCAGTACAAGTAACAGGGCAAGAATTTTTATTCTTGATGAGTATTATTTCAATGACAAACCCACCGGAGAACCAAGTAAATCCAAGAAAGACATGTGAACAACGATAGTAATTTTCTGCAAACCAAACTTAAAAAGCAAATTAAATCTTTCAGTTTTGGCAAACCCTCAATATCCATCAAGGGCCTAGCTGGAAAAATCTTGTCCGTCTACGTATGTCGCTAAGTGAAAAGCAATTATGTTCCAGAAAACTAAGGAAAGACTCTCTCTGTCTCCTTTCACTTACCACGTGCCCCTGAAACCGTAAACCCAGCTCTCTGTGGCTACATCCAACCGTGGAGATGCTCTGCACATGATGTGTAATAAAAGACTGTTACACTGAAGACAACGCACCAAGCTTTTCCAAATTAAAACTGTAAGTCTAACAGCACTAAGTTCAACATGTGGGACACAGAGAAGGTTTTTCAATGAAATATGGTAACTGGAGACAGCCAGAGTGCTTCAAATCAAACAGCTTAATGGAGACCCTGTGCACCCGAGTATTTCTGAGCAGAATGCTCAAATCAAAGCCACAGCTTATGATGGAGTGTAGGTACAACTTTAGAGTTCCATCATGTGTTAGGATTTTCTTGAAAAGCTCTGAGAAAACAAAATGTACTAGTATCGCTAAGCTAAAGAATTCAGAGTGCTAATCACGAATTAGCTCCAAACCCTTTCCTGCAAAAGGCTACGCAGACTTAGCAGAAACAAGAAACATTCACATCAGGGCACCTGGAACATAAATATACACACTCACTCACTGGGAAAACCAGGAGTGCTATTATCCAGCTCCTCCAAAGAGACACGAAAGCTGAATTGCCTGAAGAAGGAAGTTAGCACGTACCTCAGCTGGCACATGAGACTGGTGAATAAACAGTTATCGACTGGGGCCAGGTTGAAGTGATTCTTACAGATATAGAAAATGCTGAAAACCAAGAAACAATCAGAGGGTAATTAAAGATTGAGAATAAACTCGCTCTCACTAGAAGAGGCGGGGTTGCACAATACAGCCTTTAGCAGCAACCGTCGGCCATTTTCTTCTATCTCCCGAACAAGGAAGTCAGTCCCTCGAACTTCTCAAGCACACTCTAAAACAGCCGCTGAGATGAAGCCACCGTCTCTAGTCTTTGAGCCAACATTTGATATTAAGAGAGAAAAGCGTTTTATGGTAGCAAACCAAAAACACTGCTTAGTAAGTTAAAGAAGTACTTGCAGACATTTTTATGAATACAGTTACCTAAACTTTTAAATTCCATTGAGATGCACAGCAAAAGATGCACATATTTTTCCTGAATTCATGATGCATGTCTATTGACGGTCTTGACTTCGGTTTCCCATCATGTCATCTAGGAAACGGTGATTGCTACAGGACGCGTACACAGACACTATGTGACTGAAGAGAGAGAGAATCACAGAGCAGAAACATCTTTATTACTTGTCTTGTCTTTGAAAAACTGCATGTGGATCCTGGAGATGAAGGGGGAAGTCCGTAGACATAATTAATGTCAAAACTCCAGATGAAGATGAATGAACTTCCTTCCTCCACTGAGTATGTACATTCATTCCTGAGAGTAAGACGTTATGTACGACATTAAATTGGGAGGGACAGGTTGATAAGCTGAAGGACAGGGCTGTCATTCAGCGGATCTTCAAGAGCCTGGAGAATTGGGCTGGCGGAAAACTTGAAGGCAAATGCAAAGTCATGCAACTAGGATGGCATAACTCCCATGCAACAGTATAGGCTGAATGTTGACAGGATGCAACACAGCTTTGTAGAAAAGGACCTGGAGGTGCTGGTGGACCGGGCTCGGAACACGAGCCAGCAGTGCACCTGCACGGAGAAGGTTCATCCCATTCTGGTCTATATGAGCAAGCATGCAGCCAGCAGGACAAAGGAAGTTATATACTCAGAACAGAGGAAAACCTCTGTTCTGGTCTCCAGACCTCATCTGGAGTTCCGTGTCCAGCTTTAAGCTTTCCATTACAAGAGGAAGACACTGACATAAGGCAGTGGGTCATCAAGATTATTAGGGGGCTGGAACACTTAACAAATGAAGAGAGGCTGGGCTGAGCCTTAAGAAGAGGTACCTAATGGGAGACCTTCCTGCTGTCTTCAAATATCTAATGAAAGCTTACAGGCAAGATGGAGGAAGACTATTCTTGGACAAAAGAAGGAATATACACAAGCTGGAAGAAGAAAAATTCCAACTGGGTATCATCAAAAGAATTTCTGCCATGAAGCACAGTCAAAGACAGGAACAGGTTGCCCAGAGAGGTTGTGTAACCTCCATCCTTGCAGATGTTCAAAACCCAGCTGGATGTGGCTCTGAAAAACCTGCTCTAACTTCAAAGATGGCCCTGCTTCCTGCAGGGGTTCGGAACAGATGTCCACTCTAACTGAAATTGTTTCAGGGTTCCACATGTTATTTGGAAAATTCTCCCTCCTCTGACTCTCCGGTCAGTTCATGTTGCTGCCTATTACTTTTTGTAATTGTACCCAAAACATTCACCAAATTCTCAGGAAGTTTGGTACGGGTTTTAATTACAGGACTGCTCTCTTACCTTAACAAGTTCTACTAACTCCTGATACTACTTTGAAAGGAAAAGAGCAGTTCCTTAGGATCAACGGTACTGAAAGCCACAGAGGGAAACCAAAAAGGACAATGACAGATATTTTGCTTTTATTCAGAGCCAAAAAGAAAATATTCTATAGGGTAAGTGATAACATTTTTATTATTGTTTCCATATCTAGTATCAGAAAATTTAGATATTGGCAGAAATTAGGGAGGGTTGGCGTGTGCTGGTAACATCTCAAGATTAAGGCAGACCTCACTGGCTGGTTTTGAAACTTTAAAAAATTGTCGGGAGGTAATCAGCAAAGCAGTAGCACATAAGTTCAAGTGTTGCGGGTGGAGGGAGACAGAAGAAAGCAAAGGGCCATGCTCAAGATAAATGCCTATTGTCTTCATTATCTCTTCCTGAAATTCTTGGTTTTATTAATTTTATTACAATACCCAAAATAAATCACTCTATAAATGGATTCTTACTTACGGAATGCTCTGAAACCATACGAAATATCACAAAGGCCTACAGACATAAGAAAGGTTGAATAGAGTTCTGGAGAAGTGATTTTTTTTATATTGCAAAGACCATCTAAAAAAAGTAGCAAATGAAAACATGAAAGACAAAATTCAGATGGAATTGTTAAGATGTAGACATACAGAATTACAGTTATTAGATGAACTTCTCCAAAACAGCAAAAAGAAAAATTCTCCTTTTTCTTCCTGTTGTATAAAATCAAATTAACCCTTTCCATCAGGCTACACGCTGACACCTATCCTCTTTAAACACATTACCGCCCGCAGTATATTCCTCATTTGCCAATCAAGTACATGTCTTACATGCCAATCAGCTTTCATATAGGCTGCATAAACATACTTGTTAACCAACTTTCCTCTCCCACGTATTTTTTCTCTCCAGAGCAACTGGAAGCTATAAAGTTCAGAAAGCAGTAGTATATTATTATCTTCCACTTTTCTGCTGTAATACAACTGCTGTTGTATCTCTAAAAGTATATTAATACTGCCCGGCTCCAAACTATGAGCTGGGCAGTCCTGTGTTGTCTCCAACTGGTGCTAATACTTCCTTTATCGTGCAAATCACAGTTTTTAAAGGCCAAATAGTCCAAACAAATTGGGCTTCACACACTATGCCAACTACATTTATATCTTGGGAAAATACGAAAGGCCCCTGACCTGTTATCACTAGTGATGCAAGCAGCGCAGGTTCCTGTTGGCTCTTCACTCTGCTCATAGTAGTGGGCATCCACGTGAGCTTCCTCAGCCTTCTTCTTTAAGATCTCTCCAAATTTATCTTTGCCAATGCACCCAAAGAAAGTTGCAGCTTTGTAAGGGCTCTGAATCATCCACTGCAGATTGACAGGAAAAACAAAAACAAAGAACAAATACACAGTTAGCATGCCTGGTGTATTATTTTTTGCCATTTTTTCTTTCCACTCGCCATATTTAACTCTGTACCTACACAGCACTGTGACACAGAGAACACTTCTATGCCTGAACTAAAAAACATCTGGTACATCAGGGGAGGGAAAGTCAGCAAAGAATAAAAAAATTTACCCTTAATGATCCCATTGAGTGCTTAATACCTAACGTAAAACTTAAATACATGTAGTTCACTATCAAATAAAGCAGATTACTATGTTTTTACAAGGTATTTCAAAAGAAGTTCCCTTGCTCAAAGGAGATGCCCCTACACTTACATTTAATCAAGTAACCTATGGCATCTTTAAAGAAAATTTGTAGAAAAGAAAAGAAAAAAAAACCCCAAACACAAAAACCAGAGAGATAGCACATAAGGAAAACAATACATTTGAGAAACCTAAAAAGAAACATTGTGCAACATTCACAATATGTAAAAAAATAAATGGTACTGAAAATAACCATTTGTGTCTACCATTTAATTATATGCAAAAAAGCAAATGCTTCCCATTTACATTGTTAAACCACGCATGAAAATATCTCTCTCCAACTTTGTAAGAGCAGTTCTGTCACTTGAATTGTAAAGAAAGAGCGTAGCTGCACAGTGTTGCTAAGGTGCCAGGTTATTTCATAAAGCTCCTCTTTTATTCATACAAAATATGTATCATTCAACTGTAAATGTAATGCCATTTGGTACTAAGTTAAAAAATAGCATTTAGCAGCAACGTAAAATCAAGAGTGAGCTAAAAAAAATAAATGTGAAGCAACAATCATAGGCCCTACTCTGCTGGTGGCGAGTCAACCAACTGAAGTCGTTAGAATTCACTCTAATTACAGTCAGAAAGCTTATCCACTCAATCTATAGTATGAATTAAAGGCTACATCAATTTACTGCTATACTAAAACCCTACTTATAATTGTTTCCTAATCAAGATTTAAATAAATGATAATGTCTCCATTAGAAAGCAGCATTAGCGGTAGCTGCGGGCTGTAGAAAGGTCAAGTAACTGAGTTGCAAATACATGCTTAGTCACAGCTTTATTACTTCCAGCTTCAGAGGAGGAAAAAAAAAAAAGAAAAGTTCTTTAATCACGTAAAAGTCTTCATTAATAAGGCAAAGGTGGACAAAAGTTGCAAGGCCTCTTTCCTGCAGCAGTTAAAGATATATAAAATTTAAGAACAAAAAAAATTGTGCCGTCAGATGGTGGCAGCGTTCAATCTCTCATTCATGACATGCACACTACATATGCTCTGCTAATCTATTCCGTATCGCTCTAAATTAATATAAATTAAGAAAAACCCTAACAAGAGGATTATCTATGATATCCTTGTATTTTACATACATTTGCACATACATAATGCACATTTGCACAGTGTTCATTTAGGATGTCTTAGGAACGGTCATCTCTTATATTTGGAGGTATGGCTAAGTAGAACCGATTATTTAACAAGATTAAAGATGTTGTGACCTCCTGTAAGCAAGTATGGAACCAATTTCTGCACCGATAAGAACAGAAGTACCTGAAGCCTTGTGTCCCGTGTTGAAAAGCACGCCTTACTCTGACAAGAATTAATAGAGATCACTATGTACAGAATTTATCACAGCATCAAACCCCAACAATTCTTCAAGAAATGTAAGACTTCAAACTGCACCATAGGCTTACACCGTTTTATCAAATGACACAACTTTCCCATCCTTTATATATAAAGTCTGACAACATTTGGAGCAGCAGGAAGTAATATTTCACATACATCTCCGGAAAAAAAGAATTTCTGTTCAAGTATCACAGTTTTGGCTATTGGCAGAAGCTCAGTTTGAATTCAGATGTGATATATGCCATATATAACTATCACAATCCTTCCTTTAAATGTAAGTAAAAATTATTCTTAAGAATCAGAAATCACGACCTAGGATTTCTTGAGATGAACCTCTACGTATCGTGCAGACCACTTCTTCCACGAGCAGTGGTTCTGCTCATACTCACGATTATTTGAAACGCAGGTGTTATATGAAATATTCCCACTATATAGGTATTATTTTCATTCGAACATCTGACCTAAGTTAAGCAACACCTAGGAAGGCGGAAAAAGTAGTTCAGCAGTGTTTCTGGAAAGATCCTCACATCACAGAACTCCAGTTACAAATACTCCCAGCTTCTCGGAATTATCCCCGCAGATTCCCGCAATAACGGTGGTGAGGTGTTGCTACTTGGAGAACTCCTCCTTTCCTCAGCTAAAAGGCTACATATTAGTAAAGGCAAAAAACCAGACATCCCATTACAAACTCGATGAAACTGAACTATAGAAATCTCTGTGCGGCACAGCACCGAAGGCGTACCTAGTGGAACGAGTCACAGGAGGCATTTTTTGCATACGTGCGACAAAACAAGAGAGACAAAGTAACATCTTCAAGGTAGACCCAGCAGCACTTTTTTTTAAAAAATCTGACCCTGGATTGGAGTTTAACTTTGAATCACTTGCTATGGAAATAACAGGTTCTATGGGCTACTTCACACACCGCTGTTACTACCAACATTTTGGCTAAAATACTCTAAACGGGAATGAGGGTCAGTCGTCACCAGACGTTTGTCACCAAGAACCAGTCAGGGATTATAGCCAAGAGCAAGTGAAGGCCAGTAACAAACCGCACGCATTAACGCCACGTATATGGTTATATAAACTGCAAATTCATTTTATAGATTTATGTGGAATACAAGATTTAATTGAATGAAAAAGACTCTAGACAGAAACGGAAAATGACCCGGCTCAGCAGGCACTAGCATAATGAGTTAATTATCTAGGGTTTGGCTAGGCAGTGAGGCGGCTATTAACTAACCGTATTGACAGTCTGGTCAGGAGAGGTTGGCACCTGGCCACGCCACGAATCCTCACCATCACCCGAGGGAATCTGAGGCTGTTAATGGCTCAAAGACAGAAGTGTCAAAAGCAGGAACTTATCATGAAGGAACAAGACAGCCTCAGGAGTGGGATACCCCAAAGGAAACTCAAAATCTAGAGGGGTTTATGGCATCTAATGTGTTTCTCCATCCTAACGTTTTCTTCTGTGAGCGCAGCTTGGCCATCGGGTACACACAAGGACAGGCCCGGACCTTCTCACAGTTAGGATAAGCATCCGTGACAGAGGAAGGAGCACGGGAAATAGAACACGTTTCAGATGTTCTCTTGAGTTAAATAGATTGCATTCGCTTACATTTTTGTCGTACGCACCCTGGTAAACTAAGAGCAAACATTAACAAATTTTTTAAATGTATTTCTTGCCTTTAGCGTAACTGTCTTAAAATTAGGCTGATTTCAAAATAATCATCATCTAATACCGGATTACCCTATCCCTACACAGGCACATTCTTTCTTACGATCAAATACTGAAGCCCATGCGCTGGCCACTCCAGGATACACTAGAGACTGACAGAATGCTTCTCTCCTTATTTTCCTGAGGCTAACTTGGCCTCGCAGCAGCAGGAGTATCTGTTCAAGTGTTTTTTCATGATCAGAGTTAACAGGGTGAACTCTCTGGTATGCTTTAGCTATCACAGAAGTGTAAGAACCTTTGTGTTCCAGGGAGTGGGTGGCCATTGCAGAGAACAACATTGTCTTTTCTCACAATATGCTGAGACGCCAAGAAAAGCTGGTAACAAGTAAAACTTCTGAAGATTCAATTGTGGCTTAGTGAGACTGCTTGGAGTTAACTACGTCCCACTCTTTCACATCCTCCGACTCGAAGACGCGGTACACCTATCTCCCGCTTTTGTCTGATTAGAAAATCACTGGAAACAACCTTTCCTCTGAGTTACAGAAGCCCTTCAAGAAGCCCTTCTTCCAACACTAGAAGGGACTTGACTTTGATTGGCTACTGAATGCTGGCTTTTGAGAATGATATTCAAGATGAGATGACAGACAGAGTTGCCTGAATGGTCCCTTACACCCAACACCAAAAATGCCCCTTCATACTATGTGAAAGAAAATCAGTGGTCTTAAAGAATTAAAGAAAGAAAGGGAGAGAACTGAGTTCTTTGATTTGTATTTCCCAAGCTTATCCTGTTTAGCTTGAGTGTGCCATACTTTTGCCACAGGGGCAGAGTCCAGTATCCCGTATCACAACACTTGATCTGCACGTAAAGCTTTTCTTTGCTGTTCCTGCAAAGTTCACTGTAGAGGACCTCTACACGAAAGGCAAAAAGCAACAAACCTAAATAGTTGATCTAATTTACCTCACTATCTCCAGTTGCGAAGATACTTTCCCTGCCAAAAGGAGAGTTTGCTACTGCTGGGTCTCAGTACAAGACTTAAAAAGAAATATCATACTGATGAAGCTTAAGGCAGCTTTATAGTCCTCTGACTGAAACAAAGATCCTTCAGAAATGATTTCATTTTACACCAATGCTATGCTTTGCTGTAAGCGCCACTGTTAACTGGACAACATCCATAATCAGAACAAGGAGGGTGACGAAGACATTCACTATCAGTCACACATCCTTCTCCATCTGAACTCCTTAGCTCCTGAATTCTTTTTTAAAGCTGCAGCCAGTAGTGCATTTCCACATCTGTCAGTCATCTTAAACTAACAATGCCAAAGCATACGAAGCTTTGCTTGGACTGACATACCTTCTGCACGGAGGAGTTTTCAGCTGTAGACTTGAATCCTAAATGCTTCGGAACTGACAACACAACAGGAAGCATTATGCCCCTTCACAGTGAAGGATCTTCAAAACTCATTAACACTGAATACAGACATCTGAAGTGCATCTGAAGTGCGTTATTTGAAGCCGGACTCTCCTCTGCATGATCTGCCAAATCTGATCTTATTTTAAATTGCAGCTTGCAGAGGAGAGGACTCCAAAGACCTAAAATTAGCGAAGACTTAACATCCTTGCTAAAATCTAAACTAAACAATGTTACCAACTGCTCATGAAGCACTCTTTTTAGTAAATCAGAACAGAAACATCTTCTTTTTACACAGCGCTATTTGGAGTAGCTTGTTTTTACGTTCTGAATTTTAGACTGAGTCCATAGACTTTCCAGAAGGTTTCACCAGTTTGTTGTACCCCTAGGGCACGTCCCATCACCAATTATATACACAGTCCATTAAAAAGCTCTTATGAATACTTTTAGAAATATTTTAGATGCTAAAAGAAAATAAATCACACCTCATCTTAGAAAACCAGATAAAATGAGAAAAAGTGGGATCAAAGCCCAAACCGTTTTATATATATATCTATCTTAAAAACACAAAAACCTGACAATACGCAAAACAATCCTAGAAAAAGACACTAGTGTCACTGTTCCAAGTGCGCTCACTTATTTCTTGCGAATGATGTGATACACCTCAAGCACAACCAGAATGCAATATTCTGTTACCATTACATACACTGTCTCATTTAAAGTCCCTGCCGTGGTGGGTTAACCCCAGCCAGCAGCTAAGCCCCCACCCAGTCGCTCTCTCAATCCTCCCTCCTGGGGGTGCGGGGGAGAGAATTAGAAGCGCAAGGGTAAATAAAAAACCCATGGGCCAGGATGAAATGATGCAAAGGCAATCATTCACCACCTCCCACCAGCAGAACGATGCCCAGCCAGTCTCTGAGCCACGGCTACCTCGGAAAAACTCCCCCTCCCTCCCTGCCCTCAACGGTTTTATTGCTGACCGTATTCCATATGGCCTGGACCATCCCTGTGCTCAGCTGGGGTCAGCTGGCCTGGCTGTGTCCCTTCCCAACCTCTCTCCCAGCCCACAGCCTACCTGCTGGGGCAACAGAGTGAAAAAACAGAGGTCTTGATGCTGTGCAAGCACTCTTCAGCAACAGCTAAAACATCGCTGGGTTCAACAACGCTGTTTTGATGACAAACCTAACACACAGCACCATACGGGCTGCTATGAAGAAAATTAACTCCATCCCAAGCAGACTCAGTATCCCTACTCCAGAATCACTGTTTTCAGAATACAGTATCAAGACCCTGGAAAACAGATGAGATACTACAGTTTTGTTCCAACACCTTTGCAATCTTTTTTCCTTTTTCTTTTTTTCATTGATCAACATCTACAGATTGCAACAGCTATTATCACATAATGGCCACATAAGAAAAAAATGGAAAAGGAAAAAATAAGCTTATCTTTATAAAAGCAGGCTTGCAAAAAGGAGCCCCATGTCCTGCACAGTAATTCTTCCACCATTAGCTGAAGCTGCCAAATCTTGCATGAGGAAGTGATATTGTTAAAATGCACGACAACACCCTCAAGCAACTTCCAGTCAAATGATATAAAAGTGATAACGTTTTTTAAAGGGAAAGACTAGCTAAAGCCTTGCACTGAGACCAATATCTAAATCTTATCAGGATTTGGTTCAACATGTACTATCCAAATCTCTGCACAGGAATATCTATTAGTTTTAGTGCAGCGCCACAAGTTGTGTTTTGCTATAGCTTTTCAAATTAAAACGTCTATCAAAACATTAATCACCCAGGAGCATTCACTTCTACATTCAAAAACACAAAGCTAACAAACTGCCTCTTAAAATCTATAATCCAAATAACTATTTACAGTGCTGCCATTCTTCTGTATTCCATTTCCTATTCTTTCCTTTTTCCTCTTCATCTGCTTGTCCACTGTTTTATTTTCAGTCTAGTTTGTAAGCTTCTTGCTGCACAAGGAAATAGGAGCATATTTTCTGTAACTAGACATGTAGTAGCCACATTCCAAAGTTCCAACGTGGCCAAAAGCTAGCTCTCTCTTTTATTGCACTCCTTAAGTACCGGCCAGTCTAGGCACCTAATTCCAGTATTTCTTACTCCATCAACCCTTATCCTGTACGTGTAACGCTACGGTTCTGCCTCAAATACCTGAAGCGCTGCAGCCTCGCTTCTGAAGTTCAGTATATGTTATCTGAGGCCAAAGGCAGAATGTCTCCTGCAAGACATTATAATGCCCATAACTGAGACGGCAGCTGGCCTGGTGTCCCTTCCCCATTTGAAGCACAGAACCTGCGACATCAACCACCTCCTCGTCGTTTCNAGGCCACATTCCAAAGTTTCAACGTGGCCAAAAGCTCTCTCTTTTATTGCACTCCTTAAGTACTGGCCAGCCTAGGCACCTAATTCCAGTATTTATATATTGAAGCACAGAACCTGCGACATCAACCACCTCCTCGTCGTTTCATCTGCTGTGCCACTCCCTTTCCCCTTCCACAACATGAATGGGGTCCCTTCTCCAGACCAGGTAAAAGATGATACACCTACGAAACAAGGTTGGTCATGCCCGTTCTCCGTCACTCAGATGACAGTGACATGAAGGGTGCCACAGCGGTAAGAATTCCAGGTTTACTTGGGACTCTTCTGCGCTGTCGCAGCGTATACAGCTGTTTATTAAGAAATTTGGTAATATTACAAAGCTACGTACAAGGTAAGGTTTGAGAGTATCTTTGTCAGTAAAAGAACTCAAAGATACCGACTTCCTTGTTGAACACTGTGTGCGAAACATGGCAAAGTGGCAAATAAAAACAAGAAAGTCTTGTTACTCTGTGGCCAGAAGCTGTGGTGCTGAGCTGTTCATGGAAGCGTATTAACAACGTGAAAATGGAACATCGTACTTGGGTACAGTAAGACAGACTCATCGGGCAACTGTACGCTCCGGCTAACCATACCCCAGCCTACTCTACCTGGAAAGAATTAGCACTCACGTCAGAGAGATACAGGGAAGACTGATAAGCATTTTAAAAATGCCTTAAAATTCTCCAGTGTAACACACTGTGTACGTATTTAAGTACTAACCTGTAAGTGAAGTTGATATTGTTGCAAAGTGACATTTTAGGATATTTCGCATATGATTTTGCGTATCTATAACCTTAAGCCAAATCTTCCTTTCCAAAGGAAAGGAATATGCATGCATATGTCACTCTCACTTCCCTGCTAGAAGATGTGCAGTCTCAATGAAACACCCACGCTCCGAATGACAGCAAAAAAAATCCACAAGTGAAGAGACTTCTCTCGTTGTCTGGCAGCACAGAATTCATAAAGCACAAACCGTAAACAGCTGCCTATCAGCTTCTATCAGCAACAGTATCAAAAACAGATGCCAAAGGTCAAGTCAAAGTTTATTGACAATGATGAACTTTGACAGCCTCTATTAAATTACTTCTTCCTTTAAGGTGTATGTGATCAAAGCAGCAGAGAGATTTTCACTCAGTCACATAACAAGCTATTTGTTGAGATTGAAACATCTGGTCAATATCTTCTAACACTGCAATTTCATGCACAGTTAGCAATAGGGTACATTTCTTCTCTTCTTCTTACAGGGTCCATAAGGGTGGCGCATATGGCCGATCATTTCATTCAAAAAGGCTTCAATTCCAGGCATTACATACAATTGTCTCCGTGCTTTATAGTACTTTAAGTCTACCTACCATTGTTTTCCATCAGCACTGCTGTCTGCTCTACTCTTTGCTATAAAAGCCCACAAATATGACAGAGCACTTAAAGCTTAACAGCTTTTGACTACTGGAGTTAGAAAGCAGTTAAGGCAAGGGAGTTTTTAAAGCGGCAGGTCTTCATCTAACCGTCCTCAAGAATTCCCAATGCATTAAACTATTTACCAAAGCTCTAGTGACAGAGATTATAATTTTTGCTGTAATAGCAAACCCTTCATTTATGAGGCATTCCCGAGCAAGTAGGGATCACCCTTTTTACTCATTTATAAATCATTATATATTTTACAAACATAACATAAAACATACATTATATTTCAAGTGAACGTGTGATAATTGTAAGAATTTGATGAATCATAACCCTATTTCTCAATCTGAAGCAGCAAGAAGACTCAAAATGTTATCTATCCCAAATGCTGAGAAATGCTTGCTTTTAAAATTATGCATCTATGTTGCCACAGCAACAAGTAGTGGATAATGTGAAATGTGCTCCACCCTTCCATTTCTAAATCCCAATCTTTTTGGTCAAAAGAGGAAGGAGGGCTAGTTGCAAACATGCCTACAGAAAGTACATTTCCAAGAATTTTCAGGTACTATTAAATAGCCTCCATTTTTATCCAGTTAACGGTTGACTTCCACATCTCATTCCCACACTGGCTGACTCCAAGCAGTAGCTGAAACTTTAAAGTTTACCAAGCAGTTGTACGAAGACATTNTAGCAGTTGTACGAAGACATTGACTCTAAAACTCCTCAATATAATTACGCATCCTGCCCAGATGCTGCACCAAAGGCATAAGGGAGTGGTGGGCAGGGAAGGGAGAAGGTAGATCATCTCCATGTGGGAAGATCTACAAAATGTTTGAACAGAGATGTCACNAAGCAGTTGTACGAAGACATTGATTCTAAAACTCCTCAATATAATTACGCATCATGCCCAGATGCTGATGACGCATAAGGCAGTGGTGGGCAGGGAAGGGAGAAGGTAGATCATCTCCATGTGGGAAGATCTACAAAATGTTTGAACAGAGATGTCACTGAAGGTGCCTGGGCTTTTCTGGAGAGTGCATTCATTAGCTTGTGGCACTATGACATTAATTCAGTAGTACCTCATTGTTCTGAAGGAGTGGGATATACAACCTAGAATTTAAAAAAAAAAATAAAATGTCAGAATTGTCCACTAGAAACCGATGGGTTTCGTACAGATGTCAAGATATGGCTTACAAGTAACAAAACATGTTTACAGGTTGTAAACATGAGCGTAAATAAGAGCCTGTCACACCGTGCCACAAAGGCAGACAATCAAGTCAGGAAAGCAACTAATTAGCTGTCACTTAGTACTAACAGCATTGGTGTAGAAATTACGTAGTTAGCCAGATTCTAACTGTTTTTTGATAGGAATGCAAAGCAGGAAATGTTCCAGGAGCTCCGAACAAGTTCAGAAGTGATGGGATTAGCACTAAATTGCAAGCTTTTTTTTTTTTCAAAGAAACCCACAACAACCCCAACCAGTCACAAAAGGTGTTAATTCAGCCCAAATTTTATTGTATATGTACGGCAAGGCCTATAGTGTTGTGATGGAGCATTCCACCTAAGCTGATACGATGTTTATTTCTTCCAGAGTTAATAAAGAAGTTTCTCTAGAAGAGATTAGGAGAAGTTTAAAAAAAAAAATAATTTAAAAAAATCTGGTGTCTCTCCTCTAACATCAAGACTTTCTCTCACTAGAGTAGCAGCCCGCTGAATGACCAAGACAAAACTTTGGAAAGGTGATATTAGGCTTTGAGTCGACTCCATTAGGAATTAATATTTCAGGATTGGCCTCTCCTAAGTGTTATCCCATATACTCCCATCCACAGTTCCACATGGAATTACCCCCCTCCAAGGTTCAATATTCTTAAAGAATGATCCCTCTTGTAACGAAGAAAAATATTTCTTTCTTGTAGTGAGGAGCCCAAAACTGAACAGAGTATTCGAGGTGGGGCCTCACCAGTGCCGAGTACAGGCGGCCGATGGCTGCCCCAGTTCTGCTGGCCACGCTGTCCCTGACACAGGCCAGGATACAATTACGTGCAGTTGAAAGCAGAGCGCGGCGCTACCTGAATTTCTTGGCACACAGCTCAAACGTTCCAGTAAGTTCAAATAATTTTCACAGAACAGATAATCTAGTCGCCGACTCCCGTGTACTTCCGAAGAACTGCAAACTGCTCCTAAATTTGTTTTTTCCTGAATTCAGTCGCTGATAGGACACTCGACACCTGACTCCCATGATCAGCTCAGCCTCCGCACTAACTCCCAAACCTAATTTGGCGGGATTGGAATGCAAGGCAAACCTTACATTTACTAGAATTCTGCGTTTGATTCAAAAAAAGAGTCAACTCTTTTACTGTTGGCTTCAAAAATCACAGCATCAGACCCGGTGAATTTCATCTTCTCTTTTGTACAACAGGAAATATTTTTTTTCAAACTCTAAAATCAATATTAACAGAAAGACGAAATACATACATGAAACACTACGGAGATGCTTTGCCTGATCCAGTTAATATTCTTTGAGTGAGGTGTATTTTGAAGTTAACGATTTCCTTTTTCCAGTTTCCTCTGAGAATCTGAGAAGCCCAGACCAGATTGTGATCTCAGTTAGAACAGTTTTACACTGATGTAAATTTATTCATTTCAATCGAGTTGTGCATGATTTATTCAGATGCGAATGAACTCAAATCCATACCTAGTATAACCCTATATATATTATCTTTTCATGTGGTAATTTATTTTACCTAAAGGAGTATCTGCAAGTACGTGTGTATAAGCTTCATTATTTCAATGTTTTAAAAAACTACCCAGTATCATCTTCTACAATGCATGTACTGACCACCATTAAACTACAATATAGTTAAAATAAGAAGATCTATGTCAAGGATTACAGAATCACAGAATGGTCGGGGTTGGAAGGGACCTCTGGAGATCACCTAGTCCAACCCCCCTGCCAGAGCAGGGTCACCTCCAGCAGTTGCACAGGACGGCGTTCAGCCGGGTTTGGAATGTCTCCAGTGTGGGAGACTCCACCACCTCCCTGGGCAGCCTGTGCCAGTGCTCTGCCACCCTCAAAGGAAAGAAGTTCCTCCTCATGTTAAGGTGGAACTTCCTCTGTTCAAGTTTGTGCCCGTTACCTCTTGTCCTACCACTGGGCACCACTGAAAAAAGAGTGCTCCCATCCTCCTGGCACCCTCCCTTTAAGCATTGATAAGCATTGATAAGCATTGATAAGATCCCCCCTCAGTCTTGACATCCCCTGCAGGATATACTTAAAGAGTACCACTTGAAGAGTTTAAAGTAAAATAAGGAAACAATGTCTCATCTGCACTAAAGCATGTCCAACAATAAAATGCCAACTCGAAACCAACAATTTATGAACCAGAATATGGAACATTGTGTCTTTCCTTTTTTTCCATGAACATCGCAAACCAAGAATAAATTCTAACTGGAATTCCTGTAAGGATAACAAACTATAGTGATTTGTTTTTAAAAATAATAAATAGAACGTCACTTTAAAAATATGTTTTCCTTACAGCCACCATCCCCAAATATTCAAGTTGCAGGAACAGCTCCCTGAGCATCTTACTCATGTATTCAGATTTGCTGAAGATCAGGTAAATGCCCGGTCAAACCACTGAAATACCATAAACCACTAAGTGACCACACGTGACCCTTACAAAAACTTAATTTAGTGATAAGCATTACAGTTCAGTCTTATGATTCTACTGGTAAGAAGATTCTTTAAATATGGACAAAAGAAACATCTCTGAAAATGTGCTTATCTTCGATCCCCCAAAGTCACAAATTTAGGATTTTCTCATTTACTTTTTCCTGTATTTTGGAATGCTTGATGACTGATGAAGAGTTTACTGTTAGGGTGAAATGCCAACTCACAACTTAATTTTGAAAGGCAAGAGTTGCAATAGCTAGCAGTGAAGAAAGGGGGGGGGGATCAGAGAAATATCCAGAAGGACATGCTTTCCAAAACATACTCTAGGACCTTTTTGTTCCTACAAGCTTCATAACAAACAACTGTTCACACACACACAAAAAAAAAAGTATAAAACTAAATGAAAAATCTTGTGGCCTATATTTGATGGGATACACTCTTGGTCTGTACATGTCATAGAGCATAGGCAATGCTACGTCAATGCTACTAAACGAGACAGANTGAAATGAAAAATCATGTGGCCAATATTTGATGGGATACACTCTTGGTCTGTACATGTCCTAGAGCATAGGCAATGCTACGTCAATGCTACTAAACGAGACAGAAATCTTCAGCTTATGCACTGGGAATACAGTAACTTCATTAATTGTTATAAAGTCTGAGTTTTTTCTCTCATGGGCATTTCCAAGTATCCAGAATTATCTGCTCTTCTTTATCTGTCATAGAGTATCTCCATCTGAGCACACAGAATAGCCCATTTACTTTTTAAAGAAATATTTTTACGTACGCTTTGAAGAAGAAAAAAATGTAAAACAGCCTAAGCAATAATGTAATTCAACAATCTCTGCTGTTTTCTGCTCAGGGGCATTTACTGCTTTCAGCAGCATCGGGCAAGCCAGCAACCCCCTATCTCGCTTGCACTGGCTGCAGGATATGCTAATTGTGAACCCTGAAGATCCAACGTATTAAGCCAGCATGTACTTAATCTGAAACCCTAACTGCATATGTGCTAATTAATTTGGATCTAAAATTATCATATTATTACTTTGGTATTTGGTATGCTCATTTTCTGTACAGCACAAAATCCATCATATTGGAAGCGCACAAGTACAAACGTATTTAACTTAACATCTAAGAAAAACTAAAATCAAGTGTTTTCAAACTATAAATACCTCGGGTTATTTCCTTCTCAGAAAGATAAAAACTGCAACATAATTTTAAGGACTCTTTCTGGAGTTTTTGGATATTGCCATTATTGTTAGCTGTTCTACTAATGTTAATTACATCATTACATGATTTCCCATGGATAACAACTTGTAATTCCATCTACTTATTCTCTATAGAGGCAGAGGAACACAGTAGATTAGGAGGCTGTCAAGATGATAAAATGACATCGAATGCAAATTTGTATTTGTAATACAGCATGCAAGATTTGGAAATGCTACTTAAAACAGAAGCAGCAAACTAGCTTCAGGCACTGAATGTATGCTTCAGGCAGCAAATGTATGAAAAAATGCTAATATATTAGAATATCTGAAGCAACAACAAAAAAGATTCTATCTAAACTTCATTAAGAGGAGGATCTGCCAATGAATCAACTGAAAGATAAGGACAAGTATCAATATTAAAACACTCACCAGTTGTAACAGGTATAACACCATTTCTCGACGCAAAACTGACAAGTAATGGTATAAAAGGTTAACTCATTAGTCCTTGTTTGTAATTTTCCAGAACAAATTCCTAAGCATTTCAGATACTTTTAATCTAAAAGCCAATTTTCTGCTCATACTTATATTGAACCTGACTGATATCAGTGGGATTATACCAGTATGGATTAAAAGAGAATTTGGTCCTATTATCTTAATTCTGGTAAATTGTTAGTTGTTATACACCGTACATGACTAATCAAGAGTAAGTCCTCAGGATACAAATACATCGCTCTGTTAGTGGGCTGTGAGGCCATTCCTTCGTAACTGTAAAGCCATTTGGAACTGAACAGAGCAGGTCAATGCCAGACGCTGTCAGGAAAGTACTGCCTATGCAGAGGACTTTAAAGCCCACATCACCACTTCTTAACTCCTAAGAAAACACAGATACATTTCTTTTTACCAGTTCAGGTACAAAAACTACCTCTATAAAACCAAAGGAATCTAATATTAAAAAGAGCAAGCAGAAATTAAGTTAGAACGTGCAGGTGTTAGCAAAGCTTATTTCTGCAGATCCATTATTTTAACAATGTTGAAAGTGTTCATCCCTTTATCAACAGGACATAACCCACGCTCTGGAAAACACTGTACAGATTTGATAGGTTATCCCTTTTTATTTTTATTTATTGAAACTAGAGAGGGATTTTGTTTGTTTGTTAGTATTCTGATTAATACGGCAATGTGATTACTCTTATTTTAAGGCAGTCTAAAACAGGACTGGACAAATTGTTACTGAAGGCTAAAAGCAGCCTGTTACTGGCCAGTAGCACCAGTGGCAGCAAGCCACCAGTGTAGATACCCGGTTTTATAATGCATGTGTTCCCAGATTCACACTTTATTGTAGCACATATCAGTGTACAGATAGGGGTTGCCTTGTGGATACATGATAAGAGACGGCCAGGATGGGATCTCTCTCCAAGATCTCACTCTCTAGGGAGAAGGTATGGGTCGTGGACTGCCACTGCATCACATCGTCTCACTAGGGGCTAGTTACCATCACTGCCATTGCTTTTAGTTTTATAATTTTTATTCTCCTTTTCTTTTGCCAGTTTTGATTTTGCTATTATTTTCCAGAAAAGAAATATAGCTCTCAGACAAGGATTTTTGTGAGGCTGAAATCCGTCATGCTCTAGGTTTCACACTGAAAGAAATTTCAGAGGAGCAAGACCACAATCATCAACTTCTCAGAGGGCCGTCAGTATTTACAAAGTTTAAATTTAGCCTAATAAGGCTAATAGTTCTACTGATGTAACACGGTAATGAAGATTCTTCATTTTCAGACATCTGCAGTTTTCTCCTGGAAGTCCACAGGCGCTTACCTTTTCACTGTACAGATTCCATATAGCAGGCAAGAATTTTCTTTCCTCATTCTATTTCTATGGACCACTTAACAAGTCCATGATTACTTTTAGCTCACATGAATACCTGTAGACAAATGCGAGGCAAACGCTAAGCCACAGCCTCCTTCAAAGGGTAAGTCAGAAACGAACCCAACTTCAGCTCGTTCAACTTGACATCGTCAGTAGCTGCTCCGATTCCACCAGCTCCCCGTGGCCCCCAAAGCAACAGAAAGTCACAAAGGAAACTAGTTACCGTCTCACAGCTAACCCTTGCTAACAGAGCACTGTGTCATGCCTGGTGTGTCCCAAGCCAGATTTATCAATTCTTCAGGTCACTCCCTCAAAGAGGAGAAATAATTGCCATAGTGAGGATTCCTTCTACATTCTGAGATACTAAAAGCTCACCCTTTAAGCAGCAATGATTTTGATGAGTTGCCTCTCTACAGCTGAGCCCCAGCACCGGCATACCATCTTGCAGAGCTTTTTACACACAAGCCAAACTAAACACTTTGTTTTCCAAAATGTATTTGTTAAAATCCCAGTCTAGCCCAGTATTTTAACATTTTTGAAAGTTTATTGTGACAAATGTAGGAAAACAGTGTTATTACAGTCATTCCTGCAATTAAATATGACTTATTGTATAATTGCGTCAACTTTTGCTTTTAAAAAAAAATTCCTCCACTAAAAGCCAAAAGTAGCACTCTTAAATCAAGGAACTGTATCTAATTTCCTTGCTAATCCATTATGCATTTCAACAATCGCCAAAGTCTGAACTTTGATACTGAACACTGATAGCAGTGTTAAAAAATGAGAGCTAGAAATACATCAAAACAAGTATCTTGGACTGTTTCGGAATGAGGTTTTAAAAAGACAACAACTTTACAGCTCTGTAGGCTGCGCGTTCAGAAGATATTACTGTAGGAAGCTGTAAAAACCCTTGTAACCCTGACCTTACCAGAGATCACACACACAGCAAACTCCAGGTATTACAACATTAAGCTAACACGCCCCCCCCAATAAAAAACCCTCAACAACTAAAAACCTGCAACACTGACACAGAAGTCTAAGCTTATTCCTCAAATGCTTTAGACTCCTTAAGAAAAAAAAAAAAAAAAATCTCCCCAACAAACCCAAACACAAAAACCTTCTTAAATTGTTACTAAACTGTCAATCCACACCACTGCCAGTTTATACATACCAAGTTTAGGATTAGCAGATTGCATCCCTGTACACTAAGAACGAACTGCAACAGAGAGAAGACAATTCAGAGAGAATTCTACAGCACAGAGACGAATTCTGACAACTGGCAGTGTGCAATGATGGATCCCATTTAGAGTATTAATAACTTCGAAATCAGACAGTTTATAGAATTTGGAGTTTAACACTGCACATGGAATTTCTATTAAGAGAAAAATCCAGTGTTTTGGTCAGATGTAAACTACCTTAAAATAAGAAAGCAATTGTAACTACACTACACAGATGACTGAGCATTATAGAGTCATTCAATATTTTATCTTGTCACTTTAACAGCTTAAATACATCTCAAGATGTACCTTCTGTACTGTAACACACAGCTATTGTACAACAAACTCCTTATGGCAGGAGAGTACTTGCTCTACAAGCATGTCACCAGAAGACGACGTTCGCTTAGCTGATCTCCCCAGTAAAAATTCTACTTTTCTGTCTGGGAGAGTACATCACCCCAAAAACTTCCTACTGCCTTTTCCTAATTGGAAAGCAATCACAAATTGTTCTCCTTTGAAAAACCTCTTATTCCAAGACAAGGTTCTCCTTGAACTGTAGTTATGGAATGAATGTACCTGGAAGAAAACCAAGCTGTTGTTACTACTACATGGGTAAAATTTGCTCAGTCAATCACAATAAATTGTTCCCAGGTATGCGTATAAAACCTTGCTGCTCCCATCAGAATACATAAATTCATTGTCTTCAGCGTACCCCTAGAAATTTAAATGAAAAGTGAGCGCTGATAAGCAATTATGAAGCAATTTTCCATTTGTATATATTGTACTGAACTCCAGTGAGAGCCCAAAATTTGGTTCAGAAAAGATGGCAGATAATAATCCACTTTAACATTTACTTCGCTCTACTGTAAGTGTCATAACAAAAAGAAAAAGGATTCTGCTTACTCAAAATTGTCTAAAATAATACTCAACTAAACCTGGCAATAAATACTGTATATGCAACCAGTATCATCTGTGCTATTGATTGTGTTCTAAAGACAATGTCTACCACACGGCTCAGTAAAGATGGAATTCCACCTTGTATTTGGAAAACAAAATGACTTCTTCCAAATATGCAGTCTGAGATGCGGATCACCCAGTGAAACCTTCTACACGCACACTAACAGGAGCTCCAGTTATCCGCAGTATTCTGCACCAATTGTAGGGCATTAGATCATATTGTGTAGAAAAAACAACACACGCACACAAAAAAAACCAGAAAACCAAACCAAACAAACAACCAAAAAACTCAACAATGCTTCTTTTTTTTCTTAAAGCCACTCTCAAATAAAATACGCTTTTTTTACATCTCACAGAATCAGTAATGAAATTTTGCTTTTTTGCCATGCTATAATCATACAGCAAGTATCCAAAATTAACTGATCTTCTAATAGCTCTGCCTCGGCAAATCAATAGCTTTCTGCACAGTACAAAGTAAACTAGTACATCTCTTAAATACTTTTTTCCTTTGAGTCTATTGATCACGTTTCAGTAACCAACGAACCAGACACAGCTCAATTAATTCCTTTACTGCATTAAGAAGTTCTTCTCTTGACATTCAGGCATAACTCCCATTAATGGCAGTTATGCATGTTTATCACGGTGACAACGAACTCTTTTAGATACAGAGTCCGCAGGCAAGTGTGAAGATCCTTTGATAACATACTGCACTTCCCGACTCCAAGACAGAAAAGCCATGTGCTTCAGAAGCTGAACTACTTAGTCCCACCGGAGTTAACTCCAAGCGGGGACAGCCATCATAACTGCCAGGAACTACTTCTGTTTGCTTGTTTTAAACAACGTAACTCTTTAATTTGAGGGTCATACAACAGGAAAACACTGAAGAGAAGAAATTTTGTCTTAACTTTGAACGTGTTGAGAAAACGCAACTTGTAACTTTAAAGAAGAGGCAAAAGTCGTACGATGGGACAAGAGTTCCCGGTGGGTGGGTCTGCAGTTCTGAGGAACAAATCAACAGTGCGATGTACAAACAGAATATAGTCTTCGAGAAGAGGTGGAAGTGGTGTTGTGGGGAAGAAGCCACGATATGAAAAGAAAATTGAGTAGACTAAGATGCAAATTTAATTATTTTAGTGTGTAGATCGTTATAACAAGTTTGACACTGAATTTAACTTGGCTAATAGAAGCTTATCGGCAACCATCCCATTTTTTTAAGCTGCAATTTATGCTGTCTTTTTGTGAATTTATTATTTCTTCAATCTACAATACTGGGCAGAGTAAAACAAAGTTACATAGAGGGTGAAAAACTGTGGCTTTAGCTTTCTTGAATTAATTGTCAGAATAAATTAAACCTAATACATTTTTAAATACTTCATAAATACTGTGCTAGCCATGTTAATTTTACAGCTACGGTTTGTATAATCTAAACTGAAGTTATTTTTAAAACACTGAATAGAAGACTAGATTCTTTCAGCTACAAAAGAAAAGTTTCTTTGAAAGACTGCCAAAAATACTTTTATAGCTGATATGTAGCTGACACATTAACCTGCTAAATGTTTGTGGAAGTACTAATGACTAAGCAAGGGATATCAAAGACAGTGAATAAAAGAACAAACAGCTGCCAGTACTTGGCATTCCATTCTGCTATCATAGCTAATATGATTGGCAAAGGAAGTTACACCTACTTTATAACAATAATACTACATTTGGCAAAGACTTCTCGATGGAAGTATTCCAGCACTCGATTTTCCGAAAGGTGTTGCATGATTCATTAGAAAGATCGAAATAAAATACACTACTCCTGCAACTGCAATGCTGCAAAGAATTATAAAAATAATGCATCCAGATCAGAAGTCTGGATGTATAATCAGTATTATTTTCACACTGATAGACTCTTCACTATCACTGGATTGCGATGCGGTTGAAAGCGTTCAGTTAAATATATATGAATGTCCAATTGACTTGGTGCTGAACATTTTATTAAACAGTGGCTTTTTGGATACTACGATAGCATAAGAGTCCAATTTTAAATAATCCATTCTACATTAGTAACGATAGGAAATACTAAAAATTTCAGTTTACTATCCACTGAAAAAGCATGGAAATTAACATTTAAGACCTACTTAACATTTAAGAGCTTTGAAAATCCCCTGAAAGATCAAGAGTTGCATAAAAAGCCAATAAAACTTGGAGTTTCTAACTTACTTTTACTATTGGTATAGTAATTATTCTACTGTACTCAGCGCAAAATGGAACTCTACATGTTCATGATGATCGATATTTAAAACTGATGTTAATTTTTACCCAGTAGGGTAATCTTTATTATATCTTTGCGTATACTTTCAATCTTTAACAGATTTCAAGCACTGATTCTAAACTGTTACAACAAAGTGATGTTTTTTTAAATAAATGGTTGCAGAATATGTAGAATGCTGTTGCAAACAGTTGATTACAGAACCATTATTATGATGATAGCAAGTGTCATCATAAAACAGGAAAAATTAATCAAAAATTGACCTTAAATCCATCAGGGTTACCAAAGAGAATTAATTAGTCCAACATAACTGGTTTAAGAGACTAGGATAATAAGTACAAATTATATAAAATGACTAGTCTCACATAATACAAGGAGTTTATTTTCAGCAGGTAGAGATATATACTAAAAATTGTTCACATAAAAATTGTACTTCAAAAATTCAAGTTTTAAATTTTAAAAATCTGGAAACAGTAGTTTAACACGTTGTCACAAAGTCCACAATACAATGCTTCCTTAAATCTTTGTGGAATTTATAATGCAAGTAAGCATTCAGAAATACTGTCTTCGGTGTTTTTGTCTGACTTGCAATATAAATAGAATCACAATATCATAAATATTTAAGTAAATGAATAAACAAACTAAAATTCCCAGGGCAAAAAATTATTTGTTTCATGTACTTAATTGTCAATACCTTCCCGTTAGGAAGCAAGAGTTTAGGGATCCGTTACCCACAAAAGCGCTATCATCCCAATGTGCGTAATTAGCTCTTGACTGGGACCAGACAGAAGAGTAATAAGGAGCTACATAAATTATTCTACTTAAGTGTTTGTACCATGAATGTTTACTAATGTAAAAATTGGTAAAATGCAGACAGCTTTACTCCTTGTTGAACACACCTAAGGAAATGAGTCAATCCCTCTTTTCGTTAAGAAAAATGGCCAGGCTCCCTCATGGCTATGGAAAAAGCATGGCGAGTTCACAGCAAAGGACTTAATTTGGTGTCTTTGGAAGGCTTCGCAGGGTACAATAACCATAATAACCACTCATCTTCAACGAAAAAGTTGGCTAAGACGGATCTGATGTGCAGGTCTATGCGAGGCAGTGGGGGATTGTCAGCAGCTCCCCGTCACTCATCCTGTCTTGCTCCATTCTCAGCTGCACACCCCCACGCGCCATCTCACGCCAGCTCCAGCGAGGGCTTCCTGGGCTTCCCCCAGACAAGCGGCAACCACTTTATGGGTATGTGTTTACATCATACTGGTTCATAATACTGTGCCCAACAGCTGCCTAAAGTTTGCTTTCCCACTAGTTTTCACCTACGCTTCACGTGCCTTGTTTTCCGCCTTTATTCTACTACTGCAGCACAGCATGATAAGCATTTTGGGTAGGAAGGCACAGAATTTCAAGCGGCTGCTTTATAATGAGCATTCTAAAATAAAAAGTCATGTTCACCTGCCCCGCCAAATTCTTGACCACCATCCCAAACCCTGGAAAAAAAATCAGAGTATTTCCTGAGATGATTTCTTTAACTTTTAATCTTTTCTTAAAATTTGTCTTAAGTCAACCAGTAAAGATTTTACACCACACACTACCAAGTTGTTATCTTTGCACTTCAGAAAGCTTTGGAAGTGTTTGCTTCCAAAACAGATAAATAACAACTCATTACAGTACAAAAATTACATTCCAGATCAAAACCTCAAAAAACAGCAGAATTCTACTAGGGAAAACAATCAATCTCTCACCTAATTAAAACTATTACAAATTTACATAGTTGATGAAGTAAGGGCATGGAAAATATGCGCAAAGAATGTTCAACACAGCTACTGGAAACGTGATCAAGTACCTCAAGTGCCATTTCTTACGGAAAACGTCTGCTTCAGAGACTTAAATCCTGCAGGTATTAACTGGCATCTATAAAAAAAAATATAGGCTACGATAGATTGATTACTAAAACACCGTGNGCCATTTCTTACGGAAAACGTCTGCTTCAGAGACTTACATCCTGCAGGTATTAACTGGCATCTATAAAAAAAATATAGGCTACGATAGATTGATTACTAAAACACCGTGTACTGCAAACGTGGGTTCTTACATTTAAGAAAAGGGGAAAACATGATACAGGTAACTGAACACTGCAACGTGACCTCAACATCACGCAAGATTGCAGGCGCTCTTCTTGGATAGTTGAATGAAACGTATGGAGGTAGAAGTGGGAAAAATGCCACGTGGACTTCCTAAGGGTGGGTTATGCCAGACAAATCTGACATTCTTCTTTGATATTTAATATATCCGGACTTGGCTGCAGTATTTGATTTAATGCTGAAGAGGAGACTATTAATAAAGCTGCAGAAATGGAAATCGGTAGTACGCAAATCCCAGGAAAGTACCAGGCAGCGGTGGCTGGCAATGGGTTGTGCTGAAATAGGGACCATCAGGCTTCAAGCAAGTTAATGCTGGAGCTCCTCCAGGATCAGCCTGAGGACAGAGCTTACAAAACACTAGCGACAGACCCCACAGAACAGTGCTGATGAGATTTGCTTACAAAGAAGCTCAATAAAGGGGAAGAGCAGAAAACCTTGCAGAGGAACCAAATGACTTCGAGAACTGTTCAACTGTGAAAATAGAAATGGTACGAAATGCCTTAGCATGAAATGCAAGGTCACATACTCAATGCTCAACAACTAATTTTTTTTTTAATATAAAAGGTAGGGGTTTATTTGTTGGAAAAGATCTAGACATAGTAATTGACCACAACCTGACCTTAGATAACCTGAGATGCCTTAAAAGACACAATTTTTTTAATTTTTTTAAAAAGCATTTCCAATATAGACAGTGGAACATTAAGTTCATTGTAAGCATCCTTGTTACGACCACAACCAGAATATGTTTTGCTGATCACTGTTTTCAGAAGAGAAAAATAAAAATTGAACAGAACAGTAAGATCATGAGAACGAAAAGAGTATAAAGGGATCCTAAAACAGTTCAGCTTTGTACAGGTTAATAAAACAAAGGATAACAAAGATTGTATACATTAGAATACCTCCTTCTACAACAAGATTACTCGCTCAGTGAATGACGGGAGAGCAATGGATGTTGTTTATCTTGACTTCAGACAGGCTTTTGACAGCTTCTCTCATAACATTCTCAAATGATGAAGTATGGCCTACATAAATGGACAATGAAGTGGACTGAAAACCATCTGAACTGCTGGGCTCAAAAGGTTGCGATCAGCCCAGTAAATCCAGCTGGAGACCAGTCAGTGGTAGTGTACCCCAGGGACTGATACTGAGGGCAATACATCTTCATTAATGACCTGGATGACAGGCCAGATTGCATCCTCAGCATACTCACAGCCAATGCAGAACTGCAAGGAGAGGTTGATGGACCAGCTGGTTGTGGGGGACTTCGACAGGTGAGAGAAATGGGCCAACAGGAATCTCATGAAGTTCAAAAATGGTAACCGGAGACCCCTGCGCCTGGGGAGGAATAACCTCATTCATCAGGACAGGTTGGGTGGAAAGCAGTCTTGCAAAAAAAGACATGGAGGTCCTAGTGGACAACAAGTCAAACATGACCCAGCAATGCACCCTTGCAAGACTACTAACAGCATCCTGGGGCTGCATTAGGAAGAACACTGCCAGGAGGTCAAGGGAGGTGACTGCTCCCCTCTACTCAGCAGGACATACTGGAGTGAGTCCTGTGAAGGGCCACTGAGATGATTAGGGGATTGGCACAGCTGTCATGAGTAGAGGCTGAGAGAGATGGGACTATTAGGGCAGGAGAAAGTTCAGTGGAGGTCTTACCAAGATATATAAACACGTGATCAGAGGGAGCAAGGAAGACAGAGCCAAGCTCTTCACAGCAGTGCCCAGTGACAGGACAAGAGACAACAGGCACAAATTGAAATACAGGAAATTCCATTCAAGCATAAGGAAAACACTTTTTTTAACGTGAGGGTGGTCGAAAGAGGGCACACGTTTCCCAGAGAGGCTATGGAGACTTCCATCCTTGGAGATATTCAAAATCTGACAGTTCACAGCCCCTGCTTTGAGAAGGGCCTTTCCAACCTCAGCAACGCTGCAATTCTGTGTAAGCACCAAAAGGACTACTTGAAGGAGAATCTTGACACAAACGTGGAAGCAGATTAGCCCGGAAAAACACAGGACAGAAATTACAATATTATTTCCTTTGGAACAGCTTTCCAGAAAAAGCAGAGGAGGGTAGAAAACCAATCAGATGGTTTTGAGATGAAGCCGACAAATTTATGAAGGGCGGTACAGGACATAATTGCCCGTGGTACCTAGACAACCTCAGGTCTTTCTCTTCAAAGAGAAAGACAACTTCATACTTCACATCTGCAGCTACCATGAAATAATACATCCCTGACTATGTACACAATTGAGCATTCATTATTACAGTCTCCACAGATGTGCAACAATCTTTCATAAGCCCCAACTTCAGTGAATCCTCTCCTGTGTCAAATGAAATGTCGTCTCCAGGCAATTATGAGTTTTACATTTAAATAGCATGCTAAGTTCTGTTTCTTTAAGCAAAATTAACCAGAAAATTTTAACTAATGAATATTTCCAAAACAAAGAGCAAATTGTACATAGTCTGCATCTCACATGACATCTCTGATGTTTACAGAGAACGACAGGATCTCAGCCTGACAACTTACTAAGCCTCCAGAAGCCAAATTACTTGCATGTTCTCATATTAAATTAATATTAAGTAACTGTGACTGGGACCACTAAAGTACCTTAGCCCTTACATTTTTTACCTTAGAAATATTTTAACTAACGTACCTTGAGAAGAAGTAAGTGTTAATGACTTCTACCAGCTTGAAAGAACCAAAACCAACCAAACCCCACCCCCCCACCAAAAAAACCCAAAACCAAAAAATAATGAACAAAACCCTCAGAACAAAGTCCAAAATTTCTATTAGGATTTTTTAAAAAAACATTCAAAACCTACATCAATTGATTTATTTTTAATTTCTAACAGATTACCAAGTTATCAATCTAGTGTATGACTGTAATAAAGGATGTATCAAACAATTTATTGCATGGAATAATATTCGTCATTATAAAACATGTTTCACGCACAAGAAAAATTTGTACATACCTCAATTTAAAAGTCCATGTTTTCTACTGAAATGCATTCAAATACAGTAGTCTGCGGAGTTATCCTGCCTTCTCGTTTGGCAGTTTTGAACTGCTATCACTAGATTTCCTCTCCTGTAAACAGCAGCTGTCCACACAATACACCAAATTGCATTGTAATTCTTTTCAAATGGCAGGATTTTCTTACACATGACTTAAAAATTTGACCTACGTTGGCATTCAACATATGCTCTTTGTTGGCTTTTAGAAGTCACCCCACTTCAAGCAGTGTAAATGGACCACCACAAAGTTAAATAAGAACTAGAAGTTACTACTTTATCCCAGTGCCCTGCTAGCAAGATTTTACCGTCCCCTGATCTTAAAAAATGAAAACACCGCACAAAAAAAATCCCTCTTCTCAATCCTTGTAACACTTACGGATTCTGTTCCATCTGATCCATAAACTACAAGTAACTAATCAGTTCTGAAATGCCTGCTGTGGCATCTCTATGCTTATTGTATCTGAACTTAAAACTTTGATAAAGCACTAAAAAAAAAAAATGCTGAAGTATCTACCATAATGTATGTTTCCAAGGAGAATAAATGAATACTTTAGTTACAGATGATGTGTTATTTATTCTTGCTAAATCAGAGCAGTACTTCTGCCAAATACTTCATTTGATAACATCCCGCATGGAAATACGTCAAAAAAGCAAATACATAATAGATATGAGCCAAAACCCACTGCAAGTCAGAAAAAAAAAGGACCTTGGGGAAAAAGGGCTCTATTTAACTGCTAAGAAGTCATGGGACAACTATATTTCACTTGAACTGGTAACACCAGAAACATCTTTTTTTGACAACTAACATTTAGAAACGATCTGTTGGTGTGCCTAGCCATCCTTCATCTCTGCAACAATCCTTTGTCGCCACATGTTCAATCCTTAAAAGAAGGAAGCAACTTAAATTTTAAGAATGTTTTTCTTCACTAGAAATAGTTTCTGTCAGCGTTTCTTCAATGTGGATAAGGACTCATGAAAATTTGCAAGTCTACACGCCAAAATCGCTGAAGTTAGGTATTAAATATGCTGGCTTCCATCTTCAACAGGACTGGATAACTCCAACTTCTAGTGATACTCATTAGAGATAAAATAATTGAATGTCTACTGTGAAAGCAAGGTGCTCAGTGCCTCTGAGTGTTTCTGTGTGAACATTTAACCAGAAGAGAAGATGAAATCTTTCATGAGAAGCTCCTGTTCTCATGCATGGTATAACCAATGCTATTCTCTGACACATCTGAAATTGGCTGCATCAGTCTCCCATTTGCCAGCAGGACAGAGGATTTAAAGAACTGGGATCATGACATTTGATTCTCATTTAAACAGATTCAGGTTCTTCCAGCTCCACTGTCAAAGAGTTGGGTCATAGGGGCACGCAAGAATCATTTGATACCTGAAATACATCTAAAATTCCAAATACAACTTCAGATGTTTTCTCAGATCTAGAGAGACCTAAATGGTTCGGAAGATAGTAGTCAAAAGCGAAGACAGGAAGAAGAGTTAAATGTCATTCAGTGGTGTTGACGCTTAAAAAAACCTACCAAACAAATAAAAAGCCCCAGATATGCAAGAGTGCTACTTCAGGCGGAATCTGGGAAGAGCCAGAGAAAAGACAAGGGAAGCGTTAGGCAGCAGGCTGTCCAGTTGTCACATACCTGTCACGTCTAAGTGTGCATCTCCATGACTCCTCAGGCCTTTTCCTGCACACATCTTAAGTGGAATCTAGCAAACGTGTCCAGCGTGAAGAGTTCTGGGGTATGCCACCCAGCCTTACTCTTTTAAATTACAATAAGCATTATTTCTCCCAAACGGGTGGTCAGTATTCTTTGTAAAAATCACAAAAGCACTCAAAGTTCCCAAGTCAATTTGGCAGCCATCTACTTTGAGTCTAAATTCCCTTTTTACTTAGTCAAAGAACTGAAATCAGCAAGCCCAATAAAACTGTGTTTTAACAATCTTCTGTAACTACAAGCAGAATTAATAACGAAAAAACATTTCTTCTTTAAGTATCTTCAGAGTTAGTTCCTATTCTGGCGAACACACAGAGTTAAAACCACAGAGCCTCTTTTAGTAGCCCTGTGGGCTCTCTACTCCTCACATTTTAATGTTCAGTGCAAAGTTAAGAGAGACGTATGATCCTAGGCTTACTTCAGTTCCTTCTGCACTGCAAGTATATGAATAAGCTACTTCTTATCATCCGTTCTCTGCACCTTTAATGTTTAAGACAAAAGTACTTCAAAGCAAAATGGAGACATTAACTACAATGCACTTAATCACTTTGATCTGTAATGTCGCCCTCCTAGAAGACAGAAAATCAGACAGCTTTCCTGTATGCATAAACAGATATAACAATATTTATTTTAAATTGGGACGTGAAAAACATTGGTTTTGGAAAAATGGAAGAAATAAGATTTACCCTGACCTGTATGCAACGCTCTCAAATAATACGTAGTTTTATTATTCTGAAAATGTTAGTCAAGAAACAAAATTGATAAAAAGCAAGTAAAAACTGCATGCCACTGTCATAGTTTTTTACTGAATTGCCAATAACACACACACTGAGAAAGATTTGTGTCGAAAAATTACTGCCTGCTAAAATGGATTTAGTACAAACCAGAACACATAGTATAAAAGAAAATTGATCACTACTTACAGAGTGCTATAAATGAACACAGTGCTTTACAGATAAACATTAACAGGGTTCCTTCCCCTTAAGAGCGTATAATTGAACTCAAATGGGATACTCTGAATGACAATTAAGGTTTGTGAAAATGAGCAGAGGCATTGTTATTGCAAAGATGACTACAGAAAGCAACAGAGACTTGCATACTCTGCTGGATTTTCTGCAAAAGCTGTAATTCACACACTGCTATTGTTCTGATGGCTGTATGGATTTGTTCAAAGGAAAGATTACATACCTGTAATTTAAAAGGTGCAATTGACTATTAGAACTATCAGATTTGATATTCCTTTTATTAATACAGAATACTTTAAGAAAAGATAAGAATTCTATAATTGATGTGGCTCACTGCTTAGAGTATGACATTATTTTTCATCTCAGGACAAATGAACGTAGTTATAGCATGCATTTTGTTCAGCTTCTGGTTGTGGTGGAACAGACCGAAAGCTGTTTGACACAAACGAGGAGATCAATACAGATGAGATGACAAATGCCCACCAGCTGTGTAGAGTACAACACAAATGCAATATACAAAAACCAGAAGAGAAACAGTCAGAAATAAATGACATGAAGTAGGAAACTGAAAAAGTCTTCGTCAAAAGATGAATTTGGTATAGCTCTCTCAAGGGTCCCAAGACAGTTTACAGATGAATTCACAGAATAGAACGATATATGAAAGTTTAAAAGTAACCCATGATAGGACAGCTGGGGATATTCCCCTGTCACTGGCAGCATCACAAAATTAACAAAATCAAGGACCAGGTGAGTGAGGTAATCGGCACACTAAGAGACCAGTTAGGAACGTTTCGATGCAGATGCTGCAGTTGAGAAAAATCACACCAGATTTTTTTTTTATAGCTTTAGGAACTTAAAGCTACTCCCGATTCCAGCATCTATTCAGAATGCACCTGAGCACAAAGAATAGAGAAGATGATCAGAGACTTTCCAATACCGCACACAAGAAGGGACGCATTCAAAGGTTTCCTGAAGAGTTGGATACGACACTGAAGAAAACTTAGAGGGAGCAAATGGCCTGCTTGGTAACGTGCATGGTCGCACCTAAAGAAAACCCCCAAAATACTGTAAGATATGAGAGAAGAAATGTAAAGCATCAGCAAATGTAGAAGCATCAAACCAACAAAGCAGGCCTGAGCGATGAAGTACGTCAAGTTGTTTGAAAAATACTTGAATAAAAGCTGGTTTGGGGGTTGTTTTGGGCTTTGAGGGGTTTTTTTGGACAAACAGGAAAACCACTTGGAATAATTAAGCAAGAAAAGAAATACTGAAAAAGCAACAGAAAATACTACTTCTTTTCTGGTCAAATCAATTTCATTTACAAGCCAAAGTTTAGGTACCCACAGAGACAAAAGAGACGTAAGAGTACCTGAAAATTTTTCAGACAATTAATAAATATGAAGTAGTCTTAACGACACATTAAGATGCTGAGTTTTAAACGTTATTCTTTGACACAAGGGGAAAAAAAACCCTATTTTTAAATGTCCCCATTTCTTGGCTACGAGATCGGAGAAGAGGTGTCCACCCACATGTAACAATATCACAGCGTACAAGAACAATCAGACCACCGACAAGGAAACAGAACACTTCTGTGGGATCATCCAAAAATCTGCAGCGTTGTCATTTATGACACAGAAAGCAAAAATGAAGGTGAAAATTACATATACAGTTACAAAATTTCGCTAATATACCTCTTGCTAATTGTTTATAGAAGTTCACATGGCACATTAATTTTCCCCCTAATATCCAAAAGAAAAGCATTGCAAAAATTTTGGCCGAAAACGGTAAATACATATCTATGAAGAGAAAGAGCAGGTATTTATCACTGGTTATCTTAGAGAAATTCAAATACAAATAGCATTCCTTATTTCACCTGTCAGAACCAAGGAACACCTGAAAGGGGTGGCAAGGGACAAATACAAACCCGTAAGATTAGGGAGCTACTGGTTTTACAGTGCACCTTCATAAGCATTTATTCTGCTAGCAACAGCTCATCTGTTTCCGTAAGAGCTTCTGGCTTCACAATTAGGAACCCAACATCACGAGATGCATAGTTAACTACATAGATGGGCAAAATAAAGCTGTAAAGCAGGACCAAATGGGCACTATGGAAACATGAGACTACAAGAGTAATGCTCTCAACTTTTGCAACATCATAACACTCAGGACAGCACCTAAACACCAAATCTCATTAGTGCTGTTGCTCTAAGCCTTTTCATCTCAAGTAGATGCTGAAATAATACAAAACTTGAGTAAAAGTTGAAGTAGAGTGCTATTTTAATAGGCTTTTCAGTTACCCAGATTATACCTAATAGAAAGTAGACGTTACAAGAAGAAGAGGCGTAGAGGTGCCACTTATACCAGTACTGTTCTTCATTTACTTGAGAAAGGAAAACACAACTTTGGGTCTCTGATTCCAGATCGTCTAACCTCGTCATAGCTTTTCAACCATAACCTGAAATAATTCCTTCAATGTACAACTGCGGTGTACCCCTTAAAAAAAAGAAAAACATTGAAGCAGGTACGAACAATTTGTTCTTTTCATAAAAAGCAGTGGCAGGCTGGTAGAAATTTAACCATTTGAGAATTAAAAATTAGTTAATACACAGCAGCGACAAAAGTAATGCTGGCATTTGCAGTGGTTTTATAGTTTGTTGCTGTTTCTTTTTGAAAAGGAAACTTGAAGTGTGAGCAAGTTTTTGCTGAGTTTTACACAGAATAGTTGAACAGAACACCACACTTTTGCTAGAAGCAAACCACTGAGACAAAGCGCATTGAAATTAACCACTGAGAACAATATATATATTTAGAGGGAAGCGCATTGAAAGTGTCATTTCCTTATGCTATTTAAACACATTAAAAAAAAGCAGGCTAAACATTTCAGCTTCATTCACAGAATCTGTTTTACGACGCGTTACATAAAGTGAATCTAAATCTATCTCTTAATTGTAGCAGATGCAAAATTAGTGAAAGCTCATCCTTATTACAGGACTGCCCTCATGTCCATAAATACTGCCTTCAAGTGACAGTTACATTATGCAAAATTCTCAGTTGTAAGAATCTTGATAGAAGCCTCACTGTTTTTATTGGGTAATAAAAATGCAAGTCACTCTAGTGGAACCTTTAGAAGAAATTTCTTTAATATGTCATTAACACTACCTCACAAACTAGATTGTTGATATGAAAAGGGTACGAAGAAAACGCCACACATTTCCTGCTGGACAATTTACACCTGAGAGTGCAGAAATAAGGCTGACAGTAATAAATTCATCAATCTCTTTTTAACCTAAGATATTTCAGAAAATACTATTCCAAATTGAAAGGCAAAAAGCAAAAGTAATTTATCATGAAAACTTAAAGATCTCAATGCTAGAAAACCTGAGAACGGCCAGTGGAAGAAACCGAGTACCAGTTCATTAGTATATACTGTGGGATTATTCAAACAGAAATAATCAGAGTTTGATGAGTCCAAGAGAGTGGAGAAAAGCTGGGCTCTAAACGGCCTCCTGCAAAGGTCAGATCAGCTTCACAACGTTTTCCAATTGCATCACGCCCAGAAGAACTCTTGCAAGACGACTAAGTGGCAGCTGGAGAGTCGTCGCCGGTTCCAGGTAAGCTCCGGAGACACCGGGGAATGTACAATGAGGGATTTCTACATTCACTGGCATCAGGATGGAGTCGGAACCACGCCTCCCCATAAGTCTAGCTCTGAACGCAAGCCAACGCTCCTATGGTTTAAAATTGGGATGTTAACACAAGGATCTCACTCTCTCACACTTGGAATATGAAAAGTGTAGCATATCCATTTCAATTCAAGAGCAATTTTCTCAATATAAAAAGTCTTTTAAAATAGCTACACAAGTCATCTGTATCTATGTTTCATTGGAAGTAAATAATTTTAAAAATTAAATCAATGCAGAGCATTTTAACCTCTTATCACCTGGATTTGGGTTTTTTTGAGATTCAAATACCAATTTTCTGAATAGTATTCACATTATTTTGTTATTTTCTCCCAAAAACTTATCGATCATACTTTTACCTGTTTGATACCTGGTTAATATTGGTAAGAAATAGGAAGCTTCAGATTTAAACAATTTTTCACTGACGTACTACAAGGAAAACTCTGGAAATAAATAAATTATACTGCTTTGTTTTGTGTTTTCTTTTTTAATATAAAAAAGTATTTAATAGTACGACTTTGCTGCTCTTCCAATACCAAAACCGCTATATTGGAGAAACTTCTCAGGAAATTTAATGTCCAGAAGTAATGTCACATTCAGCTTTGGTCGAATACTGAATTTTGCTATACTAGCTGCATTATTGATGATAATACCATCTATAGGGGTATAGATTTTCCACCTCTACAGTGCCTTTTTCCATCTGAAGCTTAACACCCTGCTGCTGTAGTAGGATTTTCTGTCAACTTACATGCCAGTTCACACTGTATCATTATCTTATACATGGTTATAAAACTTTTAGACCTGAAAATACACTTGTTTCCCCCACTAACTATATTTATTTTCTGCTTTTTTTTTTTTTTTACTCTCGCCCAACAATTTTTCAAGTTATCTTTAAAACTGTTCAAATCAAATGGGAAATGTATTTTTATGAAACTTTAAATGTTTTAAATAAAAATAAAGCAAACTCTCAACAGCTTGCATAGCCTAATAAAAAAAAACCAACACTTAAACAAACCCCTTATTTGTAACATTTTTATACACACAGACACAGGAACACAGAAAAACCAGTGCCCTCCATGCAGGCACAGCCACACAAGAAAGGCCAGAAGCTCCACTTGGACTTCTAACTTCCTATTTTTAAGCACCTCCAATACTTCTGAAATAATTTACTGAATATAGGAGTCCAGTCAATATATTGAGATCTTATTTATTTTATGTATTTACTTGTTTTATGCTGGTTGTGAATCATTAAAGCCGAGTCTGTATTCCTGTTAACATGCAGCTCTTAGTTTGTACTGTGGCTGTTTTAGCATATTATGTCATGGCCACAATAGCTTAATGATTTTAAATCATTTTCCCAGCTGGATACCACAGATGTCACCTTCCTCATAAAAAAGTATATTGCATACCCATTCAATGCACACTGGTAAACAGGCATTCAATCTGGAAGTCTTCCTCTATTTGTCAATATTAATATTGAATTTAATATATGGAAAAACTATCCTCTGAATAACTACGTGACTCCCGAAAACAAACCGAAAACCAAAACAGCTTCAAGGTGATGGAGACAGTGTTCCATTCAAAACAGATCTTTGCAGTTTTATGGCCCAGATCCCACCATCTTGCAATTCTTGCCACTAATAAAGCTGGTTACGGTAACTTAAAATATTTTTCCATCTCGCAATTAAGAAACTATTAAATATGGGGACATGTTAATAACTCTCTCTCATTACCACATTAGAAATCATTATTGTCACCACACAGTATAATGTAATACTGGATTAATATAGTGGAAAATTGCTAATCATATAATAACATTTCGATGTTTTTACTGCATTAGCAAAACTGATTAAGAATAAAGTGCAAATAATAAATAAGACACAATTTTACAAGCAAGGAGAAAATTACAAGCAAAATGACAGCACTGAGAAAGCTGCTGTACCCGATAATATAAATATCAATTATGTTACGCTTCTGGCTAGAATTTAAAATACTTCAGAGTTGCTGATACACAGCACTTTTGGCAATCAGATCTCTTCTCCTATGTCTTAAATAAACCTAAAAATTGTTATGGCCTTTTCTAATTGCAATGGAATTTGCAACCAAATGGGAATTATTTTAAAGGTTGGAAACCATCTACAATTTTAACTTCTGTTAAATTGTACACATTTTTAAGCACTACATTACAGTAAGAAAGCTAGCAGATAATTTCAAGTTTCAGCTAGAAAATAACTGTACCGTTTTAATAATCCCCTGTAGCATATTTAGATATTACACTTTTGACTTAGTATGCATGAAATGGAAAATACCAACAGGATCCAATTTCTGTTAACATCTAAGTACTTTTTTCTGAGGACTTTCAAGCGTCCATAAAGACTGCTTTTAATTTAAAACATCCTTTTTGTAGTATGCAAGTTCCAAAAAGCATGATGAAATGTAAGATTGCAATACGAAAGCCCATCCCTTTTATCAGGCTTCATTTTGCATACTCTCACAAAATATGAAATGATTTTAATAAATGGATCCATTAGTTATTTAAATATTCTAATCAGTGCGTATCACTTCAAAAACAGTTAACAGCATATATTCAGATGCTTTTGTAATTTCTTTTGATATAAAGAATGCAAAACAGAACTGTAATACAACTTTTACTAATTCCTGCAAGCCTACTGCAATTCATTTCCAGACTTGCAAAATGAATTTGAACTAATCTGAATTAAGTATAACTAATCTAACTTAAGTATAAACATAACTTTAACAAAATATTTAGAGATAATCGCAGAATGTCACTTTAGACCTTTATTCGTTTCAGTAAAGATGTTTTTAAAATACTGAAAAGAACAAAACATTGCAAAATGTTTCCTTCTCTAACTCACAGGCAATAATACTAAGTTAAGGGAAGTGAAATTTTGGTATCCCCTTGCTTACAGAGTCTCTCTGCTAGCACTATATTAAATTACAGTACTAATTAAGTATGTTTTCACTTACAGTACTATACCATACTTCGCTGCGCAGCTCAGTCTCGCAGTCCAGACAAGTTTTTGGCACTCAGTTACTGTTAGAAGTTAACTCAAGTTCCACAGAGTGGCAATGTCCATTGTGTATTGCTCCCCATTATTAAGGAACCCTCTCTTCTCACTTGCTTTTAAATTAGAGAAGAAAGTGGACTGCGAATGCATTAGATGGGGGATTTCATTTTAGTCCATTTAAGATTTCTCATTAAAAACGTACCGTCTCCCTGAAACCAAGGCATAGTGCAGCAAGGCACCTTACGTGACAAGACTTTTGTCAGGGAAGATTGCTCATGATGAAAATGCATTTCCTCGTCGGAGAGACGAACCTGAGCACACCCAAGAGTTTTGTTGCAGATCACCTAACTACGGCGCTGAGAAATGGCAAAGCACCTTCTTGAATACAGGTTTTCTGTATCCCAGTGGCTGCATGGACTACTTCAGTATTCCCGGGATTGACTACTGCTTGTACTCGTATCAATTTCTTTCTTACCCTGTGTCCTGGTTTGAGCAACACAGGACTAATTTCTCTTTCAGTAATTTTACTTTGCAGTAAGGTGTGTTCTTATGCTTGGGAAAACTGCAACTTTTGAAGACTCCACTGTCTGAATTTGTAAAAATATTTACTTTACAGCCAGCTATGTGTGCGGGTTTCAAGGTCTCGGTGTTTTTGAGCTCGCCAGGTGCAGGGATGAGGAGGAGCAAGATCCGGGCACTTGATCCAAGCAAACAGGATTATTTCATACCATGAACGTCACATTCAATATAAATTAGAAAGTTTGCTGAGGAGTTTCTCCCCTTCCATGAACTTCTTGCTCCAGTGCTGACTCCTGAGCCCTTCCCCTCCTCCCGAAGCCGCAGCGCTCAGTGTGCCGCATTTGCTGTCCCCTGCTGGGAACGCACCGCTTCCTACTGATAGAATGGGCTAAGTATAATCCTTGTATATTTTATATTGGTATCGGGATCAATACTCATTCTTTAGTATTATTAATGTTAATTATTTAGTTGTATTCTATTAAAAAAATATAGATATACACCAAAAAAAATAATATATATATATATAAATTTATATTTCAACCCTCAGGTTTCCTTGGTTGTCCCGATGCCCCTNCACTCATTCTTTAGTATTATTAATGTTAATTATTTAGTCGCATTCTATTAAAAATATATATATACCAAAAAAAAAAATTATATTTCAACCCTCAGGTTTCCTTGGTTGTCCCGATGCCCCTTCCCAGGTGAGGAGGGGTCATCGGGTGACAGAATAATTGCCTAAACCACAATAATTTGTTGTGGGTTCCTCAAACCATAACACCCTGTCAAATTTGGCTCAGTTGGTAAGGGCTCTTGGAAAAGTTGGCTCTTGAAATCTTTAAGTGTTTCACAGGGAGGAAAGACTATTTGCTGACAAAAGCATAGCTGAGAGCATGAAAAGTCACAAAATACCAGCGAAACTTCATTTTATGACAGAGCAAAAGAAAAAGCTTCTTCTCTACATTTTCTTCCTCAAATCCAGAGAGATAAGTCTTCCTCTCGTAAATAGCAACACTAGGTACTTCAAGGTCTGAACATATTTATGATTCTTATACCCATGTTGTGAAGTACTATGTTTTATACTGATAGAAAACCCTGAGAAATACAGAGGGACGGGTAACGGGAAAACAATTCGCTGAAGAATCAAACCCTGTATTTGTCAGTTCCCACCTTTGAAGTTCCATTCCTGTAATGCTTAAATTAACAAGATTGAAATACATACAAAGCTCCCTAAAAATGCCTTAAAAGGGCTTTTGAAGTAAACCTAACTTCAAATATCTTTGCTATTAGGAGATGATATTTAAAATTTTATGTTCCACTTCATTTTCAGAATGAGAAATTTAAATACTCATCTATCATGCATTTCGGTTTCACCACCATGCTGGTTCAACTCTAGGGTTTAAGAAAAAACCCTAAAGCCCCAGAACTGAAAAAACTTGCCCCGACGTTCACCATGTTAAGTTATATCACTAGCGGAAGCGTGGTACGTGCTGACTAGGACCCATTCCTTCCTTCATGAAAGACTGGTGTAATGAAATTAAGCCAGTACCTGATCAAGGCGGCTCATATTTTGGCATGGGGTTTTACAGTTTACGGGTATTTTATCTAAAGTACAATCTCAAAACAATGTTTTTGTTAAGAATGAGGTGATACTTCCTGAAATTCACAGGAATGAGGGAAGACTTGATAGCAGGTGCATAACAACTCATTTATTCTTACAACATGTATTTGTAAACCAATCATTTTCTACTTACTCAGATAAAAACAACCACTTAAAGTACTGACATAGTAAAACTCTTTGCATGCTGAAAAATTCTTTTGCTTTTTTATTATATTGGTCCCAGCGGAAATGTAAGAGTTTCTGCAGATGCTGACTTGCTGTAATTCAAAAGCATTGCATCAAATCCAGCTTACCCATGTCATCTCCAAAATATCACTGCTTTTAAATTAGAGGTTTAATAGATCCCTAAATGATTTTGTCATACAGAAGACTGAGTTTTCAACTTACTCACACAAATAAAGCATAATACAAAAAAAAAAAACCCCAACTCAGAACAGGCACTAGAGGCCTGAGTTTACCAACAAAAGCCAAGCTGTTCTACCTGGAAGCCTCCCCTTAATTGCCTGGTGTCTGGGAAATGCACCACATGCCATGTGCGAGATCAACCACAGACCTGGAACTCTTACAGCACCTACACACAACACACTAGACTGAGGACAGCAAGTAGGTCCACACTGAAAATCTGTTACGTGTGGTCTCAACATGTTTTACTGTATTTCCTATTAAAGAAACACCAACAGTTTGGAAAGTGAAGATAACAACAGATTTGAATAAAAACATGCAACTGTTTTGTTCCATTACCTAAGAAACCTTAACCTATGAGTACATACATATTAAGCTTCTACTATGATTAAATAATTATGCTGTAGCATCAGGAATGACGTCCGTCGATGGTGCTATGCCTGCTTAAGTAAGGAGACTGCCAAGCCCAGGCACCTTTGTGGAGAAATTTTGCAGTGTTGTGGACCAATCCCAACTGTAAATGTTTTTATTTCTAAGAAGTTATTGGAAGTGTTCAAAAAAGAGGTTATTTCTACAGTAAAAGCTCACTTTTCTCATCTACTTCCCCTCGCCACCAGCACCCTGATCAGAAATTGGTGAGTGCACATGCACCTTGGTTTACTGAGAGACAGGTATAGAATGAGATTAAAAAAGGTCAAAGAGAAGCTAGGTAAAATACAACTGCCTGATGGCATTCTGCCAAAGACGCTCCACTTCCCCAGGAACAACTATTTTTACCTTCTAGCCCAACTGTAGAGCTAAGCATTTCTAAAGGTACCATAAATAAATAAACCTTTATTTTCCCCTCAGTTGTCTTTCACAGTCTCGTCTGAACTCTTTACTATGTTTCTCTTGCTCTACGCTTAAATCCGTAGTTATTTTACTCTATAGAAAGCAAGAAATGAAGTAGGCATTATCATAAATAGTCACTGAAAAGGCATCGACATTCATGAAAATGGAAGAGTAAAAAAAGATCATAAAAGTCTGGAATTCAAAACAGCATGATAAAGGGAGTCAAAGCAAATAAACACAAAGGTATAATAACGGGTTATCATTTTTGCATACTGCTTCCTCCTATTCTGCCACTATTTGTGAAAGCAAAAGAGCACACTGCTGCTTTTTTCATCCCAATATTTTTGAATATATTTCCTTCCTGCAAATTAAAACCTGAGAATAACCAGCAGCAGCAATTATGCCACTAGTTACACGCGCTTCAGTACAACCCTAAGTTGGGTGAAGTCACCCCCACTGAAGGTTCTGCACCGAACGTTTCTAAGGCATAGCATCTGGTTATCTCCTCATTTGAGATTCCCCTAGAGCTTCAGAGAAATAGATTTCACTGAAATGAAGTTAAAATATTTGACTTAATTGTTAAGGCAGTCATTAACTGTTTCATATAACATACTTCAACCTATAAATTCAGGCCAAAAGATGCCACTGACTGATTTAGAAAAGAAAGATTCTAGAATGTGCCTTTATCAATGAAGATTCTCTATGCACTGCCACTCAGCGCTCTTAAGAGTAGTAATTCCCATCAGGTACTGATACACTGCAGTCGGATAGGAAGGGAGAAGGAATCGGAAGGTATTTGCCTCATTCTTATTTCTGATACAGTTCTGAACAAAGGCTGTAGGCCGAAGCAAGGCAGGCAACTCCTTTAGACCCTGAAGCCTTNGGAGTAGTAATTCCCATCAGATACTGATACACTGCAGTCGGATAGGAAAGGAGAAGGAATCGGAAGGTATTTGCCTCATTCTTATCTCTGATACAGTTCTGAACAAAGGCCATAGGCCGAAGCAAGGCAGGCAACTCCTTTAGACCCTGAAGCCTTGTGCCAACTTGGTAACCCGGAGTTCCCCTCCGGCAGAGGGCTGTACGTGAAAATAGTCTCTTTCCACTTCAAGTATTTACGGCCACAGGTAACTATAGTATATACACATGAACTAAAATGGTCAATACCAATCACACATTCTTTGATCCATCCTGGATTTGTTGTCACCTTTGAAAGTTTACAGGTGATTCAGAAGGCAGTAAGATCTGAAGTCCCTAGTTTCCCTTGGAAGAAAACTTCTGTGAGCTGATCATCAGGAAAAATCTAGGTCACGTTCAGAAATGCTATAAAATGCTCTTAAAATATATTGCTTTACATTGACTTGACTTATTTGTCCTCTGTTAGGATGCGTAAGTTAGAGTTCATACCTATAAATGATTTTCTTCTATTTCCAAATTTGACTCTTTCTAGATTTTGCAGCTGTTATTTTTAATAGCTCCCCTGTTTCTGAAGACAACAGCTGTTGAGAGAGAGATCTTTACCGCTAAGGGAGACACGGTCCCTTAGGTACTCCACTCAGCTTTGACATTTAGCACCATGCTCTGGAGCCAGTTTCAGTATGTAATGGAGAGCAACTGTAGTTTAGAACTGAAGCTTTCAGCTCATATTAAGTTGCCGTATTTTGGACCAGATAGCATTATTTTAAGCCTTAGGTGTTTTCCAGGTACACGACTGTTGGAGTAAACAAGCATGAAAGTCTCAAAGGTAAGCAAGATCTGTATCTGTCAGAATAACAGCACAGCCTCGTAGTCAATAAAAAGCAACTTTTAAAAGCTCTCTCCTAGACTGAAGATCCTAAGTTGCACATCATTTTTAACAAAGTGCAATATTTTAAGCGCTAACTTCTGGCAAAGATTTCATCTTTTCATTGGTATCACTTCTACACTGACTCAGTTCAGTCCCAATATATTGCTTTTCATTTATGTTCACATTTCTCAGAAGCTTTTAGATGATGCTCCCTGCACTGACTTAAAGGAAACATACAATTACTTCATGTCTGCTTACCGGCAACATTTGATAACCCCCTGGGGGTTCATGTGAATTCTAACTACCACAGAGAAGAAAACAAAGGTCTGAAAGACTCCATACAAGACAGTTCATGCAACAAAGATGTCAATTCCCCTAATACGTAGTTACCAAACTTGGTTTGGTATCACTGCTTCTAACAGTAGCAACAACATTTGGATCCCTGAGCTGTGAGCCAAATAAATAACGAACAGGATGTGTGGAAAGGCTCTCTCCATCTCTTCTTTCATTCCTCCTCTGATTACACCCCTAATATTAGCTCCATTAAAACGAATGCTTACCCGCATCCAAAGTCAACCTAATGGAAGGGCCAAGTGAAATAGATCCACACCAATGGCAGAAGATGGGCATTTTTTGGAATTGTCCTTCAATCTGTTTCTGAAACAAATTCCTCATAAAGTGAAAAGCTATCATACAAACAGAAAGATACGGGACCATCAAGTGCTTTTCTTTTTAATTTTCCTTTATATTAAATTATATTTTGTAACCGTACTTTATCAAAAAAATGGCACTGCTGGTCTCCTTAAAAGAGATGCGGATGTCTACAATTCCAGCATGATCCTGTAGGACAGGCTGGACCCGATGTTCTATCACAACACTCCCAAACGTACTCCAAAAGCAAAGCAATAAAGCAACAGTTTTGGAATGAATTATAAGGTCCTCCTTCCATAAGGACAGTGGGTCCTGACGCTTGGCAGAGCAAACAGCACCTGACAAATTCGGTATTAATGAAATACAAAGTACTATTCAAAGAGCCATCAGCCCTTCCCTCAGCAGACTGTCAACACAAAAAGGAAAGCTTCTCGTACGTGACATCCCGCCACTGCACTCTGGGTCCCTCTGTTAGGAGAGGAGGGGTATTTCTGCTTTCCTGACAATAACCTGGAGCAGCTCCCATGGAAAAAGGGATGCTCCCTTCTTAAGTTCAGAATGGGGAAAACAGAAAGGAAAAGCAACGAGAAAGCTGGAGAACACAGGAAGACGACAGACTCCTAAGAGGTACAGCGAGTTTGTATTACAAAGCAAATCCAAAGCAAACGCTTGCAGAGATCTGGGGGTGTAGAGGAAACTGCACGGAGTTTGTCGAGTGTCAAGAAGCCATCTGAAGTTTCCAAACTAGCAAGCAAAACCATTAAAAAAAGCCCTATGAAGAACGGAACAGTGTGGGATTTGTTTTTAAACTTTACTTAATCTGCCTCACCCATGTAGTTTTAAATCACAGCTTTAGAACTGGGAACATTTGGCATCTTTTGCTTGCTCGCAAAAAAAGGCAAGGAAAGGGATTGTGGAAAGTGGAAGAGGTCATTTCTTGTTCAGCCAGACACACCGTAAAAGACAAGTTCAACTTCAGTGGTCAGACAGCAGTTCAGAGCATGAGTTAGAAACCAAGTTTTCGTGTCTTTGACTTCTTGGTTGAACAGAATATTTATTCTTTGGCAGCCAAACCCCTGCTTTCAGCCATCTAAAAGCATCCTAAAGACTAGATGCTTCCCACGACGCTAGCAAAATGAGAAAAATCTGACAAGAACGCAGGTCAGATGATGGTCAAATTCTCCCCCTCCTTCCACTCCTTCTGGAAGAGATGAAAGAATAATTGAAACTTACCTTGATAGGACTAACAAAATAGTTTATCAATACGTTTCAAGGAATGGATGGGAAAAATTAGAAGATCTAAAAGAAAAACAGAGATCCCAATATGCCAGCTCACTCTATGTTGCAATTAAAAAATAATTATCTGATACATGTTCTCTCTTGCTTGACTTGGAACATCCTAAATTACTATACCTCGATATTTTTAATAAAGCGTGCCATGCCATTCTCCATTGCAGTGAAGCTGCTTTGGAGTTTAATTATTAAACTTTTAAATTGATTCTAAAATTTAACCTGCCCACAATATTTAAACAAAAGGAAACCTGGATGTCCAGCCTGCGTTGCCTCACCAATTGCTGCACCCAGCTTCTTTTATTTGTAAAAAATATTAGAGCTATTGAGATAGAGGTCTTTTGAACAGGTAGCTTTATATGACCACGTCACAGTTACCTTTTCTTTCAAGTACCTTAGTCCTCCAGATCTTTAAACTTTTGAATTGTATGTCAGAGTTTAATAAAATACCATCAAAAATCTGTCATACACAGAAGCTCGCTTTTTTTTTTATTTGCATATATATTCTGTATGTGTACAGCTCAGATTTTAAAACAGAAACCTGCTTTATTTTTAGCAGGGCAGCTTTGAGTCATCTAGTGTAAAATTCTAGCACAGTTAGATTGTCACAGAAAATCACACTTGGTCTACTTCCCAGCAGCATTCCCAGCATAAAGCTCAAATTTACATTATGTATGCAAATTTAAAAACTGTCATTGCTACAGTTTCTAAAATCACGTTAGCTCTTCTGAAAAAATTATATTTGTCATATCTAAAGCCATTATCCATCCATACCAGAAACAGAGTAGCAGAAAGAGAAGCTTTCCCTTTCGTTCCTGCCAACTTGCCCTTATTTTGTGACCCACCAGTCCTGGCTTGTGCTAGATCATGCTCTGGATCCTAGAGCATGCTTACTGGGGGGGGGGGGGGG
>RSEF01000006.1:15026663-15049361 GCA_003993805.1 Himantopus leucocephalus | reverse complement strand
TACTGCAAACCATTTGAAAAACAGATATATCTTCATCAATAGTGATGGCAAAACTTGATAAATTGCCCACTTCAGAGGGTCATGGACTAGCTTGTAATAAAATAAAAAAATAAAGAATTTTTTTTCATTAAAAATGGTTCTGAAGAAACAACGTAACTAAGTATGCCGATACTTGTACAAATGCTTATTTGAGACTCATTATTTGAGAGTAATTCCTTTGCCTTTGGTAGACGTGCTTTTCCGCACTTTTATATATTAAGACTCCCTCAAAAGAATGAGTCCCACTTCCTTTTGCTCTCCGGAACTGGTTCTTTCTGAAAAGGGTACAGAATGTAAAATTGTCATTTCTGAGAGGTGAGCTTTCAGTTCCATGACTCCAAAACATCACAAATACCCATCTCCTACGGGCAACTGATATTGGACTAGAGAAAATGCAGTAAGACTTCAAACAATTCCGAAAACCAGATTTTTAATGTATTGTAAAGCACATAACTGGTTTAAAAAATTCCGGTTTAGTGTAAAGGTATAATTGTAACATAAGTGCATTCCTACAGTGCTAACTTCTTTGCATTCTGAATATTTCAACTCAATCAAGTCTTGAAAATAGTATTTGAAAAAACTTCACAGTGACTTAAATAGGCAATCCCTAAACTTCTAGATTTGGTTAATCAGATGCATTACCATTTTATCTCATTTATTAAAAAAAGGGAGGGGGGATTGTTATAAACAGCAGTATTTAACAACCTTTTATAGCAATTTTAGAGGTAATAGATATCATCATGTATCAAGATATCTGCATCTCACATATGACAACCGTTATTAAAGTTATTAATTAATTTGGGGATCCAAATTCTCCAGTTACTGTAATTAGACTAATGCTGAATTTTGGACTACCTTGCAATCACCATTAGCTATATTCATAAACCGAAGATGCAATAATCCGAGATCAAATTCCCTCTCGCAAGACAGCAGGGGCCCCTACAAACATAGCTGGACACCACCGGTAACGATCCAGACAGATTTCGGTAACGTGTATCCTCTAGAGAGGATGAGCTGATTTTCTGGGCTCTCGTCTCAGCACAGAGCTCCGAGTTATGAGCAGGAGCGCATTTCCATAGGGGCGCTTACTGGTGTTTAACCAGCAGACTCCCCATCCCTTTCCCGGGAACCCTTGCCCTCACTGCAGGAGCAATTCAGTTGCTCATGACGTATCTCCTGAGCTACCGCAGCTGACAGCCTGGTAAATTAAAATAAACCAGCACCTATTTTCTCGTAGTATTTGGGCCTGCAGGTTGCAGCAATTCAGCAGCTGTTACAGAATAAGCTGCCCCATCTTGAGATGCTTGGTGAGAACTGCTGAGGCCATACAAAAGTTCGCTCCTTTGATCGATCACACCCATCGTAGTCTTGGCTTGTACACAAAGTATTTTAAAAACTTGAGCAATGAGTAACAACAATATTAAAAATTTATGTCAACAAGTTTCCTTCTTCATTTAATAATAATCTACTGTAGATTATGGAATTAATCTAAAGTCAAGCAGAATTTCTCCCACATAAGATGCGTGAAAGAGGCAGTGAGCTCTGGAAAGTTGTTTTTAAAAAAATAATAATTTTTTTTGTTATGAACTAAGAATATATCAGTGTGATTTCAGGTTGTACTTTTAGAAGACAAACTAACCAGCTTAATTTATACTACAGCACATTTGTACCATTATAATGACAGTGAAATAAAGACTTGTGTTCTTGGGTTTACAAATATATCTCAATGCATTAATGCCATTGTTGACAGAACAAGAGTAAATAATTTTCTTGAATTAATTCATTTATTTGTCAGACTAACATCATGAAGAAACTCAGTATAATTGGGTGTAGTCATTTCACTTCACTAGGATATCTAAACTTAACCCTTCTTACACAGGCTACTATGTAATACAAAGAATATCTTTTATTAGTAAAAACGATTCAATTCTAAAATGTCTACATCTAAATCCCAACGATGTGTCAGTAAATCAGAGTGGTCTTCTCATTCGAAAAATGGAAAACGCAAAAATGCATGTGTAGAAGCAAACAAGTGAACTTGTTTAGTTTCCTAGGGCAAATCTATAGTGATTCGGGAAAAAGAAATGCAAAAATACTTGAAACACTGTTCAGTTAGTTCCGATCCTGTGGCACGTGTGAGGGCGGGGGAAGAGTGTAAGGTAGGTACTGTGCACAGCTAGGGAAAGCACGCAGAATCCAGCCAGTATGCACACAGGACCCTTCCCTCACTCACAAGTGAAAAACATCTCAGAGTTAAAAGCAGAACCCAAGCACAGCATTTGAAGTCAATACAAAACCGTCTACTTTCAGTGCTTGACTTGACTAGGTACAACACAACAAGAAATGAAGTGGAGCTGCTGCATGTGTGGTTATGCTTTAACAAATTCAGAGTATACAAGAGGTGTGGTTTTTTCTTTTAAGGTCTTGTGACTGTTTTGAAGAGAACCCCAGCAACGCTGCGTAAATATTCTCCTACAGATGTTTAAGATGGTAAGGGGCCAAATCCATCTAAACGCTATTTTGCAGCAAGAATAATTAAACAGTGCAACAATGCATCAATGGGGTAAAATTTTAGAAATTTGAAAAATTTTAGAAATTTAGCAAGTTCTTTTCTAAAAAAAAAAGACTAGACATATATACCAATAATTAGAGTACCCACAGGCCAACTCTAACGAGTCAGGGTGTAAGTCAACTACTGCTGGAGTAGTCCTGGGATAAGCCTTCCCTATTGGGAGTTCACTGCATTATCCCATATCCTTTCTTTGAACGGAACAGCACACAATGCTAGTCACCGTACAGGCCAGAGAAACACAGTCTGCTGATGTGGTTGGTAAGGCAATCCTACCTGTTTCCTTCAAATCACGCTCAGGATCCTAAAAAACACCAAACACCACCACGCTGCTGTATCTCCTGATGAACCGGTTAAGTTACCAGTCCTTACCCCTTTGCATTCTTAAAAAGACTAGGTCAATTCCTATATTAAATTTCTATCCTGATAAGCAATTATTATCTCCATGATATACATAAGAAAGAGAAAGGCATACTGGTTTACTATACGGCTACAACGCAAGTTAGCAGCAAAGTCACATTCAGAACTCAGAAGTACAAAATCAGACATACGTGCACTTGGATTGAGCACAAGCTACTGAAAGACAGAAAAGGATGGTTTTAGGCAACAAACCTGTGAATATATCTAATAAATGTGCCAGGAAGTTATACTAATATATTTAAACCTTGAGGAAAGCACTAGGTCTCCAGGAACAGTATATTATAAAATCCGCACAGAGTTCTTAGCTAACAGCAAGATTCTCAGTGTTGTTTAAAATAAAACAAAATATAAAATAAAATAATGTACACTTTCAACAGGAAGCATTCTAGAGATGTGCAAAAAACCCCTGTAACTTGGCATTTCAGATTTCCAGGGCAATTAACTCCCCACTGTATCACGTCACTTAACATTAATTAATTGCTAAAGATGTAGTTATGTAACTTACTGAGCTGCTAAGGATAAAACAGCTCCCGAGCTCCCAAAACTTGAGCGGCACGCCAAATTAATCAGTGAAGCACAGGGATTTACTCTCTCTTCCGAGATTGCCAAATCAAGCAGTCATTCTCCTTCCCGTGTCAACCAATGGGAACCAGTCAAGTAAACGGCAGTCAGCTATCAGAGTGGCATCAGCCCACCGCTGCATGGACAGCCTCAGGGAGTCCAAGGTTCCCAGAAAGTCCCATGGTCGCTCCGCGTACAAAAAGCTTGGTGGGTTCACACCCCGGTCCCCTTGGAACCGGGTCCCCTAAGTGTGGCTCACTGCTGCTTATTTCTTCAGGATAAATCCCGGCCTACACCAATTATTGTGTTACCCAGAAACATCTTTATTTTCAGGATAAGTATAAATTAGGGAAGGTACTAATTAATCTCACTCTCATATCTAGCCTGGCTTACAAGTTGGAGGTGGCATTGGCTCAGGGGAAAGCAGAACCAAAAGTGACAAATTTGAGCGCACTCACTCAGCTGGACGTTAGCTTAGGGACAGAGCCCAAATTCCTTTGCTGCTTTTGGAAAAAACTGACAAATTTTTACAGCTCCAAAACACGGTGCTAACACAGCTAGAGAGGCGTAGAAGCTGAGTCAAGCAGCCGGCAGCTGAACTGCATTCCCAGGAAGAGCCAACTGCTACCATTTCTATAGTGCCTCCTGATTCCATGTGGGTGACTGATGTTTGATGACTCTGGAATATGGAAACAGTTTTTAATCATTTAAATAAATTACAATTTTGGATGGATGAACAGAGGCTGCATATGCACTCTGAAACTCACTCAAACACACTGAGGAGAGAGTTTCAAGGTTCTGTCTGAACGGATTTAGGGGGAATGTGATTGTACAACTCTCTTTCCGTTCTTCCCACAATCCTATTGATGTTGCTGGCCGGGGACAAGACCTGAAGAAGTAAGCGGTTGTGGTTCTGGTGCATCAAACAGGCAAGTCCGTGTGACCAGCGGCCAGCCACTCAACTCCGTGCCAAAGTGATGCACATACGGACATTCGTCTCGCAATGCTTAACAGTTACCATCTGTCTCATAACACAGTCTGATGTAGACTACTGATGGTGTGACTGAAACTGCCTTATTTTCAAGAGGACAAATTTAGGGACCTGGCACCGCTGAATCTGACAAAATGCCACAGGCTCTTTGGAGCTTAATATTCCGACCATCCTGCTATTTGTTGAAACTCTATTCCCAGGCCTATGAATATACCCAGAATGTTGTATACAGTTATTCCCAGTATGCAACCAGTACCAGTGTGCAGAAGAAAGCCTCACTATCAGTAACCTTGAAGATTCAGGTCCTCTGGCACGCTGCTGCATCATTTACCTTCAACATCTGACCCAAAACCATAGAAACAACGTATGGGTTTCCTTCACAAGCACAAAGCAGCTTGAGAAGTACCCAGCTTTGTAACCTCGGGGAAATTGGCTTAGAATTTTGCAGTTTGCCTGAATGATAAAGGGGTTTTGTTGCTTTTTTTGAACTGTTCCAGATATCTCTGAATAAGGCTTTGAGAATGATCTTAGGTACAGCGGAGTAAAATGTCTAGCAATATTCTTTAAGGCCTTCCAAAAAAATCTAGGCAGCTCTCAAATATTACAGAATTTCTCCGATATCTGTACCAATCGGCTTAGGGATTACACCAGTTTCCCAAGCTGCACGTTGTAATTCAGAAGAGAATTCTGTCAGAAGCACGGACACATCACTGCGATGTTTGACATAGACTAATTTGGAAATGCACATGGATGGTAGAGTGCCCTTGAGAGAATAAATAACTTAGGAAATTGATGTCACTGGCATGTGACACTGTGCACCGTGACACTATCAATGGGACGTCGTCTTTGCAACAGTGGGAATAGCCAATGTTGTGTTTCCAGAGAGACAAACAAACAACTATTTTTGTCAGCACTGAGGCATGTTGCTTTACTCCTTCAGCAGGTACAAGTCCCACTCATTAGGACGGGCCACAGCACTGGGGAGAGATGCTTAAGAGATTCAATTTACTGGCTACTAGCACATAAACTTTAGCAAGATACAAGTAAGAACAAATCGGCTATAAATCCTAACCTTTTCTCTGTTTTATCTTCTCTTACATTGAATAGGCTTGAAAAGCAGGTCACGCAATTGCAGGACAGCCCAGGGTGCTGGCACGGTCACTGACAGGAGACCACACCAGTGGAATGCTACACCGGTGCGGCACGGCATGGTAGAAACACGTGGAAGCTGGCACAGAAGGAAAAGCATGCCTTGGGATTGTTTTCTAGCAGGGAAGGTGAGGCTATACCCCTAAGTTTATTGAACAATAGAAACCAGAAAATGGTTTAAGAGAGCTTTTTCATACTTTTTCTTGAAAGCTGGATTGAACTATTGAAAAATATTGGAAACACATGTTTGCTGGGGCCACCAAGTCCATCTGAGTAGAGGGATGTAATGAAGCTGCTTAAGGAATATTGAGCGTAAGGCCAAAATCTGAGGAATTTAAGATTCTGACCCAAATGGTTCAGAAAGCACAGAGCCTACCTCTCTTGGAAAAAAGTGACCTATTTCCTTTGGGCCAACAGAAAGATACCGAGCTAGATGTTCTCTGCTTCGCTAAGCAGGAGGAAAAAGTTGTTTAGGGGACTTGCTTGCACTTTCTGGGAGCACTATTCCAGAAGCAGTTTTTGGAGAAGGGTACTTGTGGCACACAGTAAGCAGAACAGAGAACATTTCTAGTGGATGGCATGATGGATTCCATAAAACAATGACAGGTCCTGCAAAGTTGCATCAACACCAAAAAATGAAGAGCGTGCTTGAGGTGACCTCCCCGATAACTTTGCCATTACCTCTCTCCTAGTTACGCATATTCAATACATTTTGAGGCCCGGTCCCAAGCCAAACCCTTCTTCCTGCTATGCCTTAATCGAATCAATTGTATAGAAGTAATCCAGAAATGTTCACAAGTGAGGAAAAGATTAAATTAATTACGGTTATATGCCCATTTATATAGAATGATAGGAAAGTCAGGAGGAAATCAGTAAATGCCCGAACACTGAAGAGCTAATGTGTGATGGACTTTGGAGATTACACACAATAAGTAACATTTAGGCAAGGGTACTACTTTGCAATTATGTACAAACCTAATTTTAAAAGCATGGAACCAGTTGCGGTGAGACAGTTTATGTTTACAAGATTACAGCTTATATTCTTTTAAAAATGCTGCTCTGCCTGCAAGTATTTTTCATAGATAAATTTCTAATTTTACAGACGATTTTTGGGTTAAGCATGACATGACCCTGTGGACACATATGCTTAATATAAAGCAAAGGTTTGGCTAATTACTCACATAACAAATAGTAAAAATTTAAGAGACATCTAAGCCTTCAGCACATATTTGCTTCTTATAAACAAGCACGAATCCATTCATTTTTCAAAATTAAATTCTCAAACTTGTCAGATTATTAGAATGCTAAAAAGCACAATCACTTTAGATTAACAGATCAAGTTAATCACAACTGAAGAATAAAAATTGGGATGAAGTTAGAACATAGGCTGACTGACATTGAAATATAAGCTGATACTGGGAAAGTGTCATACTTCCCTGACGTACAGAAGACGATGGAACACAAATGCTCAACATAATTTAGCATCGTATTATTCTCTTAGTGTTATCCCTCATTTAAAAGTCGTTCCAATCAACACATTATTAAGAGTAAATAAACACATCCTCTAGTTTGAAACCAAGCTTCTGAAAAGTATCTAACAACAGTATGTAGGCTTTTTCAAAAAAAGTTATACAACCACAAAACCCCAAAAAGCTTATGATTAGATAGTGAGAGTTCGTGTGGAAAAAAGGAGTCATGATTTTCTGAGGTATGTATTATAAAAACATTATTGTGAGGTCCCAAGAGTATCTATATGAAAGCTTCCCAAGAATTGTAACTTACGTTTTTCCCTTATCTGCCAGTCCTACAAATTCAACTTGAAGTGTGTCAGGCTACATTCTTCCGAGTTCACACGGCATCACTAGTAATAATAAGTCTTGTGAAATGAGAACTTCACAGTTCTTCTGAGGATGAATAAATGATAGAATATAGCGCTTTCTAACTGCTAAGTTAGATATACAGCAACAGCAGAATTGTTAGAATGAAAATAAACTATTAAGAAATTGAGCATAAACCAAGAGCGCCCATTCGGAGGATGAAGAAAAACAAGAACGAAAGCGTGCTGTTTGTTGCCAAGGCTGTGTTGTTTAAAATCCAAGTTACAAAATTCCATCAAGTTAGACTTGAAATCCAGCACTTGAGTTAGAAAGCTAAAACTTCAAAGACTACTTCTTGCAGTTCTAACCTCAGCACTCTAAAGTCAAAATAAACACTGATAAAAATAATGCAAATATGGCCTGGTCAGCAATACTTGTCCTGTCTGCAAGCTATCTGTTTTAGACACTTTAAAGTCACGAGCCCCATTAAAAGATTCAGACTTCTTTTTCCTCCCAGATCAATGTCTGCTGCTAGACAGGCACAGCCTTAATTAAAATTACAGAAGGAAGCTGAGAAGTAGTAAAATACTGTCTTCACAAATCTGAATTTAGTTTGTTGGCAGAACTCTAAAACAATACATTATTTATGAACTGCATGCAGTTACATGTATGCATATTTTATAGATTTAATATAATGGATCCAATCATTTGGAGGGATTGCAAGAGCTCAGATTAAAGCAAGATGTCACATATCATATTAGATGTAAAGCCAAAATTTAATGAGACAAGTAAAGGTCAGAGCAGCACACTGCAGTTTCAATTTGATACCCCCACTCTCCTCCCTGTTCTTAAGCATGCATCGTAACTTCAGCTCTAAACACAAAGCAAACCTGAACGTTACTATAAAAGGATTATCCCAATGCCAAGATCACGAAAAGCAAGCAGGAAAGTTAAACTTTAGTTTCTATTCCAGAAACTAAATGATTGCAATTCAGTTCGTCGTCTCTAGTCCTCATTTTCCAAAGTACTATGACACAATTTTCAGCGATGGATGCTGATTAATTACAGCTTGATCCAGCAAAGTTCGGACTCTCTAACACTCCCTACTGGTGGGTTAGGGAAAAAACCCAAATCCCAACAGCTGTGTCCCGTAGTAACATAGCACCTCTAAAAACGTATCCCCTGCACTTTTACCCATGCCAACTGTTTTCGGTATTGTGCTGCACTCAGGAAAACCCACTATCCTTATTCCTCTTCCCTGCTCCCCGTTCTTTATGGTCTGTCTCTATTCTTCCACTCAGTACTAAAGTCTTCGACAAAAATATATTTATCTCAATAAGACTTTTCCTTGAGGCCTTAGAAGTACTCAATCTGGCCTAGTTAGCCATCTTTTCTCTTCCAGGTAAACAAAACTACACCCAAGAAAGATGAGAGAGGACAAGGAAAAGCCGATTGGTAAGGAAGAAACAAGGATGGGACAGCGAGGGACTCAGAATCAGAGCAATGCCGGGATTTTTATACTGTTTTTCTTTCCAGATTACTTATTTCCTATCCTCTCCCCAACAGTTTTGTCTCTTCCCCTCACACAATTTTCTGTTTCCACTTTCTTCACTTTTCTGGTGCTATTCATCTCCTAATATGAATTAGTATTTCCAAGACATAATTTGCTGTTAATTTAAACTCATTAAGGAATGACTAAACTGTAATCTCACTTATTTTATCTTTTCCATTTTTATGCTGTCATTTCTGGAATACATCAATCACTTCCCCTCCCCATTCATAAAATGAGTGAGGTCAAGTCCAAATAATTTTGACTTCCTCACTCTTCTCAACATCAGTATATGTTCAAACAACTTTAATATCCAAGAGAACTTAAGCAGAAACATCCTATGTCACTGGCTTCAGTACTGCTCTTCATTATTTTTATATTGCTCTTGGTACTCCCTTTCACTGTTTTCAGGCATTTTTAAAAAATATTATTTGACTTATAAAAAGACCTATATAATACACTTTTGAAAAGTAATTGTGGTATTTCCAGGTTTCTGCCCCTTCATCATTTATCTTCCATCCTCTCAATTTTTAATCCAACAGTTTTCTGTATTTCTTTTGCAACAAAGTAATTTTTCATTTGGTCCTTCTTTTCCTTTTACAGAGCTTTCCCTCTAACGTATGTTTTGACCCTCCTTCCGCATTTCATTTTGCAAAAATCAGTCTTATCCATCATACATTAGAAGCAGTTCTTCAAAAAAAAAAAATCCTTTCCATTGTCCCTGATACATCCAGACCTTTTTCTTTTTCTGACCCTGCTGAGATACCCTGTCCACATAACTTTGGGTGGTCAACATTCAGCTTTTTGGTGCTCACAATGCTCTCCAACCATCGCGCACTCCTGCAGGGCGCCACACACTCTACTTCTGCTCTGCTCAAGACAATACTGAAAAAATACCAAGATTCCCTTTAGTACCTTACCTGCCAAATTTTTCCTTCAAGGCTGTACTTCAGATCTTTCCTTTCTGTTAACATGCTAAAAAAAAGAGAATCTAATTCTACTTCTCACAGCTTGACTGAAATTTTGGTTAATTCTTTGTAAGCTTCTAAAATCTTCATTTCCATTATAGTTGATGCTGCTTTTAGTTCCAAACCCCATGATTTAAGCTTCATTTTCTTCCCAGTTTTCTTCAGAATTCAGAGCTTCCTTCTATTGCCTCTTTCTGTGATTACCATCTCAAATATCTCACACATGATAAATACAGTACTTCTAAGACTTTTTCTTTTTTTTTTCCTCTCTATCTTTTTTTTTTTCTTTTTTTGTAAAGAAGTTGGCTTATCCTTTTCAGGAACAGAAATAGAGTCTTTCTTGAGTAGATCTCACTACCTTTAGAGATATGAAAGAAATATCCAAAATATATGAGCATGTACCACAAAAGTGATGATCGCCATAAACCATCTAAGCAAGCATATGACGGTTTCATTTTTCCTTTTTAAACACATTATGTACTGTAAGTTTCCCCACCCACTTTGCCTTTGGGTATTTTTTTTTCAGCATAGCATTGCTTTTCTGACCCTTAAAGCAGCAGGCTATTTGAAACAAACAATTCAATGACCCTATTTATGAGTTGTTTCTTAAATTCTTCCTTTTTTTTTTTTTGCCCCTACACTCCTTAATAATACAGTCCTCACACTCAGAAATGAACTTTTAAAAAAGCAATTGCCAGAATTCCGGGGCCATTTGTACATTTCCAGCCATTCTACGCAGACAGTTGTACTCCACTGCAGTCAGGCTTCCAAGAATGCCTTTCCTTAACATGCCGTTATTTCTCACCAACCTTTAAACAATTGAAACAAACTTTTTAAATTTATATCGCTCAATTTTTAGCATACTTTTTCAAGCTTTTTTGTGTTTTTCAAGTAACACAAATGGAGACATTAACAAGGGCTATATTCTTAGGATTTCTTCCCCACGTCTTCTCGCAGAGAATCCACATTGACCCAGACTGTGACTGCCTCAGAGCTCTGAACTTATTTATCGGTCCTTTACTTCTCAACCACCAGCCAGGCTTCCTGCATCTGTCTTTGCTTTCTACCACTATGTTCAACAAATAAATATATATTTAAGTTATTCAGGTTTAATATTACTTACACACTTATTTTCTCCAATATGCCAATGAATATTGCTGCAAAAATTCTTCCAGAACTTCTAGTTCAGTTCTTGCTTTACATTTAAACTATTTTTTTCTATCCTCACATTTTTTTCTTTTACTAAAGCTTACAGAATAATAGCTTCTTTCGAGATTTCCAGAATTCTCTTTTCTCTCTCTCTCACCCTCCCATCCCTCTTCTTAAAGCCTCTTAGTGATGTTATGTTATTCATGCACAACTGTTTGAAGTTTCAATCTTATTTGAAACAAAACTAGGAGATGACAACCCTTCTGGAGACAAATGCAATTCCAGATGGCAACTGGAGCTGAATGAGGCTCCCAACTCAGAGCTAAGGTAAAGGGAAAAGTTCACTGAAAAACCCCATCAGCGTAAGAAAGGAGCATTGACATAGAAAGCCCTACATTTCATTGATTTAAATTTCATTTTTTCCATTGACTCCAGATAGGTTCTGTGTACTTCATAGTATAATTATTGAACACCACCTGGACTGATAGATTAAGAGGTAGTTAAGTACGAGACATAGTTCACTAATAAAGTGGCTGATGTCAGAGAGGTCACTTCAAGGATAGATGGAAAAAAAATCCTGGGCTCTTTGAACACTTCAAAGTTTAGAAACTCTGAGTCTACCATATGCATTTGCTTCTAAACCTTCTCAAACTAGATGTAGGAATCGAAGCAGAATTTCATGCCTCTGAAGTAATGAACAGTTGCAGAACTCCTTCCAAAAAGTTGACCTCTGACCTCTAATCAGCTGTCATGCAAGAGATCAACAGCGCTCCACCTCTACACCATCCCCATACGTCAAGCAACAGTCACACTGACACAGAATGAATCCAATAACTTGAGCTCTCCTGATGAAGAGTTTTTAAAGTATCAGAAACAAAAAATTGGCTTGACCGCATAGTAAAAAAAAAAAAACCAAACCCAAAAGCTCTGAACGCTGTCGGTATGTAAAAAACATAACCATTTCAGAACTATAATGTTATATACAATAAAACACATGCAACTTAGATTTCTCTCTGTTGTGAAATATTTTTATCACAGATATTTTCAAGACATTTGGGGTTTCAGAAAGTGAAAAACTTCATAAAGAAGCAGTAACTATTTTGTACAAGGAGCAGCGATTATTACTATGATGAATTTTTGCTTTTTATTGGCAGGGGCAACCTTTGTTAAATTATCATTTAATTTTTTCCAAATGTGCATTTAATGCTATCTGGCAGTAAGTTTTAATTATATAGGAAGTCTGAAAATTAATAAGCGAGGATCATTAACAAAAAGGTTATAAATACAGTTCATATATTTTTTATTTACAGGATTTTTGCATCTATCACAATCTAAAAATACACACGCAGATATATGCTTAAGAGTGTTGAAAGAAAAGGCATACTTTAGTTAGAGAAAAGCTAATACACCTGCAACCCAATTCATCATTATCAGTCTTCATCATACCCATAGCCAGAAAAATTATCCTTGTATAAAAAAAAAAGTTTTGCATTTCAATTTTTTATGGACAAACTTTCAAGTTCTTACAGGATAAACTTGGTTAGAATGACAGAACAATGTAGGCTAGGAGGCATCTCTGCAGGTTTCTAGTCCAACCCACCACTCAGAAGAGGGCTAGCCTCAAATTTAGATCTCCTTTGCCCAAGAACTCATCCTGGTAAGTTATGAAAATCTCCAAGCACAAGAGATTCAACAACTACTCTGCTTATCCATTCTCATTGTGACTTTTTTCTTCACATTGGAAGATTCCTACCTAAAGCTAGGGACCTTGTCCGTACCTCTTACCCTTCCACCATACACCTTTGACAAAAGCCTGGCTAAATCTTCCTTAAAACCCTCCCTTTCACTCTTAGATACATTGTAGTTGTAACTATAACAAAGCGTGTTAAGAGAATAAAGAGCGCAACTTCAAAATAAGTCATGTCAAAAAATACAAGCATAGTCTGAGCAACAGAATCACAAGCACCCACTCAGTAGTGCTCACGATGAACATAGACAACACAGAGCATCAAGCTGATTCAAATGCAACACTTCAAATTATCAGTAATTCTTTTTTTAAGGAAGAACCAACCTGGGCCACTTTAACGGAATTTTGAGTAGAACCACCAGCGTGATACTCTACTTTGAACTTTTTCACAAGTTCTTCAAATCTGTAAAAAAAAAAGAAGAGGCAGAGAAGACAAAAGTTAAACTCTACAATTTTTTCGGTTTGTTTTCAAGAGAAGACATGAAGATCAGAAGTAGATGACATCATGTTATTCGAAAACAAGAAATTCAGATACATTAGCTGTTACACATGGTGCAAGCTGGAAACATCTATTAGGATTCTGTCCAAATTACAAAGCAAAGTGTGACATCAACTTGAATCCTTTACCTAAAGTTCCAAGTGGAGTAAATAACTGAAAAAGAAAATATTATTGGAAGCATAAGCTTGAGTGCAATGAACCGTTAGATTGATAAAATATATGCTTGAAGAAAAATCATATAAATGAAGACATTCAGATGTTTATTCCACCTCATTAAAGCTAGAAACGGAATGTAAAATAAAGTGAGAAGATTAAGATCTGATGTCTATTTCAAAATTAACTTGACCCAAACAACAGCACTACATTTTAAGTTTTCATATGGAATAGGACATTTTGACAGGTGAAGCACTTTTATGAACAATCTGCTAGTGTGTGAGAAAATCTGATAAGAGGAAAGCCAAGCGTCTCCAGATAAGCTTTCAAATCCTCCAAGTCATACTACTCTGAAAAGACAGCCTTCTCTAGTAACATTCAGCAGTATATTAGGTTTGAATGTTAAAAAACAAATACTTAAACTTTTAATGGAAACATCAACCTTCGTACTTCAGATCAAACTTTAGGGTTAAGACACAGATAGAGTTCTATAAGACACTCTTCCTTGTCCAGAGTAGTTTTCGCATCTCTGATGACAGTGCACCACAGCTTAAGAACCAGCCTTCTCTCTAGTGACAGGCTGTAGGAGACTGAAGTGTCCCAGAAAAGGGAAGGAGAACGAGCGAGTTGTGGAGACTGCAGGGAGGGAGACCCTGCACCAATACTGTACCGTGCCTTTAAATTCTAAGCACCCTCAAAATGAGTGGATTAAACAGCAGGATTAACAACCTCAGAAGACATTCGACTCGGGAGGAAGCACTCCTGCGGGCAAGTTAAAATGTTTACTGTAAAATTTGTTTGCACATTTGAGGTTCAAAATGACCTCCAGGTCAACCCTAATTAATAGCACAGATTTGCTCTTAAAGTCTATTAACTTTAGGTGTTTACCTTTAACAAATGAAGCTTGCCCACTTAGATGTATTTCAACATATTTTATTGTATTCACCTTTAGCATCTTTTATAAGTGACACATCATTATTTCAGACACAGTGAAAAAATGAACTCTCCCAGCCAACCCTACCTTTCCTCTCCCCCTCACAACCCTAATCTCCTTATAGTATGGGAACAACGGCTTTGAGGATAAATTTGTCAAATAAAGACTTGTTTGTTTAAAAGGTTTTGATTTTCAATACCATGTTACTAATAAAAGCATTTTTATTTCTACAGTACTTTCCATTTTAAATGTTTGAATAATGAGCTACTCACCCTAGCAAACTACCGATAGGCAGACAATTAGAAAGAACCAAGAACTAAATTACTACATATGTTTTTCAGCTATCCACACTCCTAATTATCCACCAATTCTATGTCAAGCAATTGAAACCTCAAATGATAGCAAGTAGCTGAGAGGGGGGGCAAAAAAAAAAATAACAAAACACAACAGGTCTCCTAACAATTGCTGCTCAAGCAAAGACGTACAAACCGTCATGAACCAATTAAGTATTTTGGCAATATTTTTTCTTTAACTTAATTGACACTTTACCTTTCCAATCTATTTGAGTGCATACTGCCCAAATCACATGATTACTTTTGTATGCTTGTATATCTCCAAGCATGCCAATTGATATTTTAGTTCTTTACCTCAAGGCATCTAATGTTTCTATGTTCCTATTATTTAATGGCATGTTAAACCCTATAAACTGAGCACACTGTAGTTGCTCACCTAGGTTAGCAGCTCTAAATCTAGACAAGTATGTATTCAACTGCTTGTCTTGCAGTTTGAATGACTAAAATAGGTGGTATCTGAATTTGGGGAAAAAAAAAGTGGAAACAGCCTTAAAATACTGTCTGTATTATGAAGATTCCAAGGTGACAGGTATGTAAGCTAAGAAATAATCTGAACAAATTATTTTACAATTACAAACAACGGCGACTGTCTTTCACTATTTCAGATTGAACACTAGAAGACCCAACTCCTTTTCTTCAAATTAAGATAGCAAACTCAACACCTCCCAAGGTCTGTTATATCAAATAGAACACGAGTCCATACAAACACAAGAAAAGTAGTGTTTGCTGGTCATTTTCCCTGACACATCAGAAGGATGATATGAATTGTGGTGTTTTAATCCACAAGAGCCTAATAACCAAGTTGTATCAAGAATGACCTCCAAATTAAGAATGCCAATAGCTTTTTATCTTAAGAAAATGAACAGTTAGATGGACGTTTTTCAAAATGTCAGCAGAAGGCACAGGCAGCGTGGGAACACTGACTTTGTCCCTGTCTGCTGTGTGTCTGACCCGCAAAGAGAAGCCTGTCGTTCCAGCACGCCTCAGAAACGCGGTATTTGCTTGTACCAAACTCCCCATTTTAAGGAAGTAAGTTCAACTGTAGAAAGTGCTCTGAGGCCTGGGAATGCTAAACAGAGCTTCTGTGTGTGCTCCAGGACTAAGCTGTTATCACACTTAGGATAATTCAAGAAAATTAGAACCTTATGAGCAAGACTGAATAATATTTTTGTTTCACATTCTGCAATTGTTGGTCTTTCTGAGTATTTCTTAAGGCTCTGCTATATCTGAGAACTGTGACCCTTCTCCTGACCTAGCAACATACCATTACCTTAAATAACACAATAATAAATCCCACAATCAGCACCGTAGAGAGGGGCCCCCATTTTTGGTACCATGAATTTGTTCACCACATTACAGCGTAGTTTAACAAAAACAAGTGTGCATTTGCAGCAGCATATGTTTTCCCCTGCGATACTGCTGATCAACTCTAGCACTGACCAAAGAGGATATGTTAATGTTTTGCTCAATTATACTAAAGGCAATAGCGCTTCTGTCAGTCGGAGCTTTTTTTCCTCCCCTTTTTTTAAAAGAATTGACTCCTAATTTAACTTGATACTGAAAGGTGAGCCTTTGCAGTAGCTTCACTTTTGACAGAATTAACGGCTATTAAAAAAAAGTGTAAAAAGGTAATGGAAGAAGCTATTTTATAAAAGAATATAAATAAGGATAAAATTTTACGCTTTTTTTTTTAAACAAAATACACCTCCTTACATTACAAGGGGTGGAAGCTTATCTTCAAAAGGCACAGTCTCCTCTTACATATGCCATACCATTACCTCGAACTGGAGACAGCTACCAGAATTCCCCCCCAGTATCACTGCTGAGTACTTCACCGCCCTGTTTGTCACTCACACCATTCATAACCTGAGCATCACTACTCATCTTCTCCGTGTCCCCTTCCCAAACTCTGTTTAAACCTTAAACTATTCCTTCATAGCACCTCTTAAAAAGCAAGATTTCCTGTACTATACAGACAAATGCGCTCATCTTAATATCCAATCCCTTCGGACAGCTGCAAAGATCATCTGTGCGGGCCATCCTTCTGACCAGCTCGCCTCTCTCCGCACCCCTCTGCCAGCCCCTTCACACTCCTTCCCAGCAGAAGCCACTTCTCCACATTTTCAAGGCCCTGCAAAGCGTTACGGTGCGGAACAAACCATCCTTCATTCGGTACGTTCATCTTTACAACAGCCTCCGGGCACAAAGCAGCGCACAGAAATACCTCTTCTCTCACTAACCCACAGCATCGTCCAGTGTCCAGTTACTAGCATTTTCTACGAATACCAGCAAATCTACTTTAAATCTTCCTTCAGACTATCTTTCACCATAACATCTAAAAAAAAAAAGTCATCAGCGAGGCTGTGTGATTTCCCGAGGCTGTTCTCCAGCCCAATGACTGGCAATCCTCTCCTGGATCAATACCCATCTCTTGTAACTCACTTTATATACAAAATCTGAGGCTTTTTTGAGCTGGGACCGTCTTCTTGTTCTGTGTTACACAGCAACAAATACAGTCATGTTTGGCTCACCATGGTTTCAAAACCAAAGCGATAACAGAAATAAGCACATAAAACATTCCCTACAACCGAAGGCAGACAACATAAGGCAATGGAGCGCCAGCAAGGAAAATTAAAGCAATTCAAGTAATGCTGTGAAGTTTCTGGACAGAACTTATATTAGGCTCCAAAGAAACTTTTTGAAGAGCAAAATGGCCATAGAATACCAACATTTAACTGTCTTCTATAGAGAGAGCACCAGGAAAAAACCACTTCTGATGCATATGTCAGAAGCTACTTATCTGCAAGAAGCAGAGAAACGTAATCTCTTGTTTTTCAGCAGGGTAGGTTGCCCTGGATATCTTTTGATATATCTGCTTATTACCTCAGATGTACTCAGTAGCATACATCAGCAGGGAGCTACACTTTAAAAAAAAAATCAGCTGCCAAAAACAGCTAGAAAGGAGAGAAAAAATAATTTTTGCCCTTTTTGCTTTGTATGCCAGATAATGACAGCCTGAACGTAAGACAAAAATCTGGTTATTTTGTATAATAATACTACAACATTTCCAGTGGATTGTACATTTTTGTTTGGTATTATAAAAACCTTCAAAACCACTAAGAGGGAAACCTCTTAAATAATCAAGAAAAGGTTGCGAGTTGCACAAAAGTCTGTAAGTTCTTGGAGGTAAGCTGGGGCTGGGAGGCAGCCCCTGTTGATCCCTCTAGAGAGGAAGGTAGACTAGGATTTGGTATGTTTTCAAGCTATTGGATGAATTTTAATTAAAAATCGTAATTAATGGTGATTCTGACACCTTTCCCAGATATTTATTTTTAGTTGCAAGAAGCAGTCATAGGAAAACATGGCAATAGCTTACATGTTCAGCTGTGAGGAGAACCAGACCAATACACTGACAGTTGGATGTTTGATCCTTTTAATTGCATTTTTTAAAATCTGCTTAAATCTTCAAATTAAGTAACCTGTGTCAGAATGTCTATGAAATCACTCCATAAATTAAAGAAGAAAAAAAAAAAGATGTGAGAGAGTAAGCATCATATTATACAACCTGTTTTAATCATACTAAAAGCTCAGTCAAACTACAAAAACGTAGGGGTTTTTTTATTTATTTCCATTTTTAAGAAATACTATTTCCCTTTTTTTAAGAAAGCCCTCAAGGAACGAATCAACACAAACAACTAAAGGATGCCAAACCCGCATCCTGATTGTTTTGCATGGCATGGCAAAGGTAGTTAAGCGTACATCTGGACAAGCCCGTCGTCTGTCACATTCTCAGTTTCATCACAGCCTGGGCCAACGCCAGAGCGATGCAGGCAGCCACGCCGCCAGGCAGATGGGGCACACGTTGTGGAAAGACAGCCTTCCCTGGTCAGTGTTAGCAGACAAGCTGAAGCCCTCATAATTTGATCTTAAGTAAAAATCTAATTCAGATTTAAGGAAAAAGATCTAGTCTCGAGATTCAGACGTTGTAATCAAACCACAAGGTATTATTTTTAAACAGAAATAAAAGGGAGAATACTTAAGGACAAATACTGTGGGTAAAATGAAAAGTAATTCATATTTTTAACTCTAAAGAGCGTACCTAATTTCTCTAAATCGTGCAACTCGGTGTTCAAAGCTCAAACCCTCGAAAGGATAGTTATGTATATGAACTATTTCATCCCTACTCTTTGACGTGTAACCAATTAAGATTGAGACGCAGATATAATTGGTTGTTCTTACTTAAAATTGGACCTGAAAGAGCAAAAATATTGCCTTTTAGAAATGAGGTACAATCACAGAGGTACATGAGAAAACTGTATAACAGCTGCTTGGCAATGACTGACTTTACCCAGAGCTAGTTCTTCTCCTTATTAGCTTGGCACAGAATTAAAGAGCTTGGGAACGGGTAGGGGAGCAGAGGGGAAGACTGAGACATGTTAAAAAGGAAGTATTGGAGACAGGTTAGCACCACGGACATGTAACACAACAGAAAGCTAAATGTGTTAGGAATACCCTTGCTACAGTTGAATATAGCAGATTATCATATTTTTCTCCTTTATTTACTGAAGTTCAGAAAACAGTGACTCTTCATGGAAGCATTTACTGCTGCAAACTAGAATTTCACATAAAGTATTTTCCTAATCACCTCATCCAAACAAACAGCAAATGAAAAAAAGCCAGTAATTCCAACCAGGTTAGGATTATGAGTACCAAATGTTAATATATGAAAGAAGAAAAAAAAAATGCATAGGCAAATTGCAAGATTCATAGCTTTGAAATATTTTACCACAAATGTTAGCGAGGTTGAAAAAAATGCACTTAAATGTCAGTTTGATAAAAGCCAAAAGAACATTTTCCACATGTGTTTGCATTTAGGCATATTGAAACAAGATGGAAAAAGTAACAGTCATTCAAATGTAAGGTTAAAACATCAGCTCTTAAGGATCATGATTTAAAGACATTTCTCAAAGTACTTATTTTTTTCTTTTCTCAGCAAAGTCAGGCAAATTTATGCGAGTGCTCTGGAAAAGCCCCCCTTATTCCAGATTATCTAGGCATCTTCTTCCTCGACATTATCTCAAAAATGTACACGATTGCACTCAGGAGCATCAGCCACCACAAGGCAAGTTTTACTGGTGATATTCTGAAACGCTGTAGGAAAATGAAAAGAAAAACTATACCACTAGATCACTGAAAGATTACATTTCTGATTCTAACTGTCACTAAACACTACAAATACATACACACATTACATATACACAGAGTACCTTCACGAACCTTAAAATATGTGTATTATATGATTACTATAGCATAGGTCAAGAAGACTAAAATTCCTCTCCCTCTATTAAATTTCTAATCAAAACATTTTAAAAGTTTTATCTGAGGACAGGTAATCAGAAATACTATTAGAGAATTTCCATCAGTTCAGTGATTCACTACAAGTTTATGCTTTCCCCCCCACTGTCTTTTTGGAAGAAGATCTTCCAAATGATCAGCCAGGACTCAAAAATCTCGTGGATACATCCAGGGATTTGCACTGTAGCATTTGTTGCAAAACACCGTAGACAGAAATAGCTCCCTGCCCTCATGCAGAGCCAAGAAGGGTCAAAAGACATTGCAGGCAGGGAAAAATATGTAGCATTTACCTTCTTCATCCTTGGATGTGCCAAAGTATGTTCTGGAGCACTAAGGAACGAGGTCATTTCCTTTGTTATTTCTCAGCAGTATTACAAAAACATTTACAGTTGCTCCTGATGTCCCCAGTATACGTTTGGCAGCTTGTATACAAGAATACTACTTCCAAAAAACCTGTGTCATTTTCTGCTTGCTTCTCATAAGTAGTATGGGAAGAATACATGCTTTCTGAGACCTACCAGTAAATTCTTCGTGTCCAAATTTCCTTGCTAACTAACCAATGAAAGGGCAAGTTGTTTTTCATATTAGAAAGTAGTACACTTCTTAATCCTTTTAACATCAAGAACTTTGTCTGTTCTACAATAAAAATGCAGGAAGGCAAGTAACACCAACTGGTTCTGAAAAATAAGACTAAATTTACAAAATAAAAAGCAAATTAGAGATCATAATCCTAATTACGCAACAATCACGAGACTGCAGTAGATGCTTCCCATTTGGCACAGTAGAGACCAGGTGTTAACTGTCAATAAACCTTTAGTGAATGCTAATTGAAACTGCTGTTTCACAAGCAGCAACTTACTCCAGCTCACATCAAAGTGAAAATTTGTTTAGCTTGATAAAATATTTGCCAAGAATATTTTAATATTGAAAGTATTCAGTCATCAAGAGATCTTAGACCTTATCTTTGCTACAATTTGGATTGTCTAAAGCTGTAGTGCAAACCATATTAAGCTGCCTGCAGAGAGCTGACAAAAAAACACACACATGCACACTCACACCTGGTAGAGAGAAATATTTTACTATAGCAACTTTATAATTTGTACTTTTATCTATAAATACACCAAAACAGTAAAAAATAGGTTAACCAAGTTGCAAAGTCCAGGTTCTAATTCAAAGTCAATAAAATATCAGAAAGTTTTGCGGACAGAGCTGTTCCAAAACCAAATTATAAACTAATTGTTTCCATACATCACTCAGATTAAAAAGCATTTTATCGGAGTAATACTCTCTATTAACACAAAGTCCAAAACAATGGTGACAGTTGTTAACCACAATCTAAATCACTTTTTTGTTCTTTACAATAATATAAACGGTTCATGTCAATTCAAGTACACTGCTAAAACATCTATTTTTCTTCACCCCTTGTGCTATTTTAAATTATTTTAAATCAGTAACCAGTCAGTAAATTTAAACCAAGAAAACATTAAAAACACATCAGGATATTTAAGTAGACCAAGAAGACAGTATATGTCCACTCTAAGCTCCTATTAACATGCAGCGAACTATAGTAACTGTCTTCATGAACAAAGGAGTGCAGAAAACCCTGCTTTGAGCACAACCATCAGTAAATACCAAGTAAGATTTCTGGTTTAGTTCTCTTTAACCTCCCTGTTTCTCCACGCAGCTGTCTTGAATATCCCTTAAGATAGTCACCTCCTGATAGTGGGTAATAACATGAATTTCTGCAGCTCAAAACCACAGGCAATACTTACTACCGCAAGCACACACGAATACTCCCAGATCTATTTCCTTTTTTTAAGTTTTTGATAAATATGTAGTCACACGTCCACATCTTTATTTTCATTAGGTGGCACTGGAAACTACAGAAGGAATCAAGGATTTATTATCAACACCTCAGGATACTCGGAGGGGGGGAGGAGATTTAAGAAAGAAGGAATGTTCCTTTCACGCCTGGAATAGACAAAAACCTGGCGCTCCTTCAAGCAGAAGAAAATAGGCTGGTGGGATGACATCCAAGGACTGGATGCATAGAACACGCTGCTACCTGAGAAGATGCATCAGTCGCCTCCTAGGGAGACAATTACAGGACAGTCTATAGAGTCAGCGTAGGGTAATCAAACTAGCCATAAAGAAGTGAGATCGGGATTTGGAAGCAGCCTGGCCGCAGCAGCCTGATGTTTAGGAAAAGTTCTTTCTGCTAAAACACAGGCTAAGTTTTCCCATGCAAACTTCCACGCTACTGCAGTTAAATTGATTCTGAGACTTACGCCAGCTTATGTATAGGTGTCTCAAGTGTTCTGACCACAACGCCATTGTCTGCAATGTAGATATATGCCAAGTTTCTAAAATGTAAAATATTAATCTTCACTAACCCAGTCTAAGCCCTGTGGGGTGGTTTTTTTTTGGGGTTTTTTTTTTGTTTTT
>RSEF01000006.1:15003100-15026563 GCA_003993805.1 Himantopus leucocephalus | reverse complement strand
AGAGTGGTGAAAAGAATTAGGTAAGCTAAGGTTCACCAAAGGAACCATTCTGCAACCGTGTCCCTCCCAAACCCGTTTGGTATGTCAGTAACATACCCGAGGTCAAAATCACACATCTGTTAAACAGCATTCCCTTTATGTTACATGGTTTCTGTTGTAGCTGACTTACTAGTCTGAGTAAGTAGTCAAGGGGTTTATTTGAGTTTTTTCCTCTAAATAACTGTGGGGGTTAAATTGTGGTTTTAAAAAAAAAAAGCGAAGGAACAAGGAGTCTGGAAGCTTTTTAAAGTTCAAGTATAGATATTATTTCTGTATGCTCAGCAGATAAAACTGTACTCAGTTGTAGCTGAAGTAGTGTGGTTTCTGGTTAGAGGAGAAAACCATATAGTGTTATTTTTAGTGAAGAATGGTTGTGACTTTATGCGGATATATTTTTTAATGGGCAAAATTATCTCCATTTGCAAAACAGATTGCATATTAGCCAAGGGTATATCTGTCTATGACAGGCAGATCCTTTTAACAACCAACCTGATTTCATTTTAAGCAAGATTGCAAGTTGCATGAGAAGAGTTAGTGTCCTTTGACTTCTGAAAGATGTTCCTTTTAGAATTTCCTGGTAGCTCTTTGCTTTTTCTCTGATATGTAAGTATTTGCTATCAATAAAATGCTTATCAAGACATGACAAATGGGGATACTGGGGAGGTGTAGCAGCATTATGAAGAGCCCAGTATTGGGCTAGACCCTTTCTCATTAAAGAAAAAGAGCCTGATACTGTTCATTACAGAAAACATTGATTTGGGTGTAAATGTGAGATCACAACAGTTACAATTTGTGGCTTAAATACTGATAGGATGGCAAACTGTAAAGAAGACTCGGCAATTAGACCAAGTGACCTGAATCCGTTATTGAACAGTGTGTTGCAGTATGATCTGCTTGCTGTCAGAGTCAAATGCAAACCCTGCTTTTAGGAGGAGAATGTCGATGGACCCCACTGTATCCTGGTTANGGATGGACCCCACTGTATCCTGGTCAGAAGTGACTCCGTGAAGGATTTAGCAGCAAAGTGGGAAAATGGATGCAAGTCAGCATGATGCTATGGCAAATAACCTAAGGCAGTCTCTGCGTATGTAAACAAGAAAAATGGGTCAGTCTTGTATGTCTGAATGTGGCACCAGTGAGCTTCAGAATGTGTCTGGGGTTGATGCTTGCATTTTAAATGGATGCTGGAAAAACACGTTTCAGAGAATATCATCAGAAACTGCTATAAGGAATAGAGAACATATATTTTATCTGTTTATTTGAAATAAAAATCAATTAGCAGGATAGCTTGATTGTAGTTGGTTGGTGACCAGAGTCTTTTCTCAGGAGGAGTAATTTATGGTTCTGCAGTTGACTGGAGCAAGGAACAAAAACACAAGGCAAAGGGACAGCGGGAACCCTCTGCCTTCTGCAGCGTGAGCAGTTAACTCTTTGCAGAATTGTCAAACGGACACTTGACTGTCTTACAAACCAATCCACCAAAAAAAACCCAAACCCAAACCAGAAAAACCAAAGCCCACAGAAAACCATAGCAGTTAGATTGGTGGAGTATTTTGAGGTGGCAAAAGATTTTGCTCTGAGGTAGAACAAAAGTGAGGTCACTTCTTAAAGGTTTCCCAAAGTGAGTGACAGTGCAGCCTGCAGCGTGACTAGTAGTGGCCTGTGCTGGGGCAGACTGGGTTCCTTTTTTCCCCCGATTCAGGCAGTGTAGGCAACCTGTTCTCTTAAATTGCCTATGAGGTTAAGCTAGCAAACAAAGCTTCTTTCTCTCAAGCTTTCATTTTCATCAGAAGTTGTCTGTATGGACTGCAGAATTTTTCCCAAATAGCCTGTTGTTAAAGTATAATTTTTTTATAGTGTGTTTTTGGTACTGACTATAATAGTTTTATTGTGTACAGGGGGAAACACTACAGCCAGTTTCAGTGTTCACATTGTCTGTATTCCTCACTGCCATGTTTTGTTAGATCCAAATTATAAGATCAATGTACAGTTTATGGTATGAAGTGCAATGATTTTGGATATATAGCAAGCCAAGCTATCTGATATAATTTGAAGCCGTGATATAAAGTGGAAGTTGTGTATGATATTAAGTTTACTTCAATGAACATGTAATAAATTTTTTAGAAAACTTTGCTGCTGTCTTTGCAATACCTGAGATACCTGAATCAACAAATATTACATTGTTTAATAATTTGCCAGTTTGAAACTTAAAAAAAAAAAAGTTTTATGGCTATATTCTCAAAGGAGTAACTGCTTTTTGCTTTGTGGTTCTTGTTTTTTTTTTTTTCAAGGTATGGGCTGAAGCCAAACGACCAAATACTGGCAGAGGAGAAGCACAAAGAACTGTAAGCTCTTTTATGGTGATATACATGCCTGTTAAATGTATTTACTTTTCTATACGTACATATCTTATGTAGCCCTGAAGAGCAAAAATTTCATGTTTTTCATAAAGTTTCTGCTCTTCAGTATTGTCTGCTGTAAACTCCACAACTAGTCTGAAAAACGTAATTGTTTCAAAAAATGATTTAAATTTTTTTTCATTAATTTCTTAACTGCAGTCGGTACACATGCAATTTAAATGTCTCCGTGTTCATCTTAGTTGATGTTTTATGTGTGACAGTGGTTACACTAACAGCTACTGCCTGCCTGCAGTATGTTTGTGTGTAAGTGCAATGGTTGTTTATATCGGACAGAAACTAAAAGGAAGATTTTTTTTTTTTCTTAGGTTCAGTGTTGACTCACTATTTTAATTTGCCTACTTGTGTGATATCATAGCCATTCCCACCTTCACAAATTCCTATCAACGCAGTTGGGCTGTGGTGTGGAATGTAGCAAAAGTCACCAGTGCCCTGGCAGTTATATTGAAATTTTGCTTGTTTTGGCTAATCTGATTTTTGCAGCCTAAAAACTCTTCCTGGGGAAAAAATGTGATCCATTGTTGAATGGATCGTTCTTTTGACTTGAAGGAGAAGTAGCCATAGGAAGCTTAATCAAACATTACAGTAACAGCATATTCAGTTAGGTTGCTCCTTCATTAAAGACATGCCCAAACCAAAGAAGCCTGAAGATCAAATTTATTCTGATTTTAGGTAGTGTTCTATGTTTAGGCAAAATGACCTTTATTTTTTATCTTGGCACACTACGTACTAACATACAAAAGCTCTACAATTGAATTGAAAGTAAATACTAGATACTGTGCATAAACGTGTATATATTTGGAAAATGCAAAGTAAAAAGACTGGTAGGAGTTGTCTAGATATGGGGGAGGGAGATTCTGAGTTTGTATGCCTGGTTTTGAAACCTTCCTTTTACTTTTTTTTTTTTCCTTCAATTATGGTATTGACGTTCTCCAAGTTACTGACTTTTGAACTGTATACGTGTTTTGAAAGTGGGGGGGACTTATCAGAGCTTGGTATGCTTTCTGTGATGACTGATTAGCTCAATCAAGGGTTACTGTATTAAATGCAAGAAAAGTACCACGAAATAAAAGATGGCACAACGGGAGTGTTCCTGCTCACCTGTATGTGTAAGCGTACAGGTTACGTAAAGGCAATACTATAATACTTTTTGTTTCAGAATTTAGTTTAAAAATTCTCTTGTTCTTAAAGCTCTTTGTTATGTGAAGTAATTGTCTCTTTTATTACTGCTGGTTTTAATTCCTGCACATTAATACCACTTGGTGAATGAACTCCAGTTTTCTTCTTGTTACATCCACTCACTGTTCTCCATGAGCTGTCTGAAAAACGTTCTATGTGAATGTCGTCTCTGCCATCCCTCAAATCTGTATTATGTAACTGCTTTTTTTTTTTAAGATAGTTGGTATGAAAGACTCTAGAAAATGCTTCACTTGTCAGCCCTTATGTAATTTTATTCAGTGTCTTCTCCATGATGATTAGTGGAATATTTATATAAAAGTCGTATTTCCAAATAAGATACAGAATTTTAGGATTACTTTCACATTTCTTCCTTTGGGGATAGAGATAGTGTGGAATTTGGTCCCTTTTGTGTGAATCTGCATGCTTAGATGTAAGAAAACCACCTATTTTCTTTTAGATTTTAAACTTTCAGCTCTTGGAAATGTTTGTCTGTTTCCATTATTACACTAGCATTATTTTGCATCATTTCGTAGTACCCCCAAATGACTTAGGTAGTTTATCCATGTGTAAGATGAGGTGACTATTTCAGATGAATTTATATCTATAGCTGTCAGGTTTTCCCATGTTAAAAGTTTGGATATTTCTCAGTAAGATCATAGATTGCAAACACTTAAAATGTATTCTGGTGATGAAGATTTAATTCCTTTGGAAAAAGAATTATTTGCTAAAAGCCTTAACGATTGAATTACCAGCCAAATAAAATTTGTGTGTTCTTTCAGAGGATGGAAGAAGACATTTAACTTAGATTTGTACATGATGGTAATGTACCTGTGACATTAAAACTGCTTGAGCTTCAGGCAAAAGAAATACAACAGCAGTTGCCTTTGATCGGTAGATAAAATTGATTTTATGTGGAGCGCGCTCTCTAATGACAGAGCACTTGTGGCAGCATAATTATGATTAACCCATTAAATGTGTTAGACCATTTTAAAAGGTATAAATAAGCTAGAAGTATTAAAAGTACTAGTGTGTTGAGGGGTTAAACGCAAGTTAAATGGCATACAGGTCTGTATTTTGGACAGTACAGGTTGTACTGTGTACACAAGCTTTATTTGCACAATAGATACTGATTAAGCTGAACTTTTTGATGTGAAGTGTTTCATTTGAAGTACTTTAAACACACTAAAATCCTGTTTGAGCCTTTTATTTTTTAGTATGTTTCATCTTATTTAATTGCATATTAGTTACTGATATGTTCACAGCGTAGTCACTTCTTAAATGGAGGGTTGAACTACTTTAAAGAAAATTCAGTAAAACTGAAGTTTTACACGAATCAGCTGCAACAGAAATGTTTCTTTAGTTTTTCATTGTTATCACTACAGTAGCTCCTGAGATGATTTGTATGCTGTTGGCTGTAATGAAAGAGTTTGAACATGCTTTTGCCATTGACCTCGGCATCTTGAATGTCGCTGGATACTTGACCGGGGAAAAACTCTGGTAGGTCAGTGTCACGTTGTTTCAGGACAGACCTTTGGAACTTTTCTAATATGCTGTGTGCTGCTCTTCTCAGACCACGTTAACTGTACAGTACAGAACAGATTAAACAGTGTAGAACCTCAGAGCACTTTCAGTCCTTCAAGCTAAATTCGCTGATTTATCTTAATGATGAGTTGTTAGATACTTAACTATCCTTTTCTGATACTTAGATAGGCTTTCCTATTTAAAAGAAATGCCAATTCTAGGGAATGGTGCAAGGCAACTTACCAGTAAGGTAATTGTCACTGGTTTGATTATAAACTTATTCTTAGATTCAGTGCCCTTATAACTAAGGTGTTCTCCTGAACCTGTCCTAATGTTTTTAAGTCGGATACAAACAAAGTTAGACTCGATGTATTCCTGTTCAGTGCCCAAATCCCTCTGCTTAAAGTACTTTATATTCCAGTCTTGGAATGTTAACAGCTTTTATATTGACTTACCTAGTAAGGAAGAGTTCTTTTGGCATTCTTCATCTAATAGTACCACAATGATTTCTCCAACTGTCAGATGTCCTTCAGTTTCTTAGAGATCACTTCTATGTAGCTTTTTGTCAGAAAAATGTAAAATTTGTTCAGTAATGAGTGCCTTATCTGCAAAGGTAATTGGGCCAGCTACACCCTGACTTGGCTTGATCCTGTTGTCCTTGAATCTTAGTTATCTAGAGAGAGAAGTACAGCCACTAAGACAGACTGGAGTTTGTTTACAGGCATGGCATCATACTTAACTTCTATTTTAAGAGCTAAGGTATGAAAGATCACCTTCTTTTTTTTTTTTTTCCTGCTTCCAATTCACTTGTGGACTGCAGCAGCCTTTTAAAATTGTGTCTTTTCATTACTGTATACTTTATCTTAAAGGAGTTTGTTAGCAGTCAAGTTGTAAGTTGGTGCATATATACACTATTTTCAGAATTCAGCTGGAAATATCTATTCCCCCTGCCCCAATCAACTCCTGAATGCACACAAGGTGGAGGTCACTGTCCTGCAGCTCAGACAGGGAGTGGAATGTGTGGAGGCTCCTTAGGCTGCTTCTCTATAAAACTAGCAGATTAGTTCAAACCATCTTAAATGATGATCAAGCCAAGCGTGCCAATGTTGTAGTGAATCAAATGAGCAATCACATTTGGTTTTGCTGGTGAGCTTGTTATTCTGCAGCAAGAATAATGAAGATGGGGGAACAGTAGGATCTTCAGTTTGCACAGGTGTTTTACAAGGTAAGCATGCATTTGTGGCTGAAGAGTTATCCTGGAGATGTTTCCCGCCTCCTCCGACCCCAAAAACCCCCAACAAACCCACTGTAACTTTGAGGAGTGGAAAAAAAGAATTCCATCCTCCAAGACTGCTGGGGAAACTTGGACATAATAAGGTTGGTGAGGCCTTAATGTTGCATCTGTTTTTCCCCTTCGTAGAACAATAAATAAATATAAACTCTGAGAAAAATGGAAATGGAAATATTTCTCCTGACCATTTGTACAGTCCTTTTACAAGAGTTGCTCCTATTTTTAATTCTCAGAATTGGGTAAATATGACCTTCAGTTAAAGTCATTTAGTCAAGTATAGACTTGTGTGTGGGTGTGCGTGTGTGCACGTGTGAGGTTGGCTGGGCTGATTTTTATTTTTTTTTACTATGGTTCCACATCAGAAGTTTTTAAGAATAAATTTAAGCCAGCTGCAGCAAGCAATGGGATGCAGTCTAAGTTGTATTGATATTAAGGTAGAAACACTTGGTTTGTTTACCCAATACAGAGTCCATTTTCACTGTGTACAGTGGTGTTAGCGTAGATGTTGGGGTTTTTTAGTGTCTTTTACTAAAATATGGGCTGTAGCAAAATCTTGGGAGTTTGACTAGCTTGTATGAATAGGCACCTAAAATAAATTCATTGTCTTAAAAGCATTGTTTGGAGTTTAGTGGTACCACCAAGTCTGTAAGGAGTGCTTCAGGACACTTGTTTTAATACCGCCTTGACTGCTGGTTGTACAATTTTATAAACTGTTTTGTTTAAGCAGTTTTGGCCATGATGGAACACTTCATATCTTTCTTTTGGAAGTTAGTTGAAGGAGAAGGTCGGAAGTGTGGTACCCATTTTGTGCCCCACAGCTACCTCTGCCTTCATAATGTATCTTTTTAGAGATAAAGACCATGAAGTGAGGAAGAAGATAAATGCAAGCTTCCTTTCTCTTCTGTCAGCTGTTTGCAGTCAGAACGGAGGGCAGACATGTTGCTCTGCTGCAAGTTTGCTGAGAAGAATTCATTCTTAGCTGCATACTTGCTGTATGAATACTTTTTCATAGTGAAAGTGACCAAGGGAGAGAGGAACTCTTAAGCTTGAGAACAGCTGTTTGAGTGACTGATGCAGTTTTGAGTTATCTGCAACATCTGTGTTTGTTGTGTGTTCAGGTTTTGCTTAGCCAAGATGTATGTAAGTGAGTATATATATAAGTGAGTATCGGAAGGATGAATATTGGAGACACAGCAGGGCTGTTTGGGGATTACAGAGGGCCTGTATGATGCCTGGGAAAGTGTAGAGAAATTTACCGTAGGGGTTTAGAAGTAGTCTGGGTATGTTAGAAAGCTGGAGGATGTGAAACCTCTTCATGGGAATGTTGTAGTGGAATTTCCTTCTATTTGGAAGGGTTACCATGTTAAATCACTATCTCGCACTTCAGTGCAAAAGCTAAGGGGCTGAAGCCCAAACCCGTTTACTGTGCAACCATACCTCACTGATGGCTCAACATGCAGTGAGAGGGGCATGAATACTGGGGTCATTAAGGGGTGTAATTGTCTGTCTAATGCTGTTGGAAGCAACCAAGCTACAGTATTTTGTGCCACTAGAGGGTGTAGCTTATCTTCACGAACACTTTCAAAAATCCTTTCCCAATCCCTTGTAGGATTCAGTGTCCTGTTGGTGTGTTGTCTCTCTGAAATACCTCTGGTTTTTAGCCACCCTGTTCCCACCAAACCTAAAAAAGAGGGTAGAAAATTGTTTTGGGGGGAGGAGATACGAAAATATCAGAAATACTAAGCTTTAAATCATTTGTTGTCCTACTCAACATATGCTGACAACATAGATGGTTTGTATGGTTGGGGTGATGCATGAACCTGTCACAGATGTCTGTTAAAGCTGTTGAGTTACTTTATATAATATACCTCACTTGGAATTACATTTGAGCAGATTAGTACATAATATGAAACGTGATTTGGCAATGAAGCAATGTGGAAAACTGTTATGGCAATAACAAGGTGCCCAGCTTTATAGAAAAGCTTACCAACTCTCACCTTTACACAACTTTATTTTAGATTTCCTCCTTATTTTTTTGGATCAAGCTATCATACTGGCCTGTTTGCTGGTGCAGAGGTTTGTATGAAAACTTCAATAAAAATGCCTACTATGGAACTGATACTTAGTTTTACAAAATCTAATATTTTTAGAATTGCTACAAATTGAAACTTCTAAAGTACCATATCCTGGGCTGCATCAAAAGAAGCATGGCCAGCTGGTCGAAGGGTGTGATGTGCCCCTTCTACTCCTCTCTGGTGAGACCCCAGCTGGAGTACTGGGTCCGGCTGTGGAGCCCTTGGCACAGGAAAGACATGGACCTATTGGAGTGAGCCCAGAGGAGGGCTGCGAAGATGGGCTGGAGCACGTCTGCTATGAAGACAGGCTGAGAGAGTTGGGGTTGTTCAGCCTGGAGAAGAGAAGGCCCCAGGAGACCTTATTGTGGCCTTTCAGTACTTAAAGGCGGCCTATAGGAAAGATGGGGACAAACTTTTTAGCAGGGCCTATTGCAATAGGACAAGGGGTAATGGTTTTAAACTGAAAGAGGGGAGATTAGACTAGATAGAAGGAAGATGTTTTGTACAATGAGGGTGGTGAAACCCTGGCCCAGGTTGCCCAGAGAGGTGGTAGATGCCCCATCCCTGGAAACATTCAAGGTCAGGTTGGACAGGGCTCTGAGCAACCTGATCAATTTGAAGATATCCCTGCCCATTGCAGAGGAGGTTGGACTAGATGACCTTTAAAAGTCCCTTCCAACTGAAACCATTCTATGATTCTGAACTTTTCTTGGGAATTCCATGGAGTAAGAATCTGGACGATGTGCCTGCGGGTATTTCAAAAACATGTAAATGTAATGAGAGAGAGTGATGGTTGGGAAGAACTCTCTGCTGATCTGGAAAGCATTTTGTTAATCCTGTTCCTTGGGTTGTTGGCTCCCTCTGTAGAAATTACTTTAAATTGCAGTTTGATTTTTTTCTCTAGAATTGTGTTATCACTTCTGTGGTATATATAAAGTCTTGACTCTCATGTACAAAAAGAATGATTTATGGCTAGCTACAAAATTTCTACTACAGATTCCTCCCTCTATTCTTCCCTTCAGTTCTCTGCCTGCCCACCTCCCACCCAATTCTTTCAAATGCAGCACCAATGCTAATTAGCGTTACACAAATCATCTCATGAAATTCTTGGTAACAGACAATCCAGCATAAAATTTCCAGAAATTAAGAATCTAAATTATAGCAGAAATGCTTTTTCTTTCATTCATGGAGGCAATCATTACATCTGCTTAAATTTAAAATGAAAAATTGCAAGTGTTAATTACGTTGTATAATTTCATTTTGCATCCTGCTATTGATGGTATGAAGTAATTAATCTGCAGGTTACTCATACAGGGAAGTAAACATTGGATCAATATTTTTAAATTGTCAATACAATATTGTAATTAAGCCTTCTGCCTCTGCTTATGGTTTTTTGTGTATATAGTATAGTAAACTAAAACTTTGCTACGTAGCTTTATCGGATCTGTTAGAATATTCTTTTTTATTAAGCAGCTCTTGGAAATGAATATTGATTCATTCTTATACGACACAGTGGTTATTTGATATAAAATAGGAGAAAACTTTTGGTAATAGGTATGGTTGGCAGATACGAACAAGGCTTATGTTCCTCTGGGGAATTTGGTTTTATAGCCTGAGACTGTTGTGTGATACAACACTTACATGGTAGTGGGAAGGAGGAGAGCTGGAGGGGAGAGAGGAGGATGGATGTGAAAGCCAGTGGAGAGTACAGGATATTGTGTGTGTGACACATGAGAACCCAAAAATGAAAGGTCTGAAAACAGCTGCTAGAGGATCGAAACTTACTTTGCTCAAATCAAGTTATGGAAGTGCCTAGTATCAGATTTATTGTTCTTCTCTAGTCTTGCTCTTATGTGACTTAATCTCATATATTAATTTTTCTTCTGTTACCTTCAAGAGGTATTTTTCAAGTACCTGTGTCATCTACTTTGGTTATCACTACCACATTGTAAGTGGTACAGCAGAGATATCAAAAGATCCTTGAACGGAGAGATGTTTTGGAATATTCCAAACTGTAATTCCGGCTCAAAATTGACAGCTTTCAGGAGTCTCACAGCACTGGTTATTGAGTTAAATTGATCTTCCGTAACCACTCAGAAAATTTATGCAGGAATAGATGGATTGACATCGACCTGCCTGGCCCTTCGATGTGGTGTGCTAACAAGATGAGTTAGTACTCTGTTGCTCTTTCTGATAGTAATTACTGTTACTTGGCATGTACTCTACATACTTTGAAGCAAGGAAATACATTTTTGCTTTTGCTGCCTATTCCTGAAATCGCCCTCAAGCACAGCCTGAACAGGTAGCCCACAGCACTAAATTTGAATGCCCGGACTTAGAAGGTTCAAGGATTCTGAACTCCTGTAAAGCGTTTCAGCTTCCTACTCATTGAGTATTCATAGCAAAGGCTTCACAAACAGCATGAAGTCGTTGCACCCTCTTGTGCCCCTGGGTTTCATGTTTTAGTAAATGCAAGTTTGGGCAGTCACTGAGGCATGATTGTCCAGAAGAAGGAGACTTTTCCCTTATCGCTTCTCTTGACACTTTTCTTATTTTACAACAAATTAAAAAATGGCGTGAAAAATTGTGTTAACTGTATTTTGCATTGGCTCCAGGTATGCACAAAGTGCAGTGCTAAGACAGTAGTGACATGACTGTGTGCAACCACTGATGTATTTGAAGACTGAGTTTTGAATATGCAGAGTAATTTTTCCAGAGTGCTACAGATTTCTGTCACTCTCTTGATTTCTTTCAGATAGAGAATGGGGTGCATACTTACAATAAGATGCAGTCTTAAGCTGCAGAGCATGCAAAATCTTCTGGGATTGCTATTTCTTAGTTAAGGTAGCTTTCTGCATCTTTGTTGCACAAAAGTGCACAATTTAGAATTCGACAAAATCCGACTTTAGAGTATTAATTTGTATGTGTTATGCAGTGTAGCACTAAACTGGAGATTTTCTAAAATTTAGAAATGACTATTTGGTCATTTTACTCATTTGGCCGGCATACTGTCTGTCTTGGTATCTCTTAGAAAGAGAATTTAAATAAAGACATTGCGGTGGAATGGTTTTGAGCTGTCAGAGTAATTTATGCAGCTCTTGTAGTATATCTTGCAGCTTGAATATTCTGAGAGATAGAATGAAAGTTTAACTTGGGATTTTTATGACATTCTTTTACTGTACTTTTACATGTTGTATTTTGCTCACAGTCCATTGGAGACAGCACTAGATGCAGGAAAAAAGTTAATACCTGCATGAACATTTTATGAAATTACATTAATTTCATAAACTATGTGTGTGTAGAGGAGAATCTTCAGAAAATCTTCTCTTGGCCGATCCTTTTTTAATTCTGAATTTGTTCAGTTTTTAATGAAATATGTAGCAAAGCTGTTGAAACTGTGGCAATGTTTGAAAGCCTTAGAAAAGGGACGTGCAGTCAGTACAGGTTTTGCCACAAGGTGGTGCTTTATGTAGTAGCTAGCTTTATGGCAATTAATCGAAGACTACCGTAAAAGATGTAAAACGTATCATGGGCATGCACAGTTTGAGCTTGAGATAAGATGCACCTGATTACAGCAAGCAAATTGTGTGGGTTTGTTTTTTGTAATGCAGACCACAAAAGTATTTTGTATTCAGATTTTTGTGTTAATAAGGTTATGTTATAATAGACAAAGGTGCAAAACCCAGAATAATAGTTTAACTATCTCTTTTCTAAACTCAATTTTGGTTTGTGTTTGTGTTGTTTTTGTTTTTTTTCTTTTGTTACTGGCATGATGTGGTTGAGGTGATGTGCTTTAAAATGTTGCTGGTATGATTATCTAAAAGCTGGCCAATGCAAAAGAAAGTAAAAATATTAATAATTCAGGTTATACATATTTTTGTGGATAATCCTAAGAGTAGATGGAGGATTTAAGCTTTCAGTATTTTTGCATTTTAGTGAAAAAGTCTGCTGTAACAGAAGATATTCTATAACTGAATTTTAAAATGAAGACATACTTAATTTGATTTTTTAATAGCTTCAAGCTTTTGTGAAGTCTTAGCATTTTAAAAATAGAACTTATTGCTTGATGGCACCTGTGTGTGCGTGTTCTGTTCAAATGCATAAAGTATGTAATTTATTGTTTCTTCATAACTCCGTAAGAGACACAGTCAGGATATAATGCCATCGTTTTTCCTAAATAATGAGGTAATGAGCTGTATTGTTATATAGTCCTGTTGTTCTTGGATGTCTGTGTGTTTTTCAGTGAGTAACATGGTATGTATTTTTAAGTGAGAAAATTGAAGTCCCTGCACAGGAAAATCTTTTTCAATGAGACTGTTTAGAACTGAATTGCCAGAGAAATTAAACCGATGTCTTGCTTGTTACACTATTGTAAAAAAGGCATGATTACATCAGATGTTCCATTTCCAAAGCTGCTAACGGGACATCAGTCTCTTCACTAATTTAGCTTTAAAAGTATCCTCATGTACAGATGTAAATGCCCCAAATGAAAAAATATAAGCTGTATAGTTTATCAGAAACTGAAAGGATGGATAATCCTTTGTTGTCCATTGAGTCTTTTCTGGGTTAAGCTTAGCCCCAAGAGTACCAATTAGCACTCAGTATAGTGGATTTTGCTCTTTTAAAGGAGGTGATCATCTATCAGAGCAGATTAAATGGCTTGTGTGAAAATAATTTAGTAGCTGTCCATTAATTGCCTTTCCTTTCATAGAACTTTAGAAAGGGACCTCAAGAGATCATTTAGTTTTATTCCCCTAATCCAGCTAGAGATGCATCTTTGTCATTCCTGGTAGATACTTGTCTAGCCTCCTCAAAGGTCTTCAGAAATAGTAAGATGTCATGTGGAGACAGTGGATCTTGCTGCATCATCTGTGCTGCTTCATTCCCACTGAAACGTTTCCCCCTCCCACACTAAATCTAAGTTTTAATCTGTTCTGAATACAGTTCAGTTCTCTTAGCTGTCCTATTCTCCACTGACACAGAGAACAGATTATTCCTGTCCTATTGTTTTTATTTTTGTGTTCTCAAGTCTGTACTGTTCATCTCATCTGTAGACTGGAGAATGCAGGATCCATCTCTCCCTGCAGCTCACATCATCTCAGCTTCTTCCCAGTTTCACTGCTTTCCTCTGGCCTCCCTCCAGCTGTTTTAGGTACTTCATGAAGTGTGTCACCAAAAATGGGATGCAATCTTCCAGCTGTGGCCTTGCCATATGTAGTGTGGAATTCCTACGGTATCAAATTAAAACACGTTAAACTCAAAGCTGACGGAGTGCAGTATTCTGAGAAGTAGCATTGTAATCATAAATTGTTATATTTAGATTCTAATTTTTCTGTCACTTTGGAGAAGCTGTTTGGTATGCCTTAGAACTAAAAATTAGTTTGTTATTAACATTCAGATTAATTAAGAAACAAGACTAATAAAAAAGCTTAGATTTTACAGCACCTATTACTTCACATGTTTAGGATTTAATTTTTTAAGTTCAAGAGTAACTGTGCTACTAATTAATCTCTAGTCAAACATGATTGACAGCACCCACCCACCCCACCCCCCCAATGAATTCAGGAAAAGAAAGTTAGATACTTTAAATAATTCAGGTAATTGACTCTCAGAAGTCCTCTGAATATACTATGTAAACCAACAACAAAATAGCATTGCGTGTTTAATTCCTGAAAGTGTTTCTTTGTGACTCAAATTTCTAATGTGGCTTCAGAGTATTAAAAATCGTTGTTTTGGAATGGCTGCTAGTTTGTGATGTTGTTGGGAGCGGATCGTTCTTCTTTGCCTCCTGGTAAACAGGAGACGGTGAGTTGAAGGCAATTTGCCATCACTTTCAAACTGGAGTGTTCAAAGGTGTATAAATTTATTTATGAAGAACAGTTCTTTGTACTTCTGAAGTAGCTTTTATGGATGAGCCTTCCTGTTACAAGAAACCATGGTGCAAAATTTTGCAGTTGTGTTTTGTTACAGAAGTTTCCTTTTGCATCAAATCTGCTGTAGAAGCACTGAGTGGCAGAGGGCTTGCAGGATGAAATGCAGAACTAATGCCCATAAGTCAACTAAACAGTGGCGAAAGAACAGCGAAGAGGGAGTTGGATAGATTACACAATGCATAAGAATCGGATGGGAAAAAATGGCAATGGTTCTAAACTGGGGATCCAGAGCCGTGCAGGATTGGCAGGACAAGGCCATATGCAAAGAGAACGTGCATATGTATTTGCTAGGGTAAGGTTCTGTGCGCCTCTGCAGGCAAAAACCGAGAGCCTGTTGTGTGAGGAAAATACTGCGACTTACGCAATTTCATTAGTGTGATGGAAATGATCACTTAAAGTTGACTGTTTGAGTTAATGACGACATCTAGAAGCCGCTGCTTAGCAGTGTAAGTATATATGTCTGGTATGGGTATGCGGTTTTACGTTTGCAGGGAGATAAGTTTGTGTTTTAGTGTAAAGCTGATTTGCTTTCTTACTGATCATGAATAGCCTTGAAGACTTGCCAGGAAATATCTCATCTTCTGATCTACATGCTTATATAGCTCAGTAATCGTTGTATATGGGTATCTCAGACATTTAAATTGATTTGTTCTTGCAGCTTTCTGTTAGATAAGATTGCAATTTTATGGATTTGTGGCCAAAGCAAACAGGGAACGTAGCTGGCTCCAAATTGCATGGGAAACTCGCCGCAAATTCAGAAGCTGTGAGCCTTAACCACCGAGCCATCTGCTTATTCTGAAGGGGGTCTGCTGCCCTCATACCGTGCTGCCTGGATGATCAGATGACCTTGCTTTACAAGAAGTGGAAACAGCAGCTGACACACACTGCAGCTTCTGTCCCCAAACCAGTGATCACAGATGGAGTGCAGCTGCTGCAAGGGATTCAGTGGTACCTTCTGGTCACATGAATCAGCTGGTGCAGTTGCAGCTGCAGATGCCAGTGTCTCTGCTGAGCAGCTGAAACCGATATGCATTATTCAGGCTGGTGCAGGAGCCTGTGGGAGGCGATGGAGATAAACTCCCTGTGCCAGTTAAGCATCTTAAGCGCCCTGCTCCTGGTACGTGTGGCCTAGCCTTGTCCCTTTAACTGGTGTAGCTGGCTCTGATTGTGATGGGAGTAACAACAGAGCTGCAGACGGTGAGAATATAAGGGTATTAAGGAATTAATAACTGAAATTAATTATATCTGCATAAACAAAACTGAATACACACACATTCTCCTATCCTGCTTGTCCTAGATTTAGGTCAGCAGGATGTTTGCAGGTTTTGTATTGGACCATCAAAGACAGGAAGATAGAATCACAGTCTTCTGCTGTATTGAGAAAAGTATTTGAGGAAATTCAATACTAGTGCAAAAATGTGTTGAATGCTTTAAGTTGAAAGTGAGTATTTAAACAAGATATGCAACCACAGCAGTTAACACTGTGCTTTTAAACTGTAGTGACAAGGGATCTTACAGATTTGGTGAAAGCTGCAATGGGCTGCTCTCATTTGCTTCTGAATTCACTAAAATAACTTTTTTTAAAGAAGGTGATCTCTTCAGCTAACACTTCTAGCGTTCAGCAACAGTGAAATGTGTCTGTATGCAACACTGAATCAGCCTACCATTCCCTTCTGTTAGCATAGTCCTGCACAAATTTCTGAATTCTGAAAAAAAAACTGGGGAGGGAGTGAGTTTTGGGTTATAATCCCAGCAGCTGCTATGAGAATGTTTTGAAACAGTAGCTTTCTTAAAACCTCCCGGTGTGTTGACATCCCACTTCACAACAAAGAGAAAATCGTGCCATCGTAGTTGTCCGAATGCGGGAGCCTTTCCTAAGTTGGAAGGATGTGCCTGTGCCAAGGCTTGGACACTGAACTATTAAACTGTGTGACTCTCTTATTTATTGTCTCTACTCTGAGAAAAACACCCCGCAAATGTCTTTAAAACCAGTTCTTTCTTTCTCTATTGCTGTCATATTGGTTAGTGCAGATGGCAATTACTGTACAACAGCCTTTTTTCCCTTCATTTTCTTTCATGATCTCTTTTGGCTCTGCCACAGGCGCTTACCATGAGTAGAGGTCACCATTTTGGTATCTGAAAATGTAAAATATTGTATTTTCTGAGGAAATAAGACATCAACCAAATGAATAGAAGAGAGAAACTTAACTGAACAGGAATAAAAAAAAATAGATGGAGGAATGAGCAGGCCTAAAATACACAAAGAACTGTTGTTTGATTTTTATTTTTTTATTTTATTTTTTTTTGGGGGGGGGGGGGTGGTATGGTGTTTTTTGTATTATTATTTTTAAAAGTACATACTGAGAAGACACTGAATCATTTTCTACCTAAAAAGCAATATGAAGCTGCCTAGTATAAGAAAAAAGCATTTTCAACCTTCAGTGAATATACTAGTAGGATTTCAGCATTGGAATAAACTTGCATTGGAGGTCTCGTAAATATTACAAGTTGCAGAATCTTATATTTGATACTTTAAGTTCATGGTTGGTTTTGCGCGATTATTTGTATGTGCAGTTGCTCTATTCGTACTCTTTGCTAGTACTGCGTTTCCCACCGTGGTCCCTATATTCTTGGGATGCTGGCTGCTCAAAAAACTCTGAGTAGAAGTGGAAGTACCCTACTTCGGTGTTTTACAGTTCAGCAGGATCACAAAAGTAAGTGATCAGCTTCTTAATGGGAAGATATTGCCACTGGATGGTGCTATTGTTATGTTATTTAACTTGCATTCTGTGATAATGTGGATGGCATGAAATCTCCACCCCTGCCCTCCCCAAAGATTTTGTTAAGATCTGCTGCAAGAAAATCCTATGTATGCAGGTTGCAGTACCAATGGGAAAATAGTCATCCTTAACCTGTACCTTCGCAAAGGTTGGGCAAGGGTAGTTCTGTCTGGTGCGATCTGTGTTTGAGCTTTGCAGGTGAATGTTTAATACAAGTTTGGATGAGAGCCTACTGCTTGGTGATACGGTTGTTTTTATGGAAGGTGATGTTCTTGAGGAATGGGATATATTTGAGCCAATCAGCTCTGTGAAATCTGCATATTCATAATACATCTAATTATCCAGAAAGAGATGCTGAGTTACTGAAATTGTCACTTTGAACGGTTTCCTAACAAGGGGACTGTCTTTTAAAACGGCAGGGGTTACATAGTTAGCTACCTATTACATTAAAAAAAAATAAAAATTGACTGTTTTATGCAAATATATTGCATTACCTCATATAAATGAGAAGGTAAATCAGCTTTTGAAAGCCCTTCATGTTTTTTTGAGGGTGGAAAAAATGAATTCTTCTTACAAATTTGCATTTCAAGAAGTAAATAACTACTTGAAAAGGTGCAACTTCTTTTAAAGATTGCAGTTTGGTAAGCTGGAGATTTGAGAGTTAAAATGGCTTTAGAAATTTTTGAAATTCATCTTTGAATACGCTATGAACAATTGGAAACGTACTCCAATGTTCCTATAAGCCGGTTTAAAAATGGTTTATTTTTTTGTGATTGCTCTCTCTCCCTCTTCTGTTTTCTTTCCCATATTTCGATCTGTCCAGAGCAGTTGGAGTAAATTTTTAAGAGGTCTGGGAGAGGGGAGGGAGGGGAAAAAAATATCCCTAGAACCTAAGAAAACTATTGATGCTGTCAGTCCTGACTTCAGAAGAAATTATGAGATTTGGCAAGACACAATCTTCTGTATTTGTAGCCTATCTCTTTTACCAGTTGAGCAAACCTGTATCTGTCTTCTAATAATTCTTTAGCTCAGTGGGCAATATCATAACCATATTTGACAGGGTGGCAAAAATGTGTAGGATAATAAGTTACTTTAGGTTTCAAGCAAGATATTGGCTTGATAAAGAGGAGAGTCCCATGGAGGGAAAGGTGGGTAGAATTCAGACATTACTTTCTCCCAGCAGCATCATGCCTTCTTGGCTCGAACAGACTTTGATCATACTTTGTTTTACATCTTTTTCTAGGGTCACTATAAAATAATGTCACTTAAGGGGGAGGGAAAGCTGACATTATGTGTCTCTGTAGATTTTTTTTTTTCAAATTCTTCATGTTATATGATAGAACCAAAAATGGATTGTCCATATAAAAAACTTTCAGTGATTGAAATGAAATATATGAATCACTGTAGCTAGGTACATGATTCCGGATACACTTTAGTTTTTCAGGGTTTTTTTTCTTCTTGATTATCGGGTCTGCATGTGAAAGAGCGATTATGTTCTATTATGTGACTGCTACTATGCCCTCCGGCTTCTCTATGAAATAGCTAAGTAGAATTATCACTTGTTTGAAGGAGTATGAAATCCTAGATACATTCCCACATGGAATTCTCATGTTCAGTGTGTCATAGGTCTGTCTCACTTAAATTCTTATTACTAGAGATTCATTTTCTGACTGTAATGAGGTAACACATCACAAACTCATGTTTTAGTCAGTGTGATTGTGAATATAGATAGGGTGTTCAACGACCAAGATGTAGTAGTAGCATATGTCTTTTTTTTTAAATTTATAATGTACAGTAGTTGTGATAGATTTCATAAAACAGATATTGTTTCAGACCATCCACCTTCATTTGGNAACCAAGATGTAGTAGTAGCATATGTCTTTTTTTTAAATTTATAATGTACAGTAGTCGTGATAGATTTCATAAAACAGATATTGTTTCAGACCATCCACCTTCATTTGGTAAATAAAGAGAATTCTTTAAAGATACCATCTGCTCAGGCCTCATGTTTTTGAGTCCACTATCTTCTTAGTGTAGATTCATGAATCTTCTCTGATCATTAGAAGTCCTTTCTCCAACTTTCTTCAGTTTTCAATTTTAACCTTTCTTTCCCAATTGTCTTTTTTTTTTTTTTCTTCCCCCCACTGATCCATTCCCTTATGTAAAAGCAGTTAGAACTTAGGGTTAGGCATTAGTGCCCCATTTTACCTCTTTGCTCTCCCTTGTGTCTTAGGATACTATTCAAACTCTTGTCTTGTAAGAGTGAGAATCCTTAATAGGTGCATTTTAAGGAGAGGGAAAACTGTGGCCATTTATACTGCTCCTCTGATGTCTTTTTAATATCTCCTGGATTCTTCTTCATCTATTCTCCATATCACAGCTGAGTTAAATCTCTAAGCTGACTTTCTGAAAGATGGGGTGCCGGAGTTGTCCCGTGTCAGTCATGCTACGGCTGGCTCCTGTCTGCGGGAGCTCTGCCTTGCACGGTGGGGAGAGACATGCACAAGTGGAGGAGGAGTGTGAAAACCTTGCAGTTCTGCCAGAAACAGCTTGCCTCATACCCCATCCTCTTCTTCTGGTGTAAAAACCTCAGCGTCAGAGATGTTGTCCCAGACTTGACAACAACCTACAAGTATCTTGATAGGGAGCAATAGCAGAGTGTTGGGGAGTGGTTTTTCTAATAGAAAAGAGAAGCAAAGCGAGATGAAACTAATCTGGGAGCTGAAGACATGNAAGCAGAGTGGTGGGGAGTGTTTTTTTTAATAGAAAAGAGAAGCAAAGCGAGATGAAACCAATCTGGGAGCTGAAGACATGCAAACTGGTCTAAAAGGAAGCATGCTGAAACTGGCAAGCTCGTTGGATGAAGGAATGAAAATCCTGCAAGTGGTATCTTGATGATTATGAAACAAATTATTTTTCCTTGTTAAGTCCTTAATAAACTGGGGCAGGGGAAGGCATATGCAGATGTTAAATTTTGCATTAAACCTCCGAAGCCGCAATGAGTGGGAACACAGTATGTAAATTTCTCATATTACATCATGACTTGTCTCTGAATACTTGGCGTTATTTAAAACAACTTTGTTGAATTGGATGAACTTTGATCCTAATGAAGAACACTTGATCATATTAAGTGCAGACTTCAAACTGGTGTTTATCTTGAAGAAATGTTTGCAAGTAAGTATTATACGTATAGCTAAACAATCTAAAATGACCATTTTTAGTGTATTATATGTTGATATGCAAATTTCTGTTAGCCCAAGGAGTGTATTTACTGTTTTCCAAATTGTGCTGGATGTTTCAGTTTCTCTTAGCAGAAAGAAGCGTTCATGTTATGGACTTCCTTTTTCTTGCTGCTCTTTCATCACGCGGGCGTAGGTTTGGAATGAGGCTGTATAGGCTTGCCCTTAAAGGGTGCAAAGTGCTGTTAGCCTGACCCTTCCTGGTGCTGGTAGAGTGGCAAGTAATTTACTCCAAGTAATGTACCTTGGGGGCAGTCCTTGCCATAGCCTTACCTGCTGTGTGTGGTTCGCGGTGGAAAGGTAAGGTTATGTCTGTGTTTTTTGGGAGAAGGGAGTATCGTGGTTGTCTGGGGTATAACACTATCTATAATACAGTTGGTTACTGCAGCTCTGGAAATCAGATCTGTTCATGTAAATACCACTTTTTTGATGTAAGTAGACTGTATTTTATCTAAGCCAGTCAGTGTTAATATGTAAATGAAGGGTGCTTAGTTAAACTGACTCATTGGATTTACATACAAGGAATAGCAGTCGGGAAGATGTATGTCACAGATAAACCCTGCTGTGTTTTTAGGGAATGAGCCTTGGAGGAAAAGACCCTCAGCTAATCAGGATGCTGTCTGGGCAGAATGAACTAATGTATTCCGTAGATGCATTTACGTTAGGGTCTAGTTTGGATTTCCTCTACTCTTGAATTGAATCTTCCAAATGTCCCTGCTTGCTGCACTTGGCTTCCCGTTGTAGAGGGATCTCTGAGCACATGAACTGAATTCTTTTTGAGCAAAACAAAAAGAAAACATGTTCCATCTGCCCCAACTGCTGTGAACTCGGGCTATGGGAGGAGGCAAGAGCTCGTCTGACAGATGCCCTGAAATACTTGTATGGTGCAGGTCTGCTCCTAAAACCAGCTAATGGTCTGGCTCTGCTATTGGCTCTATAGATACGAGCTTGAGATTATTTTTGGACCTAGGACTTCGTGGGGCAATGGACTATCCATCGCGCTGTCTGCCTCGTTATGATGGTTATGGTGGCATTGTTAAACCTTTCAAATATGAGACTGCTGCTGCTAAGCTCATAGTGGTTAAAGTATATAGGAAGCTTTTATCTTCTTTGAAGAATTAACAGGTGAAGACATGGTGAAGAGTCCTCCGCTGTTCTTGGAAAAGAATGACTGTTGTGGGATTTAAAGACAAGAGAAACATCAGGGCTGAACTGGAATGCGTGTACTGGCTGCAGTCATGCTTGTTTGTTTGTTCAGGGTTGTTTCCGTACAGTTAAGACTTTACAAAAAGTTTGCTCTTCATAAACCGGAGTCTGGAGTGGTAATAAGTGGTTGCTCCTCTTTTTGCAGTTCAAGAGAAGTTTTACTTTTAGCCTTAAAGGTGCAGTTGAGAGAGTACCTGTTTTTTCCTGGAAGTGAACAGTATCAGTTCACCAGTCTGTAGGGAAAAAAAAAAAGTTGTGGGATGTGCTGATGGCTGTTAGCTTATGTTCATTTTTACGTTTGAATTATATATTTTGTTGCATTCCTCCAATCCTTTAGGATTTTGCCTAACTGGAGAGACTTTCCCTTCATGTGCATAGCTTGGTTTTGCATATACATCTGTTAGACTTGTTGGAGGTAACGGTGGTGGTAATTATAGTGCACCAGGATTTGAGGCCAAGCGTGCTGTGCTTCTGGTGGTATCAAAATATAGTCTATGCCTGTCAGGCACGTCATATTCGTGAACTGAAGTTGTATACGTGGTTCACTGGGTGTGAGATACACAAGAACTTTTCAAGCGCAGGTCTCTCTTGGTTTTCACTTTCTTGTGTGTTCTGGGACACGGTGGAGTCCCCTAGGGCAACTAATACATTTCTTAATATTGTAAGAACTTAAGACACTTTTAATACCTCCTTTCTCTACCATTTTTCTGTTGATCATTGATATTTATTTTTTTCCCCCTCCTCCACCCCCTCTATGGTAAACCTGATATTTTGTTGCTTTTCATAGGATGTAATTCAGGCTAACATTAGCAGGAAGGTATCCTAGTGTGGATTTTTGTCTGTAAAGTGTTCTGTGTCCGGACTGGACTATCTGTGGCTGCCTGTAGCTATGGAGAGGATTGTACTTTAATTCAAATGGTCCATATGTTCTTGTATTGTATTTGCATTTTTGCTGTGTAATGATGTTTTGCTGCCTTTAATAATTGGACAGAGCTGCCTTTAATAATTGGAGAGCAAGGCTGCCTATCACTAAAGCCACTGAAAAAGAATTACCTGTGCAGAACATATTTTTAAAAACAACACATGCAGTGGAGATTTCAGGCTTACGTGCCATGGCAGCAATAGCACAAACTGTTTCTACAGAGACTTTAATATCACTGCAGGTTTTTTTTGGTATCATTCGTATTTTTAATTTTATTTGCACTACTTAGATGTCAGAGTAATTGCTGCTTGCAAAATCAATTAAGTAAAACAAAGTTCACAGATATTACGTAGCAGTGGAATGTGGAAAAAAAACTGTTGATGGGAATAGCAAAAGAAAGAAATGCAATAGTTCTGTGTTTGTACCACCCAAGTTGTGAGTGAAATAAGCAGCCTTGTTTGGGAACTGCAGCCCTCCGAACTCCTGACATGCATGAGAGAAAGCGATGTGAGTTTGAACAGAGGGGAGGAGGAAGTTGTTAGATGATGCATCTACTGTCTGCTCTGAGGTTTCGTTTTTATTTTCCATTTACTTACTTTGAAGCCTGTTAATTCATCTTCCGATTCCTTGTACTGATAGGCTACTACCCTGTTTCTTCAGGCTTGGTTTTGTGACTTGTGTTTCGAAGTTAGACTTGAGCTTCTGGACTCTGAGGCCTGATTCTCTCATGTATAGGACTTAAAACTTTTTGCGTGACTGTATTTCTCAGCCTGGAAAAGGTTTTGTTTGTTTTGTACGTCTACCATATCTTGAGTTACCAGTGAGCTTGAATTTCTGGTGAGTATTGTTATTGTATCACTG
>RSEF01000006.1:14933358-14972326 GCA_003993805.1 Himantopus leucocephalus | reverse complement strand
TTTTTTTTTGAGTCTCTGCTGAAGGAAAGAGCAGTATAATTTTTGTGAGAGTGGTATTGCTGGGCCTTCTCAAATTACTTGTAAAGTGCTACATAATTTGAAAGCATTGTAAAATTTGAATCTGACTATATCTTTTCAAGATTAACTTGAGTTAATCACACTGGAAATTTTGTTTAACACGTTGGAAATTTTGTTTGTTTGTTTCCAAGTAACACAATTACTAAATTTCTCATCCAAGAATGTGGCACGGCAATCAATGAAAATATTTATGCCATTTTAATATATACTGTTGGAAATATGTTTATATGAACAGATAGTGATTCAAGCTGACATTGTTCTGCATCTTTTTCATCCTCTCCTGTCAAGTGCCAGAGGCTGTTAGGGTGTCCTGCCAAATGTTGTGCTTAGGCAAGGCAAATCTGGAGTTACGGAAAAATAACACCTATGTTTAGAGTTTGATAGTGGGATTCTTTTTATGGATGTTGTTTTATGACTATGTATCAACAAGAAAATGAGAATTAAGAGCACCTTTATCTTCAACTAACCTCAAAAGACCTAGTACCCTTGGTTTTATCTTGCCCTTAGAAACTTGCTGTTATCTATCTTTCATTTAGTTGTTAAACTGGATGGAGCAGGTAGACCCCTTGTGGAATGTGATTTTTCACTGTTGGTGCTGGGTGTCAGGTGGTTCGTGGGCAACAGTACTGAGCACGGTAACATCATACTGCTGAGCAGTGTTGGCCTCTGTTTTAACTTCATTTTATTTCCTGGGCCACATCTGTTCTGTTACCACATGCCACTCAGACCTTGGTGTTTTGGGTTGTTTTTTTTTCAGATGTGATTAGGGAATCTGACAAGCAGCCTATCTGAAAATGTGGTCATGTTCCCTGCGTATCTTCCTGGGATCAAAACCTTTGGGAAGAATAGGCATCCAAACCTTCTCTGTCATATTCTCAGACTTCTTTGGCTTTCATCTTTGCCCAGACATTTTGGTTGTGAGATGTAAGATCTCTTTTGTTGTTTCCCTTACATATCCAGCTTTTCTTGCACTTGTGTTGGGGCCTTCCAGGTCCTAGGGTCAGTTATCCCCAGGATCTTTACCCTACCCTGGCTGTTTGTTGTGTCCTCTTTGCTCAGCTGGTCCCCATTCTCCCCTAGTACCCTGGTTCTTCATCTACATGGCTGTCCTCTCATCCCATCTTCTTAGTTGGCAGGGTATTATTTAGAGAACTGAGTAATGTCAGAAGCAAACGTGATTGTGTTATTGCAGTGTACTGAATGCACACTACGAGACTGCATTAAAGTTGTACAGGATGGTCTAATTTGGCACTTCCTAAATAACAAGTGAATACTGAATGGAAAACCCTTCTCCTAAAGCCAGACAAAACTAATTTGCTATATATCCTCCTGTTATGAGTGTTTTACTATCCCACTACTAAATCCCAGTACCAAAGCTTGGTTTATTTTATTTTATTTATTACTTTTTCATAGTTGTAAATAAATGGAATTGGTCCAGATTCTTCAGTATGTCTGGGAGCCTTTGACAAAGCCTTGGTGTGGAAGGAAGGAGCACATTAACTGTTTATAAGATACAAAACTGGAGGAATCCTGGCCACTTGTGGAGGTAGGGAAATGACACAAAGAGATTGGTAGAGATGAAAATGAAACTGGGGAAAAAACAGATCTTCACTTGATGAAATTTCAGCTGTCACATTAGAGAGAGGGCCTCTAAACAGTCTCCCCAGCACAGTCATTCTCTATATAGAGGTAAGAAGCTAGAAAGCAGTTATGGGAAGAATTGTACCTCACGATTGATAAGGGACATCAAATTAGATTTAACCTGGCATGCACAGTGAAATTTTGGGAACCATATACAGGCAAATTGCAGTTATTTTTTTTTTCTGGGTCACCAAGCTATACATATTCACAGTATTACTTGGTTCATGACTTGTATTTCTGGGAAGAAGAGAGCTCAGGTGTGTTTGAGGGTACATGGAGAAAGAGGGGAAATGCAGTTACAAATACAAGGGAGGAACTTTTTAAAAGCATAAGGGGAAAAAAAAAAAAAGAGCGGCATTTGGATTAAAATTGTAGCTGGCTATAAGGAGGAGGAAAGTTTAAAGGATATGTTTTAGGATATGGAATTGTCCCCAGTGAAAAATATCAGAATTAAGTTATTTGTATATATAAACTGTTTTTTGAAGTGTATGTTAAAAGATGTCATTAATATCCTCTCTCAGCAGTTCTTCCACCTTCTGCCTCGCCGTATCCTGTCCCCATTCACATTTCTGTGATTTCTATGTGGAAGATTACTATGTGTCAGATTGATTCTGTAGATAAATAAAAAAAGTAAGCTGCCTTCATTGCTGGATAAGATCATACATTGGAGGAGAAAAAATAGAAAAAGGGAGATAATACTTGTATAGAACCTCTGGTTCAGTCCATAGGAAAATTAAGGCAAGGCTTAAGACAAGATCTTTGTTGAAGAACTTAAATCTTGTCCTAGGTGCTGATCTTTAATATTTCATGAGTGACTTAGCATTGTTTTCACCTGAGATCATCTTATTTGTAATGATGTAAAACATATTAACCCTTTTGCTTCCTCGAGGAAAAAAGGGAAGTATAAGCCACGTGGCTCACAGGCATTGCTGTTCCATGGAAAAGCATAAACTCAACCTGCAATTGAGGAAGAAATTGCACAATATTCTTGCAGATAGCGGAAACAGTGCCCTTTGGATGCTTTGAATTGTTGCATCATTTACATTTTGTTTCTTTGTGATGCTTTTCATAATTTTCATAAAATATACCACACTTGATGCTATTGAGAAGAAATAAAATTTATGTAAGATGAAAAGAAGTGCCTTACTGCCTGTGTGCAGCTTTTAGCCTTGACTTGTTATAAAGCTAAGAGACAATTTAACATTCGGGATGGGGAGAGAAAGGGGATTACCTAAGGGATACTGTTGTTGAGGAGAGTGTAATTTTACTGTCAGATATGCTTGGACTTATTTTTGTCAGAGTAATTTGCAGTAATCTATGGGTTATTTGTGCTCTGATTTTCTCAAAAGTACTGTGATGTGTTTCTGGAGACCTATTGTACAGTTTGAGTTAACGTATGTCTTAGACTGTACCTGCCTTACAAGTTCTGTAGCCTCCCTTGCCAGTCATAGAAGGGCGCACTGACATTTGTGGACTTGTTGGGACCACTTGCAAAGTAGACTGCTGCTCTTTAATTCTGGTGGGAATGAGCGCTCACAGCACTCACTGCTATTCTGCATGGGTAAGAGCACTATCATCCTGGTTTTCAGTTTCTCTTGTTTATAGAGGTATGGATTGGTACTTGTTGCTTTCAATATTGTTCTTNTGAATTAATTATGTCTATAGATTTATTTCAGGAAGTCTAAGAAACTATCTATATGCATACGTAAGTCATGAGAACGAATGTGATGGCTATGTATCTACATAGTACAAAATACATGTATCAATTTTAATATCGCTCTAATTTTAAATTAGCAAAAGGTCGTTGCCCTCCCCCCCTGCCCCCTTGGAAACGATGCTTTGTGGCTTAATCAGTCTGTCACTTAAATAAGGATACCATTTAAATTATTGCGGTTGTATTAAATCCCATTCATTTGTATGTTTTATGTGTTTTGTAGCCATATTTTTAAACATCTATTGCAAATACATTTTACAATCCTAGTAGAAAATTACTTTTTGTGTTTCTGTAATGATCCCCTTGAGGTTATTTTTGCATAAATCCTTTCTTCTATTTTCAGATACAGATCTGTTTAACAGTAGAGAAAAAGCATTTGTAGCAAAAAATGTAAATTAATTTTTTTATATTAAACCCTCTGTGGGACCTAATTTCTGAAATATGATGATCAGAGGCACTCTTTTTTTTGAGGAACTAGTAATTTGTATATTTTATTATAATTACAAATTTCTTTTTATAACAAAAATACGCAGCTGCTATCAGTTCTTTTACAGTGTTCATTGTAGACGTCTGAAGAGGAATATTTTCTGTATAGCTTATAAATTTGTCATGGACAATTTTCTGTTAAGCATAATAATGTATTCCTTGAGTACTTATACCTCAGAGGAGCCTGAATAGACATTTGTTGCAATTTCTATTAAATTTTAGTGGTTCTGTTTTAATGTATTTCATTTGACTTACTGTATAGTTCTCTCCTCTGCTCTTCTTTTTATCTGTATTGAGACATCACAGGAAGTTCTTATTAAACTTTGGCAAAAAATTGATTCTTGAAATTTTATTGAATTTGAGTACATTTTCATCTGTATTCCGTAATTTCATGCATTTTTGTTACGGAACGTAACTTACCAACAAATGCTGCTTTGTGGTAAGTTTGCCAGTCAATATCTCTGACTTAATGGCTTCAGATAAGGTCGAAAGGAACTGATACTAGTTTTTACTTTAAAATATTGGAAATATTAATGTTTTGATGCTTTCTAAGTTACGTGTAGAGTCTCAGGAACAGGATAAAGTGGCATTCCTCTGACCAATTTACTTTTGCATGTCACCATAATGCTATGCTATCCTTCCCAGGTTGGAGGAGAAGTCTGAATTCTGATAATTGGTCAACTTCACTCATTGTTTAGTTGAACATTAGCCATTCTCTAAGTTTAAGGAATTGATATAACTTAACATATAAGTTAAAGACTGTTTTTATTAGGAGGAATGCTGTTCTCAGTGATCTTATTAGTATATGCCAGCATTAATTTATTTTAAAGAGAGAGGTTGTAATGGAGAATTTTTATCTGCTTTAGTAAGAAGTTACTTGGATTATTATTTGTGTTGGTTGGCTTTAAAAGTTTGTATGCAGTGCAGTATTTTTAAATGTTTTCAATGTCTGAGTATTTCTACATGTTTGATTCCGGATCCTACTACTTCCTCAATTGTAACTTCTTAGTGAATTGTCATGTCTTTTTTTTGGCCTGGACATAATGATTTTAGGATTTGGTTTTTATAAATAGAGGGCGTTTTCTTATGGAATATAAGTCAAAACTTCCTCCTTCACTTCCTTTGGTCCATAATTACTTCATTGTGAACTATCACAAAGTCCATTACTCAAGGTAAATTGTTGTAGGGCTTCTCAGAAGGAGGGTAACCTGTGGCAAACTTTCTAAGAACCCTTTACAAGATCCACTTTTTTCCCTAACCTATTTATTAAAAGGGTAACATGAAAACAAGGACCGCAATACTTGCCTGTATCTTAGATGCCTGTCTTGCAAGAAACATTTTTCATAACAAAGGTAATTAATATTTTAGAATGTAACATGCTTCATCCAGTGCACCCACTGGCCTCCTGGATATAACTAATACAGATGAACCTGGAGAACCAGGTCAGAAGGGGCTCATGAGGGCTCAATCAGTAAAGCACAGAAATACCATTAAGCAGTGATAGAATGCCTTCACAAAAAACCTCATTTAATCTGTATAGGTTTTGGAAACACAGAAAATACTACCAAAAGACAAGCCTGGGAATGTTCCACTGTATACTGCATCAGTAATCTCATGAAGACATATTTAGGAAAGTTAGTATTGGATGAGCATTTTAGTTTTTCTGTGCACTAAGTTAAATGAAAATGGTGAGTTGCTCTAAATTCTGAAAGAGAACCTCTGAAGGTGTTCCACACTTAGAATTTTCTGAGCACTTCCTTTGTATTAGATTTGATTCTTCAGCTCTGATTGCTCGCTAATATTCTTTGTAGTCCATGTTTCTAATTGATAAAAATATCATGGATTTGACATGCATTGTTATTCACAGTTGAATTCACTCCTAGGATGGCATTAACAGCATGCCCGTTTTCTGAGAAACATGTCTTTTCCTTTAAATGCTGGTGTGCTTTAAAGGAGGAAAACTGGAAAATGGAAGGCAGATGTCCACTGTGATGTATTGCTGGCCTGGTACCAAGAGATGCTGAGTGTCTCGTGTCAAGGCATTGTATACATCACAGAATCAGTCCCCTAGCTGATCAGAGTGAGACATAATACATCACTTGCATGAGAAGATTGAACTACTTCTGTTGGTATGGGATAGAATGTTTTTCTGGTGTGCTGTCGAAACACTGTATTCTGCTGTGTAGTGTTTTGAAAATACTGTACGTCTGTCCGGACCGTTTAGATTTGTGCATGTGAACTTGTATACAGTTTAAATGCATGTAGTATTCCATTTTCTAGTAAAGTTACCAGAGGAGTAAAAGAAAAATTTGCTGGGCCTATTCTTCACTTAGCTTTTTATTTTTAACAAATGAAAAATACGTAGAGCAGTTGTCATTTGTTAAAGTGTAGCAGAAAGAGCGAAACAGGCCAGTGGATGCTTCATCAAGAACGCTCATTCAGAATGATGAATGTGGCTAAACACACATTTGTTCGTAAAACTTGCAGAGTGGATGAGCATCATTAAGCATGAGGAATAGGTGCAGCACGCTGAGAAGAGAGTGGAGCAAACAGATGTTGTGAATTTTCGCAGACATCCTTCATCCACCAGTCCATCATTAATATGGTTGAAGGTGATCCTTTCTTTTTATTTAATAAGCACAAACAAAGTGTGTGTACTATAATACTGCTGAACACACTTTTTGCAGAGGGAGTAGGGTTTAGATAGAGGGCTACTGAAATGCAGTTAGATTTCATGTTTACGCACGGTGATAGCACGTTCACCTCATGAGCTTGCACGTATGGTTTGACCTGGCTACTTTCTTTCCTCTCTGAGTGCCTTTAAGTTTCCCAATAGAAAGGTCTGAACGTGCAAAGAACGCACTGAAAATCCATTTGATCTGTGGAATTAGCCTTTTTGATCGTTTAAGTGCTAACGCTAATTTGTTGCTTCTCTGTTCGTGTGAGAAAATTGCTTTATATATTGTCATATTTCCAGGAATTTCTTAAATTTTCAGTATTGGATGTTAATTGCAACGTATGTCTCTGCATCAGTTTTTAAATCCTGGTGTCCAAAAGGTTTGTAGGAGTGCATTTTATCTTTACCATACTTCTTTAAAGTTCTTCTGATCTCTTTCATACTTCCTTCTGCAATGCTGAACTGTTACATTAAAGTATCTTTTAAGTCTACTTTTACAAGTACCTAGCAGTATTCTTTTCATGATGGAGAGCTGCTTTTGTGGTGGTCATCTACATCTATAAAATGCTTATTCTTAAGTTATCAAAGGTTTTTTTATGTACTAGTTCACATTAATTACTAGCCATTTATGCAAAAATAAGCGCAGCCTTTCACAGCAATAGATGTGCTCTTATAAACAAAATGGTGCTTAAAGGTTTTCCTGTGTATTTGCACAAGCTAGGCATCGCCTCCACTCCTGAAGTTCCTGCTGGCTTCCTGGGAATTTTCTAATGGGTGCTTAGCCTTGCACAATAAGTGTGTTCAAACTATTCACATGTGTGGATTTATGCAAGTACAGAAATTTGTTTACAGAACTACAGCTTAACTGAAAGGTACAGGAAGACGACCTTGAAACAAGCTGAGAAGAGAGCAAAAATATGGGCAAACGTGATTGTGAAGTACCATAACCGTGAGAGGTGATACAGTGATCAGTCATATGTTTCTCTGTGTGAAGGCATACTTCCCCTCTATAGACATGTCCCAGAATGGAAATGATCCTCTTTAATGTAAATTAATAGTAAGTCAAGCAATCCTAATTATCTCTCCGCAGAGTAGAAGGAGAGGGGGAGAAAAACAATAACTTGATAGTGCCACTTACTCCAATTTGTTCATCTCCATGTTTTGTAATATTAATTATAATTTTCTTTGTTAAATTTTTGATGGCTTTTGAAGTGTTAGTGAAGATGTTGCATAGAAATATTATTATGGAATGTTATGCCAACCGTGTTAAATTCTTCTCATTAGGGAGAAAATGAACAATCTTTCATATCTTTTCTGAGTTTAATACAAATAGGTGATTTGTACCAGAGGCAAGGTCTTTAGCAAGAAATCCCAAGAGCCCTTTTTGGTTCTGCAGACTTTTGAATTTTGCAATATTAGAACTTCTAAACCCACTTTCATTTCTTCCTCCCCCGTTTTTATTTTGCAAACTTTTTCTTTTGCAAGGTACACAGGGTTTGATTTTAATTTTTTTTTTTCATTGCTTAGTTATGAAACACCTATCATAGATTCTTCTTACCCTGAAGATTTTTATCATTAAAGAGAGATCAGCTGGTGTCCTTGTTAATATTATACCTTTTTGTGCTTTGATTTCAAGGAACCGTTATTGCCTAGTCAGATTGCTGGGCTAAGCCAGTTGTTGTGCTTAATTGCTTTCCTGAAAAGAAACTTTCACCGTGGTAGTGCGCTGTGCTTGTGGCCACTTCTGCCAGCATATTTTTAGTCTCCTGGCTGGGAAGGACGTACAAACTGATCTTTTATATCTGGAGAGAAGGAATGCTTGTAGGCTTGGGGGCTGGTGGGTATTCTTCTTGAATACCAGCCTGTGTTAGTGACCTGAGTGAAGTGTCATGGGTTTTGAATTATGACCTATTTCTAAAAGTTTGCTTTAATAGGCAAAACCTTTGGCAAGTTGAGAACATAGGCCTGTTGTTACAGGCTGCGCATGAATGTGAACTTAGGGCTAGAGAAAGAGCCCAACAGGCTAAGTAGAGGCAATACCGATATACTGAATATATATTATTCACTGACAGTGGTAATATGCAAGATTATTTTTTATTCTGTGTACCATTTTAGGAGACTTAAGTAAAGAAGGGTTTTGTGGTTAAAAGTCAGGGCGCAAGAATTCATTCAAGACAATGTAGATATTCTTGCTGTCTCTCTCAAACTAAATGACTAGGAGGAACTGAACTGTAGTGGCTCAGGTTAATAAATTTGCTTTAAGTGGGTTTTGGAATATTATTGGGCCAATTGACAGCATTTTTGTTCTGATGTTTTGCAAATCATTTATCCTGTCATGGGTGAGTGTCCAATGGTGAGGGGCACCTCTGCTCAGACATTCCTGTGATTCCCCTGCCTTTAAATGTTAATACTCTAAATGGAATTTAAAATCAAATATATAGGTAAAAATTTTCACAAGGTCTCCTCTGAAAGCATACGTCCATATAAATTCAGTACTATATAACTGTATGAGTATATTTTTATACAAAATATTTTAAAGATGGAACACATTCTTTCTGCTGTGCTGCCTCTTGTGCTTTTCCAAAAGCATCTAGCAAGCCACCTCATTTTTACCTCTTCAAATTTCCTTTCGAAATTCTTCTGATACATAGTGCATACAAGACTTGACAGGGGGCTATTGTTGTGGTGTTGTGTAATTTACTTTTGCTCTCCCATCTTCCTTTTCTCATTGTTTTTCTCCTGTTTCACAGCTGCACTTCTAAGCTTTTTATTCCACATGAAATATTTGTTTGTTCTGACTGAGACAGTAAATTAATAAGCAGTAATCTGATGAGCAGTGCCACCTTACATAGTCCTTACCATTTGTTCCTACACTTCCATTGACCATCGAACACTTCAGTTGTTTCGTTCTCATTATAGTTGGGCCTGAATGGTGGACCAGATCAGAAATGGACCCATGTCAAAAACGATCTAAGAAAAAAAGGATTCTTAGTCGACTCTTTTCTCTGTTGCTGCTTATCCTGCCACTCCACAAGCAGTTGTTCCAATTGAAGGGTTGGTGTGGAGGAATGAACAAGCAGCTGAAGCTGAAGGTAGTGGGCCTGTAAGTCTTCCTCAAACTACACTGTGAACCTCCTAGGCAGAACTATCTAAATGCTACTTCCACAAATTCATGTCTTCAATACTCTACGATTTTGCAGAATAGTCATTTGTCTGTTACAGATCTTCCAAAGGGGACAGCCTTCTGTGCACAACTGAAAAGGATATTTAGCAATGTTGCTTTAATCATAATCTCTTTTCCAAGTAGACTTAATCTTAAAAAACCCCCATGCTTTATAGTCAATAATGAGTTCCCAGTTTCAGTGTAAATCAGATGTATCTCTTACCGTGTTGTGCCTCTCAGCCTCAGTCAGTGCATCGTTTTCATCTGCTAAACTGTTTGGAAACATATGCTGGGTGGACAGTAAGCAAAAATGTTTTCAGGATGCATCTTGATGTGCTGATCCATTCAATTTTATAGTCTCTGTAAGAAAAGCAGTCTGTAGTTCATTCCTTGTTGAGAAACGTACAATAGAATCTTCATAAACTGAGAAACCTGTAAGGAAGTAAAATTGGCAATTATTTTAGATGTTACGCGGGGCTCACGTGCAGTAGTTTTAGTTGGAATTTATTAGTTGCACATGAATGGAAGTGTCTATGTCAAATTAGGATGTTTTCTGAGATATTGCATTCTGTATTGCCCTAATTCTATCCCATAATGTTTTTCCTAATGTTTGTTGTGTATTTGTTTTTTGGAGCTTAAATTTATGATTGGATTAATTTTGATTGGCTTTAGGGTTTGTGATACAGAGAGAAGAATACAATTCTTGAATTCTATCAAAGTTAATACCAAACTACCACACGGAAACAGTTCTTCAATAAATTTTAAGTACTGAAATAACATACAAATAAGAGCTCCTTGAATACTCTGAGGTGTAAGTATGCCTGTCAAGGCTAAATCCTTTTACTGATAGATTAACGGTTCCCCTAGTAGCCTGAACCTTTATCAGTAATGTGCAAATTTACAAGGAAATGATTGGATCAGTAGCCTGTATAGGTTGACACCAGTCTGAACATTGCATGCCAGCTCCATCATTTGTGATACAAAACGATGTGTGTGCATGCGTAGAGATAATCTTCCTTCATGTGGGTATTGTGTATGTTCCAGCAGCTTTCTCTTTAGTTAATGGGGTGAGTGCTGGCATGTGTGCCTGCGCTGATACTAAGCTAGGGGAATTACGTGCAAATTGTGGTGACAGTGGATCACATCTTTCCCAGCCTGACGAAAACACTAGCATGGAAGTTTCAATTCCTAATTCTAGAGCTGTTATTTTTACCCCACAGGGAAGGTATCTAAAATTTCTATGCAGGATTCTTTTCTTTTTGTTAAGAGGGGAATAATGATACTGTCTGACTTGAGAAGAGGTAAGAGAGGACAGATATATTAACTAACCTTAACTAATAGGGGCCACAAAGTGTTGTGTAAATGCAGGCGAGAAGATTACTGTTTAGTAATAAGAAAACCTTTCAAAGTATGGTAAAGGGAATCGAGGATATGCACTGTTTCTCTTTCAAAATCAGTATCAGGATATTTGGAGGACAGGCTATCACTATTATGTTAAATTGTGCTACCTACAACATAAGCTTCTGTCTTTGCTAAAGCTGCCAGTTTTTATAAACAACTGAAGACAGAAAGGGTTTACTAAGAATAATGTTGAAGCCCAAAAGAATCCTGCAGCCTATAAATCTTAATAGAGGTTCTAAGATTCCAATGGGCTGCATGTGTCTCTTTTACCCAGCCTCACTCCATCTTGGCTCCCCTGTGATGACTGCAATTTTCTTGAAACAGAGGCGCGGTGACTTGAATTTACTTGTGGCACTATTTGCCTACAAACAGGAATACATGCATATAACCTATGCAAATCAATAAAAGCATGTCAAGACCCCTTAGATCGCAGTACTCTGCTAAAATGCAATTTATCATGCTGCAAATGAGAGTAAGAGACTAGGTAACAAATAGTGTCTGATCATTTAACTAGCACCTGTTGTCATGCATTTGAAAACTGCATTTTTCATTTGACGTACAGTAAATTGCATTTTCATATATATTGAATGGAAGGGGGGACTTGGGGATGTACATATGCAGGATTTTATGAACAATGGAAGTTTTACAGCTGCTTGCTTGAGGAGGTCATATTGGAGTCTAAAAATCTATTTGTTCTGTTGTTGGGAATGCAAAATGTCTCCAGCTATTTAGAGAGGGAAAATACAAAAAGAAAAGTTTCAGTGCTAATTCATAGCATTGATAAACGTATAATTACTAAAAAAATGTTTTAAAAAATCTAAATCAGGCCACAGTTGTTTTTATTTATTCTAAGAATGTGCCGGGGGCGGGAGGGAAACTTCTTTTGTGAAGCACCTTTTTTATTTCTTTTGTGGACACTTTCTTCCCCACTGCACCCCCTTCTTTAAGACTTTTCTAACTGCTTTTTTTTTTAATTGGGGGTTTTATGATTGATTGCAAACAATAACTTCAGATGTGTATTTCTAAGGGAGACCGCTACTGAGTTTGGAGATCTGTTGGCTGGTATAAAANATACTAGCATGCAAAGGTAAGAGACGGATTTCAGTCTTGAAGCATATCACTTTACAGAATACCTACAAAATTTGTTGGCTGGTATAAAACTTGTTGTTTTTGCTGAGATGAAGCCAGTTATGGTTTGTGGTGGATCTTTTACCTCATTAAGACGTGGTCTTGGAGACGGAGGGAAAGTATGTATGGCAATTCCAGGGCAATAAAGGTCTTTTCCCCTGGACTAAGGACTTTGCAAATGCTCATGGATTTTGCTGCCACAGTTGCAGTAAACTAACCTTTGGAGCATTTTCCCTACATATTTCTGTGTATTCAATGATATGTAGTTCAGTTCCTGAACTTACTGGACATGCTCATGTAGGTATCATAGATTTGTTCAGCATGGAAAATATTATCTCTTTGTTTTACCCAGTACGTGGGCCATTTCTTATGCCTTTGTCTTGCGCTGTTGTTGTCTGTGCATTAAGGAATTTTAGTTTCTTGGAAAACCAGTGTGGGCGTGTTTTTTAGGTTCATGTGACCTATTAAATAGGGCTGCTTGAGAGTTTCACTCAGGTTTTTCATAAATTATAAATTACCTTTTCATATTGCCTGTCCAAATGAGAGATTCAGGAGACTTCACTTGCTCAATATTTGTGGCAGATTAATTAAACTTCTTTTATGTTATAAGCACATGATGCAAATCCTACAAAGATCCTGAACTTTTACTGTCCTGCCATTTTCACACTAGTACTAGTATCCACTATGTTAACTAATTACTATAGATTAAGGGTTTTTTTTTCATCCAGTCTGAATGTTAGAGTAGTGCTGGCTACATAAATAGGTTTCTGAAGTCTATGAGCTGTTTTATATGTCCTAGAATATTTGTGAATTTCGTCTGTAAGTTGCAAATTTGAAAACAAACAACTGAAAAAAAAAATCCTTCTCTTTGTCTCCTGCAAGGAGAAATGTATACACAAGAATGTTTTTCATAATATTATGTTTTAAGGATTTGGTGTGCTGTAATCAGACTGAAGACTTCCCCTTAACGTCCATTAAAAAAAAAAAAAGCCTATTTGTAGATTTCACTGATGTATATCCTTTTTTGTAAAAATGCATTCATTAGTAGAAAAAAGAGATTATCTCCTTACTGATACAAATGCAGAAACTTGAATAGTCCTTGGAGGTTTTAGTGTATGGACAATTTTTAGTAACAGAAGTAGAAGTGACTGAATTTTGGTAAGTTAGTTGTAAATGCTTATTTGAGAGAAACCCTTTTAATGCTTATTCACAGCAAAGGAAATGCACGCAGCGTAAAGACGAACTGGTTTGCAGTGTTTCAGCTTGATTTTACTAGCAATGAAATGTAAATTGTGTTATGGTGCAGAAAACTATGCCAAGTCATGGGTTTTATTTCAGATCATTAGTATGATGAGCATGTTGTGTTTATGTGAACAAAACTCTGATGAACACTAATCTGAATGGCTACTTAGTAATCTCAATCAGTTTGTAATTATTGTTTGGCAACAAAAATACCAGTTTCGTCCAATAAAACTGGCAGACTTGTGTAATTCTTTTCCTTTTAGATTCTCGCCTTAGCGTCGTGTGGTAGTACAATTATTCAGCTTTTACTTTTCTAACTTTAACGTCCCAGTGGGTTGACCCCAGACTATGGGGGTCTAGAGCAGTTACTGTTAAACAGCTTGCTTCTGTAAATGGCGGTCTTTAAGGAGGGCAGAGTCTCTTAAGGGCGTGGAAAAGACATGTTTTTTAAATATCGTACTGGAAGTGTGTGGGTTTTTTTTTTTTTTGGAGGTNCTTTTCTAACTTTAACGTCCCAGTGGGTTGACCCCAGACGATGGGAGAACGTACATTGGAACCGCCCTTTGCACACACTGGGGCACACGTACCTGCTTGAAATAAACCCCCCCAATTTCGGGTGGCGTGGGGGCGCTCCAGAAATGAACGCTTATATTTAAAAATGTAATTTAAAAGTCTAGAGCAGTTACTGTTGAACAGCTTGCTTCTGTAAATGGCGGTCTTTAAGGAAGGCAGAGTCTCTTAAGTGCGTGGAAGAGACATGTTTTTTAAATATCGTACTGGAAGTGTGTGGTTTTTTTTTTTTTTTTTNCTGCTTTCTTTCGGAAGATGTGGAAAGACCCCTCGGGAGCCCCGGCTAAACCCGTGCCTACCTGAGGCCGGTCCAGCAGCGGCGGCGGGGTGAGGAGTGGTGCCCGCAGGGGCGTTTTGGGGTTCTGGGTTTATTTCAGCTGCCACCGCCGGCGGGCGATCAGGTTCTCCTGAGGGCAACCGGTGCCGGTGCAGGCCGGGGGCGGGTTGTGCTGTGATGGCGGCTGTCCCTCCTTAGGCCTCTGCCCGCCCGAGGGCGGCTGCCGGGAGCGCTGAGGTAACTCAGCCGCCGGCGGGAAAAGGCGGCGGCAGATCCCCTGCGGGCGGGCAGGGACGGCAGCAGCTCGGGGCTCTTTCGCATGCCTTAATACACAGAAGTGGGGAAAAGTGTGAATTTCTTCTGAAGGCTCATCGCTTCCCCTCTTTTGAGGCCACACCTGCACGTGAGGAGAGAGTAATAGCAGTGGAGAACACTGAGGAGTCGGTGCACTCCTCCTCTGGCTTGAAAGGTGACAGTTCTTCTTGCCCTGGGGATATTGGGGGTAGGAGGAGGCCCTTGGGAATCCTGGATTTTGCACGTTTAAACTTCGTGTCAGTTTCAGGAGGAATGGATGATGTTTTCAGGAAGACTGCCACGAGCTTGCATGGAGGCCCCAAGGAATTGTTGTGTTCTGCACCTCTCTACATTCAATGTTGTATTTCTTTTTCCCGCCTATGCTTAGCATTCAAAACTTGGATAAAACACAGCAGAGACTATTGCCCTGTTAGAAGAAGGTCTGAAACTATTACTTGGTATGTGACAGTGCCGTTCTGGTAAGTTACTGGCCATGTACTTCACCAGAGTTGTAGAAAGGTCACGGTCCGCCTACACCAAAAGATCAAAATCCAGTCTGAAGCAGCTGACACAAGGTGGGCTCTATAGGAGGCCACCGAGGAAGTCAGAGGATAAATGCATGTCAAATTGCAAAGGTGTAAAAATATTGAAATGGGGTTTCTGTGCTCTGTTCACCAAGAGCGAAATAGGCAAGTAATTTTTTTTTTTTTCATTCTTATGGGAGGGTTTTTTCATTCCAAATGGTTGAGTATGATTTGGTATTATTACTTGCTGATAAAACTCCTTTTTTGTAGGTTTAAGTTGCAGTCTGATCTATTTTCTTGTGTCTAGAATACATTCAAATGGTTTTAAAATGAGAAATATGCCAACTAGGATTGTTTTGGTGCAAGGGTTTCCATTTAGTTAGTGGAGAGAAAGAGAGAGAATTTTTTAAATAAAGCATCTTTGAATTGCTTGCAGAGGGAATGGAAAACACATATTTTAAATATTTTGACGTAGGAGGTCAGATGGAAAGTGTTTCATTTTATTGTTTCAATGTTTCATATTTATTTTCTATCCGTGCAGTCTGCCCCATTTTAAAACTTCTGTAAAAAGTAATAGTTCTTGCAGCTAGCCCCTACGACATTCATTTGTAATACCGAGCAAATGCTGTGACTTTGCCAGCTGTGCTTCTTTTTAGTGTAGAAGGCCCCAAACTATTCTTGATACTTGTTCTGAAGATAAATTAGTAGCTTCTAAATAATGCAGTGAACCCTAATTCTCTTTGATTAGTAGCGAGTTAGATGATAGCGACCCATTGAAATTGGTCATCAGCATAAATAATGAGTGAATGAACTGATAAAATGCAAAGTCACCGGCCATCATAAATCAAATGAAATCCACTTTCTCTGGAAGTCACTGAAATTAGAAGTCCATGCTCCTATTAATTATTTTGCCTTCTGAAGACGACAGTGTTATAAATCAGCCTTGAAAGGCACTTCACTTAGGAAGCTGAAAGAGTAAGACTGCCTGCAAATTGTTTTGTATACGCACCTAATTGTTTCTTAAGTAACCCACCTTTTGTAGTATGACTGCTGAAAAGCAGAAAGTGCACCCAAAAGTGTAGATTAATGAAAGCAGCAGATATTTCCTTAAGAAAATTATTTGCTCAGAATAATAGCTGTGCCTTTCGCATTGGTCAGTCTGAAGCCGAAGCTACTGTTCTTGTTAGGCAGGGTTCCTCCAGTCAATTTGGGCTTTAGATGATTCTCATTTATTAGCTAGATATAATTACATGGCAATAAGAAGCTTGTTAATAAAAAGTCTGGAGCAAGAAAAAAATGGGCATGCAGACTAGTTTAGTTCAAAATTGCGCTGTGCATTTGTCTAAACAACATACTGCAAGAATTTGGAATGGCCGGTAAATGTTTCTTGCAGAAAATGTATACATATTTCTGTACTAGTTTATATATGTCTATACCTTTATGTGTGTGTATATTTATATATGAAGACATACATATGGTTTTTTTTTTCAAAAAAAAGACCATGCTTTCTCTGAAGGAATTGAACGCTCCTTGCACAGTATCTTATTTTTTCTTTGTGGTGCAGGAACTTCCTTGTGTGTATCATCTGATTATCCCCAAAATGTGTCTTCATTCATATCACCAGTCATTTATTTAATGGAATACAAGCAGACCTGCTTGGAATCAGAGAGAAGGTGAATGGTCACAGAGCTTTCCCTGGAAAATGTAGAACAATGGCATTACTGTCTAGGATGTTAGTTTTTTTTATTTCCAGCTTTTCATGTCTTCTCTGATCTAAACTGATTCTAGATGTTAAGGCGATGGGGAAAACCCATTATAATAGATAGGTGAGGAAGACTGAAAGGAAAAGGTTAAAAGAAGGATAGAACTATACACAACAGAGAAAAACAGGGAGAAGAATGTGTATGTATTTAAGAAAATACATATAAATGATACAGTGTAGTAAAAGGTTAAATTCAGTACCAGGCTCTTACCTCATGTACGCTTATCTGATTTTGTGTCAATACTTGATCTGTGTACTAGAGAACCAATTATAGAGAGAGCAAGATAGATAAATATGTATTCTGCAGGACTTCTGCCTCTTTGCACAAAAGTTGTGACTTCGTGTTACTTTCTACTAAGGCATCATAAAACATATGCTATGATTACTTATGCCTGTACAACTCTCTCTTTACTTGTACATATTATCTGTGGAAAAACTGGATGGGGAAATAGAGTTAAACATTTCCCCAGTTTCCCATAAATGGTTTGGCACTCCTGGAATATGAAAATCATTTAAACTGCAGTATTCGACATGCTTCTCTTCTGACTATTTATTTATTTATTTATTTGTATATACACCTATATGGTGTACCATGTTTTTTGTTCCTTTTTAAAAAAAGGTGTCAGTTTCAATGGTAATTTTCATTTGCAGTTCAGCCTGGTGGATCTTCCCTTATGCATAGACCTAATAACTAGATAGGGTCTTGTTCAGTTTTTAGCTGTTTGTGTGCATTGAGAGAGCACCAAAATGCAAGGCAATGAAACTGGACTTTGCACTTCTGAAAATACCTGTCTGTCCATACTCCTGAAAATTAGACTTTCTCATGTTATATTTGCACATTAATTCTCATTTCAAAGGCATTATTAATAAAAACTTCTAATTAATTGATACAACTTAAAATGCTAGAATATTCCTCATTCCAGGAATTTGTTGAATTCTGAAACTTTGTACAAATAAGACTAAGAGTTCCTGTAGACCAGACCTGGTTGGCTAATAGACAGGACTGCCTTAGGGATTTGCAAATGCTTACTCAATTTAAGATCTAAACACATTTAAAGGTTTGTTTGTCATATGGTAGTGCTTTAATTTGTGGTGCCTTGTAACTTGTATGCTTGTTGAGACATACCTTCAATGCCATGGATCAACTGTGAAGCTCTGCATTTCCACTCCATTCCAAAGTATACAGTTAACAGCATTTCCACCCCCCAAAATTGCAAGAGATTAAAGCAGGCACTTACAGTTGTTGGAAACAGCAGTGCCATTGAATTACTGGTACAAAGAAAGTAATATTACTCTTCCCAAAAGTTTTGAGCCATGTGAGCTGTGGAGGCTCTAAAGAGAATAAATCCTTGTCTTTGAATTAAAAAACGTGGAGGAGAACAATCTGCATGAAGTCACCAGATTTTTCAAAGAATTTCTGTCTCCTCTCATGGAAATTAGAAACAGTTTTCACTGTTCTCAACCAAAACAAAATAAATTGGGTGAAGTATGGAAAAATGAAGTTATTAGCAGGTATAGTAAAAACTTGTTTATCTACTGACACAAGTAATGTTTTTAAGTGGTTATTGTATGCAGTGTTTGCTTAAGTACGTTACCCATTGCTAAATGAAAGAGAATGCTTTTAGAATCTGGATCAGTCGCAATTCAGGTCGTTTATGAATTTGTATGCAAACTCTGCTAGTGGGCAAGGTTATCTTTGAGATTTGAGCTTGCTTTGTTATGGTTTAAGAAACCCACAACAACTTATTGTCGTTTAGACAATTATTCTATCACCTGATGACCCCTCCCCACCCAGGAAGGGGAACTGGGAAAAAACAAGAAAACCTGAGAGTTGAAATATAAACAGATTTAATAGAATAAGACCAAATAATTAACATTAATAATACTAAAGAACCAGTCTTCGTGCCAATACCAATATAAAATACACAAAGATTATGCTCAGCCAATTCTATCAGTAGGAAGCTGTGTAGTCCCAGCAGTGAACAGCAAATGTTGGAGACTGCGAGTGCTAGGGCTCGGGAGGAAGAGGGTCCGGCACTGGGGCAAGACATTCTCAGGATGGCAGCCATCATAGAAGAGAGAGAACTTCTCAGCAAACTTTCTAATTTATATTGAATGTGACATTCATGGTATGAAATAGTCCTGTTGGCCATCTTGGGTCAAGTGCCCAGGTCTTGCTGCTCCTCATCCCTGTACCTGGCAAGCTCGAAAACACTGAGACCCTGAAACCCACACACCATAGCTGGCTATAAAGTAAATATTTTCACAAATTCAGACACTAAGGTCTTCTAAAAGTGAAGTTTCCCCAAACATTAGAAGAGAAATTTGTCCTGTGTCACTCAAACCAAGACACAGTTTTATCATCCAATATGTTTCTGTGATGATTACTTATAAGCTAGTGATGACACAAGGCTGTTAGAGCATAAAAAAGTTCTTTGTTGAGAAAATGCAAGCAACTGTACATGAGCAATTACTGTGGTAATTGACTTACTTATTTTAAAAATAAACATAAGTTGCATTACATTTGCTTGGACAAAGATATTTGATTTGTATGTCAGTACTAATTAGCAATGGATGAGTGTAGGGAGCAGTCCAGTAACTGGTTGAAAATGTCAGTCCCAAGGCATCATTGTAGATACACCTCTTTCACATCTTTCCTGAAGTGGTCTGGTGTCAGTGTTTCTTATATTTGATTGTCGGTGTCATTATTTTTGAGTGCAGTGGCCTGCTATGAAGGAGATTTCCCTTTAGTTAGATGTACCTTAGATGAACTTGTGTTTGTATTTTACACACTTGTATGTAAGTTAACAATCAAAAGAAGCAAAGTTGTGTGTCTACTGAAAAAGTGTTAGACTCCATGCTGCTTTAGAACATACCTTATTTTCATTGCATTGATCCGCTTAACAAGTCCTATATGTCCTATATGGTATTTGATAGAGGGTGATACAGAAAAATCTGACTTGTTTCTGATTAGGAAAGAGATGATCCTCAGAAGTAAATTGCTGTTTTATGCTTTCATACAAGATGATGAATTTGATTCCCTTACTAACTTCAAGAACAGTTGCTTAAACTGTGTAGTGGTTTTCGTCGCAAGGCAAATTCGATAAATGTTTTAGTTCCATTGTGGTCTCTGTAAGAGAAAGGCAATGTAAAGAGAAGTCTTGAAGATGGCAAGACCTACCGCAACTCTTCAGGTCAACAACAGTAAATGTTGACTGAGAGGGGAAAAGAATTTTTTTCCTAACTATAGGAGTAAGCTTAAGTAAGCAATTAAGGAATTTCCTGACTATGGGAGTAAGATTTCGCTGTAAGGCTTCCCAAGGAGACACTGACAAATAAGTAAAGCGGAATCTACTGGAAAGGTTTTAATAGTTGTATTGAAAAGAGAATATCCAAGTTTGGACACTGTGGAAGTATCTGATGACAGTATTACTAACTAGTCTGGGACGCGAACGGCTAACAGTGCTAATCTTCTTCACGTTCCAATAGTAAGTGACACTGAACCACGAAGTACTTGAAAAAGAACTCATGCTGTAGCAGAAGAGCCCTCAGGGTGTAATGCAAAAGACAGTCAGTTGTTTGACTTAATGTTTAATTCTGGCCATAATAATTAATCTCTAGATTAAATGTCTACTTACTGACTTTTAAAAGTGTCTATAATATGGAAGCGTGATCTTCCCTACTCAGCTTTTTGAGATGCCTGGTTTTAAGAAATGTATAGAAACTTTGGTTTATTGCCTGGGGTATAATTTATTTGAAAGAGATGTGTTTGAACGCTTGTGGATTAGAGATTGAAAACAAATAGCCATTGGCTACACTTTCATGGTGTGTATTTGATTGCACAGCCATTCTAGCAAAAACAATGTTGTATCTCTACAAATAGTATGTAACCCTGACGATCAACAGAAGTGACCATTTTAAGACTGGTCCCCAAGCCAAGTGGAAAGGCTGAAAACCCTGAGTGGTGTAGGCAAACCAAGAGAAAAACGTTGACCTGCATTCTTCTTGTATCGGCTGTTCTAATGCCATCTTGTGCCTATTAACGGAATTACTAAGATTTGTTTCCACCTTGGCGCCATGGGTGGAACATGTACGTGGAACAACATGGTAAGGAAATGAAAAAGACTGAGTGTATCCAGTTCTGAGACTTAGAAAAGGCTTTGATTATTATCTGCTGTAATATCTTGTACTGTTGTGGGCTGTTTGTGGTTGATGTGCTTTGTTAGTCCTTAAAGTACTAACAAGCTTTAAGGATCTCAAAACTTGTTGCAAATTGCATCAGGGACAGAGCGTGAAATAAAACTGGTGTTTGTTGAGTCTGCACTGTGTTCTGTTTGTTATTGTAGCTCTTGTGCATACACCCCACTTGGACGTTTTCAAAATAGCAACTGAAATAGATTTAGTATTGTGGCACAGGAAATCTAACTCTGTAACCTGCAGTTAAATACTGGATATCAGTTCTCAGATATTATTAAGAAAATATGCTCTGTCATTAATTGCTTCTCAAAACATCTGCCTTTTCTAAAAATTTTGAATTTACACAAAATTCTCCACCTGCTCTCGGAGATACTTTTTCAAACAATATCTCTGAATTGTCCATTCAAAGGGCTGAATGCATACTTTCATTGAAATTTATATGCTAATTAATAATGTGATTTGATTTGTTATTTTATGGGGGAGGAAAAAACTGTTGGATGATCTCTACAGTTGGGTAGAAAACCAAACCAAAAATAACATGCAACTTTGAATGATGAAGTGAATAAGGAGTTAAGTTACTTATAATTTTTCTGGTTTGATTGTTGGTTTAAGAAAATAAAAAAATAAAAAAGCCTGCATGTAAATATATTTTTATGTATGCTAAGCGTAAAGATAGCTCTGTCCTACCATATTGATTTATTAGATTCTCTGACATTTTAGTTGTGGTCGTTATGTTATATTTATGAGATGAATGTTGGATTCCCTCATTATGTTATCCTCATTTATTTTACATACTTTTATGGCTGGTTGTGCTCAGCTTTACATTTAAAGCTTTATTGCAGCTGTTAGTGTTGGGGGGAGGGGGAGGCAAGTACTTATTGATCAGAATTTACATGTTTACTGTTGTAATCATGATTTATTTAATCTCTTTCTACATAGAAGTATAAGGTCTTTCTCTGAAATAAAATAGTGTATTTCAGGAGGTCTCTTCATCTGAAAGAGGGTTTTGCTTAGTAAGTTAGTAGTGACTGGACTTCTCTGGGGGAAAGTGGCTTCACAATATTGATGTTGAAATTTTCCCTTATATAAAAAGATGCAAGTGATTTTATAATTTCATATTTTTTTACATTTGCTGTGCACTTGAGACAAGGCAATGCTGACTTTAGAAATGATTACTTTTCATAGGCTTTCCTTCGTTTAATGATCACGTGACCACTTCAAACCTTCCCTGATTTACTTTTATGAGATAATGTAGTAGTCCTGCGTGTCCTTTTCACAGCAAGGGAAACGGAAGCCCTGAGGTTTGACAAACGTGGCTGCAGCTGGGGTACCCTTCATGAGAAGCTTTAAACGAGTCCAAGCTAGAAGTATACTGAATGTTTACCTGCCCTTCTGAGAGGTGCTGAAGTGTGCTGGGAAAGGGATCCCACCACAGGGGTAACATCCTTCTGAAAACCTACATTCAAGTAGTTTGAGTAGGGCGAAATAGTACAGTGGTGGAGGTGGGAGCGGTAATGTGTCTGAGAACTTCTGTCATAGGTTCGCTAATGAAATACGTGCAGTTCTGTAGAGCATGTTGGGATCTGGCCCATAGTTTATAAATACCTACTTTTGAAGACGGAAAGAATTGATGTGAATGTTAAGTAGCTATTTTTATGTAAAGCAGACTTGCTGCTGTAGTACTTTTACTCTGTATTTGATAGTGTAGTTAAAACTTGGCAGTGATCCTAAGAAATAATTTCTTATATAATCTATACCTTCCTTTTGATTTTCTAGGAATAATTTATTTGGAATTGCAGTGTGCTATATAAATTCATCATTGTTTTTACAGACTCTGAGTGTAGTCAGCAAATGATTTCTAATCAAGATTTCTAGGTTACTGTTCATAATTAAGCTTAGTATTGTGTATAATTCACTATACCACATTTTCCAGTGACAGCCACGTAAATTAGATATCATCACAAGGGTTCTGGAGATTTATACTGTTATGAGGATACACTGTAGCCTTTTCCCATAAACTAAAGTGTGTTTTCCTGGCATGTAGAAATTCTGTGCAAACCTGCGTTTTGTCACCCAACTTTTGAGCCAATGTGTATCTGCTGTGTAGTCTGCAGACATGTTTTACAGCTCCTCTGTACTCAGCGGTGCTTCTCCCACCAAATACACTTTGGGATAACACAGAGTAGATAGCACAAATTGCAGGGATTTATATCTTGTAAAGCTAAGCATAAATTATTTTGATTAATACATCTTAAGATCATTCTTCTGTAGAACTGTATGCACAAGTACAGGATGTACTCTGATGATGTCTTTTATTGTGGAATATTATTCATCCCCAAACTGTCCTCTGCGTCTTCTGGCATTTGATTTTCATTGGTATGATTTCTGACTCTTTTTTTAATATGCATACTTCTGAAATACAAATTAATTTTTTTCTAATGAATCATTATCATATGCTATCATCAAAGATTATTCACTGAAAGCTTGAGGAAAAGGCAATGAAAACTAATTTTGATTGTTAATGGAAATGTATTTTTAGTCTTAAACAGCTTCCCTCAGCAATAATTATAGTTATGCCTCTTGGGTGTTTTTGGATTTCTAAATGTACATCCAGCAGTTCTTTTTCATTTAGTAGTTAATCTTTTACAGAACACTGCAAATTCACACTTTTACCTAAGATTAGGGGAGTTGAGAGAGTATACTCATATATCCATCATTTAAAAATGCAGATACAGTTTTTCTCTGTGTTATTAAGAAATGGCTGTGTCTATACTGTATATGAGCTAAAGCATATATATTATTGTGCAGTTGAGTTCTGAGTGTCACTTCTAGATTTGAAAAATGTGAATTCAATCAATTCATATAATTCATAAGGATTAACAGCAAGATAATAAGGTATCCTTGTAGAAACAGATTTCTGTTATTCAGCTACTAAGATACAATTTTTGTAGAAAAGCAGAAGCATAAGGAGGATATTACTTTCATAGAATGAAGTTAGCATAAGATACCAGGTCATAGTAATAAATAAAGACTGAATTAGTCGAGCAATATTGCACTACTGAAGTAGTTGTTAAAAGATAAAGCTTTTTTCCTCCTGCAGTGTTTTCATGTACATTTGTTAATCACGTGTTTGCCTAAACCACTGAGCTATAAATCCTCCCCTCCCTACTGAAAAAGAGTTCATTTTGAAAAGGGATTGGTGTGTGCCTTTTTCATCCAACTTCCAGCAAAGCCTTGCCCATGTGTTTAAGGTCTTGTGATTAAAGTTTTGGTCCTCTAATTAAAAGTGGGAATACGCAAGTAGCACTAATTTGGGCGTCTGAACTTTTTTTTGCCTTAAGTATGCAGTTTTTCAACGTTTAAGAAATGGTTAAAATTAATCCTGTGTGTAGTTACTGAAAGAAGAAGCAGGCAACAAATGTCAATAAATCTAGATCTGTTTGAAGCAAACGTCACTAAATCTTAGTCTTGACTGCTCTCTGGTAGTGTCAAGAGCTGCTCTGTAAGATGAATTTGAGGGGAGGATGAAAAAGGTACCATATTAAACCACAGCACTGATAAGTTTAGTTAAGAGGCAGAAGATGTGTCCTTGCAGTGACATTCAGTGGCCGATATTTGTTTCCCTTTAAATAATATGCTGTACATCTATGAGAATGATGGCTTGGTGTTTGTGACATTGCATCTTCACCAAGGTTACTGGCTCCGGGACAGGCAGTCTCTCCTCTCTTTCTCTCTCACACCCTGTCAATAAATATCCACTTGTCTGAGGAAGTGAGATACAGATTTTGCAGCTGACACCAGAGCATCTTCATTTCCAGAAGCAATGAGTTTCAACACATGTGAACGTGAAGTAGGAAAAAAAAAAAAAAAATTAAAGGGATATATCTTTCAAGTCTTTGTCATAAGAAAGCAGTTAGCCCTTCCAGATGACAAAAACCTGAGCTCTGGCAATAGTATAACATTCAAAGTGTTCCAGTGAAACCAAAAAATTTTATTTTAACAATAACATATTAAATTTAGTCCAAAGCTTTGTCTTAAGACCAGATAAATGTATTCCCCTTTCCATATTATATATTCATATATATATTTCCACTTAAAAGGGGGAAGTAATTTAAGAACAATATCATACATACATTGTGATTTTTCTGCTCTATTGATTCAGGCTGTTCACAACCTGGTATTAGATATGAACCCTTTCACCATTCTGTTCTACCCAAACATGCAACTTCCCCAGCCCTCAGCTAAAAGGGAGGGAGGAGATACTCCATACATACAAATGTATGATTGCACAATAAACCAGGGATGTGTAACACTGGGATTTCTACTACAAGTGGAGATTTTGAGTGAAGCGTTCTCTAACAAAATTAACAAATATCAGTCGATTGGAAAATGTTTCACATGTTCTAATCTGTAGCCTATTCTTTCCCTGAAGAGAAAAGCAAATAATTCTGTGGGAATAATTTATTAATCTACGTTTTGTTTAATCTCAATTCTAACTTATGTGAGCTTAACATCTGTGAATAAAAAGGACTCCCTTGCCCATTCTTCTCTTTTATTTTTTATTTTAAAACTAAAATGTGTTAAATGTAACTAATAAGATTGATTTGTTGTTAGCTGTACCAAGTTGCTAATATGATCTCTCTGGCTCTCCCTCCCCTTCTCTCTACTCCTTCCACTCCCCAAGCTCCCCCCGACCTCCAGCTGAGCACTGATTGTGGTCCAAGACCTGATTTCTTACCACGAATAATACTACCGCAAGAGGTAGAATTAAGTGCTTTGTAACATTTTTCAACTGCTTAATGGCCTATTTGCATCAATACAATAGGCAGCACCTATCTATTTTCCCATGAGGGTATGGTTAGCCATTACAAAAGCAGAGATGTAACCATATCTACAGTACTTTTTCAGTGTGGGAGCAGCTTTTTCTGGCAGGCTTTTATAGCACTTGTGTCAGGGGCTCTGAAGTTTTATTTTGCTGTATCGTACAGATGTGCTGCTATGAGCAGGACTAAGGCAAGCTGTCCTTCTGAATATAATTTTCTGAGTCCTTGGGATTTCGTGCTTTGCATCAGCTCAGGATATGTGGAAATAGTGTGTAGTATTGGCTTGCTAAAGACTCTTAATCTCCAAAAGGAGCCTCTGAAATGTCCAGCCTGAAAACATACGTTACTTGATGCTGAAAAATGTGGATCAATTGAAAGCTGGTGTTTCCAGTTGAGAATCAAGTCCTGGAATCTTTCTACAGAGGTAATAAATCCTATGTAGGATAGTGTGCTATGGCAAGAATGTCTCCGAGATTTAAGCTTTTATTTCCCAGTGTAATAGGTAAGTGTATCTCAGGTTAAAATACAAATTTATGATGAAGGTTTCTTTAAGCATCTTGCATGCATAGATTGCATTTGCAAAGGTGGTGTGTTAATAAAAGGTGTCTGTGTCCTCAGGAATTTCTTGTTACGTTATCGCCTCTGCATGTCTGGCACAAAATTTTCATCTAAATATAAGGAATTGTTTAGATTCAGGACTTTCCAGGAAAACCTTGCTAGTAGGCTCTTTGGTGGAAATTGTCTACAAAGTTCTCCGTTTTGAAGCAAAGTATTTTCAATCTTTTAAAAAAAAAAAAAAGGCTTTGGTAATTCTGCTATTTGGAATCACAAATATACAATAAAGCAGCCTTGGTTATCTGTTCGGTTGCAAGAAAACCTAGAAAGCATTAATTTTCTCCTGTGTTTCTAGAGACTGTAAGTTCTGTCTTTTGAGTCCCTTTCTTGATGAGAAGCCACCAAAGACAGTGATTTTCTTTCTTCCTTTTGCCTCTCAAGTGGGAGAGCTGAAGGCTGGTTGCAGCCTTTTGTGGGAGGCTTAAGAGATTTGATGTAGGATTGGTAGGTGTCAGTCCAATTATGTCAGTTAAAGCTTCCTATAAAGCTTTATATAAGAAAGCTTCTAGCATGCTAGAGTATACAAAATGCTGTTCTGTTTCTATGAAGAGTGGGTATGGATTAGTATCCTTCCCATATAATATGTTGAATGGGTAAACAGATTAAAGGTGAGTGGATCTCATCGTCAGCACTCGATTCAGGCTTGACTTGTTGTTTTTGAATCAGACTCTAAATGGTGTGTGTAATTGTGTTCCTCTTCAATATTTGTACCCATACAAAATGACATTATGACCGACCATCCTAGAACCTGTGACTTGGGAACTTTCTCTCTTGGGTGCTCAAATGTTACGTGAAACAGATACAAACTTGAAACATCAGAATTAAACTGAAACATCAGAATTAAACTGTGGCAGTTGATGGGTTGCATTTTTTTTAAATGTGGACCTAGCATGTCCTAACCTTATTAAATTCTATAGAAGTGTAAAATTGCTTTCAAAGTATTTAGCAGAGTGAAAGAAGTTCATTCAGTTGTTACAAAATTTACAATATTTTCAGTCAAGTTCACTGAACTGTAAATTAGGACCTGTACATTAATTGGGGTATCAATCCATTTCTTTCAGTTCTAAGGTACTACTTATTACTTTGTGGTCTTGTAGTAAGCAATTGTGGATGAAAAGCATAGAACCTTTCAGCAGCTTTACTGAAAACTCCTGTGTGAGTTAAGTTTTAAGAAATTTATATTCTTTCTGAACTTTTCAGTTATAAGATTCTGATAATTAGTGTGGAACTGACAGAATAAAAGAATCTTAAGTCTGAAAGCAAGCCCTGCAAAGAGCAATGAGGTGCTTTTGCTGAAGGGTGGAGGATTAAGGTGCCAATGCTCTTCAGTTAAAAAAACAAAACAATATAACCAAACACAAACAAAGAAGACCCCAAACCCCCACAACCTCTTAAAAGAGAATATCTAAGAAATCCATGTATGCATGGAATAAAAACAGAATAGAAAAGAATATCAGAGAAACCTCCCAAACATTATGCATAAGGGAACTGTGTAACTATTGCACCCTAGGAGGACGAATAGTCCCAAACTTTTGTTCTTTTATAGATATTTTGAATTACTTATAAATTCTTTAGTCTCTCTTCCCTACCCCCAACAAGTAGTCTAGATGCACTCTTTGTTTAAAAGTTAAATTTTAACCTGTGAAATGTCTATAAAATCATATGGTGGCTTTATATACATTTGTTTTCTGTTGTAATTGAAGTATCATCTGCTGACCTTTAGTGACAAAAATGTATCTTTTTATTCTCTATTAGTACTGCAACTTTGAGAAAGGTGATAATTGAATTCTGGCTGATGTGTCAGCAAAGAGAAGTGTTGGTTTACAGCTATAGGGTCAGATTTTAATTGTCCTATTGCACCTTTGTAATCTGATCTCTGAGTTCTTTAAAAGTGCCCATTGAGTTAAGTTAAAGCAGAATATAGCTCACAATAACTGTTACTGGTGTTGTGCACCATGTTAAGTCTGGCCTTAAGTTCCCAAGCCGGGTTTCAAAGGTGTTAGCCCATACAAAACTGCATATTAAGGGTAAAACGAGAAATACAGAGAAAAATAGACAAATATTTACTCCTTACCACAACTTTGTATCAAGCTCAAAAAACTTGTATATTTATTGAATCTGCTTGTCAAATGCAAAACCATATTACTCTCTTTCAGATGTTTTCTGTACCCATATTTTTGTAAATAGGAATAGCTCTGTCTGAGAGGATAGTGCACCCTTAACCTTAGCTTTGATTCTCTGATTCCCAACCATAGTTAATTTCAGGTAGAGCTATGTTATTAAAAAAAAAAGAATATCAGACTGGTATATCTAATTTAGAACCAAAACTCAGCCCCTGCCCTGGTCCAAACAACTTCTAGAAAGTGCTTTGTACATGTATTGAGGAAGATTAATACTGAATAATTTGCACAGGGCTAACAGACCCTAGCTTATTATTATTGACTCTAGACTAGTAATTAACAATTCTGGAGGCTACCAAACAGGCTCTGGTGAAAGTAATTGTTCACTTTCAAGAATTTTCTTACTGACATGTTCAAATTCATTGCCAAAGTTTCTCATTAATTTACTGATTTATATTTTCTTTTGATAGACAAAGGCAAAGGTGAGGGAGGTCTTCTATTGAATTGTATTTTTTTCACTTCGACAAATGGTGAATTTTTACAGTGGTTTACAGGGAGTTCTGTTCAGTTACCCCTTAAAATAAGATGTAGTGCTACCTCCCTGTGCGCCACCTCGAGTGTTCATCCCTGCTCTATCTAGAGCCCTAGATTACTCATGTGTTTCTGGGTGCAAACCTAAATATGTAATTTGCAAAAGAAATGTGACGCTGTAATAGTTGCTATATTATCTGAGTCTTGAACCAGTGCGCTCTTCACTGAAGTTTTTTATAAATGTGATTATCAAGAGATATAACAATGCCATAGTAACAAAATATACCTTATGTTTATGCTATAACAGAATTATTCTTGCTAATTATAGTAAGTATTTTTAGTCATTGATATATGTAGCCACTAAAACACTGCATTTATCAGCTGAGTGTTTTTTCTCCTTGGCTTTGATGTTGCCAGTGTATATTTAATCTCAATTTATTTCTACTAGTCATTGTTATATAAAACCTAATGCATGGAAACACAATATTTATCCCAGCAGCTGTTAAAAATCTGTGGATATGGATTAATGTCAGCTTTTAAATGTGTAGTGCTTTAGTTAATTCCATCCAAGGACAGATGATATCATCCGCTAGGAAGGAATATATTAAAAGCTGTCAGCCAGAAGGTAGTAAAAGTAGGTGATATGTTATAAGGAGGACTAAAAGGTCATTCAAAGAAGAGATATTGCTAATAAGTCAATTAAAATTTTCAAGCTGACATTTTACAAATTTCTGTGTAAGCCCTAAAACGTTTTCAAAGCTAGCAAAATTCACATCCAAGATTGGAAAAACAGGGGTCGTGCAGAACCTGCACAGTTCCTTCATGAAATGAGCAACTTGGGAGCTGGCTGCTTTAGGTTAAGTCATTGAGCAGATCAGGCTTGAGAGGGCCAGTTGTTTAGCCAAGTTAGTGTTGTCTGGGCTGTATTTGTAAGTATAATATGCATTAAGTATATGTAAGCAAATTTATTTCAGTAGATGCCTTCTGCATTGTCTTGTAGTCCTTTCCAAGGCTCACCTGGATTACGTGCAAGAAACTACTTCTATATGGCTAGATAGGGATTGTATATGAATATACTTATTTAAATTACATTTAAATGTGCTAGCAAATTCTTTTAAATTTATTGTGCAATGAGTGGGCAGTCATTGTGTAATACGTATTGTGCCAATTTATTCAGGATGTGCTTTGATACTATCTCTTTGTCAGGTTTCAAGGCTCAAAATTAAATGCCAGTGGAGGTATGGATGCAATCTATGTCAAGAAACTAAACCCTCACTTCCAGCTTGTGGTGTTCTCCCGTTCTAAGTTCGATAAAGTTTAGGTAAAACATGAAAAAAAAGAGGCTTAGTCCTGTTAAAGATATTGGCGCATACATCTGTTGTCTTCAGATATTCTCACTTTTTAAAATTTATTGAGCTTGCTATCAGAAGATAGTCTGACTCTGTATTTAAATCTGCATATTAGTCTGTTATCTAGAAAAGGTGGTTGCATCAATTTCCCTCTAGATTCATAGTATAAATTACTTAGTTCAGTATACCGATGCAAAAAGAAAAGTAATGAATCAAGCTTCCAGAAAATGTGTGGAAGGTCTTCTGCAAAGTCCTGAAAATCCATCAAGTTTACTTGCGTATGATTACAGGAGCGAAAGGAGAAAAACCCACCCCAAACCCACAGGCATTGTTTAAGAGTTTGATAATAATACACTTTGTCTGATACATAGTATTATTTGAAAGATATGTTTATATGCCTGTGATTCTGTGCATGCACGCTCTGTGTGCATATCTATAACACAAAAATATTATATCATGTCTGTATCCGCTAATCTAACATGATTAGGTTGGCCCTGCTTGTTTCACTTGACAGGCAGGCAGTGACATCAATCAAAATTTCTGCCATTCATATTGCTTTTCACGGTGCCAGTGAGAGTCCTGACAGGTTTCTTTAAAGCGGGATAGGTATAACATCAGGATTTTGGTTTTCGTAAGGTGGAGGGATAGTCAGTCATGTGTATGGATCACTTCTGTATTTAATCTGTGTTCATTTAAGCTCATACCTAAATGGCATGATAGTGTACATTAAGATACCCAGGTGTTCTTGCTAATCTCAAGTGTTTTAGGTTCTGAAGCAAAAGGTGATTTGTTTCAGGATTGGATGAGTATTTTTTGCATGTCACTAGAACGTGTCATATAGAAAACCTTTGTGGTTTGTGGGTTACTTTGTTGTTGTTGGTTTTTTTGGTGCTTGGTTCTTTTTTTTTTTTACAAATAACATTTGGAATTTTTTTCCCATGTGACATTTCATTTTGTTTGAAAAGGGATGAAATATTAAGAAGATAACATGTTTAAATTTTATTTTCCTGAAAAGATGTGGTAAAAAAATAAACCTGTATTTTCAACCTATATTTTCTATTGTTCCCTATTTCATATTTACCCTGAAGTTATTGCAAAATAGTAAATGTGCTACGATTATCAAATCTCATGAAACCAAAGCAGGAATTCATCTCATCAGGTAAACTGTTGTCTTGAAAACATTCCAAATACACCTGACAACGTGGAACCCAATTTTGCTCCATATAGGTACAGAAATTTTCTTCTGTCCTTTCCCAGAGCTGCAAATTAGAGTAAAACAAGGAACTCAGATTAGGACATAATTGCACTGGTACTGTATGTCTCTGGCTTATAGATCAGTTGCACCACAGTTGTATTCCCTCATTTCTAGGGGTAGAAGAAAGGTGGGAGGAGGAAAAAGAAGAAATAACAAATTTAAACTTTGAGTAGAAATGCAACTGAGGTCTCTGATTTCCTGTTGAATTCCTATTTCCATTACACTGCCTCTGCAGATTCTCAGCTCCTGTGGGTAAGAGACCGATGGGGCTGAGAGAGGTGACTGTGCTCCCAGAGAGGTTGTCTTCTGCATGTGTGTGACTGCAGCTTAGTTGGGAGAATGCTTTCTCCTCTTGTGTCATCTCCTTAGAACTGTGTCCTTTATTTTTAACTGTAGTCTTTTTTGTGTATGTGCATGTTTGGAGCAAGAACCTCAGAAGTTCAAAAGGCTCCAGGGTGCATTCTGGCACTGTACTAATTGGTAGGCTTGAAAGTAGAGCACAATGGCTGATTTTCTGTATGTTACTAATTCGCTTAATTTTAAGTCTCTCAAACTTTTCCAGTTCTTTTTAAACTCTATACTTTGGCAATTATTACAATTGATACTTCCACTAGAAACACTAGTTTTTCTCTAGCAAAGCTACTGGTATGCTAAATGCAATTTTGGTGGCTAGAAAACCACTTAGCATATTTTTCAAGGTTTTTAGATGAGGTGGAAAAGACTTTTGTATAGTTTATATAGTATATGTTATGTATTGTATACTGTTTTCCCAGGTTTTGTCTCAAAGTATTGAATTGTTTAAAGCAGTTATATCAGAAGTTAAATCATGGATGACATAGATGGCACCAAGATATTTAACAGACATCTTCTGATGGATATAGATGCGTTGCAACTTTAACAAGTATTTTGGTTCAGCAGATTGATGAGCGAAGAATTGTTTTCTGCTGGTGGTGCACTTGATGGAGAGTTACTTCTGCCTTAAGTTCTAAACTCAGTTTGGCTTGTCAGATGGGATATATTTTCTGTCCTTTCTGACTCAATCCAAAATGCACCTGGGTCTTTATTGGTGGGGCTTTTGATTATTTTTGTGTGTGTGTGTGCACGCCCTACCCAGGGGACATGTTTTTTAGAGAAGAAAGAAGAAGGTAAAGCAGAGTTTAGTTCAGATACTTCATTGCTGAAGCTTGCAAACATAGTGAATATAAATTGACAGTTCTGTTACACAAAAAAAAAAAAAAAATTATGCTGTTGGAGTAGCCATTCAGTAATGGATACAGTACTGTGACTGAAATATCTACTTTTTAAGTGCACCTGTGCAGTACGGAATGCTAACATAAGTGCCAAATGGGAATACCCTCTACCATGTATAAGATGAATGAGGCACTTGAGTGGGATACAAAACAGCGGGCAGACTGAAAAGTGCATGATTGTAAAGCTAGGTCACATTAGAACTAATAAAAATAAGGTGCTGCAGATGGGTATATCCTAAATGCAACTGTCATTTAATTGAAATCTCTTCCCCTGTGTTCTTTCTTTAGAAACCAACCCAACAATCAAAGAATGCTCGCCATGTAAAAGACTGTAGTAAATTATATAAATACTATTACAAGTTTTTGCACTTCCTGTCCCCTCAGGTGAATGCTTTTCCCTTTGTCTCATTCTCTTCCTTCCATTGTTGTTGTTGTGGTACGCTCTCTTCCTCTCCCCCTTCAAGACATGGACAGTATTAGAAAAGGAGGAATGGAAAGTGCACCGTAGTCTTAGTAGATCCCATACCAGCTAGAGCACTGTCCAGAAGGGTGGGTCATGTGGTTTTGAATCATGCTAGTCACTTCCAGTCTAGTAATATTGATGGAATCATGGCATCTTTCCTTAATTCTTCTTTCTTTGTTCTGGTAGAACTTTTTGCTTCTGCTTAACAGGGATGAAAATGCTGTTTCTCTAAATAGCACGCCCAGTCCACAGAAATGTTTCATGTGTCTTTGAGCAGTATGAATTCACTGGACGGACTCTACTAGATTATTGTCTGGAGGTCATGACAGAAGGTTGACTAGAAATCTGTGGAGATATAATCCTAAAATAAATTTGGAGAGGACTTAGGAAAATTTTGGACTCAAAAATACACATATGGTTTGGGCGAAGTGTGAAAAGAATTATCTAAAGTTGTTTTTTGTGTGAGTTTTGAAAGAAATTACTTTAAAAGAAATGTCAGGGAGATTATGATTTAAACATGTAATGCTTATTTAACTCCATAATGGGGAAAGGGTAGATACGATGATTGCAAAATATTCTTTTTTTTTTTTTTTTTTNTTTTAGTTGATACAGCTAAACTTACCTGTATTTCATGGGTAGGATACTTTTTTATTTTCAGTAAAGAATTATGAGATGCCACTAGAATGTTTGAATATTATTCTTGTTAAAGTAGTGTATGTTTATCATGGTTTCCTTTGTGGTATTTGATTTAAAAGGTCCATATAATTCTATTTCCTATCTGAACTGTGAAAGTAGAAGCCCCAACTGCAGATGTGAATTTGACACAGGAAAACTGCACAAATTCTAATCATCCATAGAGTGATTTTCCCGAATTTAAACATGGAATCAATAATATAATGGGTACCTAATGGTCTGTATTTTTGGCCTTCTGCATCAATCAGTAATTGTATTCCAAATAGCATATCATTTCTGTAAATCAATGTATGTCTTAGTTGTTGACATAGTGATGACATCTACCTGTAACATAAGAAAAAAACCCTGTCTCTGCACGAACCAAGTCAATCCCTCTTAAATCAAGCAAAGTTTGGAATGGATTAAATGATGTAAACAATTTCCTGGGAATAATTCTTAAAAGCTGTCCCTGAAACTGGTTTGCGTATCTGATGTGCTACATTTTTTCATGTTTTGATATGTTGAATCAGTCCAATTCTAACAATGATAGAAAGGTTATTTTTTACAAGAGAAGTAAACTTAATAGCATTTAAGTACACTTTAAGTGTTGTCATGAATTCTCTGATTCATACATTGGTTATGTAATGGTCTTGCAAAATCACTGCAAAATGCTCCCTTTCACCAAAAAAAAAAAAAATTCTTCATTGTTTTTATTTTTTTTATTTTTTTCCTTTTTGCCCTTAATAGAACCATAAATAAGGCTGACTACTGTGGATTCTATTACTATGTAAAAGCTATTTTAAAACATCTAACCATCTGCTTAATGGCTGGTAATATGTTTCTAATGGTCACTCTTGATAAGATACTTTCAATTTGCTACAGTAATAGTAATCAAACAGCCAAGCCCATTCTACAGTGATGTGGCTGAGATTGTTCACTACTTTCCTATCAGCAAAAGGGTTGTTACAGTCTTTCGTAGAAAAAGAATAGCAGCTTTGGAATTTTTCTGTTTAAACAGCATATTTCCTGGATGAAAAACATGGATCTGAAATGTGAACTTATCAGATGCTATACAAGTGGATAGTGTTCAGTATTTAAGTGTCCAGGTGTTGTGGCTACCGCGGTTGTAACAGGTCAGTTTAATTAATAATTGTCGCTTTTTTTTCCTGGATGATATATACTGAATTGCTGTCATCTAGGGCCTTGCATTCTTTTGTGTGATCCTGGCAGCTGGTGACGGCTCTGCAAATTATGAGTTTCTTGGCTTAAAACAGACTAAATTGCAGACAAAACAAGCTATCAGCTGAGTAAATACTGCACCTCTGTTTGGCTTCAGCGAGAAGAAGGAGATTAGCGTGAGTACTTAGTGTTCATAATTACTAGTAAGAGGGAAATAGTAGGCTCAGGCTGACTGGAGATTGTTCCATTATATCCAATTAACACCCACTTGATTATTGTTAATTACTTGTGTTGGATGACAGAGGAGTAAAGATGTCATACTTCAAACATACAAATACCATCTGGGTCATCAGTATGCTGACACTGATAATATCGTGCTCAGTCTCAGATGCTACTCGGTATTTTCTCTGTACAGTTTTTAGACTTCACTGCTTTTATTACTACTTAAAATTCTCCTGAAATACACTGCCTTAAATAATTTTTTCTTAAAAAAAAAAAAGAGAGAAGAAGAAAAGGCTGTATTTTTCCTATTGAGTTCTTCACCATAAAAAAGATGTCTCCAAAACCCAAGACTTCTGTCAATAACAATTTTTTGTAAAGGCCTTTTTATGAGGTAACCAACTGAGGTTGAGACTCTGAATATGTGGTGGACGTGGGTAGAATGTAGTGTGTTTGTTATTCCAGTGTCAGAGTTAGGATTTTCAAGTTTAATGTGTTGGGATACCTAACTCCCTTAGACTCTCTCAAAACCTGAAAAGTTCAAATATAGTGACAAACGTAAACATTATTGTCATTTTTCTTGGTTATTGGTAATGCATTGTGATAAATGACTGAAACTAATAACATAAAAAGGTGAGTTCCCCAAGTGCAATGAGTTAATGAAGACCTTTCTCATTTTATGTTGTAATATATATTTAAACAGTAAAGGAACAGGCATTAGAAAGTCTATTGAAATAAGGAATTCCTAAGTATATTTAAAGATTTAAACAGGGAATTGAATATCTTGACTAGTCATTTGGAATCTATAATGTTAAAATAGTCTTCTTTTAAAGGGCATTCACAGCATTAAAGATCACCTTCCAAATACTGTAAATATATATATTTTATAATGAACAGATATCAGTGAAATGGAATATTGTCATAGGATAATAGGTTCTGGCTGATGAATGCTGAAGCAGAGCCAAAATGCTCAATTTTAAGGTATAAGACATTGATCCTGTGACAATCTTTTATTATAATTTACTTTTATTTCTATTATGCCACCTGGCCAATGTGGATACCATCATCTTGTCTGAATGGGACACTTAGAATCATAGCATGTTAGAAAACTGTACCTATCTAGAAGCTTCATATTATGTTGTGCTGCTACTTAGATGATCAGAAAAGGAACAGCTGTCAGACTCGCTTCTTACTTTAGGAAAATAATTTCTGCCACTCAAGATGAAGAAATCTGTTATCAGTGTTGACTCTGAAATGATGGAGAATGATTCAGCATGCCTCTAATAAGCAGCATTTAAAGATATGCTATCCAACTTTATAATGTAGCAAAGAAATGGAAAGGACAGGATATTTCTGTATTTGTTCTTCCTTAGTAGTGCTGTACTGTCCTTTTGTGAACTTTTTCTTGGTTTTTGTATTAGCATTTTTTATTATGCCAAGGACAGTCATTCCTCTACTGAAAGTATACGATAGTTGGACACATCTCACTGCTGGGTTTTCCTTACTGTAAACTATAAAACTTAAAAATCTTTAATGGCTCTTGTTTTTCTGTTGTGTTTATACCGTGCTCAGCAGAGTCTGTTCCTGACCCTTGGGTTGTACTGGTTTCAAATACGATTTACACTTGCTAACCTGAATATTAATTTCAGAGCTTGTGTAGAACCAAACTTACTGATCTATATTCCTGCAATAAATAGACAGAGTTTGCAGACAAGAAAGGTAATGTCAAAATCTCCTGAAATTCAGTGTTTTTAACAGAACAAAGCATGATGAATTAGGTAGTTCCTCCTGTTATTTTCAGGTGTTCTTTAAGGGAGTGCTTAGGAAGTTTTACTTGATTTAACTTAGATATAAGTAATTCTCGATTCGGAGCAATGGTTTAGAACTTGACTGAATGTCCTTTTTGTGAAGTAATTATCCTGATTTCCTTGCTAAATGTTATTTTATGCATTACATTTAATAGCCTCTTTTTCTTTGGTACGGTAGAATAGCGATAGCATCTTCTATCCCTTAGGGACAGAATATATCCTCTGTTTGGTTCATTCACAGCTTAGCATTCAGGCATTAGAGCAATGGGGTTTTTTCTGTACATCTTCACAGCTGATACATTAGAACAAACTATGTGTGAGCTTTCTAACACGGTGGTTTTTTAGTTTCCATATCTTCTAGATACCTTATCTAGGTGGCAAGATATACTGTGTTCTTGTGTCTCTCTGGATGATGATGTGTACATTGCATGTATGGGGATATTAAGGACTTGATGAATAACTAAAGTCACTTCTATGCAATACTAGTTTTTCAGTACTTGAAAATCATGTCCATTTAGGATATTTTCTGATAACGGTCACATTTTTTTCTGACAACATCAGGTGTATTTTGTTTGCAGTACCATATAGTGCAACGTTCTTTCAGGATCCTGATTTTCTATGGTGAAGAGCACCCCATGCTTCTTTGAGANCTCAGTACTTGAAAATCACGTCCATTTAGGATATTTTCTGATAACGTTCACATTTTTTTCTGACAACATCAGGTGTATTTTGTTTGCAATACCATATAGTGCAACGTTCTTTCAGCATCCTGATTTTCTATGGTGAAGAGCACCCCATGCTTCTTTGAGATTTAACTTTCCTGATGGGTTTTTGATGGAGATCTGGTAACTCAGTGNATTTAACTTTCCTGATGGGTTTTTGATGGAGACCTAGTAACTCAGTGGTCCAATAACAGATACTGTTCCTATTTAATCATGTACTAGAAATCATTCTCCTGGCTCGAATATACATTGATACCTCAAGGAAACAGTCAATTGATGGGTGAGCAGATATTCCAGTGTCCTGCTTTGGTTATGAGACGAAGCCGAAAGCTAAGATCATTACGCTTACTTGTGTATTTTAAGGTATAGATTATCTATGAATCTTAACCTAGTAAACTACCGCTGAGAGATGAGCTTGCTCTCTTCACCACTGTGCTGAGTGGAGCCCTGACACAACAATGTAGCAGCATATATTGTGTATTTTTTTAATAGTGTTTAGTGTACTATGTTGTCAGGTTTGTTAATACCTAGCCATGCTGCTTCTTGTTTGTTGGTGTCCAGATTCCAAACGTGTCTGATTTTTTTTTTTTTTAAATGTTTCCGTAAGTTTGTTGGTGTGCTGAGTCACAAACAAGGACATTATGGCATGGACTATGCTTTCTGATACATCTCTGAATGGATTTGCTTTGCATTATGTGTTTCCTTCTGCACTCTTCTATGATATAAATACAGTTTTAATGCTTCTTTCCTCTCTCCCTCAATTGTTTGTATGAGAAAAAATTAGAGAAAAAGCAACCTTTATTGTAAA
>RSEF01000006.1:14912789-14928129 GCA_003993805.1 Himantopus leucocephalus | reverse complement strand
TAGCCTTTCGTAGCTGGGGGCTTGCCTGTGCTAGGGCAGTGTCTTGCCAGTTGTGCTGGCACAATTCTGTTGGCAGAGTTGGGGAGGAGATAGTGTTGTTGAACCTCCTTGAACAAATGCACCGTCATGCCATTGCGACCGTGTCTATACCACAGGTTTCGCTGGCACGGCTGTTACGGTATTTTTTTCTTCCCACTTTTCCAGCTGAGGTAGCTGGGCGAGCAAAACTTTGTGACTGCTTATAGCGATGCAGCTACTTGTCTCTAAACTTCAGATTCACAGCTGTAAGACCCAATTTTTTCAGTGAGTCAAATTTTTCTATTTAGAAATGGGTAGAAACCGAATTAATATTGTGATGAAACAAACAGGAAAAAAATGTAACGGGCATATGAGTATTAGGAGGTGGGGAGGGAATCCCTTTCTTGAGGTTTTCAGTATGTACTGGAGATAAGCAAAAGGGGATGATCGCAAATGAAGGAATATATAATTAAGATTAAACTAGATAATGAATAAGATATTCTGTTGTCAAGAAGCAGTATTTTGTCTGGTGACAGCTCTAGTCCACAATGACAATAAGATTAACAAACTGTATAAATGAAGCACTACAAAGTTAAAACTATGATTTTGTTCAAAAACTATTGCTTCTTTTGCAGAAACCTAACCCTGATTTCAAATTACCATGTAGACATCGCTGCAGCCCAGTTCTCTTCTAGCTGCATGTAGTATGGAAAGGATGAGTTTAAAATTAAGTATGTTTTGCAGAAGCGGTGGATTGCTGCACTGCTGTAGGTTTTTGGCCCCTAATTTTAATCTATTGAAAGTTGTTGTAACCAATGGAGCTATTCAGCAGGTTGTTTTTTTCCTTTAAAATGCCTGTCTGTCCTTGTTAATTAGAAGTGTACATATTGGGAAATTAACTATGAAATACTAAAAATGATAAATTATTTCTTATTTGAAAGTATAAATTAAAGGTTTAGTGTATATAAAATTTGTCATGTTTAATTGCAAGTTCAATTAAAATTCAGGATAATGATGATTTATACAGGTTTCTGTGTAATTTGATATTCATTAGCTTAGCCAGACACATGCTGATATTAGCTCGTTAATTATGTTTCCTTTTGTTGAAAGCAGCCTTGTGAAAGCAATCTGCTCAAAGTTTTTTAAACTCATTCTGCTAAATGAATACTTGGCAGCTGTTCATGTTATTGAGATGGTCACTGTGGCTTCACTTCACTCATATAGCATCAATCATAGCTACTGTATGACAAACAAGGGTTTCTCGTTACAAACCCATTTATGAAGGTTGTGGTTGACATTAAAGAGCTATTGCATGGCAGCATGATATTGCTTTACAGTAATGTAAGAGCATAACTACAGTTAGAACTGGCCTCTCCCACANGTAATGTAAGAGCATAACTACAGTTAGAACTGGCCTCTCCCACACAACCAAAACACATATAGTTTAATAAGGGGAGGAGAAAAAAAAGGCTGTTTCAGATGCAGGTAGTGTAACCAGTGTATGAAGCGCTGAGGTGCTTTCACATCTCTGGAATGTGGAAAGCAAGTTACTCAACACTGTAAAAGTTGTGAGATGTTAGTGTATAAAAAGCAATGTGTGTAGCCTTCTGGGGTGTTAGCTCAGTGCTCTTCAGGTGTTCTTAACACTCTCTTCTAAGTGGAAGTGACCTGAATAATTTTAGAGATAGATGTCATGAAGTTCTTCCCAGAGAGAACCGCATCCCAGCTGGGGAGGGAAGCCATCCTTTGGGCGGAACTGGCCCTGCTCTGGGGGCCTCCAGCCTCTGCGTTAATGTTGCAGAATTGTCAAGCCTGTGGGGGATTGAGCAGCTTAACGTTTCAGGATCACTAGAGATTTTTATCTGAAAATATTTGAGGTAAATGCATTTACTGTTTAATGAAAAGACAAGTATAGCTTTGAAGGATTGATGGCATGAAATGTAATCCTTTTGTTTCTACTAAAAAGAAAATGCAACAAATGTACTGCGGGCTATGGCACTCAAAAGGAGTTATTGTTTCTCTTAGTGTTAGCTACAGGAGTATACGTGTATCTTTATCTCGGAGTGCTGTCTAGCCTGTGTCCTTTTCATTAGCAGTCAGTGGTGTCACGGACCTGTTCAGATTCTGTTTCTTGGATCTGAGGAGGAGCTTTTGCTTCTGAACTTCATAAGTCAGTTTTATCTGCTGAAGTGGGGAAAACGCATGGACTTCAGGGAGAGAAGAGATGCTGGACGGGTGTACATTAGACTTCTTTCATGCAAGAAAATGAACGTTGAGGCTGAGGATCAGAGTGATGGACTGTGAAGAACTCCCTTTTTTTCAGTCCCTTCCATAACTTGTTCTTGTGATGTGCTCTTCCTTTTTCTGCATGTTATCGTGCTGTCCAACAATGGTAAATCAGTATTACTTTCAAGGAAAGGGCAACAGCCAAAAAAAATAGATTCTTCTCCCACCCACTTATATCCCCTAAGCTTTTTTGGGGAAATGCTAACTATGAATTCAGTTTAAAACTCCTCTTAAAGGGGAGTTTATGGTATTAAATCAAGTGGAAGTTTACCTATTGGTTGCCTTAGCTTGGACCAAGACATTAATATGCAGTGGCTTTGCGTTGCATTGGTGGTGGATAAATGAATGTTATGTATCAGCAAGAAGAGTTTTATTCATCTGTGGCTGTTTTTCTTAGGAAAGCTCAGCTTGGTTAGCATAGAAGTTACTCTTACTTCTGCTGTTAGCTTTCTTGTATAGTGGTGTGGCGCTAGTAAAGACTTTTGGACAAGACAGTTCATCATTGTTGATTCTCTTGGAGGTATAGCCTCTTAGATTATAGAGCCAGGTGGTGTGTTTCTGTAGGCAGTATGCTAGTAGCTACTGTAGGCTTGGAAGAAGACCTTAATATGAGAAGCAGATGTGATAGAACAGCTTTGCAAATCAGGATATTAAAATACTTTCAAAACCTTTAAAGGGGATAAAAATTTTGCAGAGGTGATAGAAATTCACGTTTTTTGTTTTACTCTTTAGATATCAAATATCTGCTTTGAAAATGAAAGAAATTTGTTTTCTGTAATTGTCTTGAGTTCTTTTAATTGTATTGAATGTTATTTCAAGGCTTCAATTGGATAAAAATACCCACAGAATATGTATCTAGGGCTCAGACTATTAGCACAAATTTAGATGCATGCAGCAGTTTGAGGGTTGTTGGTTTTTAGGTGTGCGCTTAATGTGTTTCCTCCTGTTCAACTATAGAAGTGCATATTTTTAAATAAAATTTTATATAATGATAAGAATGTGATAAAAATGGAAATTTTTTTCCTTCATTATTTCATTGTGAAAAAAGCTGTTTGAGCTCTGTTATGAAGTGTTGCACGCTCTCATATTGCACGCTATAGCTCATATGCTTGCTGAGGAAGGAGCAAAGTGTTTATAGTTGTTTTATGCTTCGTACGTCCATCCTTTAATTTAGTATTTCTCACATAAAAAGGGCTCATGAAGAACCAAGAAGACAGAAGTCTAAGAAAGCACAGATAGCAGATCTATTGACTGAACCTGCGATTTTTTACCTAGTTATTTTGAGTAGAATTGCACTTCTCTTTGATAGCATTTTGATTAGACGAGACAAGATAGAATTTCCCGGTCAAGTAGTGCTCAATATTTTAGGAAGTGTTCTGGAATAAGTTTTGAATGCCTCTTCTTTTGCTTTAAATCAAAATGGTCTGTAAGCATATGGACTAAGTTTGCTCTGTTGAAAAAAGGTAAATCTCTGGGGTTTGTTGTGGTTTTTTTTCCTGGTTTTCTAGTAAGTTTAGTTGCTATTTGGGCCAATATAAGGAAATACTCNCCCCCCCCCCCCCCCCAAAAAAAAAAAAAAAGTACCAGTTAGCAATTAGAATGCTTCTTTTTTTTTTCTTCTTTCTTTCTTTTTCCAGTGAATTGGAAAACCATTTTTATTGTGTATTGTGTTTGAGGGAAATAAGCCCAGTTCTGCTGTAGAATACTACTATTATAAAGCATGGAAGACTTTGATTATGGTGTTTGTTGCTATTTTGATTCTCAGGATTTTATTAATTTTAATGTTCAACAAAAGGAATTATCCCACTGATTATAAATGACAGCAGCATGTTTATAGAAGCACCTGAAAAATCGCTGTAGTCATTTAAAAAAATTTTTCATCCCTAGTAGCAAAACCATGCCAGTAACTGCTTGTTGAGCAAGTCCTTGTCAGCTTTGTATTGCAATACATTGTTGGGTAATAGTTTTAAAATTATTTATAGAATGGAATCCCAGCTGTACTGAAAATACCATCATTTAATATGTTGTCTGTGATTCTCATTAGCTTTTTTTTGCCTAAGGGTTATGAAGAGAACAAAGGTTTAGCTGTATGTCTAAGATTGAGCACTATATAAAATTTTTGTCAGGGGACTTGTTGACCTTATGTAAAGTTACCTCTTTGAGAAGCTCTTTATATTATGGCTGCAGTTGCTATGGAAGTTGCATAAACCTAGCAACAGCCAGCGCACCCTGGCGCAATGTATTTCAGAAGTTTGGCCTCTAAATTGGGTATATTTGCTTAGTGTAAAGTTTACATTCAGGATAGTGTAGAAATAATGATCAATCAAGTGAAGTGCGTGTTTAAAAAGCTGAAGCTGGTATATTTTTCACGTATGTGAAGTATGCCCGCATATATAAAATGTGGGAAATCCGTTACTCCACACAGGATTGCGCTTTCTCTACTGATTGCTATTAAGAAGAGCAGCCTTCAAGTAAAATAATTTATTAACATTCACAACTTCTCTGTAACTTGAGGTGGAATATTGCAGTACCTTTTAAGTATACTTGCGTTAGTTTTAATTTTTTTTCCCTTTTGATACTTGATTTGTTTTAGTGTGATAGCCTCTCTAGATCTTTCATCTTAAACCGTAAAATTCTGCTATTATAAAATCATTGGTTTGATCTCCTAATATATTCAACCCAAAACATCACTTTAGTGACACTAGCTGTTATTTTGCATCTGGCACTGCCCCTGGGAAAGGTAGACTTGAGCAACAACGTTATGATTCCTGTCTGCTTGTATGTATGGCTGACTCAGCAGTATGTGGTTAGTCTGACTTAAAGGATAAGACAAAATCCTACTATTACCCTTCTCCTCAGGGACAACTGCCCTTCTCCATCAAGAAGACAACCATTCAGCCAGAAAGATTGACTCCCAGAAATTCACCACAATCACTTTAGTATTTTAAATTTCAGGTGGGACTAGAATTGATGGTGTTGAGGGCAGAGGCTCAGAGCCTTGAATCTTTATGCTTAAGTGAGTTAAGCAAAACTGCTGGCTCTGAAGAAGTCTCTGTATTTCTTTTTAACAGCTAGAAAATAGGATAAATGAGGAAGGGAAAATGCAGCCACTGTTTGGAGGTGGGGAAAAAGACATTTTAACCCTTTTGACGATAAGAAACTGAATCCTAAATTATTATTTAATCCTGAATGGATCCTATTTGTGTGTTTGTGTTGGTGTGTGATTGGTTAAAAAGAAAAGATACAACGAACATATAGTTTCTACAGTAAGTGAAGTTGTTGAAAAGAGCCTTAAATCTAAGGCTTAATCTACTGTCTTGTTTACAGTAGATATCAACATACCTAGTAAGCTGAAGGTTGCACCTTTTTGTAAAAATAAAAACAAATAAAATATAGAAAAGAAGTTAAGTGAGATTAAAAGAAATAGTGCAAAACCAAACTGTCATTTTCTGTTAAGTGCTTGGTTCATGACAGGTAGTGCTGCTCCTGTTTACTTGCCATCGGAAACTGTACCCACTCAAGTTGGGTTACCCACATTTCTACAGGATCTTCCTTTATTCTGTGTTCATTCATACAGGAGATCAGCAAAGCTTTCCTAATGCTATAGTAATTTTCTTTGAGGTATCTCAGTCTTTGAGGTGCTGTGAATATTATTTGCATTTTGAAACTGCACTAATGTGTTTTAACGTTTTACAAACAAAGCAAATCAGACAATGGAAGAATATCAGCAGAATCCCAAGATCTTGGTTTTTTGCTTGTATTATTGAATATTTTTAATCAAAATGTAGTAATAAGCTCCAGTATTTTATCAGACTACTGTATGAACACATCCTCAGTTCTGCTTCTTCCCCAGCAGGTGTTTTACCTGGAAACTAGAAAAGGTAACAAGTCAACAGAGGAAACAAACATGTTGTCATTCACTGTAGCTGATTTTAATTTTTGTAGTGACATGTTTAGAAAACTCTTGCAAGTTTCAAAGAGAACGTTGGGGTAACTGGAGGTCTTGCTTGCATTTGATTGTTATTTCTGTACTCTTGAAAACATAATGTATTTGAAGTAGAACATGGCTTTTGCATAAGCAGAAAAGTAGAAAATTTTTTTATGGAGGGAGGAAATATTTATTGTTTAGAGCATTGCTCTAACCCATAGTTGGCCGTTGTGAAATTTGGGAAACTTCTGGTAGTCAGAAGGTATCGTCATTTTTCATCAGCATGTTAAAAGTAAATTCTTCTCTGTCGCCATCTTTCTGGTACATGTGTGAATTTAATCTCTAAAATAAGTGGCAGGAACTAAAATACATCAGTCTTCGTAATTCCAGCTTGTTGTTTACTCTGCCTTTAGAGCATCACTACTGCTGAAAAGGGTGCAGTCCTGTGAACACAGCTCTTTTTGGCACTCTGAGGGATGCCTGCTATTCATTGCCTTTAATCTGAAAATGGGTTAAAATCATTATACGTGAAGGGTAAATGGATTTTTATTTCATAACAGGAACTCGTATATTTTTTTGCTGACATTTCCATATGCATTCTCAGTCTGCTTCACTTTACAGAAATCTGCTTTCTGCTTTTAAGATGCACAGGAATCTAAATTACTATTAAAAATTAGGTTACTGCAGCCATAGTGTACTTATGGAGTATATCTCACCTTCAGGAGAGAAGTAGGTAGGCTTTGTCTGGGTTTGGGAATATATTTCTGTCTCTTTCAGGGTAAGTAAAGCCTCAGAGCTTTAATTACAAATATTGGGATGGCAAGTATGGAAAAGAAGGGAGAGGATGACTTTTACAGCTGAATGTTTGTCAAGCTCTCAGAGATTTAAAGCGTTTTCATGAAAGAACAGAGGCTGCTCTTCCTCTAAGTCAACCCCATAATTCTTCCATCATATTAATGATGATGCTTGTATCATAAGGTGAAAATTACTTAAGAATAAATTAAAATTAAAGAGAGAGTGGTCTGTAGAATGTGTGAGTTGTTGGGCTTTTTTTTTTTTTGGATTGTGGTAGAAGAACCTGCAGATGGTTCCTTGGTTATTTGCTTTACCTTTAATAGCCTCTGGGATGACTTATATGGTATTGAAAAGTTTGCTTTCCCTTTGAACCAATTAGCATAGCTTGATGAACTGCAAAAAAAACCAAACAAACACAAAAACCAGCCACCCATGCCCCCAAACAAACACACACACACTCTCAAACCAACAAAAAAATCCCCCACCCTTCAGATGAAGTGGGTAACAGCAATATTAGTTCTCTTTTAATTGGTGGAAGACCATAGTATTTTTATGTGGTTATCAGAGGTAATAGCAAATCAGTCTAAACATTGCTAACAACTGTGTTTAATACCTGAACAGGCTCCTTTACCTTGGGGAGTGTATGTAAGATGGATTTCAAGGAGGTACCACAGCAAACTACAGTGTTACAGAGCTGCTAGTTAATGGCCCTATGACAACTAGTCTATATATATTTTTAGTCTGTTTATGAGTGTCTATATGTAAATTAATAGGAAATATAAGAGCAAAAGCTTTATTTTTTTAATGATGGTGTCTTTGAGACAAGTTTGCTAGAAAGTAGAGTAGCAAGATGGATAAAACAGGGAAATAAGTGACCCTCTTCATTCTCCTTTGTTAATAAATTGTACTATTTTTCCAGTGCTTGAAGTCATTGCTCTTCTTCTGGTAGCAAATGAATGTAATGCACAAAAAACATAACAGCAAGGTGGAGAAGAAAAAATGTTTAAAGCTGTCCTTAACTATATAGGGAACATGTAAACTCTCAAACTCTGTTCTTCCTTTATCATGAAAATTGACTTCATAGATTCACGTGGATAATTTTGAGTTACAGATTTTTCATACCCAAATAATTTTCCTGGGCAGTGTGATTTCCTGCAGAAAATTTGGTTCAAAAAGAAAGAGCACGGTCCTCTGGACCCAACTTTAATAACCATCCCAGTGGAACTGATGCACAGAGGTTTTAGTACCAGTACCTGTATCTTGCCCTACGGCTTGAAAGGGAAGATTTCTGTTTGGTTTTGTAAGTGGTTGTAAGACATATTGTCCTGCATAAGATCTGACTGAAGTATTGTCACAGTGAAAGTTTGAAAGACCCAATTGTACGTAGTTGAATCAAACTAACTCGAAAGGAGAAAAGGACGTTGCGAGCATCAAGCTTGCCATGCTTCCACTGAAACTGGATGCCTAAATACTGGTGGTTGTTAAAAGCTCTTTATTTTTGTTGATGTTTTTTCTTGGTTACTAGCTTCAAATAGGACTTAAAATTCAGAATATTTCCAAATACCAATTGTAACCCAAATTTAAGTTGTTCTGTTAGTTTTTACTTCCTTGTGGAGCTATTCATGTTTCACTGTCAGTTGAGCCTCTCTCTTATTGGCTTATTTTTCTTTTCCACAGAATAAGAATTCTTTAGATTATCAAACAATCATACCTTCCCCCTTCAAGTCCCTCTAGGTCTGCCTGTGCTGATTCAACTTACAGATGATGAATAGTGATGGCTCTTCTGGTGGCTGTGACCAGACACTATGAAATGGGTGTTACTGTTGCATTTCAGTTGGAAAACAAATTATTTAGATACATGGTGTCACTAACGTCCACTTCATCCTCGTTTATATTTATCTCTTAAAATTGCTCCACAAGTAGTATAGCGCCTAAGTTGGAAGATGACCTTTCACAGTGCAGTACAATAGTTTCTTTAGCACCCTTTATAGAGAGATGAACTTGCGTAGAGGCTAAGAAAATGCAGCAGAGGGTAGTGGTTCGTGTTTGAGCAGAGGGGAAACATACTGAAGTAAAAGCAAAGATGTGAAAATTCAAGAATATAAAAATGTACAGTGAGCAGTTGTGGAACAAGGGAGAAGATGAAAAATAAAAGAATAATGAAGGAAGTAGTTCTAGTGGAAAGCTGTGATAGGTGTGTTTGAAGAAAGGTGGTAAAAGGCAGGGTTTTGATGGAAATGAATAGAGAAATCAAGTAGAAAAACCTGTTTATGCTGAGTTGCAAATTGGAAATGGTAACATCAGTAGCTCACTACAGAGGTTTAAAGATGGCATAGTATCTTTAATGGGTTGCTTGGGTCAGAACTACATTCTTCCATTTCTTTGCTGTGACATGAAAATAAGAATGTTTTAGTAACATAGAATGAATGTAACTATTGATGCACTTCAGGATCACTTATACTTTTGCTGATTTTTATTAATTTACATTCACACATTCCCTATTTTTCTTATTGGGTTAGTTCTTATTCTTTTTAAACAAAACAGTGTAAAATTAAGTTATATATGTTTATCTCAAAGTTCTTAATTCAGAAAATTCACTCAATGTTTTCGTTGGAAGAGAAAGAAGGGTGGAGGGATTTGGGCAGAGTAGCTCAGCGATGTGGGATAGAATTGGGTGTATAACTCATACCCTATATGCTTTCCAGTGGTCATGTTTCACTTGAAAACCGGAGCCAAAATCAGTGATGTATTAATATGTAGTGGGTGGGACTGAGATAATACAATCAGCTTGCAGGTAATGTAATATTTGGTTGCAATTTGTTAACATAAGGGAAGGAGTTTCAGAGGATTTGAAGGCCTCTAATAATCATGATAGAGAACTCAGAAATTTGGTGCGTATAGTTCAAAACAGGAAGAATTGCTATTAGGAGAAAAATGATGAAAAGCATGGGTTTAAAGGGTAACTGTTACCTGCTTTCATGCAAAGCCACTGTAGTATGGGAAAATGATTCAGAATAAACTCATCTTAAATAGATCTGGAGAAGATAAATCATGCTAATCTGTAATCTGTAATCAGATTAGCATTTCTAGATGAGCAGCTCTTTCATTCACTACTTTTATTGGGGATTATCAGATATTGTTTCTTTGTGAGGCATCTGTATTGAGGCTATTGACTGAACAGCTGTTGCTGGCTTTATTTAGTGGTGTCCTTGCCTCTTTGTTTTAAATAAGTTCCAGGATTCTGAACTTTACCTCTTAACATGCTTTTAAGAAATGGCAGGGTAAGTCTGAGAAGATTTTTACCTGAGGGTGAGCGCTTAGATATGCCAAACAGACTTAGTTCTCTTTCTTGTTATAGTCAAAAGAGTAACTTCACTGATGCAACTTGAGCTACATACTACGTTTGCATACTTATAGCAGGTTTTAATTGTACCGAATTGTAAAAAATGCACAGTGCTAACTGAATGACACTAGCAGAAGTATTACTTATCACTGACTTTCGCCTGTCCTCTTGCTACAAGGAAAAGCCAAGTTACCAATTGCCAAGGGTAGGAGTTAAAGGCTGTGAGCTACTACACTAAAATATGCCAATAAAAAATTTGAGCACAGTAGTGTTTATCACTGGATGTCTCCTGATTGCACATTAGCAAATCATTTAATCTGCCCTTATATGCAGAAAAGTTGGGGTGGAGGGAGAGAGACTAAGTCTTTCCTTGGTTTTTAAGTGTGTTGGTCTGAAATTGTTTATGAGGCTTACATGAAAGATGTTCCCGAAGAGAATGTTGTTCCTGTAGGGATTTTTTTAGTCCACTAAGAGAGAATCATTGTGGCATAGGACCGAGATGTAGGCCAAGTGGAAATACAGCAAAGTGATTTAATAGAAAAGGTAATTCCTATTCAAACTGGATGGTCCCTTATTCATTTCCTCGGATTATCATCAAATTTATGTCACCAGCAAAGGAGCTTTATTGAGTTTCACAGATATATTCCTTTTGCTTTCATTGTCATTAGTTGGCACACTGACATTTTCATATGTGTCTCAGCTAATGCCTCAAAATTACTCCATCTACAAATGTAACAATTGAACAGATAATTTTAATAAGATTCAGCTTGACTTCAGACTGCACTCCTTCCTTTCTTTATAGAATGCAAATTGTAACCTGTTTTTAAAGCCGTGCAATGCAGTGAACTTTAATGGGATTTGACAACATCATATTAAGCACAACAACTACGCATAATGTACCGAAAAATTGGACGTGAAATTGGAAACATAGCTGAGAACAAAGTAAATTTACATGGTTTGGTAGTTTGAATGTCTGATATCATATTCTCTCATGCAAGCTCCATAAAAAGCAAGGGATTTAACAATGGATATCAGCGGAAAGTGCTTTTAAAGTTAAAGCTGATGGATGGCTTGTCAAAAAAAATAATTGCATTGGTTGGAAAGTCGGGATGCGTGCTGAGGGGGAGAGAACAGGATATACAGAGAGGATGATGGGAAGTGACAGTGGTCTGTCAAGAAGCAGTGGCTGCCCAGAGAAGTGTGAAGCCAGAGCTATAAGGTGGCAGAGTAGAACAGGCTGTCAGAGCGGGAAAGTGGCTTTAATACCCTGAAAAGCAAAGGAATCCGCCTGTCAGCCTTGCTCAGCCGTGCTGAAAGAGGAAAAGAACATGGCATAAAGTTAGAGACATTAAACGGGAAAAAAAAGAGAGGCCAACGAAAGCCGGTGAGGAGGGGTGGTGAGCTGTTATGTTTTTAAATAGACAAATGACACATTTCTAGGTGCAGCAAGAAAGCAGACTGTCTAAGAATTTTAGAACTGATTAGAGGCTTTTTTTTTTGAAAAAGAAATACAAGATGATCAGCATCTATTTCTGGCATTTTTAAATGTACCACATAGCCCTGTGACCTTGCCTTCACTTCCATCTTGTGTAACTGTACTGGCCTATCACTGCTGTTAGAGGCAGAAGTGGTTTTGTTATGGAAGCAGCTTTGTCCCTGTAAGCATTGGAAGAACTTGGTGTTTGAACCAAAATTAATTGTCTCAGAGGTCTCTTTTTAGTCGTTCATAAGGTATTAGCTTATAATAGCTGATTATCAACCTAACCAAACAATTTTTCTTTAAAATTTTTTAAATGTCAAGATCAGTTCAGTTATACATCTTTACGATTTATACCTGGTACGAGTGCAGTGCCACACAAATAGCAGCACCTATCGATTTTCAAGGTTTTCCACAAATGCTGGAAAATTTATTTATATCTTAAAGTTTGTAGGAAAAAAAAAAACCCTGAGCAACTATCAATGCAAGTTTTTACAATAAAATCAGTCTTTTTCAAATACAGTTCCATGTAATCATCTGTTACAAATATATTTTGAGGAGAAATGAAAAAAAAAGTAAAATGTAAAAATTAAAAAGCCTTTATATGTATTTAGTATCGGATGAGATATTAAAAGGCGTTGTGCTCCATAGCTCCTATATAAAAAAGGCATGAGAAGCACAGTCCATACTATACTCTTTCAGTGTGTTGCCTTAACTTTTCTGAAGAAATAGAATCCAATAGAAAAATGCAAATAAAAAGCAGGACACTGCTTGTGCACAGACATTCAGAAAATGCACGCTGTACATTAAAGAAGTTCTGGAGTACTAGATCTTGAAAAATACTGAGCAAAATGAAAGCTGCAAGGAAATATTGTTAGGTAGATTTCAACACTTCAGGATTTGACTCAGGTTGTAATTGTGATCGAAGTTGTTAAATACAATTAAGTTTCTGGGTGTTGCTTCACGGAACTTGTTCTGAATGCTGCTAAGGCTGTTTGAAATAAAATGCAAGTTAGCAGTTCTCACGTGCAATAGAAAAGGAAACAAAGGTCACAGGTTTTGATCATAAGCGGTTCCAGATTTTGGCTTATATCTCAGTTATAATGACAAGCTAAGTCAAATAAGGACTTCTTAATGCTTCAGTCCATACATGCTTTCGTGTTTTATTTATGTTGCAATGTGTTGAATGGGAGAATTCATTTTCCATCTACAAATAGACATTATCTAATTAATAGAAAACAATTATGTCATGATTATAATACAGAGACTAAAAATCCATATAATTGGTTGCTCTCATAGCATACTTACTCTTTCTGTTGGTCTGAATATCGTATGTCCAAAACTGTATTGCATCCTGAAGTAGAAGGCCCCCAGTTAAAATGTTGTAAGGATTATGTCACTAGTCCTTTGTTGAAACAACAGCAGAAAATTGGGAATATATTAGCACGAAAGAAAAATCTGGAGTGTTGCTAGGCATTTTAAACATTTGGGGTTTTTTTAAACAAGTGTACTGAAAGACAGCATTGTTGGCATTTGAAAATCAACATGTTCGTTACTATCTTTTGGAAATGTAGTAAACATTGAATGTTTATGCTTTGGGGTTGTACGATGGCCTCAGCTCTTAAGGATTCTCCATGCTGGACCTAAAGGGTATTTTGGTCCAATATATTAAAGGGTATTTATGGGTGCAATTTCAAATTATATAATGAAAAAATCAAATAAGAATCTTTACTTCTCCCTTCTCACATTAGCACCTAATGTAAAGTTGCAAAACTAAATAAATGAGGAAATTACAGTAATCCATGTCTTTTATGTCTAGATATTTTGTGAGCTTCTAAATGGGAGATGATCTTACAGATTGTATTTCTTTATCCAGGCAATTTTCCTGTAGTGTCTGTTGCTGGTGCATATGAATATATTACAATATATATGTAGTCTAAGCAAATGCATGAATGATAAAGCTCTCTACTTGGACAAAATGAAAAAAAAAAAAGAACATTCCTTCAGAGTTTGAATAGCAGCATTTGCCTGCCAAATAAGATACTTTCTCTCTCCTTTTCTTTAGTCAGTAAAAGTCCTAACTAGAAATGAATGAATGCAATAAAATGTGCTGTGTTTGCTAGGCACAAAATGGTGATGTTAGAGCTAGAACTAAAACCTCTGCTTGTTTTTCCTTACTCCTTATGCATTCAAAAAATCCGTACTGTTGCTTGCAATATAGTGTTTTGTGTATTAATAGCTCTTTTGGTTTGCAAATAACACCTCTTTGTGTCACTTGGTGGTTCCAGAAGGGTCACTGGTTTTTTACACTTTGGGAAGATTGCTGCTGTTATCTGTAAATCTATTGCTTGGACAAGAATGGGATTACATGATATGATTTAAAACAGTATCAGCCGTATTTTATTCTTTTCACAAGCAAATGACCCCTTACCTTATACAGCTTAAATAAATAAATAAAGCTTCTAGGATATACAGCAGCAAAGCTTTTGCCTTTGTTACCTCAGGAGTATGTGAATAAAATGTCTTATTAAGCAAGATATAAGGGCAATGAAGAGAAGAATAAATCACGTTAGTTGACATCTCAAGCTTGGAGCACCATATATAGTGCCTAGTAGTTGTCTATTTGGTAAAGTAGATTTAATGAGAAATATAAATGCTGGTATTTAGATGGCTGTATTTCGGTAACTTGGATATTGGCTTCCCAAATTGTATGATGATACAATATTGTGAAGTTTTAAAGTACAGCAGGAACTGTTGAAATCACTTTTGCCTACCTGCAACAAGGTTACACATAAAAATGTATTGGGCCTTAAAGAAAGGGGAGCAAATACTGGATTATCTTTTGTAATGTTGTACCCTAAAACCAAACGGGAATGTGTTTGTTTCTTAGCACTGGTCGTANGTTTGTTTCTTAGCACTGGTCGTATACGGAGTTTGCGTATTATTAACCAGCATATCCAAAAGTATTCCGCTGCTCCTATGTGCCCACCTAAAAGGCTTGAATGCAGAAATTGGTGGTTAAACTGGACTCTTGAGAAACCATGGTGTACATAATCTTGATAGAAATAGTGCATATTTGTTGTTATCCTTTATGGAAATATGGCTTATTTCTAGGCAAAATTATTTCTTCCATATAAATTCCATTGACAGACTAAAACTTGCACCTTGGCACAGGTGACTCCTAGCATGCAAGGTATCAATTTTCTGGTGTTGAAAATGCCCTGACCTTCCATTTGATTATGCTTTACTGCTGATCTGCCCACCCAAGAGCCTCATACGACTTTCATCAAAATAATTTTGGAAAATTTATTTCTGTAATACCCTATGGGGTATGTATTTACTTACAAATAGGAAATAGAAGATCAAGCTTCCTGTTTGAATGACTCCAGGTCAAATTAAAATCTGTGACGCAGCAAGAAATTTAGATCACACATCTCAAAGACCACACCTCTCTTCTCTCACTTCCAAAGTTTGTACGTATTTTACTTTCTTT
>RSEF01000006.1:14885188-14899859 GCA_003993805.1 Himantopus leucocephalus | reverse complement strand
AAAAAATCAAGTTAGTCTAGCGTGTGGAGTTTTGCATATCTGTGATACTTTGCAGATTTGTACTTTTTGTACGTACTTTGGGATGTAATGCACTGCGTAAATATATAAATACACACAATTAATTGTTACAGCTTATTTTCTGTGAATAAAAAGCTTTCCCTTTTTGTATTAGATCTGTAAGTTAGTTTGTGAAAATACTAGTATTTAGAAAGTACCTACAGTATTCAAAGCTGCAACTCATTTTTAATAAAATACCGTTCAAAACAGAAACCCATTTCTCTAAGTAGTCATTCTTCAACATGAAGAGCCATTAAGAGGAAGCAGAGATCAGATGGTCTGCAGCTGGATTTAGGAAGGTGGAAGACTGATAAATAAATAAATAAACAAGCCCAAAGCACAGCAGTGGGGTTTAGGGAATAGTTAGCAATAATAGCTTGTCTTAGGTCAGAGAATTTCAACCTTATCACATCAGTGCGTTAAATAACATTTTCTGAAATATGCTTTTGCCTTTTGAGGTTATAAAAAGTCTCCTTCTGCCTTCCCCCAGTGTAGAAAACCATACCGTCCGCACTGTGACAGTCTGTGCCCCTTCTGCCCCCAGTACATACATTTGAAAAGACCCTACAGTATTATAAATACAATTGTCAATATACCTGAATTTATCAAAGATCGTTTAAGAAAATGCTTGCATGTTTTATAAGCATGTTAAATTAGCCATGTGTTCATTATATTGGAGATTTTACGTTTTAATTATGATTTGTGATGTCCAAATTATAGGTCGGTGTGTATGCCTTTGTTGCGGTGGCTTTCTCTCATCTATCAGTTCATTTGAGCTGTAATATTACTTTCTTCTAATAAATTTTTAAGCTCATCAAGTCAGGACAGGAAAATTGTCCATGGATTGGTCTCCTACTGAGTTCCAAGTATTAAGAGGGGGGTCGGGTGTCTTCAGAATTGCTCATTCTGCTTGCAGGATGCAGAGAAGCTTTGTGCCAGAGTCCTGACATACGAGAGAGGAGCAGCTCTAACCTGAATGTTGGAGAATGCTGACCTTAATTGTTCAGGACAGGGACAATGAATCTTGATCCTTGGAACAGTCTTAGCTATTCTGGGAAATGTAGTCATCTCAAAGTATGACAGTTTGGTTATTACTGATTAGACATGTTTCAGATGAGATTTCCAGGGATCAGTGATTAACATACGCCATCTACAAGTAATATTTTTTCAGGGTCATATTCTGCGGGGAGCTTGGTTACCTCAAATCCTTCTTAAGTCACTGCTTTCTTATTTAACTATTGGATGGATATTAGTACAAAAGCTTGAATTTTTTTTTTTATTTTTTTTTTCTCTCCAAGTGGGTAGGCATACCAAATTACTTATGGAAAAGCTAATACAGCTGAAGTTATTACATAGCAGAGCATGCTGACTAACATTCTCCTGGGAAGTACTTTCAATACAACGCGCCATAAATCTGTTATTTATGAAAGGAGCTTTCTGTCTCTCTAAAGGTGTAATTTCTTTACTGTTGCCAAAAAAATACGTAGCAGTCCTTATATCTGTAAATGTTTTAGGCTAGGTAGATTCTGAATTTTCAGCGCTTCAAAGGAAAACGGTATAAACATTCACATAATAGGATGAGAGACTTTTGATAAGTACCAAAATGTACATACCTCCAGAAAAGTTGCGGTGGCTTGCTATTAGAAGATAACCCAAGGTGATGACTGGACATTAGAATAGAGTTCATCGGTAAAAGGAAGCGTGAACAGCACAGCAAGCTTCATGGCTGTGAATGCTGTTGGAGGTCTTGTGGAAGAAAAGAATGTTTCGCTCTAGTCTTGGAATTTTCAATAAGCTTCCAAAAACTAATTGTGTAGTGCAACACGTGTATTTAGTAATATAATTACACTAATGATATTCTTTTGAGGATTTCCTTTCCTGCATATTGCTGGATGCAATATGGCCTCAAGCATTTTAGACCTGTAAAATCTAGAATATTTTCTGATAAGCTGCCTTCCATGTTGCAGGTACTCAGTGCTTTGCAAGGCCTGATGCTGTTTAAGGGATGTGGAGAAAAAGTGGTTTCAATAGTGCTTAAGCTCTAACAGTGTTGGGGCAGAAACTATGCCCATTTGGCTTTTGTAGTTTACTCCCATTTTGTTTCTCTGTTGGCTTGTTTTTTTGCCATGACTTTACAATCTTGAGTTGAATTGCCACTCAGTATTGAGTATACGTCAATTTTAAACAGGGCAGGTAAATATTATACGCTAACCTAAGCAGCATAGCCTTTCAGTCTACTGAAAATGCAGGTCTTAGCATAATTCCTTGGTCTTCTAGTAATCAAAGAAGCTTACTTTGCTCAGAGCAGTGTATTCTGTTAAAAAAAATAAATTCTAGTATATATTCTGCTCTTCTGTGCTTTTGCTAGCATTTAGAGAACAAGTAGAGAAAAGCAACGTGTCTTTTTCCTCTATATAGTGCATAAAACATATTGTAAGCGTTTTACAAGCATAAAGTATGATGTTTTTATTTAGTAGTTTACATTTGAGGATTGTGACTAACCAATCCTCTTATCCCGTCCTGATATTTCCTACTTAGTATGAAAAGATGAAGATAGAAAGATGGACTCTTGCCTAAGAAAACTGGCCTAAAATTTATCCAGGGGTCAATTTCTACCACTGTGTCAGGCTTTTGTGTGGTCTTTGACAAGTCTTAATTTCTTGTGCCCCAGTTTCCTGTGCATAAAACGCAGCTAAAACTCCTATTTGTTGGCAATTTTCTATGCTGTGCTGATATTTGTGTAGGTCAGGGGCTTGTTCTTACAGTCCACGTTTGGGCTTTTAGAATGACTGTGGCCTTGGTCTCGGATTGGAATGGAAACCACAGGCTGACGTTTATAAAGAGGTTTCTGTGTTTGAGGCACTTAGACAGTCTTCACAACAGGTAAAGAGCTGAAAGAAGCTGGCAGAGTAACAAATTAATATTTGTCTACGTGTTTGTATCTGTGGTTAAATAATAAATTAAAAGTTTTGTATAGTTATTTGTAAACCTCATACCAAGAATGTCTTAGATGGATAGGATTCTAACGTGCAAAAGACCTTGCGCTGTCAGGTTTGTTTATTTGTGAATGACTGATCCATTACACCATCAAAAAATAATAGTTAACTCAGTTAAGTGAGATGACGTGATAAATTTTGAACTCTTACCGAATCACTGTTTCACTCATCATTGATTGCTATTTACTTATTTACGTTCATCAGTTACTGTTTGCGTTGTCATTTTTTATGGCTATGTCAATGGGATAAAATCGTACATCTAGCTGTCTCTCCTGCATCCTTTCCTACAAAATCTGTACTACCTTTTTCATTGAGTCCCATATTTTTATATCAACTGCTCACACAGGTGCTGGTTATTCCTTTTAGAAAAAAAGTATGTTCCATCAAAGTATTCAACTATGGCTTCCTTACTTGTGACTGTCTTTTTCTGAAGAACAGACTCTAATGTGATTTTTGGTTTATTGTGGAATATCTGGTACCTAATAGCCTGTAACTGTCAAAAAGTGATGAATTAGCAATAGTGACTCACACTTGGTCCTTTAATGCCTATCTACACTCAGAAGTGAGTTTAAAACTTCTTTCATCTCCTTTCGGTATGATCTTCAACAAAATTCAGATAAAAAGACATCCCCCACACTGACTCTAACTCTGCAGTCTCTAAACCCGGGACTTGGTGACGAAACAGTATTGCGTTGATTCTTGCACCATTTAGTTTCCTTATCTAATAGCACAGGCTTATTCTTTGTAACTAACAACAATGAAGGGTGCCTTTAAGAAATCTCCAGTGAGCATCGAGGCATTACAGATTAGGTCAGTAGAACTGCTGCTAGGTTGAGCATGATGGATGAGTGGGAGAATGAGTTTCTGCCGCACGGTATTGTGAAATCTTTTCATTGTCACCAACAGGCCTATGAGGGGCTGATGAATGAGGGAGCAAGTGTCAGAAACGCCCTTCCTTGCCCTGGTGCACTTTTAATATCTCCCAGAGCTACAGGATGAGTATTGATAAAAGTAAAGTTTAAAAATAACCATGGAGTGATAGGTAGCAATGATTTAAGGAGAAAGCGGCGATGGGGTTAGAGAGGGTTCATTTTCTAAAAGTGCACAGAAGAGAGGAAACTGAACTGTGTGGATCAGAGAAGGAGCAGGAGGCTTTTTAGAAGAAGCTAATGTGATGAGGATGACGAGTTCCTTGATGGATGAGTTACTTCCATCTGGTTGCAGTATATGTAATAAATAACTGTGCTCATGTTTGACCTCTCCCACTTTCCAGGCACATCTTTGTCTTTTGGGATATCCAGGAGGGAACTGTCCATTACGGTCGGGGGGAACGGGCAACAGGGGAGGGAGAAAGAGTGACCAACACAGAGAGCTTGGGAGGCTTATAGGTTTGCACCTAGGGCAAAGGAAAATGGTGTCACAGTTGGATAAAGTGAACAAGATATAAATTGTTCCATTACTTCCCGTGCAACGTCATCTTAGAATAGGAGGCATATTTTGAAATGATTATCTGCGTAAAAATCTTGCAAGGTCTGATTGGTCTTGTTCTGGATTTGTAGATTAAGATATTTTTTGCCTTGACTTCTGTTTTTTTCCAGATTCTTTTTTGTGTCTCATTCGGGGAAAACTTGACAATAGAATTGTGTTCCTTAATGGAAACATTTAGCTGGAGGGCAGCAGGAGTTCTTGCTTATGGATAGAACATGTCTCTGCCTTTGGAAAGTTTTATCACAACAGATAGACAGGGATGAGCCAAAGATTTCTTTTGCTTGTTGTGGAGGACTTCATTCCGGAAAAAAATAGCTCATTATAGCTTCAAGAAGTGTGCTCAGAAACCAAAATGTGGTGCTACATGTTTTAGCGTTGTCAAAGCCTTCAAAAGTAATCTGAATTCCTATCTTTCTATTGATTAAGCTAGAAATGGTGTGTCAGTGGAAACATTGGGTGAAGAGCCTGAGTGAATCCTGTGAGCGTAAGGAATTCTTACACTTGTACTGCAAGGTCTTGTACTGCAAACATTAGAACTAATTTCCCCTGTGTTTCCATTGAAATGCCTTCCCCCCCCCGCCCCGTCTGAGACCGGATTTCTTCTCCTGTGTTTGAGACAGAGTGGATCACATAGTCCTGGAGTAATGATGTAAGGACTGCAAATGAGTCACTATTTGTTTGTATGTTTAGCTAACGTAACCTCTTTTTAATACATGGCTTTTTATGAAACCTGTGGCTGAAAATATTTTTTACCTCAATTTTTTTGTCATATTGAAGCTCAAACAATTGTATGTCACCTAACGCTAATATGAATTTGGCAGCACATGTTGTAATAGTTCCCATGTAGCCACTATGATGCTTGCTGTGAAGGGGATGTGAAGTACAGACCTAGCTACATGCTCAGTGATGGATCCATAATATCATTCAATACATTATAAAATATTTTTGAAAGGCTGTGTTTATTCAAGGCAGGGGGTTACATTTTGAATTTAGCTTCAGTTTAATGTTTAAACGTGCTAATAAATAGCAAAAGAATTGATAAAATTCATTTCAAGTTACATGATAGAAACTGTTACCCTTAAAAATGTGGACTCTTTTGTATGAGCGTGTATACGGTGTATATGTAACCACATTAAAATGCTTAGCGGTGGTTATGAACAGTAGCCTTGGAGTCCCAATCGTACTTCAAGACAGTAGGCTGTGTTTCAGTGGATGTTAAAATCTGTTTTCTCCTGAATTCCCTACATCCAGTGTTTACTTGGCAGATTTCTTCTCTGCAAATGGTTTCCTTTTTCTTTACAGATGGTATAAAAATGAACCAATTTGACATTTCCTGGTTGAGCAACAACCAATTTTTTTTCTAATTGCCTACAATTGCCATACTCAAATAAATCTGTCTTAATGTTCTCCCAGTCTATTCTGTTTCTTTCCACTTTTTGAGATATCTTTCCTGCCTAGCAACTGTTCTTTGAAGGAATAGAGGTAATTAGTTAAGTAGTATTACTTATGTAGCAATAGTAACATTGCATACCATAGTAATATTACTTAATTAGCTGGGGAGATCTAAGAATACCGTCCTCCTGTGGAGGTGTTGTGGTGGGAGTGTGTATAGATCTTCTCTTATTGTAGTCACAGTTAGTTGAGACATTAGAGAGGTAAGTGTTCGGTTCACCCTTGGTATATCTGTAAGTCCGTTTCTCTGGGTTCCCTTTAAGGTCAGCGGGCACCAACAGGCTCCTTGAGTTCAGAGCAGAAGCCCGACCTATGTCCCTTGATTGTCCCCCCTGCATCCCTGGCAGACTCTATTACCTTTAAGCGTATAGGAAGCTTGGGGAAATTACTTAGATATTCTGCATTTCATCCTGTGACGGAGAGAGCTCAAAGCGTCTTTTTTTAGTACCAGTTGCTTAGGCTCTGCACGTACAAGTGCTGCTGGTGCATGTGTGTGTGGGAAGGGCAGGGGGGAGCGGAAAATAATGTCCAGAACGCGAGTTTCCCCTCTGCTTCTCTTGACCAGCTGGAAGGGTACGCAAAGGTGCATTTGCTTCATAATCTTGCCGTCATTGTGGAGGATAGAGGCGTTTCTTGATAAGTATCTGGCTGCATTCTTGCCATAGCAGTTGCTGTTTTGAGCAGACGCAAGCTCACATCCAAGCTTAGAGAGAAATTAAGATCTTAATAAGTGGAGCTCACCATTTCTGTGAGTAGATCTGTGATGCACGTCTTGTTTTTCTCCTCCACCATGAAGCAATTCTTGTTCCCCAGTCTTTTAGAAGAAGATTTAGAGAGGCAGACTAGTAATTTTTGTGGCTTTATTATCTCCAAAATATTTTGCATGAGCAGGGCTCTAATTCTGTGTGAACAGACACACACTTTGAACATTCAGCAACTAAATTCAAATTAAATCCAACTGTTGTGACTGTATCCTTTTTAATTAAATTTGTTTGCACAGCAAATATGCTAATGAATTTAATAGCTACTGGTTTGCTTTCATCATTTAAGTCTTTGGTATATTGCATGTAATTTCCCAGTAATGTAGGTCTGCGTAATGATTAGCCCTGATATTTACCCCATTTTATTAATGTTAGTTTTACGACAGTGCTGGAGATAATTAGCGTTGCATTTTTATTTTTCTGCAATTCCGCATTGTTGAATTGAATTCTAATGTCTCTCTCTCTCTGATTGGTAATGTGGCTGGGACTTGGAAGAGCAGAAATAAATGGTGGAAAAAGCACCGATTAAGTAATAACTTCAGCTCTAACCTAAGTCTGCTTATTTAATAGGGACAAAAATTAATAGCATCTAGATTCTTGTTTATCTACCTAATATGAATTGAAAAACCAATTCGTACATTCTCAGTAGCTACAGTAAAATGCTTCATTTTGTACCTGCCAAAGTAGTCAAAGATATGTTTGTCTTGTTACGAAGACTAAGTGTAGTAAATAAGGATCTGAATAGTTCCTTTATATGGAATTGTATTTCTTTGGCCATACTATTAATTTGAAATATTTAATGAAAATCAAGCTGCTTTTCATCAAGCTAATTAACTCAATTTGGTATGCGAACTAATTTCCTTCTGGCTGTGCCATCATTCACATATTCATTTTATTGAAATTTTCTTTCTTAGGAAATGTATTTCTGTTTGTTTTATAGAGGATAGTTCGTGATCTTGGAGCTGGAGCTTTTTATTTTGCCTTAGTGGTCACATCAATTAGAAGTGTAGGAACAGGTTTCTGCACAACTTCTTTTGACTAACTTTTGACGTGGTATGGTTTTAATGAACATTTTAAATTTTTAATTTGTTATTTATGTAAGAGCTCTTTTTCCTCAAGTTTTAATTTCAATACTATGAGAACCAATAGTCTGACCCAAAAAGGGACCTCAAGAAAGGTCAGTTATAGGTCTTGGTTGGTAGAACTGACACAGATAACTGCACAGACTTAGGAGAGCTGAGTCAGTGTTCTAGTTGCCTCATATTCTTTCCCTCACACTCTTCTTAAATCTCAACCTATGAGTTTCAGCTACAGTCTTTTGCAGGTATGTCTAATTCACTTGTTCCATTGTTGAACCTCCAATTAAATTACTGTATTCTTTAATTACAGAGCATCTTAAACTGTAGCTTTGAATTTAATTGAACTTTTTCATGCTCCTTGCTCCCTAGCCAAACAATTTATACAAAAAAAATTGAATTAACAATCTGACTTTTTTTGCATTGATTATTATAACATTAAGAGAGTCCCAGGAGTTTCCAGGCTGTAAAAAACTAAATTGTATAACATTACTCACAATAACGCATATGTTATAATCGCAAAGAACTTACTTAAAATTCAATCCACTTTGGCATCATTATCATGTATCAACATAATAAATGAGTCCTTCAGAGCATGGTAATTATAATTTGATAAATCATCAGCAGAAAATTAACTGGATGTCAAAACATTCATTGGAAAGGGTGATGAATCGAGGATGATTGTGGTGATGAATTGTGTTAATCTGCACAGTATGAAGCCAGCGAAATGGCTAAGCAGCCCAAGATGGATGGGGCATAGAACCAGCAAGGTCAGGACACAGAGCTGCAGAAAGGAGGGGAGGAGGAATGAGAGAGACAAGAAGGAAAAGAGGATTGTTTAGCAGGGACACGCAGAAATTAACCCTTTTCCCTAATGGTTTAAAGTCCAAAGAAAGCATATTAACATAGTCCAGTGAAGTGCTATAAATACCCTGCACAATATGGAGATTGCTTTAATCGAGAGGAATATATATTTCATTAAACATAAACTGTCCAGTAGAAAACAGGGTGTGCTGCCACCTTCAGTATTGTGCTTATGAAGGAAAATGGCTGTGAATTACACATGTGACTCGCACACAATAATGCATAAAGGTGTCTTTCACTGTTCACCCACTCTAATCTTTTTTTTTTTTTTTTTTGTGAACAGAGCTGAATGCAAGTCAGTAGCGTACTATTAATATGATGGAGCAGAACAGCTGGAGAGCAGCTTTCTCATATTACATGAAGAGGGATGGTCAGAATACCCTGAGGGTTAAACGTGGCCTGTTCCCTCCCTACCTATTCCTGTAATTTGGGGCAAAGGACAATTAGCAATTTCCTACAAGTCCATCAATGAGAATGCATCTACAGGACTTTGTCCTGCTTTTACGTTGGTTTTTTTTTTTCAGTTCATTTAAAAGTGCTGGTAATCTCTTATATGTAAGAGGAGAGCTTGGAAAGAAAATGGTATGGTTGTAAATCTTGCCGACTTTTTCAGCGTAAACTTTGAAAAAGGGGTGTCCCTCTATCAATTGTCTAGAAAGAACAAAGTAGTAGTTACGTACCTTTCGTTTTTCATTGAGGAATCAAATGTGTTTTTCTGTAAATACTCAGACACATGAAAACAAACAGCAATTGTGAGCAATCCTTCTGCCAATCCCATAAATGAGATACAGCTTTTGTAAAAAGCAAAGTACACGTTGAGGGCATCCTAGCGACAACTCCCATGGAAGGTTGGTATTGCTTGATGCCTCTCTAGCTAGATGATGAGAATGGATATGTTCTACACATACATTTTTTTTTTTTTATTCAGAACAAGTGGATTATAAAATAGTTGTTGGATTTTAGTTTTGGTTTGCTTTAAAAAAAGAGAAAAAAAAACGTTAGCAGATTTGACGGTGATGTTGACTCTTTGAAGAATTAGCCATACCAAATCCTTAACGGTCCTAACTGCATCCCATGACATAGTGATCAACTATTTATTATATCAATGAAATGGTTTCATGTGGAAATAGCTCAAGGGTTTCCTTCCAATTATCTGATATTCTTAATGATTACTGCAAATCAGTTTGCTACTCAGTTGTTTCCACAAGGCAGTTTCCCTGATATTTTTAAAGACAAAAATACTGTAGAAAATCATTGTTGTGGTTCGAACTAGCCATCAAAGATCGGTTATGGTAAAACTTTATTGACATAGAGCAGTCACCTGATGAAGATGAGTAAAGCCAATAGAGGAGCATGCAATTTTTCTTCTGATGGTTTGATGCAAGGGCATCTTCATGTAATAAATTACAAAGAGGTCCATGTGCCTTATTTGTCTGCTGACTTCAAATAACCAACTTTCTAGTGCTGTGTTGTTTAGATAGAAGTCACTGCTGCTTTTTTTTTTTTCTATCCACTGCTGGAATTTTTCTTGTCTATTTTACACCTGTTTATTAATTCTGCTGCCATCACACAGCAATTGCTGAAGCTGAGGAGTGAATATGGAGGCTGAGATTCAGATTCAGTAGAGATTCAAGATGCAGTATAAACAATGCTTTGGTGGTTGCCAGTGTTTTATGGGCTTATTTTGACCTTTTCAGAGCTCATCTGGAAGACTGTAAGAACTGATATTTAAAAGTACCAACTATTTTGAACCCCTTTGTAGAATCACAGGTTGTGAGCGGCTCTGAAAACTGAGGGTTGTTGTAGTTAAAAACAGCAGCGGCTGAATGGATCCCTGTGTTAAGTAGTGCAGTCACTGCGGTCAGTGGCGCTGCGCGTGCTGGCAAGGGAGGAGATTTTTTTTTCCCTCTTTAAAAAGACAATGTGAACACAACCAGAGAGAACTATGAAGTGTTTGGCTGTCTGCTGTCTCTGTCTTTTTAGTGCAGAGGTGCATACTCCTACCAAGTGGTTGTAACGACACTAACTGCTGTATTTGAGGAAGAATGGAAACCCATCTTTTTACTATTATTATTCTTCTGAGAATTACCTGTGAGTCTTTAGGCTGCGGAAGGGCTGGCCTTTAACACCTTAAGCTTGTTAGGGTACAATACAACATAACTGGACAATTCAGCCTCTCTAGTCAGCCTGTCTCAGAACAACCTGATCTAGAGATGTATCATGACATACTCAGAGAAATGTGCACTTTAATTATACATATAAATAACAATTTTCAGTTAAAATTTAAAATTACTCTTCACCACGGGCTGCAGGGGAATCTCTGCTGTGGCACCTGGAGCACCTCCTCCCTCTCCTTCTTCACTGACCTTGGTGTCTGCAGAGTTGTTTCTCCCACATATTCTCACTTCTCTCTCTGGCTGCCATTGCTGTTGTGCAGTTTTCCCCCTTCTTAAGTATGTTATCCCAGAGGTGCTATCACCGTCGCTGATGGGCTCAGCCTCGGCCAGCAGTGGGTCTGTCTTCGAGCTGGCTGGCGTTGGCTCTGTCGGACACAAGGGAGGCTTCTAGCAGCTTCTTACAGAATTCACCCCTGTAGCCCCCCTGCTATCAAAACGTTGCCATGCAAGCCAAATGCAATATATTATATCTCTGACTAATATAAATTTAATTATCAGAAGTGGTTGCTATATGAAAACAAACAAGCAAATCTGCGCTGATACTTTTTCAGATATGTTTCAATTTTCCTTGTGAGAATTGCTATGTTAAGAATGACTTTCTCAGACTACGGTGCTTACTCTGACCTATTATAATGTATCAGAGCTGATATCCAAGCTGTGCTGCACAGCGTGATATGGACATTTTGATATTCTGACCCCATCTCTGAATTACGACATTTGATTCCTGATAGATTCCATTTACTTCCAGTAGAGGAAGACTCCACTGTGCCAAAAGCAATAAGAAGTTGCTTCATGTTCAATACCAAAACAAGACAAGTTAACCTCTGAACTTTGAAAATTAGTTCTCAAAAAATGTGAAAGGTACTGATAAAGATGGATTTAATGGATAAAAAAGCACAGAATATGGGCTCTGGTTCATTTATTAAATATTCATAATAATGATTAAGAGAAAGCAGCATGGTTTTCAGCCTGTTCCTCTGCATCAACTTGCCAATATATCTAACAGCAAGACATCTGCAAATACAAAAGAAAATGGGCGTTCTTTTTAATTGTGTATTAGCATACAAAGTGTATATAGGAGAGAATCTGCTCTAAAGGCTTCCCCAAGGACCGAGAACAATATAGAGCAAAGTAGTAGTAAAACTCTGTGTTATGTATTCATCTGAATAATGCTATGTTAGGAAAGTAAATTTTTGTTTCCAGTTAGAAGACGCTACAGATGTACCATATGATAGATGAAAAGTGTGGGGTTTTTTTTTTCAGAACTGGTGCTACTGAGCTCAGCTTATTAAAGGTGTTTCAGTTGGCTATGGATCGAGTGGGCCGTGTTAGTCTGTTTCTTAACACCTTTGCAATTAACACAGACTGAAACCAGACAATAGATGCCTGGTTTAAGTGAGATCAGTTTCTTTAAAGTCTACATAAATTAGACCTCGATTTTTAGTGTCTTGTCTGAGAGTACCTTGCAATAAACAGTCTGGTAATTATTTAGTTGTCTTTGAGAATGAAGATGTGAATGGACTCTTGACTGGTTTTGAACATAACTCAGCAAAAATAGTAGATATATCTGATCTGATAGTTTGACCTGTATGACATCTGCGAAATCCAGTTGTCACCTGTATATCTTTTTGTCTTTTTTGGGGGGACAATTCTTCTTCTAAATGAATCTCCCCTGCCTATGTTCAGATGATAATGTTACTTAGGATGGCTCCGATGGATGCATGACAATCAATGGATTTGGTTTTGTCCCCAAACACCATAGAAGGGCTAACAGAATAGGATATTTGGGATCTCTCTTAACAACTGAAGGACACATTCCAGAATGTCAATATTAACTCCATAACAAATGTGTTTCTTCTAAGATGTTCAACAGTGAATGGGAGAGGCTGAGATAAGCTTTGTTATCCACCCCAGTCAGAGGGAAAAAGCTTTGACAAAAGGAAGGAACAGACAACTGAGCTGCAACTGAGGTGGCTGTCAAGATCCCAAAGCTTAATTCCATGTTTGCGTGTGCTCGAATTACTACTTTAAAATTAATTATTTTATCCTGCACTTTTGTCAACGTACTTTCAGTTTTGCAGGTATCAGTTTTATCATGTCCAAAATAAACATTGTTCATCATGAACTGGGAACATCTTGGACAGCGAAGACTGAAAATCACTCATCTTTCAAAAAAATTTAAATTTTTTCCTCTGTATCTCCCCACCTAAAAAACCCAAACTGTTCTTCTTTTCTCTCTCTCACAAACCCAACCATCAAAACCTTCTGCTAGAAGATCTTGACCCGGATTTGAAAGTCGTTTCTTCCCTTAGGAATACTAGGGTTCATTTCTATTCAAATGTATTGTTTGTCTACATCAGGGAGTAGAAAACAGTTACCTTCATGCTGGAAGGAATTCTTAATTTTAACTGTAATCTGATGGTGTTCTGCTGAAATACTCAGTTGTTTTTAAGAATCTAGGAAGATGTACTACTTGTGGAAACCTGGTGGTGGCTCATGGATGCTAGAAAAGCTTTTTCCGAATTGTTGAAAGCCAGACAAAAACATTTACTTCTCCTCCTTCTTTTTTGGCCTTTTTTTTCTCTTTAGTGAGGTAGTGGCGTTTTTTTCTTCCTGTGTATACCATTGGCAGCTATGTGTGAAGGTAAGGCGGGAAGTGGGACAGGGTGCAGTTTCGTTATAGAGCTGCTTTAAGCCACTTGAGAGGAAATTTCTCCTGTCTACAGATTTCCTCTGATCTTCATCAGCATCTGCGTCGGGGTGATTCTAATAGAATTAGATGATTATGTTGTAGTCTCTTAGAGGTGTTAAGGGTTTATTTAGTCCTTGTAGATTGATGGCTAATGGGCTTTGTTGGACTGTTTAAATGGAAGTTTCCCACAATCTGATACTAAAATGGGGGCTTTGAGTGAAGCTTTTATCACTCTTTCACCAGTGTCGTCAAGAACTTCCCTTTCCTCACTGGAAATGGAATTTCATGCTGTGTATTTCTAATCCAAGCGTTACATCAATCAGCAATCTAGTAGAAGTTTGTGGTTCTAACAAAAAGAGCATTTCACATGCTGTGAAGTGGTTTCCTAGTCTGGCATTTATGTCTATCCCAGACCCTATGGAAACTACTGAAACTGGAACTTGCCTTCGATTTACTATGCTCAACTTTTATAACTTGATATCAGACACGTTTTCACAGCTGGTTCTCAATGCCTTTCCTGCAATTAAAGAGATTATATGCAGGATGTGTTTGACAAGTGGGCAGTGTCCAAAGTCCTTATTCCTTGTGTGGCGTTAAGATGCCAGAGCAAACAAATCAGCAATGAGTGCAATTGCCAACCCCAGCAAAAAGGAATACATGCTTGTTGTACAGCACATTTGTGTTGTCAGCAAATCTCAGTGCACTTGGCAAGGAAGTCTGTGCCCATTTAAAAATGAGGAAAATGAAGTACTAAGAGGTGAATTGTCTTAATATAACAGGCTACAATTACAATCCAGGCTCCTGTGTTTGGAGTAACATTAGAAAACATTATCTCCCTTTAAAAAAAAAAAATCAATTACTTATGGTAGTCATTTCTTCACAAATAGAAGAAAACTTGTCTCTAAATTGGAAAGACATGGATTTGACGGATGGACTGCTTAGTGGATAAGGAATTGGCTGGATGGTCGCACTCAAAGAGTTGCAGTCAATGGCTCTGTGTCCAAGTGGAAACCAGGGACGAGTGGCATTTCTCAGGGGTTGGTACTGGGACTGGTGCTTTTTAGTATCTTTGTTGGTGACGTGGACAGTGGGATCGAGTGCACCCTCA
>RSEF01000006.1:14874238-14885088 GCA_003993805.1 Himantopus leucocephalus | reverse complement strand
AGCGTTGGGGTTGTTCAGCCTGGAGAAGAGAAGGCTCCAAGGACATTGGAACTATGGAAAAAGTGGGGCAGTTCAGGAAGTGGTACTGACATGTAATAGATGCTGATCTTCTCTTTGCTGTTAGGACAACACGCTAGCATGCAGGTAGGGAGTATTGCCACCATGTCGATACCGTATTATACTAAAGTTCTGACTGAATATATGTCCCCTGTAGTACTTTGTGAAAAAAGTGGTAGTAAGTGTCAATTCTGATGCCAATTCTGTGAAAAAGCAGTCATGTCAATTCTGATTCTTAGCAAAAGTCAAAGTTTGATAATCACTTCCTTCTTGAAGTGAGGAGTGGGCACTGAGAAGCGCCAGCTGCATTTCAGCAATGGCCCAAGAAACTGGAGTTTAGCTAAGACGTCAGAGCAAATCTGATCTGCCTGGTAGACCAAGGGCAATGTTAATAAAGCCATTTTGTGAATATTCCTGAATTGATTTGTTGATTAAAATTTAGAAAGTTTAGTGGAGAAGGCAGTTTTCATGACACACGCGCTCATTGTATATTGCACCTTTTTTGATTTAAAGATCCTTGCTGTCAGTTTGGTTTGATGTTTTAAGAAATTGTGATTATGCAGAAAGGCAAATTGTGGAAGATAATGGGTGTTAACTATTATTTCTATAGGGAAAATAGTTATATATATAGGTCTTACCATGACTTTGATATTGTAGGATAAGAGTATGTGGCATTTAAAGGTTAATTTGTTTCTGGGGTTTTTTTTCGTTTGTTTGTTTGGGGTTTTTTTTTAGTTTCTTCTTCCTTTTGTGTGTTGTTCTTTAAAAAAAAAAATAAATGGGGAATTGTGAGGGCTTTTTTTAATCCCCTAAAATATATTTTGAATGCAGAATCNTTGTGAGGGCTTTTTTTAATCCCCTAAAATATATTTTGAATGCAGAATCGAACGAAGTTTTTGCTTTCTGTGTTTCAATTCCAATGTTGACCAGAAGATTTGATGTACTAGTTAATGTACATAATTCCTAATTCAGTGAGGTGGTCAGCATTCATAATGCCTATGTGAGTTGTAATTTTTTCAGGATCAGGTCACAGATTTATTGGTGCAGCCTTAGTTATTATAGTAGTTTCAAGAGGAAAGAAAAAAACCACTTTATAAAAATATTATGAGGTTTTGTTAAGAGTAGAAGGCAAAGTTTCGGACAACTTTTTCTTTCTCCTTAAGATTTTAGTAACCCCTACCTCACATACTGACAGGGACTTCAGTGCTGTCTGCATTTTTTCTTCAAAAGTTTTCTCTCTCCTTCTTTCAGAAGAGTAATTTTTGAGGCAGCCATGACAGCTCTGTCATTTCACTCACACCTCTAAATTCCTCTTTCTGTTGTCAGTCAGCAGACAGCAGTCACAGTATCTTGATGATCGTGATTGATGGCAAAATATATGAGAATTGTAAAAAGGGCATTGAACATTATGTCTAAAACAATCATTTTATGCTTTTATTTTTATAAGTACAATAACAAGTTGGAAAAGCACCTGTTTACCTGTAGGTCTTACATTTATTTTTTGCATTGTATAGAATGGTGTAGGTATACCCATAGATAGATCTAGAAATTTTTTTTTTTTATCATAAACCTAAGTACTGAAAGTTGTGTGCACATTTAGGCTGAGTTCAGTATTTATGATATTTTGCCAGTGTTTTACTGTTTTTCAAATTTCCTCTTAAATGACTAATTTCCCATCAAACCCCAGGGTTTAAATGACAAGCAAGGAGCTGAGAGCAATAGCAAAAAGAATCTGAGTCATATTTTCCTTGAAAGAGCTTTATGTGTTCTTGGAAAGTAAAACACATCAATTACATTGTAAGTAAATAAAACACATATTTGGGGAAGGAAAAATGGCTTTTGGGCTTTCATGTCAGCAAAATTTCTGTAGAGAATGGGATAGAAAACACCAAAGAAAGCTTTTTTTTTTTTTTATTCCAGTCAGTCCTGTGCATGAAATTTATTACAAATTATAATTAGGAAAAAAGAAACCAAGCTCCATGAGTTTGAGTGCCGTACAGTGGCCATTGGATTTTCCTTTTTATATGAGGTAATCACCTATTGAACTTTGAAAATCAGCATATTCCAGTAGCTGATGTGCATGCCTGTTAAACAGCAATATTTGAGGCCAAATATACATCACTTGCACTCCATTGCTACTACATCGTCTATACCGAAGGCTATAGTCTTGTTTGTTTACAAGCATCTATATACAGTATCTATCTTCTATTTTTTTTTGACAGCTATATGAGGCAAAAGGGCTATTTTTGCTGTGTATGATGAGCAGTTGTGTGAGAGTTCAGTTGTTTATTTTTTAAATGCTTGCAAGTGGCACAGCGATGTAGGCAAATTGTTTATCGTGAATACAGTCATGCCATAAAAAAGAAGTCTTGCTCGGCATATAACTTACTCTGAGCAGGGAACTGATAAAAGTCGTACCCACAAAAGATCTCTTACTGATACAAGCTGCGTGTCCAGAAGGAAGTTGATTCCAGGGCTGATATTCTGGCAGCTCTACTGGCAAACCCTTTTATATCTGGGTCATGTATCAGGAGAGCTGTCATGTTACCCACCAGTGTGCAGTAATTATTAAATGTGGGTCCTGTGGAGACTGGTGCTGTGAAGGGAGGCACCTTCTAGATGATAGCTGGTAACAGTTATGGTCTAGGATTTTCAGAGGGCTCAGAGATATTTACCTACTCCTTTAGGGCTGAGAAGTGAAGATACTGGGGAGAAGCCAGCACATTCCAGTAAATTTTTTGAAGAATGCTGCTAAGTGAAGGAGTAGAGATTCATCTTTTCCATTCGGAATAGGTCTTAAAAGTGTCTCTGGCCACAAAGTTAAAACATGCTCTAGCGTTATCCAGAAATAACTTGAAAAACTTGTCTTTGCCATTTGTTTGAAATGAACATTGTGCACAGCTTCTGCACAGGGCGTATATTCCCTGCCTCTGCTAGAACTGGAATGGGTTGTAGCAGTTACTTGCTCTCTTTGGGGCATAATCTCTCTTGGAGCTTTCTCTGGTTTCAGTCCCTCTTCTGGCTGAAAATTGAGAAGTTTGTGAAATTCATGTTGTGAGGTTAGATAACAGGTTTATCTGCAAGGTATTATAAAAGTATATTCTACTTTTAATAGCATGTGTGCGTCCCGTTTGGGTCGGGCTGGGCTACAACACTGGGGACTGAATTGTGTGTATTCCAGGCTAAAAGATGTGTGGCTCCCGGAAAATCTTACTGGTTTCAGCTTCTTCGCTTGTTTGCTTGGGACCATTTGCAGAAATGCAAAAAAAATGCCCTCTTCAAAGGACCGTGTCATTTTTATAAACAACTCCCCTATTTCTTGGGAAACTGCAAGGTGGTATTTTACTTTATTATAAAGTAGTCAAATTCAAGAAATGCTAACATTACTAATGACACATATACAGTTGAAAAAAATGAATATTAAGTGAGTGAATACAAAAGGTGAATCTAAGACACATGAATCACTGAAAGTTCTTTGGCACAGAAATTACTCACAAAGTTGTTTAAAGACATGAACAGAAGGGTTGGGGGGAAGGAGATTTGTTTTATATCGCTGTTTGATTTTATATTCAAATTGTAGAAATCTGGTTTGATGATCATTTTTTGAACATGGAATCATGGGAAATATTTTGTTTTCCCTGAGAGCCAAGGCGATGTATTTATTTCAAGTTTTATTAAATGAGTTATAAATTTTCCTAGCAATTTACTCATAGCTCAAGAGGTTTAATTTGCATGTGTTGCCTTTTACAATATGCTTTTCGTAATGTTGCAGATGCTTCTTCCCTAGCTTCAGTAAACAACAGGCAGTTGGCCAGGTTTTTGACTGAACGTTTGCCAACTCTGGGAAATATTAACTCTCTAGTGGCCACTGAATGATTTTTAGCCGACTTTATCCAAAAGAATCTGGGAAAATTAAAAATAAGATGAAGTAAAAAAATAAGATACAAAACCAGTAATTTGCTGGATTAAACACAGAAGAGGTTTATTTCTGAATTATAATAATTTCAGGTTTCCTTTTTTTAACATTTATTTCCCAAATGGGTTGTTTTCAGAAATTTATTTGGAAATTGATGATGATGATGATAATAATAATATTGATCATTTCTTCCTTCAGATTAGCGAAGATTCTTCAGTCTTGGGGGCACTGGAATACAATGAGGTTTAGCCTTAGTGTTCTGCTCTAATTTTGAAATGCCCGCAAGGAGAGTTTTTTCTTCAACACAGTAATCCAGTCCATAGCAGGGATAATTTGCGGGTGGAATGGCAGGTTGTTTCAGGAGAAGGTGAGGTAACAAAGTCTGGTCTCCTGTGGATTGATGCCCTAGAGCTGACGATGCAGTAGAGCTCAGCTCCCGTCTCTGTGTCCCATATGGAGCATTCAGCTTTCTTCCAGCATTCTGATGTACTTTTTGGGGCTGTCTCTTGAGCAAGTCATGTCATACTCTCTTCCCGTCTGGAGCTACCTGCTTGCTGATTGTTCAGCTACTGCCAGTGTAATGTGTGATGACCAAATTTATGTTTCTTCCTGTTAGTGAGAGATTCAGTAGTGTTTCACTCTCTCTCATTGAGCCTCTCATCATCGTGGTATTTCTAGGAATGTAATGGGATTTCAAAGTTGGTTGAAGTTGGTGAATTTATCCCAAAGCAATGGTTCAAAAGATGTACGCAGGGATGGCTTGTCAGCATGCTTGCATAAGGACACAAAGAAATGAGGCCAATCATGAATAAAAAAGAAATGTCAAACATTTTCAGTATCTTGCGCGGCATGCACCTGGAAATAATTACAGGCAGTCCCATGATTAAATGCTGTCAGTGTAAGTGGGGCAAAAGGACAGGCTGAAGGAACCAGTTGAGTTTGAATTGCCTGAGTTGACATTCACTACTCTTGAAAAACTTGTATCTGTGGGTCTGTGAACACATTTTGGGTAACTGTTTTGAACAGATGATCATAAACGAAGCATGGTGCATCATCCATTGAAAGGAGGTGAGACTTAAGAGATGGAAAATTCTGAATGCTTTTGCTATTTAACCGGGTTACCCAAGGTTCTTTCTTTGGGCACCTGAGTATGTTTGCGTTTTTACTGGTGTTACTTTTTGCTCCACAAGTTCTCTGAAAATGTGTGGCTAGCTTTGGGCTGAAATTAAATACAGTGAAGAATAACACATCAACCAGTGATTCTTCGTGCCTGATCCACTGCTGTATTCCTCAGATTCATTTAATCATATTACCCCTTCCACAGAGTTCCTCATTTGTGCAGAAGTATTATACTCAGTACCTTAAGACTGTAATGGACTAGGAGAAATGAAATATTCTGGAGAGCAGATGATTGCTTGTGCACACCCGTCTAAACTTCTTTTCAAGCTGTAATGAAAAGCAGTGTCTATGTAAAAACAGAGGGAAAAAGAAAAAGAAAAGTTGTGATTTTACAAGTTTAATGTTAGAAAAGTTACCTTGTAGTTTCTGAAGCAAATTTGAAGTGAGGCTTGAGTGGTGCCACTGTTAGGATCCAGAGAAGATGAATATCAGATGATTTGTTCTGTCTTTCGTACTAGAAACATGGCGCATTGCTAGCGTGATGTCATAAACTGATGTCTTAGTGCGTCCTGCAGGAATTATGTGCCCTTTTGCTTTTCTAACAAATAGCACCTATGACCCATTGAATTTCACTTAGACTGGATGAATCTGTTTTCCCCAACATTTCTCATTTTCTGCTTCCCTCTGTCTTTTCCCTTACGTGATACCGGGGAGGGAGGAGTGTTGCTTAGCAACCAGTCGGAAGCGGTCAATTCAGGTATAAATATTAAACCATTTGAACCATAGTGAATCTATGGTAGAAAATGGAAAAGTGTTCCAATTCTTCCTCATGAGGCAAAGTGGTAATGAAAATCCTTTTTTTGATAATCAGGGCGAAGTTTTTTGATAATCAGGACCTCAGTTTGTCTGAGTTTGACTCTGGTACATGTAGAAGAAAACTTCTTCTTCTCTGGTAACTAAGAGGATGCCCACGCAGAGTCCCAGCGACCTCCAGTGTGGTATTTGGGGGTGGGTGGGAGGTGTGTTGGTTTGGGGTTTTTAAAAAAATTGTGTAAGAGCCCAGGATGGTAAGTTTGGAGACTGGTACTAAGTAATGTATTATCACTACTTACTACAGAAATAGAAGAGGGTTTTTTTTCTAAATGTCTTTAACGTGCTTTATAATTTTTAGATGGAAGACAGTAAAAAGCACAGTGCATCACTACTTGTTACCGTACAGCAGAAATTATGTAAGAACAATAAACTCCACCATTGTGGTTTAATGCTGCTGCTGAAGAGGGAGAAAATATGTGCCACTGCACATGAGAAATGGTTTGAAAAATGTATGTATGTATTACTTTACGTGAATGCCTGATTTCAGTAGGGCATTTCCATTATAATACTCATGAAATCCACTCTTAATAGAAATAAAGGGACTTGAAACCATAGGTAACTACTGTGATCTGCTTCAAGCAAGCAACTGAAAAATGGGTGTCCCACACTATGCATTTATTTAGTAATATTACGTTAGTGGCTAGAAGACTGAGTCAAGACTAAGGCCCGTGTTTACCTAGGCACCAAACATTTTGTGCCCTGTAAGGTGAGGAGAGTGTGTGAGCAGTAAAATACCTTGCCAAAGATTACTTATTAATCATTCAACTACAGCAATAGAAGTCTGGCCTCTGGCTCGCAGTGTCCCGGTTGCCCAGCCCATGCTTCTCTGTTCAGGCACCGTCGTACCGTTTGGGGCTGTCTGCCCCATGGATGTGCACGGGGTATCGCAAGCGTTACTGATTGTCCAGAAGTGTAAGCTGGAAAATAATTGGAAAAAACATGTTGGTCTGCTAGCTTCAGATCTGACTGGAAGTTGTTCCCGGAATACGGTGTTTATTGAAATGATATGTGCAATCATATTCCAATCATTTCATAACAAGGGAATGAGAATATTTAAGATTTTTCAATAGTATTTTCTTGAAAAGCAGGCTGTGTGAATTTTGATTGATATGACACTTTACAACTATAACTGAAACTGTATTTGTTACAAAGGAATGACCACTGAATCACTTTCTTTAGTATATATTTCTTTAGACTTGCATCATTAATATTCAAAGGGGAATGTCTTTTACATTGTGCTGCAGTTTATACTAATGTGGGTGCATTTGCTTTCATGTTATTAAATCACTTTTTCTGTTGAAAAGATAAAATGAAGCAGCATTGTTCATGTGCTGCATAGAACAGTAGCAATGTGCAGTTTGGTATCTACTGCATTTCCAAAGCAATAAATACATGAATAAAAAAGATAGGAGGCAGGATTTTCCTTTGATTTCCACGGACATAGCATGCTGTTGTTATAACAGGAATCTAATAGGGAGATAAAAATTTGCTTATATTTGCCAGCTGTTTAATCAACAACTAGTATAGTCAGGAGTTCTAAGATGATCAGAAGGTGCAAAACCACTTCTTAACTCAAAATTAATATATTTATTTTAGAAATAAATTGAAACTTATTGCATAAAACATACTTCTATAACTGTTCTCTGTATATAACACTTCAGGTGTTTGGCTCAGGCTGAAAGTCCATTTACAACCACCTACACTTTCTGAAAATAACAATTAGATGCAGTTTAGCATTCTCTTCTGCGTCTGTGCTGCAGTCATGCACGTTTAACTGGATATATGTGACTAATCTCTTTGAAGCAATTGAGAATTACTCTAATAAGTGGAAGTTTAGAACACGTATGGCTTTATCATGGCTTTGTTGACTTAAATTCTTTAATGGTTTCACTTGATAAAAATTCATGGGCAGCCTGAGTTCTGCCTGGGAGCCCATTTACAGCGTTTCTGTTTGGCTGTCTCTGGTTGTTCGGAGGAAACTTGCCAAAAGGAAATGCAACCCTCAAGGGCTTAAGCAGTCTGAACATGGAACTTAGAAAACTAGCAGGGTCTTGCTTTTGAACTGAAAAGTTTGTATTTTCCTCCAGATTTTAATGGAAGTAAGATTAGTACTTCCATATACACCTTAAATTCGAAAGTGCTGTATAGATATGTGTGATATGTCTGTACCGAAACCATAGTTTAGTTTAAAAATAAAAGGTTTTACTTCTACCCTTCCAAATAATTTTGTGAGCTGTAATGTAATACTTTTCTCTTTGGTGTCATTTGTTCTTAATAGCTCCTAATTCTCAATTTTGTCAGTATTTTAGGCTTTAAATACTTTGCTTACATGCTAACATTAATCAACAAGGCTATTGAGAAATGTGCCAGCTTTATCAGTACCTTATTTTGGTTTATGATGTGTCTTTCTATTTTATATTTTTGCTCCCACTTGTGTAATGTGATCTCTTTAGTGCTTTGAGTTAGAAGTGATGGTTTGGACATTCCATACATGCTACTAGAGGGTCAACAGCANAACATTAATCAACAAGGCTATTGAGAAATGTGCCAGCTTTATCAATACCTTATTTTGGTTTATGATGTGTCTTTCTATTTTATATCTTTGCTCCCACTTGTGTAATGTGATCTCTTTAGTGCTTTGAATTAGAAGCGATGGTTTGGAGATTCCATACATGCTACTAGAGGGTCAACAGCGAAAGAAAAGTGCTTAAATATGGTAGAGAAAATGTTTTTGTCCTGATTTTGTTTCCTACACTGATCAATGCTGAACCGGTGTCAAGAACTCAGTCCTCTGCAAGCATGTGCTGTGTCAGGCAATGAGTGCGTGCACGCTTACCATTCCTGTATTTCTATTAATTTTTAAAGGCTCCCAATTGTTGATTAGCTGATTTTCGTGCTGGATGTAAAGCTGCACACATCNCGTGCTTGATGTAAAGCTGCACACATTGCGTATGTTATTCTGAAACCATGATACCCAATTCTGTAGGCAAAAAAGTAACTCTTCGATGACTTCTGGATCCAAACCAACAGGTTGTGAAACAGCTAGCAGAGCAAGAGAGCCACGCTATGCTGAACTGCCCTGGCAACGGAGGCTTCACTCACGGAGTGAAGAAAAAAGAGAGATGTAGCTCCTGTCAGTATGTACTTCGCGAGGCCTATCCCACTTGCAGTGGGGTGGTGAGAACCTGATGGTCCTGCTGCTTTAACAAGTACTGTCGTTTGTCACTGTCTTGACATAGACGTTTCTGCGTGAGGGACACAAAGAGAAAGAAGGCATTAGCATCTTTCATGCAGGAAGAGCATTGTTATTTTTTGCACATCGGGAAGCATAAATCTTGGTTTTGCCACTGAACAAAACTATTCCTGTTAATTCAGCAGCCATCATTTAAATGAGAGATCTGAGGAACGAGCTTTGGATGCTTTTTATGAAGCATCTTTTATTAACCTCGGTTTTCACTGTAATAAGTGTTTATAGTGCAAAATAGTAACATTGCTGAAACTTCAGGAAATACTCTTTGTAGTTAGTACTAAGTTTCCTCCTGTGTGAACAGCAGAGGCTGCGGAAGTAGAACCAACTGTGGAAGTTGCTACTGCTGGGGGGTTCTTTCCTCTCTCGTGTGTGCGCGCTTGGTGTGGCTACTTACAGAGGTTACTGTTTCATGATCTTCGTTACTGTGATGGTGGGTCCTTATCTATCCATGCATTTTTATTTTATTTAAAAAACAATGGAAAAAAAAGTTTTGAGTAAACTAAATGTAAATTAAAGCGTTTAAGGGAATTAAGTGTATTCTGTGACACAAGGTGTTAGGCTTCAGGGATGCTGACAGGGGTGAGGAGATCTGAGTTAAAATAGCTTAAATGGGATCAAGGTGCCGGCAGTTGCTGTGGTTCACTGGTAGAGCTTCATATGAGATACTGACTTTAAAGTTAGATTTTAAAATAAAATATGTTAAAGTGAGGAGAAAGGGACACTACTGACACCCTCTGTCAGTAGGACAACAAAATACGTTTGGTACTGAAGCCCTGTCAACAAGACTGGTCTAATATAATACACAAATTACACGTCAAATGATGGAACTATATCTGTACAGCCTTATTCCTGCTGAGGTTGTGTTATTCCATGCCTCTTGTCCAGAAACCGTGATTTTTAAGGCTCCACACATAGATATCTTCGGAAAACACTTATTTTGTTTTGAGGCTTTCTCAATATATACAGAAGGGGTACTCGTAGACTGGAAAAGGCTGAGAACAGAAGAAAAAATTGGTAATAACAGGAAGACAGAAATGAAAGAATGCATAAAATATCAAGTGATTTTTGCAGGGAAAAGGAAAAGAAAATGGAGAAAAGAAAGAAAGAGTGAAGCAACTAGAAATGTGAGATTAAACCACTGATTTCTCTGAAGCTAATATAGATCAGGTAACTAAACATGGGGAAACAAATCACTAAGAACACCCCTCCAACTGTATGCATAATTGCGTATTAAAAAAACACTAGTAAATATAAATGACGTTAAAGATGCCAAGGTGCCTTACTGCTGCTTCCCCTGCTTCCCACTGGCCCCATACCTTATCAGTAATATTATTGTGCTTCTCTGTTTTTGACTTATAGTTCATACACTGGTGAATGACCAAGGTTTAAACATTCACTCAATATTAGCATGTATAAGAAATGTAGGATACTTTCATTAATTGGATTAGGGTTATATGTGTTTCATTTAAAAGCTGTAGTGATCACTAATGGAATGACCTTGAAGTCATTATCTGTTAAGAAGCAGGAGAAAAGATTGTTCTTCATGTTCAGTTATATTTGTCATTACCTGTGAATATAATTTTCAGATAAAATATAGTTCCAGCTCTCTAACTACTTTTTTTTTTTTTTTTTTTT
>RSEF01000006.1:14834106-14865652 GCA_003993805.1 Himantopus leucocephalus | reverse complement strand
ATGTTTTTTCTTTAGTGCGATTACTTTTCATATGGTTCTGACAGGAATATAATTCAATCTTTTAAGTCTTGGGGAAAATAGGGTAGTTTTTGAGCTTTTTAAAAGAGCAATTTGACCTGTTTTGACCAAAAGAATTGTCAGCAGCATATCTGAATAAACGGGGGTGAAATTAAGAACTGTTTAAAATTCACTGTTGAGAAACAAAACAACCTCTATATTACTGCCAAGTTCCCCTGAACACACTTAAACTTTTACATGATCACTCCTTTCTTCTCTTGTGCTATTTTTTCCTTTCACTTCTTGAGCTGAGCTGGAAAAGGGAGGGCATACGCTTAAAAGATTGAAGTAGTTAACCTAAAAAAACCCCAAACAAACAGAAATGCAAATAGAGACATTGAACGCTATTCCAAAGCGTGCCTGAATACCTGGGTAAACACGTAATGCGTGTTGTAAGGTAAGGCGTCTGGGGGTTTCGCACCAAAATCTCGCTGAAGTGCGGTGTTGTAATTTCTCAAGGCATAAAAATACATCTGTGGCTAGTGCCTTCTTCAAGGTGTAAACCCCAGAGAACAGTATGAAACATAGCTTAATAGAGCTTTATGGTGCTCGCTTTCCTTGTCCACCTTTGCTTTGTCTTTATCTCTTGCTGTCTCTCACTTGCTGAGTTCTTTTACTGTCATTCTCCTAAGTTTTGATTGCTCTTTCTATTGTTACTCTTTTGGACAGGCTTTCTCGCCCTCTGCATCTCCTCTTTATTTTCTGGGGAATATCCTTTCTGCCTCGGGGTTTTCTGTTCTTTGAGTGAGATTTGTACACGGTGGAGAAGATGCTGAACCTCAAGACTATGTAGGTGACTGCAACATGCACGTACATGTGATCGTGTGACAGATGATAAGCTGGATATTGGCGTGTTTGTCAAGGGGGAGTAGAAATATGTTGTGTTGCAGCTGAAGAGTGTGCTCCTTATCAGGGCTTTGTTGATCACAGGGCTGCGGTAGAAAGCACATGGATCCTGCCTTGAGAGAGAGCCCTGTTGTGGCAGATAGAGCTGGTCAGTGGGTGAAGCCACCGAGTTGTGTCTGACTTCTGAGATAAATGGAATGAGAGAGGGACCGTAGCTGCTTGTTGAAATCCATAGGGTATAGGTGTGAGGGTGGCACAAGAGGTATCATGAGTCTTTTTAGAGACCTCTTGCTTTTTGGATTTCTTGTGAGATCTCCTCCTAATTTTGACTCTCATAAACCCCTTTGCCTTCTATATGACCTCTTTAAAATTTTGCATAGAATAAAATAAATTTGTTCACAAATACAGTATTGAGAATGAAGGAAGGAGCACGTGCATGTTTTGTCTACTGCTGGGATTGTAGTTTGCAAATCTACAGGAATGCTTTTGTTCAAAATTTTCGTTCAGAAGAATGTTCCAAAGGGTACATCCAACTGATGCATTTATTCAGCTCACCTGGCAAAACCTCCTGTCCCATCAATATGTCATCACCATTTTGATTTCCAATACCTTTCAGATGTTTAAAAAACCTTTGCCTACTATTCTCATACTAAGTCTGTATATATTGGTTAACTCTGTGAACCTGTCACATCATGTCTTGGAAAATTGATTGTGAAAGCTGCGACTTAATGTTTTGTGATGCACTTGGCTACCAAAAATAGGCTTTGAGAAACAGAAAATTGAAATTAAAAAGGAAAACATTGGAGATTATGGGTCGTAAACCATATATAATTTTGTTTCTTGGATGCCTTTTGAATGATTAAAAATAAAAATAAGATTGGAACAAAGCAAGCCTTTAAGTGTGTGCCTGCAGTTCCTCTTCTCCAAGTAATTGAATACAGGATTTCTTCTCTAACCCTGTTCCAGCAAGTATATGCACTGCTTAGGTATTCATTTCAGTGGCGTTGACAATACTGACAATATAATTGACCTAAAAAGTTCTGGATTTCCTGTTAATGCACTTTAGAAATGTACATCAACTACAAAAAAATCATTTCTATCTACATTTCACTTGATTTCCATTTTCAAGAAAGGAGGTTTCATCATTATTATTCTATTTGAATAGCACTGATATCTTGAGAGATGGAAGGAGACTTCTATTGTATGCAGGAGTACTTTATTTCGATATTTTCTTTGTCTGATTATACATGATAAACACACATTAGTGACATTCCGTGCATGTTTTGAAGATAAATGGGATATCTCTTTAAACCATTCCTGACACTTCCTAACCTGTGGGCTTAATGGCATATTCTTTCTTTGATTCAATAATTTGTCTGTCAAAAAAGCTGTGCTGACATTCTCGTTGTTGTGAGACTGAAATGGAAAGAAATCTCTTATCTTTAAGATAATTTTTGAAAAATCGAGGCGAACATTTTAGGATAAAAATGTTTTAAAAATGATTTCAGTTGGAAAAAAAGGTGTAAGTGTTGACATTATACCAACTGCTAGATGGCAAGTGATAAAAGGAAGAATGTTATCTAAAACTGTAAGTCCCCTTGAATTAATTAGGGAATGTGTGAAATCTTAGAAATGAAGACAGTTTCTACTACTATGTCTTGCATAAGTATTAATTCTGTCAAATAACTAGTAACTTTTAAAATAATGGACTATAGATGTAGCTAAGTCTGGTTTGCCAAACCTCTGTCTCTTACCCGTGTAAGGCAAATATTAATATATGCGTGCACACATGAACATGCACTTGCGTATGCACGTTGTCTGTGTATGTATTGATACCTCTGAATATACTGGTACGCTGTCTATCTAAAATAATCTACTTGGGACTATTTTGTTTACAGAACTGATGTAAAGAGGATTAGTTCAGGCAGACGATGCAGAACCCTTACATTTTTCTTAGCATAGTCTAAGGTGCTGGTGTAATGTGGAAAATAAAGGGCATAAGCTCTGCATAAAATAAAAATAGTCTCTCCTCAACCCCCTAACCCTCCAGTTTTAATGTGATCAAGTAACACAGAACAACNCAGAACAATATCAGAGGCCAAGGGTTCGAACAGTGTTACACGATTGTGGAAGCTGCTTTCGTGCTTTGGAAGTTTTCACTCGAACCTTGAGAGCGGGCTCGGAGTCCTGTCTGCTGGGCATGCCAGTTTCACTTACCGTTCTTTAGGGGCATGACAGATGTAGCAATTCTCATAGTTTTAAACTTAAAATGTTATGCTTTCATGAGAGGTAGCTTAGGCAATAGGCTCCACAAAAGAATTAACTAATTCCAAGCGTTTGATTAAACACTCAGTTCTTCATTTCTTTGTTGTTTTCCCTGAGTTCCGTTTTTGTCAATGAGCACTCTTCAGCGCTTTTTCGAGGAGGATTCCTCAGAGCTCCTGTCAAATGTGCCTCTGGCTGGATGGCTGACTAACAGGGATTGATCTTGCACAGGGTGTCTGCCTTAATTTTTCTTTCCTAATGATTAGTCTTGTCCCGTTTACGTTATAATTGTGAAAGGCTGACCTGGTGACTGTAGCCTATAAGTTACGATTTGAGGCTGAAGCTCCTTGGTTCACAATGCTAGCAAGGGCTGGAGGTCTACAATGTGTTTTGAGATGCTTGTCACCATGGTAGAGTTCAGAGAACTCAAGTGGTTTAAATATAACAGCCAACCAGCAGACTTGCTGGCACAATATGTGGAATTGATAGGGAAGGAGCAAAAGTGATGCAGACCTGTTGTGAATGATGAGAGAGAATAACAGAATTACCTGGAGTCCACCTTTCCAAGATTTATAACAAGTGGAGTTATGATAAGTGTTACCTACCTATGCTGAAAGACAAAGAGAGAGTATAGCTTTAGCAACAAGATTAAAACCCCTCCATCAATTAATTCTTACCTTCCAAAAACCCCCACAACCAAACCCAAAAAACACAAGCCTAAAATAAAAAATGCAAGGGCTGTGTTGTTCTAAAGGAAACCAGGGAATTCAAGATCAGAACACTGGAAGTGAACGTCGTTTATGCACTCAGAGTTTGAAACTTGTCTACCTGGTAGCTACCACCCTTGAAATTCTAGTTACGGTGTTTTCTAGATCACCTCTGACACCTATTGTGGGGAGCCCCTTTGGTCAATCTCAGTGGAAAGGTATTCTTTCTTCCTGCGCTTGCATTATTGAACAACAGTTCTTGAGATGCTCTAGGGGATAGCTATCTTGGGGCCCATTCAAGGAATTTACAATATAGCTGTATTTAGAAATCATGAAATGTGTATTGCCAGCTTGATAGTCTATTACAGTTTATGGAAAAAGTCTCTTAACTCTTTAGTAGCGTTGTTCTTGAGTGTAAAGTTACCAGGTGTGCCAACATGCTCTCAATTAGTCCTTATGTTGTACTACGGGATATATTGAAAATAGAAGGGTATTTTCAGGAAATATGTTTGCAGATATCTTACTTTTAAAAGGAAACGATGGATTTTCCTAGTAGCAGTAACAGAATCTAAAACCTGTGGTCATCTTACGAGATTTCATTGGCTGATTCTGAAATTATTCATAGACATTTGGGAAAGCACAGTGCCATATTTACATGTGCTGTGACTTCTCCTTCACAGTTCTTTTTCATTCAGATGGAGTGAAGTCTAAGCTCCGAGTACTTTGGAAAAGAGTGTTACACATGTGATACCTGGGAAAAAGGTGGTAGCTTTCTTGACGGTGGTCAAACTTGTGCACAAGCTGAAAAATCTAATTCAGCATGCTATCAGCATCAATAAGTAAACGTTTACATTTCTGAGGTCTGACATCAGATGTTAATCCTTAAACCTAGACTTCACAGTTGACCAGCAACATTTGTTGGTAGATTGGTATTTGGTTGAGAATTTTTTTTAATAATAGTAACTAAGGTTAGGATGGCTGTAAACGTTATTGTAAACATATCTATTTTTACTCTTTTTCTTTCTGAACCAGAACTGGTGTTTAGTTACCATCCATATGAAATAGTAGCAGTTTGTAGATTCGTGTCCTCTGGAATGAGACAAAAGCTGTTGATTTGAGTGCATATTAAACCTTAAGCTATTATTGCAGCAGTGTTAACAGATTCTATTGATGTGAAACGGCCTGCGTAGGGTTGACTGATCTGTCTTTGCACTAACCAACTGATGAAGTATTCAAATAAAATGATCACTCATAGATCCCTCAAAGAAGGAGTGGGGGAAAGAAGGGGGAGGGGGAGCTCCACACAATAAACAAAGCAAAAGCACTCAATCCTTTTCAAAGACTTATAAATATTTAATAATCATCTGTCTACGGCCAATCTAGAAAAAGAAATCTTTAAATAGACTGTTCTAAAGGCCAAAACCTGAATTTTAATTGAGGTGGTTCGAAGTACACATTAGTTAGTCCGGCTTTTCCTTGGATGTAAAAGCAATATTTTCCTAGGGCGGGGTGTGAATCTTTCAAAATGTAGATACGATAACTGTAGACAGATTTGGATTTTTGATATGGCAAAATAATGCTGCATGAGACAGTATTTTTTGCTGCTGGAAAAGTGCTTTTAGCCTGGTCACTTTTGTTGTGATGAAGGTAAATCTCAGCTGTGATTACGTACAAAAAATTCTACGTCTCTATATATAGATATATTAAAAAGAAGTGTGAAATGGCATGATCTTTAACAACAATAACAAGTTTTTAAGAACTTCCTTTATTCTCCCCATCCTTTCTGCTCGGTCAGATCACTGAAGGCACCTGATTCAATGTCCCCTTGGATGAACCTCTCGTATCTCACACTAGCCAATTTCGACAGTCTAAGTGCTCAAATTGAGCCATTTTGTTCTCTGTAAAATAAACCCAGGCCCATTATGCGTGATTTTTCATTCACACACCCCTCCCCTTCTCTTCATTTTCTCCCTCCTCTCCTTACTACAGCTCTGTGAATGTAGAGTGGCAACATTGTGAGGACCAGTGTTTTCACTCCAGGCATGTCAACTTCAATCTGCTGCGATTTGGTGTGAAATCTGTGCCATGGTGTGGGGCAGAAAGGTCAACCCCCCCATAATTGATGTTGCTTATTCATCTGCTTCCCGTGTATTTTTCTCTCCACACACTGGCCTTTGTTTGGATAAATTGTTTGAAGATTTACTGTAGTTCTTAAAGCCTGAGAAGCGGCTCCTGCTGTACAACTTCAATGTCCCCGCTAGGCAGGAGGCTCAGCTAGGATGACACATAATGGCATTTAGACAGAAAGATCTTTTTCTCCCAAGACAAAAAGTAGAGGACATCTTCTGGCATAACAATTAGGGCAATTTTCAGACTAATTTACTATGGAATCGCTTTGTACAGTCCCCTTGTACACTGATATTTAATATGTTAATTGCTATTAAAACCTGAAATACTATTTTCAGGAATTCATAGGCTTCAGCGAGTCAGTGTATATCCGGAGAGGGCGAGAAGGCAGGGATAGAGAAGAAAGAGAAACTTTTAATGAATGTGATGATTTAAATTCCACATAGGTACTTTTCAGATTATTAAGGAAAACCCTCAATGATCATAAAGAATGTGAATGTGGTAATTTATTGTATTTTGGGTCATCAACCTTTGTTCTGCTTATGTTAGCAAATGGCATCATTTGAGGAAGGAAAAAAAAAAAGGTGCTGTTTAGATACTTGGAGAGGCTTAATGGAGATTTGAAAATAAGCTTTAGTAAATGTAATAATATTAAAATTCCTTGCATTTGCAGATTTCCGTGAGCACACAGGTAAATATTTGAGCCCTGTGATTAACAAATACAAGAACATAAACCTGCAAACTTTAAAGAACCTCTGTGTCCTTGTGGCTGTAGCCCTGAAAAGGGTGCATAATTTACTGAAAGAAATCCTTAAAAGTAGGAGAAACGCTTGCTTCTTTAGTAAAGAAAAGAAGGAAAGAGCTTTATCACCTAGTAATCCTGCCTGTAGATTGAATAAAATAGTTTGAAATCATTGTTTTGATTCCCATTGACTGAAGGCTGGAGTAGCTTTATTGGTTAAGCTGTTAAATCTACTGTGGTTTAAACACTTTTTTTTCCCTGATGCACCCTTGCTTCGATTGACCTTGAAACACATTATCTCATCCTGGTTTATTTTTGGGGAGAAAACGCCTATTGCATCAGATCATTTGAAGCTGTCTTAAAACACTAATAAATATGCTTTACTGCTGTTCTTCTAATCTTTTCAAGGATAATATGAAAGTATAATCAAGGAGTGTTTCTTCTGCGATCTACTAGACGGTGCTAGCTCCTCTTGGTGATTCACTAAGGAGACTCTACCTGCAACTAGTAAGCAGAGTCTAAGATGTGTGTGGCACTGTGAATACTACTTTGGTTTAGTTATGGAATATAAATAAACCGCATCTGGAAAAACACCCAACACTTTCTTACCTAAGGCGGCCAACACAGGGAAATACTAAGATGTTAGAATTCTGAAAAATCATTATCTTGATCAAGAGTAATGGATTAAAGAAAATCCTTTTAGAATTGAAAGTAATTGACAGTAAAATTCAAATAATCGAAGTGTTATAGAATGCCCATTACTTAGAATCTAGAGCAGGTTTATGGTAGCGCGTGCACCTAAATGCAATCATGCTGGTTTCATCCTGAGTGGAATTCTGTTCATGGACTGAAAATCCTACTAGCTGCTCTTTCAAGCTCAAATACAGTTACTGCAAAGTTTTTGTATGAATACCTTGCTGTTGCAATATCTTCTTGTTATACGTCTGTCATAATGAGTTTAGGTGAAAAGAATATGCAAAGATTCTTATTATGGAATTTGTACATATCTTAGTACTAGCTGTGGCGTTTATTTTATGGATTTGGCATTTCTGTATATTCTTATTAGTCAGGTTTTGTTTGTGCTCATTCTTTAAATTAAAAATGCCTGTCATTAACAGAAATCTTCAAAAAAACCCCACGTAATCTGTCATTTTTAAGACCACCAGTATGCATCAATAATTGAAATTTCACATTCCTTTTAAACAATACCCATGCGTTCTTGGATATATGTAAAATTGTATTTTGAACAACGATAAATCTGAGATACAAAGAACAGTAGGAAAATAATGACACATTTCACACAGCTCCACTCAGTTTATTAGACAGTGTGACCATTAAAATACTGGTGCAAATAACCTATAGCATTGAAAAAATAACAACACATACTTAATTTGCATATGTTCCATTTTGAAATGGGGAGAGGAGGAATCGTATCACCGCTTAGATATCCACAAACAAAAGTAAAACAAAATACTTAGCAGGAATTACCCTTCCTTTAGCTTCCTAGCTGCTTTAGTCAAAGCTGTTGAGCTTTGAGTCAAAAAAGTTTTAATTTATTCACGTTGTTCTTCCTGCCAAACATTGAATATAACCTTGCAGCATAAGGCTAATTTTCTCTCCTTTCTTCATTTAGAAGCGGTTGGAAAGCCTAAAAATATAATATCTCCTTGCGGGGTAGTATGCCTTTCCTGTCTGGTGAAGAAGCAATATTTGAATTTATTTAGGATTATTTTTAGTGAAATGGCAGCTATAATGCAGGGACAACTGCTTCTTGTACACTTTTGGAGGTGCCTCTAAGCAATGTGGTGGCCTGGATGGATGTTTTGCCAGGGCTCTGTTTGCTTAAAACTTTTAAGTGTTTCAGAGCAGGCTGGATTAAGGGGAGAATTAGAAATACAAAGCGTGTTAAAATCTGGGTGACTGGGCTTTCTCCTGAGCAGCCTTGCCAAAAAACTGTGCAGCTGCCAGGACTAAAAAGCACATATTTCATCTTCACTTCTGTGCTTTACTGTTATATATTTGTACCCACCTTTTCTTTTTGCAAATAAGGAGTACGAGGAACACGCAGAGGGTTTTTTCCTAGGCAGTTGAGACCAAACGTTGGCAAAGAAAGATTCTACAGTTTGGTGAGGTGGGAAATTGGATTGTGGAGGAAGGTTTGGTAGTGATAGGAGGAATAGGTTGAACAGATTATTATTTATTTATTTATTTATTTAAACGGGTTTTGTCCATTGTATATGAATATGTAGGACTACAAATTTGCCCTGTAGTCAGAACACGTGGTGAATATGGAGACTAGCTGCATTCCTAAATTGTGAATTTTTAAGACTCTTTACGTAATAAGTATACTTTATGGCATAATTTTTGATGCCTGTGTGAGACTAGTCCAAACCATCTCTACTCTTGTAGCCTTTGTAATTCTTATCCATTTCATAAGCGCTAGATCCATTCATATCGAGATGGCTTGTTACCTCACATACGTCTGTGCCCAGCTTGTATTGCTAGGAGCAAGACAGATGTATCACGCTTGCTTCGGGAGTAGTATTAGTCATATTTGTTTAAATGAAGTGTGAATTCAGCATTGGTGAAAAGTGCCGGACTGACAACTCTTGAAGATGAGCTCCTGGATCTCTGTGGAACAGGGAACAGAATTGCTTTGCTTTACTGGTGTACCACTGCCCTGACCTTGGGCACATCACTGCTAATAATCGGGCAAGTTTAGTCTCCGAGTTGATTTTGAACCTGTCTTCTGCGTTGAATCCGCTGGCAAACTGCCAGATGAATTTGTTTGAAATGAACCTCCTCGCTGGCAGCTGGACCAAGACTAGAAAAAATGTGTTCACTTTGTGCATCAAATAGTCTCCAGTAACAACTTAGGGCAGTTTAGCTTGCTGCGGTTCTCCTGCTTCCTGCCTTCCCTTCCAGCTCAATTTTAACTGGATCATATCCCTGAACTGTTTAACCGTGGGACTGCACAAGAGTCAGTCTGTAGCTGATGGGAGGAGGTGAGGCGAAACTGGAAAAGCAAAGAATAGGAATAGAAGAATGTGGCAGTCTAGATTCAGGTTGGCTTAATTATTATGACACTGTAACATTGCGAATTAGTGGTCTGAGCTTGGTTTAAACTAATAATTTGGGGTGAAAATTTTTAGCATTGAAGTCTGGTATGTCCAAAGGCACCCAGCTGAGCTGTGTCATTCTAAAATGAATTAAAATAACATCTATCCAAACAAAGACTTAAGAGATTCCTACAGAAAAATGTATTTCTTCCAGCCTTTTCATTTTATATTGAAACTCATACCATGCTGAATTATGAAAAAGACTCTTGATTTATTTTGTATGTGTGACGTGATTATATTGACCGTATTGCATTAATCTTGCCTGTTGTAGTCCCACTATGTTTTCAAAAGGTTGGGTCCATCTGTGTCTGCTTGTTGGCTTTTTCTTTCCCTTTTAAAAATCTCACCCTGAATGAGTTTTGTAAATATTCAGTCCTGACTTCAGCTTGCATTGCGGTGTCATCAATTATGACAGACTGCTGCCTCTTCTCTCCACTCTTCATCTTTTCCCTGTCAAAATGCACCCTTTGGCAGAATATTTTTCAAGGGCTAAATGTGAGTCTAAGGGAGTCACTGTCAAGGTATTTTTCATAATTTCAAAACTATTTTTCTCTTCCTCTTGTTTATAATTACCTCTTGGAAATTTCAAATTGAAATGTTTCTTTACTGGTTTTTCATCACGTGCACACCGTACTGAGATAGCAGGGCAGATTTGAAGGTTATTAATGTATTTTTTACCCTTTGGGGTTGGGGGCGAAGAAGGGAAAAGACTTATGGCATAGTATATGTAATGTATTCTCCCCTCACTCCCCCACCTCAGTAAATATGAAAGATTTTATATGAGTACCAAAAACTGGTCTGATATCCCTTCGGCGGGAGGGCTTTTCCTCCCTTCCTTGTATATGTTAAAAGGCCAGCTGCTCGTGGTCCTTGCGTCCCATAGTAGATGAATAATGAAACCCCAAGGCCGCAGCAACTGTCTGCAGTCGGGAAAGAGCCACAACTGAATACCCAGGGAGGAGAGGGACTGTCTTTGTACCTTTTCTCTGCTGTTCTGATATCTGGGGATTGGTTTAGATCCCTGGGTATCTAAAAATCTTCTAAGGTAGCCAAGCAAGTTTTGCTCACCAAGAAGCCGATCAGATATTTTATTTTTATTTTTGATCTCCTTAGTAAATATTGAGAGAGCTTCATTTGCACAGTCTCTGAAGCATTGAACGCAAGACTCATTTTCCTTCTTTTGCTGTAATATGTATGTTAACTTTGCCTACTGTGCTGCTAGCCTGTCATTTTATTGTGAGCTTCATGATTATGGATTTTCTTTTCCCTAAAGTTTCATCTCTAAGTTTTTGTTCATGAGGCGGTTTTGACTGTTAATTTAAAAGAAGGCATCTCTGATGAACATGAAATCGTTTGTATGCGTAAAACAAACAATAAACAAGAAAAGGTCAAATGAAAGAAGTGACGTAATAATATGGGAGTTTATAATTTTGAAGCCAGTCTAATTATTTTGCGCATTGAAGTGATACTTCAGCTTTGTCCATGAAAGCGCCTCTGTTAAAGTGGAAGATATTTGCTATAGATTTTACATCTCAGGCACGCCCTTTCCATATAGCCCTCTTCTCTGCAGCTGCCTTTTCCCTGAGATAGGTTTGGGTTTTGTGTTTGTGTGTTTGATTTTCAATAAAATCTCTTTCCTCCTAGAGTTCTGATTTCATAAGCTGAAAGACCCCAAGAGTCTCCTAGGGAGTGTGGTGTTAATGTTGACTTTGCCTTAAAGTCACAGACTATTTTAGTAACAGGTGAGAATATGGCAGGCTGCTTCTATCAGATTACATTAATATCACTTTCTCTTTAATGATGTAAAATGTTGATTTGGGATATAGAAAGATACATACGTATATATTCACTTCTTTTTCACTAGATTCTATTTTCCTCCATGCTATGGTCCAAATTCCAATTTCTTATAAACGTCAGAATTTGTAGTTCTGAATTTAATTGGAATCTAAGAATTTAACGTTTGATAAACATGAAAATCTGTACCCAAGATACGTTATATTGAGTGGAGAAATAGCTGTGCTGTTTCTAAAGGCTACTCTGGTGGAAGAGGCAGTATAAATATGTTTTTGCGTGGCCTACACAGCTGCCCAGGTTTGGCTGAGGGTTCCACGTGGTCTGTTCTGCTTGTGTGGGCTGAGAGCTGAGGTATGGTGTTCTCTTAACTCGTGTTGGTTTTGCAGGGATTGCCTGAGATTTTAGGCAATGAGGGCTATGCACTAAGAAGGCGAGGAGACTAGAACCATGCCGTTAGGTGATTCGCAGACTGTTGTTTTCATTTTGCTTTCTTCATTTAGCATTTTGAATCTATAACAAATTGTTTGAAAGACTTGTGTTTGTGGAAAACCTTTTTTTTCAGCATTTCCATGGCTGAAAGGCTAATCCAATTTCCTGCTTCTAGGACTGTTGGTTGTTGCGCATGCATAGAGGAGGAGTATGGCCTGCTGGTTAAAACAGGGAACTACTAGGATACCGGAAAGTGCAATTCCTGGCCCTGCCATATAAGTTCCATATGACCTTGGGCAAGGTATGTCAGGTAAAACGTACTTCACGGCGGCATAATATAGTTGAATTGATGAGATTGTAGTGCTTTTAGGTCCTCTTGAGGAAAGTTACACAAAAAGAAATTACTACCCTGGTAGAACAGTTGTGAAAGTAAAGTAGAAGAGCTGGCATGATTAGGAGACAATTTATTGACTTTCCTTTCTGGCTATTCAAAAACTTTTCCAACTTAGTTCAGGTTAGAAAAGTTGATGCACTGTCGGTTTGTTTCTGTCCTTGATACGCACGTGCAGCTCCCATTAGCGCCAGCAGGAGCCCTGTGCTTGCATCGCGAGAGGAGAATAGACCCCCGTGCGTGTAATGATAAGTTAGATAGCCTCTTGTGGCTCTGTGTATGATTTCTGATCTATTGTGCCAGAGATACTACAGCATGAGAGAGAGCTGCTGTCATTTTCAATAGGAAGTGAGAACTTTAAGAGCTTGAGAACTGTCCTCTTTTTTGAATAGCACTTTTGCTGCATGAAGTGTAATTTATTTTTATCACAGCAGGCATAAAGCTTCCAGGTTTTCATAAAGAAAAATGATCCATATAGTGCCCATGTCGATTGAACAATCATTTGAAAACCTGTAAATTCAAAACCCAGCCCTTTCTCAATGCAAAGTATTGTTCCTTTTTGCTGCAGCTTTTAATTTTTTTAATCTTGGACTTTCATTAGCGCTTCAGACATACTATAAAACAGTGTTTTCATCTCAGTAATTATTTTTCCAGCCATCAGTTTGCCTGTAGCAGGACGCATTATTTAATTATAGTAACAAAAACTTCTTCAGACAGGACTTTCTGTGCTTTCAAAATCTTTCAGGGCGGTACTTCCTAAACTTTCCTTTTTTTTATAAGTAGCAAATGTGAATCAACCATTAAAATTTGGGAAGAAAGGGGAAAGGAGAGGAAAGGGTGGGAGAAGGGGGGAAGAGAAAGAAATTGTTTGTGTCTTGCCTGATACACAAACACACAAAAAGTAAAGAAAACAAAGCAAGACCTATTATTAGTCCTACAACTTGTCAGTTTGATTAGTGAACGGTTTCCTCTCTCTCTTCTGAGAAAACACTACATCTTTAAATGATGTCCATTCTTAAATGTAGAAACCCCGCATTGTGTCTGTTAGTGCATAATTGGACTGTCCTTTAATACAAGCAGAGGCACTTGTTTCTGAATATAAACCCTGCACCTCAACAGGTCAGGGAGATAGTAAAAACCTGTTGTTTGGCTTTGTCTTGGGGAATAATGGAGTCACTAATCTACTTGATCTCTGCGAGTCAGATAAAGAAGAAAGTGAACGATGCATACATTTCAAAGATGGAAGGCACTTGTAAAAGCAATTTCTTTGGAGGGAAAAAGTAGAGCAAAGGCTGTTGGAAACCTTTTAATTAGTACTAATTACCTCAGCAGAAAACGTTGGAGGCTTGAAAGGATTTGTGTCAGCAAGTGAAAGATCAAAGATTGCGGCGCTCGCATTTTAATCTGTTGGCTATAAAAACGAATAAGGGGGTGGTAATGGGGCCCATGAGAATGACAACCCAGGTGGTGGAGGCCTTAATCCCTTCTTTACTGCCAGCGCCTGAGGCCTAGTTCCAACTACATAATAAGATGATTTAATTTTTGCTTTAATTTTAACAAAAATTAAGTTTATTTTAGCCCTCAGTAAGGCCGAGACAAGGTTTGCAGAAAGAATCCCGTCAATTTATTTCTTTTAATGTTTTAAGTCCAAGCCTTTATTTAGCCATTTTTTCCCTAAGTGGCTGAAGTTGCTCTGTAGAAGGCCACGAGGCAGCAAAGGTGCTTTGATGTGGTCTCTGGGAACGGGGAGGGGCCGGCAACGGGCGACTGGTGGCCACTGTGGCGGCACTTGGAAATCCGGTAACGCCACGAGTGAGCCTTCTTTCTTTTATTTGTTTATTTGTTTGGTTTGTTTTGCATTCTTTTTTTTTTTTCTTAAACAAACTGTCTAATTGCGTCAGCAAGGAATAGTTCATAGGCATGCTTGCTGCAATAGTTCACTCTCTTTTCTTTCAAAACACTTCAGGTGGGTTCACACAATCACATGTGAGGTAAATTACATCTTTATTTTTGTGCCTTGAGCAGATTACGTGCCCCTTAGAAATCTAATTGTCATCAAATTCCTCTACGGACAAAAGAGTGAGCATATGGCTTAGGCTGAAGATAGGCTGACAGCTGCGATGTAGACTTCTAATGGATAAATTTGTGTCCGGGAATCTCCAGCACTTCCACACAGCCGGGTCCAGCCTTTGTGTCGAGGGGGAGGTAGATGCATCTTGAAGTACCATTGGGTTTACAATTCAACCTGTGCAGTAGAGTGTTATCTGTATTCAGCTGAGTTTTTTTATTAATTTGACTCGTCCAAAAGGTTGTATTATTTATGCTCTGAGGATTCAAGCACAGTAAGTTGCAGCCGCTCGTATTTTTAGTTTTACAGGTAATTGGACTAAAAATCTGGAGGCAGTGGCACCACAAATAATCAGGCCTCTATTTTGGGTTAGACCTTTAAATTTCTTATGCAGTGTTTATTCAGCAACTAAAGATTGAAATAAACATTGAACCTGTATACTCTATTGAGTTTTATATTGAATTTTTATATTTGAAATACATTAAATGCGTATATGACTTAGATAATTGTTTGGCAGCGTATATAATAGCACATCCTCAGCTGCTAGCCTATTCTGCTTGTAATTCAGCCTTCAACCTCAGGTTCTTACGGTGTTCGATTCTGTTCTGACGTGATAGAAAACAGTGTTGATTTTTAAATAATATTGTTTTGAATCCAGTCTTCTGGTTTCTCAGTAGGCTTTGTGTGTATTGGCATGACAGTAGAACATGAAAAAAACCCCCAGATATCAAAATTCAGTGTTGTCTTCCTTTCGCTTGCTTTTTCCTAATCTGTGGGATATCTGTTGTCTTTAAACACGCTGTGGAGAAGCTTGTGTTGAATCTCTTTCTCGGGTATGGAAAAACAACTGATCTGAGACCTGAGCCTCTGCCCAGGGCGGTGTAGGGGAGTAACACTAGCTTGTTTTTTTGGGGTGGCTTTTTCTTGTCAGAGCGCTTCATCATGGGCCATGGTGGGTGACTGTCCCTGTGAAGCTGCTCAGAAGGACCCAACATGCTACGGGGTTATCTGCTGCTCCAGGAGCTGTTACTCGAATGTGATCCTAGGACTTTTTGCGTTGCTGTTAGGTGTGAAGAGCATTTGAGTATGTACAGGCACAGTGACCAACTAAGAGTGTATTGATACGATCTGTGTTTTGGTAATTGTTCATCATCTTCTTCCTCATCCCTAACCTATCAAATCCACAGCTGTGTGTCTTTTGAAGGTGGGGTTTATGCTGGACTGTACTTCCCCAATCAGATTTTAGACAAAGAGATTTTAGGGATTGAAAGGGGGGGAAAAACCAACACAAAAAAACCTTGCCATAGGTTCTCTAGTCCATCGTCTTGGACTGAAAGATTGTTGCCAGCTATCTTTCCCTGCTAGTGTTCTGTATGGTTCAATTTTAAATATACTTGCTGTGTGGAAATGGAGGATACCGACAGGAGGACACTATCCAGCATTTTTTGTGATGTACATCTTCCTTTTTTTTTTTTTTAATTATGTATGAATTGGAAGAAATGTACTTGTTGTCTACCATGTACATTTCTAGGAAATTTTATTTGCTCACATTTCAGAGTGGGATAATCTTCGTAATTCCAGAGGCTGAATTCTAGAGTCTTGTTCTGGCCAAATGCTTTTTGCTATTAAACACTGTATGGTTCCATTGCTGAGGTAAAGTGTTAATATTACTAATTACTTTGCATAATGTGAGCAATGGGAAAAATAACCCAAATAAAAACTAAAATGAACATTAAACTAAACTAATAACTTTGTTTTGACCATACATTTATTGTTTACTTATGTAAACACTTACTTATGCAAACAATTCTTTTGTATGTTGCAAGAATTTAATTGAAATCCAAAACCCCACAATTTGACTAAACGAATTTAATGAACGGATTGTATTAAAGCATTATCAAAAATCTAAGAGGCATAAGCACATGCTTATCTCCGAATTCAATGTCTCATGTATAAATCCTTGCAGGATTACCGTAAGGCCCAGTAACGCAAAAAAAGTTGTACAAACAATTAGTCCTGAACAGTTATCATGCAACAGTGTTTGACTGAGTACAGTGTGTGTTAATGATTCCCCAAAGTCATGGGGTGTTTCCTTGCTTTCTGCTCTTTGCAAGGGTGATTTATGAGTTTACAAGTTTCTTCTCAAACTCCATAATTGCCCTGACAGTCCCCCAGATGGACTATGTCCAAGTTGGTATAAAACAGTACTCATTGCAGCTGGGCCTTCTACTTCATCTTGAATTAGGTACAGAGTTTCTTGTTCTTTTTGTCTTTATTTAGGTTTGTTACCTCTCTAGAAACACTGTTCCATGGTAATTGGTACTACCTTCCCCTTAAACACCAGGTATGCCTGAAAGCGTATCTGGTTCTATTTAGTAAGACTGAACCGAAAGTTTTCGTTTTAGGAATGGAAACAAGGACAAATACAAAACTCAGTCTTTGCGTATACTTAGCAGGTCACTTTTCCACTTGCTGAATCCATCTTCTCTAGGATTCCTGGAATGGATTCCAGCAAGTACTGCTTCAGGTCCAGGTGTCTCAGCAATGCATTTTCTCAGTCCTGCCGTCAGCTCGGATTTAGTGCTGCCAGAAACCTGAAACTTTGGTGATCACGTTTGGAAACTGTTGGTGATTCTCTGGTTTGTATCCACTGAGTGGTTTCTCCTTGCCCTGAACACAACTATTTGCTTTTTCTCCCCAGGAGTGTCAAAGTGGCCAGTTACATCCCACTCCAGCTGGACTTGTCCTTCTGTATGGGATTCATACCTTCCTGCTAAGTATTATACAAGACACATACATATATTTCACAAATGATCTCTGGTATGCCGCTAGCTTTCTAGAAAGAGATGAAACAGGATATAATGTTAACACTGATGACAGACCCAGTAACACAATTACTTTGTTTAAACAAGCCTGTGAAAAAGTGTTTCCCCTCATACAGCTTTTCTGCAAGCTTCCACTTGCATAATGTACAATTCACTGGAGATTGCACAGACGTAAGTAAAAGAAAAAGTTGTCTCTTGCTTGTGTATGCTTGCATTTTAGAGTAAAGCACATCCATGTGGAAGACATGCTGTTCAGCAGTTAGGTAGTCTCCTTGAAAGGATTCTAGTTATTCTTCTTTGGCTCAGTCATGCATAGATCTTGTATGCTTTTATCCTAAGTTTTATGGATCTAATAATCTGTTTACTAGCTTTTGCGGCTTAAATGCTAGTTATGGTAAGGAAATCTGTTACAAATAATGGCTTGAGTGCAAAAAGAAACACTGAAGAGTAACGGCGAATATTTGCCTTGCACTTGGAGAGCATTAAAAGATTTTTAAATATACACAGAAAACTAGATTTCCTAAGTTGTTATTAAGGCACCTAAGTGATCTGATCTTCTTAAGGCATTAATGTCCCAGATTTTTGTTTTAAGATCTATAACACCTGTTTGCTTAATACTTTTAACCATAAAAGCGTTCTAATTTCAAAACTAGACGTGTGGGCTTTCCAATTCAGGCACCTGTGCTGACGTGAAGCTTAAACCTGAAAAGCTTTTGCCATCCTTGGACATCTTTAGACTGATATTTTACCTTAAACTTTTTTTTTTAAAATATGCTGTGAAGTTAGTATGTAACACGCGCTTGAGCATTAAGGATGCTGATGAACAAAATGTTTAGGAAGAGGATATTAAAACTTGTACTGTGATTAAAATAAATATAGAAGGACGACCTAGGTCCTTGCTCTAGAAACATAACTATGTAAAATAGTCTTGAACAAAATTTTAAATACGTAACAAATTTGGAAGCTTTTGTGAACAATTTTGTTAACGTAATTGACAAAACTCTCATTTCAATAATCAGAAGCTATGTGATTTTTGGAAGCTTACCAACATTGGCTTACGTGTTGATTCAGTTACTCATATTTCTTTGAGAAAGAGTGCAGTTTAAGTAGATCTTATCAAAAAACGTTAATGCAATGAATCTCACTTCAGTACTTTAATAAATCTATTTAAATATGCATTGAAATATTTCAGAGACATCAAACTGAGGATACCGTTGAGCATTTAGAGAGAGATGAATGCAGTGGCCATTAAGTTTTAATTGTCTCTAATCTCTTGCTGCCATGGCACTAAAAATAAAAACTTTTTAGAGGAATATTCTATATAATGCATTATTTGCTAGGAATATTCTTAAGTCAGCAAATCCGTGTAAGCAGAAACACATAGTTTCTGCTTTTCCATCATTTTAATATGTAAGTCGTATGCTTCTAATAATCTTTGTGTTCTTCTTATCTGCATTTAACAGCGTTTAGAAATCTTTCTTAGTATTATTGAAAGCTGAAATATCTTTTAGTCGTCTTCTCCTTCTGCCTCCTTCTGAACAAATTTCATGAGAAAATTAAAAGTTTGAAGTGAATCTATCTTATTTTGCTGTGCAGTTCTAAAGTATCCTGATGAGCCTGGATAAGCTGATGTGGCCTTTAGGGAGAGACACATCAAATATAGGCAGACAGCTCCTGTGTCTGGTAACAAAGACTGAGGAGGTCAAAACTATCCCAACAGGCCTGAGCAGGTCAGTCGGAGGCAAATGTTGGAAATAAAATTTGGTGGGGAGGGGAGTAAGGGGCCTGGGTCAAGTCCTGTTCAAAAAGTCAGCTTTGTCAAAAGCTTCAGTCACATTCTTACCTACAGGCAACCTCTGCTGATCCCAACTCATTAATCGAACTGGAGAGCCGTCTTGACCCTGGCTCCTTCCCTTTGAAGTGTGGTGTCCTCTGCAGCATGAGGAAATAATTTGCTGCCTGATTCAATGAGCCATCAGTAGAGCCAGCAGACCTAATGACATGTGAGAATATTAACCTCCTACCACGAAGAGCTGTGAATCTTGAGAGGCAGTCTATAATTCACCCAGCACTCCTGAGCCTTCCCTTTCTGTCTTATTCTTGCACTCGCTTTCTCACTCGCGGGGAGAGGGAGAGAGGCGAGACCCTCTTGTCGTAAAACTTTATTTTCTTCGGTAGTGGGAGCCTTACTGAGCTGCTCGATAACGAGTTACTTTCCTTTTGCAGTTGGATAAAATTTATACTGAAAACTAGACATCCGTCTTGCATACAATCATTTCTGTTTAAAATATGACACAGGCTACTTAACTGACATCAAGGGGGTGGTAATCTGAATACTTACCCAAGTAGGCTATTTTGTACTTCCTTATTTATTTTTCATCCTCAAAGGAAAAAGGTAAAAAGAAGACAAACACGCATAACAATGATGTTATTCTATAGAATGTGTTTTCTAGCTGCCCTCAGTCAAGAGGATCTTTCTGCAATCCACTTCTTCCTTCATTTTTTTTTTTTCCTACCTAAAGGGAAAAGCAGTTCTGCCTAGCCAAGTACTGCGTGTTATATGCACACACCAAGGGTGTGTTCTTGCCCTTTGATTCCTAACAAAGAAATAGATTGTTGGTCTAATCCCGCTGCTTTAAAAGTCAGGCTTGGTTTTTCTCCTGTTGACTCCTTTAGCATTTTCAGTCACAGATTCAGGTCTCAATGTCTGGTAAGCTTCAGAAAGTGAGCCGCTGTTATTTGTGTGGCTAAATAATGAGAAAGGAAAAGCAAAAATAGCCCTATGTGTATATCCTACTCACCGTGAAAATGGTTGTGATTACCAGACTTTACACTGTTATATATCCATGTACAGTAAAATACTGTAAGAGTTTTGGTTTGCTTTTAATGTCTTTTTATAGTGCTGATTGGTGCTGCAAAAGGTCAGAACTTGGAGGTTATGGGGACGGATGGGGAACAATATCCCACATAGCAAATCCCAGACCGAAAGGACTATTGCTGGCAACTTAGTCTTATCTGTGCTAGAAAGCTTTTGGGTTTTTTTTGCTGTAACTGTACTGGCAAATTTCTCATACATAGCTTGCAAAAGCAAATGGAATTACACCAAGTGCAAACACTTCTGATGGTAAAAGATGTTTCTCCACTGGGAGTGAAAGTTAGCGATATAGTCGTGCAGCTAAAACCTAAAACCTTCCTGTTGGAAATTGAGCCTGAAATCTGTTGGGTTACAGTTACGGGGTTATTTTGATTCTGAGGAGTTGTTGGTAAAACTATTAATGTGTTGTGTGGATCTGAGTACAGACCAAGATACCACGCAGGAGGGGATAAGGGTGGGTAGCAGGAGGAAATAATAAATAAATGGCAGCTATACGCTGTGTAACAAGTACTACAGTCTCTGTGGTGTGCGCATATGTAGATCCCTGTGATTTTAAGTTGTTCTAAAGATATTTTTTAACATTGAGGGATTCGGTGTTATGTCCATTAACATTTCTCTCCTATCATGCTTGAGCAGTCTATTAGTCGTTCTCACCTCTCATAGCTGGTCACAAAGGCCAGTCCCCTTGCCTCTCTCTGCTTCATCTTTTTTATTAAGTTTATTAAAACTAGTCAGATTATACTTTCTTATGGCACAGGCTGCGCTTGGTCCATTCATTATGGTTTCTTATCTTGGCAGGCAATCTGAATTGAACGGCAGCTAGTCCATTATGCACATATGAAGCCCATCACTCCTCCAGCAATGGCCAATTCATCAAACATTTATCTTTTGCCCTCTGAGCAGTGCGTCAATTCGCTTGTCAATCCTCAGCCTTGGTTGTTGTGGAAGATGGGAGAAAAATTACTTCTCTTTTTCCCCCTTCTCACTGAACTCTAGTAGTCGAAATGGGCTTTACTCTACTCACTCCACAGGCTCGTTACTCCCCCCTTCTCTCTGCAAAAAGGGGAGGGGTCAGGTTGCTATCAGAATTGCAAAGTGACAGATTGATCCAAGATACAGTAAAGCTTTCATTATGACACTGCCTTTGCACTTGAATTTGCTCATATTTCCATTATAATACTGGGTTTTAGAGGGTTTATAAATAGGTTCTCAACTTTGGCACGTGGAGCTGAGAGGAACTTTTAAGAATAAATACATTGTAGGGTTCCGGTGTTTGTTTTGGTGGGTTTTTTGTTGGTTTGTTGTTTTTGTTTTTAACAGGTAGGTTTATATTTTGTACACCCTGGCTTGTTCTTTTGCTATTTCTAATCACTAATATTTCGTTGAATTCTTTCAAGTTCCGGAAATGGCAATGTTTGTTTTTTTTTTTTTTTTTAAATGCCATTTGTTTTATTAGGACTGAACTCTTTGTTAAGATTAGGGAAAAAGAGAAATGAAGCAAGACACTCACGTCCAAGTTTTTCTCTTAAATCCTCTAACCTTGTTATTCTTCATCAAATGTTTTCAAGACATTTTAGCAGAAGGGTGCTTAAGTCCATACTTAGGAATATTATTCAAGCAATGCATCCATTGAACTGCAGGGACTTCCCAGCGGTGGTTTTTCCGGAATGCCCTTTGATAAAATATGAATGCATACAGTCACTTGCTGTCTGCTTGGTAATTTTTAGTTGTGTTTTGCAAACTGTATTTTGTTATATGATACTTGTTCAATCATTAGATGACTAAGAGCTCATTTTCTGATCCATTTTGTATTATTTTAAAATAATATTTTATATGGCTTATGTGAAAAGTGCCTTGCCACAGGCTATAGTATTATACTGATTGTCATTTTATTTAAATTTACGCAAAATTGTAACAGTAATATAATATAAAATCTTGGCATGTTTAATCCTAAAGATGTAATATAAAAACTTAAGCAAAAAGAAGCCTAACATGAAGGATAAAGCGTGAGCTGTATTAATGGGATATCCTCTTGAGTAGAGCTGTATTAAATACACATAGGGAAATCTGAGACTTGAAGAGGTTGATTAGAAGAGAAACTGAACCCCAGCCCAGTCACTCTGGTTGCTTCATGGTGGAGTTAGGCCAGAAAAACAAATGATTTTTTTTTTTTTTTTTTTAAACTAGAGTCTTGGTAGGAGAGAATGGTGGTTAAATGACTGAATGGTTGACTCTGATATGTTTTTGTGAGGTGCTGAAAACTGTAATTGGAATTTGTGGTTTATTTTACCAGGTAAATAATCCACCTGTATGCGGCACAGCTGTAACAGTTTATCTTACCTTAATGGTGCAATTTCTCCTAATTTTATTGCGAGACTTTGGACAAATAGGCTATGTTCATCCCTCCCAAATGTATGTACTTCACTGAGCCTCACCTGAAGGTCTGATTCACCTTCTGGAAGCGCCCATCTTTTCTCTCTGGCTGTAAGGAGTAACTGGGCTTCTACAGATGGATGAGATAAATCGGCATTGTTGCTTTTCAGAGAATTCCATCATTTGCGGAGCTGCTGCTTAATAGCAAAATCTCTCTTTCTCAAGACATTCTGCACATCTGTTTTGTAATTGGTAGGAAAGGGTTTGAAATATTGTGAATTTAGAATTTAGAAGGCCTCTTACCTCCTTTTGTCTATCTGTTTATTAAATCTACTTTTGTTTGTGTTTCCTTTGAGGTTTGGGGGTGGGTGGGGTCTTGCAGGGGTTGAGTTGTTTGGGCTTTTTTTTTTTTTTAAGCAATGGAATTTGCTGCATAAGACACAGAACAAGACTATAAAAACCAGATTAAGATTCTGGGTTTTCATGGATCCCCACCATTTTGATGTGCTTACATAGCTCTAGTTTATGATTGTTGTGCAAGATATTTTCCTCCCAATCTTTCATAATAAGGTGTCCCACGTAGTCTTGTATGCTTTCGGTATAAAATGAAAGGGGAAAAACGAGGGATGGATATTCATTTTATTGTAAGGCTGAAAGTTAAGTATGACCTTTATATCAAAAGACTCAGAAACGAATTGTAGATCCAGTTCGTAACACAGGTTTAATCTTTTCTTACGGAGATCTTTTCTTCCCAGGTATTTAATGATTCTGCTCTTTCATTTCTCTCCATTTTCTCTTTTGCTGACCATACGCACAGTCTTGCCTTAAGTTTTATTCAAAGAGCTGCTTCCAGGTATTTTCTATCTAGACACAGAAAGCTAGAAACAGTTTGACTGGAAGTGATGCAAAACGCTACCTCCAGATAGCCTGCAAAATACTAACGTTCCCTCTGATACCAGGCAGAACANTCCAGATAGCCTGCAAAATACTAATGTTCCCTCTGATACCAGGCAAAACAAAGCATTTCGTGTTTTGGAAACACTGGTAAGCTTGTTCTCCATAGAATAGAATTTTGCGGTTCCTGTTTTATGACTCGTCTGGTCTAACTTGCGGCCTGGCCCACACTAGAAATTTTGGAGGTTCTTTACTTTCACTGCAGTGCCTTTTTTTTATTGTTCTGCTTTGGTCCAGAAGTTGTGTCGGAACTGTCCATTACACACTCCATTCTGTTTTCTTTTTGGATGTTGTGCAGAAAAATGGGTATAAACACTGGGTAGAACTGCAGAAAAGAAAAGCTATTATGCTTGAACAGTGTAGAGGTCATTTTTTGATGCTTTACTTGAGGTTTATCTGCCATTACTATCTCTGTGTGCAGGAAATACATAAACCTTTGATTTGCAGTGGTTTTGTGATTGCAATAGTGAGAGTGGGGTTTTTTTCTGGAATTTGAACTGAATTCTATCTACTCTATTTTCTTTAAAATAGGTTTTCTGTATTTATAGAATATATTTATAGAATATAAAATATTTATATTAATATAAATACTTTTCTGTACTCACAGGTGAGAGGTGTGTTTAGAGCAGAATGCCCCACAGCAGGTTTGAGAGTAGAATTCTGACAGAGGCCTCAGGCCGAGGGAGTTTTCACAGAAGATTCCCTGAATCCCTTCCGCCATCAGAACAGAATTGGAAATGGCGTGGGTTTTTCCCCTTATTTGTGTGCTGTATTTCAGATTAAATGGAATTTAAAATTGAACAGGAATCAAAGCAGGTAAACCTGAAATGATGTTTTGCATTCCCAGGGAATTATGCAAAATCTAAACTTACACATGGGTCTGTCTTATGTTTTTATATATATATATATATAGCATTTATTTATTGCTCTTTGTTTTGTTTTGGTGAGGTTAAGTCAAAGGACTAGAAGTCAGGAGCTCTGGGTTTTATTTCTTGTCTCTTAGAAAATTGCTGGAGGTCACCTTTCGTTAGTCACTTAACCTCTCTCTGCTTTACTACAAAATGGAATTTTAAGCTCAGCAGGTTTTTGAAGAGTAATTCATTAATGTTTAAAAAAAACTGCTTTGTGCTCCTTGGCTGGCAGGTGCTGGAGAAATAGAAATTACATTTCTATTCTTTAAATACTGAAATCATCTACTACGAGGGTTCTTGTGTTGATTCTGCTCTCCTTTAATCTGCTAAAACATAAAAGGCAAGAAAAAAGGTATTTTAAAAAGCTCTTGTTTTGTACCAGCTCTGTCTTTAACTTCTGGTAATGGCTATCTCTTGTCAACAGAGTGCAAATCAATTTCAAGGCTTAAGCCAAACTCTCTCATTTACATATTGTTAACTGCTCTCTCTTTTCCTGTTAAACAGGAGGAAAAAGTCATTAGATATGAGGCAGCTGTCTTATTAATGGAGGGGTGGGGTAAAACGTGAGGAACACTTCTTTTTCAGCACATACTTCTGAGCAGCTTGTTCTTCTGGACAAGGACAACTGCAGAGTACCAATGTTTGTCTATTACTTGAGAGGCTTCTGGTTTTTTTCGTTTATAAAATCTCGTGGTTTCATTGTCAAATATTACCAAAATGAAGAGCTGCTCTTTAGTTTCATTGTAACCAAATCCCCGTCAGGCCAGAGGGACCCTATGAAATAGTGTAGTTGACAGTTGCCATGCATACACATAGAGGGGGGAAAAAAAAAAATCTCTGCCATGGCATTCCTTTACAATTAAAACTTTGTTACAAACTATGAATGAATTACGGAAAAGAAAGCTGGAAGAAATCATAGTGATTAGCCGAAGGACTTGGATAAAATGACATTTCTGAGACCTTTGTATTCTAGAGGATTATTTACTGTCTGCTTACAGAACATCTTAAGTCGTTTTGCAGAGGGAGTCAGTTTCCTGTTTAGCGCAGTGTTTTTGTAAGCTAATGAGGGCAAAGCGTGAGCCACAGGCAATGATGCTGTGATATCAGCTGTGACAGGGAGCTTGATCATAATTATCTTAACGAGGATAGGGTTAATTACAGTGGAAACCTAAAGTTTTTTCTGTTTGAATGAGGCGGCGCTGAATACGTTGTGATGTTTTGTCGGTTTGATGTGACTTTGGAAATTGCAATGGAAATCTCTTGGCAGCACTTGCTCTCCTCTGGGAGCGGAGTGTGAGCCCTGCGATGAGGTAACTGAGATGGTACCTGTGGGTGAGATAATGGGCAGCTTTACTGTCATTAGAGCAGGGAAAAGTAACCTGCAATACACCCTAGCGATGTTTATTAGCCTTTTGAAACTAGGGAAAACAAGTACTTGCTGCTGCCCCTTCAGTGCTGGTTGTATTGCAGTGGTAAGATTGTGTGTTTGTGTTAATGCGCTAATACTGGGAGACAATTTTTCTGCCGTGAACTATGAGAGAACAGCACAGATTTAATTTTAGACTGGTTCTCTTTCTTGGGGGTTTTCCCTCTTTTTAGACTCATGTCTTAGGGTGTTCGCATGCCTCTTGCTATGCTGTGCATATATATGCGCTCCTCTCCTCTTCAGTAATGGGCTTGTAAGGAAATACTTGGAGTACATTAATATAACTATCTCACTCTCATTAAAAATAAAAATGCCGGTATTTTGTTCTGATTTCTGCCTCAGCATCTCAAAAATGCTTTCTATATCCTAATTCACAATTGCAGTCCTTTCTTAGCACCCATCTGCAGATGGGAAATTGAGGCACGTAAAAGTTATGGGACTTGCTGAAGTTGGTACCATAAAAGTGATTGTGTGGACTGTGCTAAAACTTTTGAATTGTGGAGTACCACTGCTGGGCAATATTTCCTTATGTATTATGATGGTAGAGATTGTTTCCTTGAATTTAGTAGCTCATGTCACTGAACGATTGCAAATGCATTTTTTCCTCTTTTGTTTCTTTACCCACTGTCTTACCAATTTTGTTTTGGTGCTGGATTTTTCTTCTCTTTAAAGTGAAAAAAATAAGAATTCTGTGAATAGCAACATAACATATGGATATAAATTTATGTTAACGGCTACACCCTCTCTCTGTATTGTGGCAATCCCTTCCATCTCCCTGGACTCTGAATTTAGGTGATTAAATCACCAAGTGCACACTGCTCTGATGACATGAAAACAACAATTAATAAGCAACTCCCTGTGTAACACGGCTCCTTTTTAACTGAGCAGCTAATAACATTACATGGCAAAAATTATCAAAACCAGACAGGTGTAAGGAGATTTGCGCACAATTTTCCCTGCCTATCTATGCAACTAGTACCCTTGTGTTGAGCCCAGGCTTGTGAAAGAAAGGCTGTTTCAATAGGCAACTCCCTCTAGTGTTTCGAGGCCTTTTGTCCCGCTTCATGGCTTGTCATTTTGTTTTATGCCTCCCCTGCAGCAGTTTTGGATGTGCGCTTTCTTCTCCTTGCCAGTTGCCAACCATTTGCTGATTCTTATGATAAGAGTATTATATTTGCATAACATAACTCAGGAACAATGTGTATTTTGATGCTGACACTGACCAGAGCCCGAGCAATGTTTTTTCACAAAGGACCTATTAACATCCCATAAGGCTCTGTGGTGTTGACAAGGAGGTGGCCTTCTCTGAACTCCTTTGGCAAGTCAAAGTCTTACATTGAAATGTGAGGTTTGGAAATAATCCACTATTTATATAATAAAGAGTATTTAAGGGGAATTTGCTAAACTAGGTTTGTCAAATAAACTGAAATGAAAACTCATAACGGCTTGATAAACTCGCTGCTACTTCCTCTGGGTTATTTTGCCTTTTAAAGGTACTTGGGGGAAAGCGCTCTCTTGAAATGTTTGCTGATCTCTCTTCTCATCCTGACTGTGGCAAAACCAAGCCTGTTGCGACCCTTTGCTGGAATAGCTAGCTTAACGCAGCATGCTAGCACAGCTCTTAACGGCGTACGGCTTATGGAGGCTGAACTGAGTTTTTCCCAGAACAGCGTGTTAAAGGCAAGTGCAAAAAGTGCGACTGTTACTGTGGCAGTTGTTTCAGTATAATGTCTGTAATAGGGGCTTTTGTTCTTTCAGCTTCAGAAATCGTAGTCGTGTGCATTGTGACGATAGAGATATGGCATAGGGTGTAGGCACAGCCAATTTTCTTCAGGTCTGGCTGCCCAGCATCAAGATGGCATTAATAATAGTTGTACCTCCCTTTTGGGAGGCCAAGTCAACAGACTGTGAACGCTTTGGAGTCCTTGGACTGAAATACACTGTTTCAGTGTTATGCAAATGTTACTTGAATATTCATAGTTTAGTGTACAGTACCCAGTGTAAAAGGTCACGGACTTGGTTTCTTTAGTTGTTTGAAAGCTTTGACTGCGATTTATAAGTGGTCAGTAAGTTGTATCTACAAAAATGGTATCTTGTTTTTGTTGGACAGATGAATGTTAAATTGTCTAATTTGAAACCCATATACTTCCTAATAATTTTTGCATTTTTCTCCGGTAGAACTCTCTAACCAGGGACCTTGGCTGTATTCTGATCTTTGCAAAAACTGGGGGCAGGGTGAAGAAATCCCCTCAGTATAAATGCCATTGGAAACTGAATAAATAGTATAGACTGCACCTCTCTTATTCATCACATTTTATAAAACAGCCAGGAGATACAGTGATGATCTTCCCACTGGTAGGCATAGTAGATCAGCTGTCAAGTCATGCAATCTCAGCATATCTTTAGGTGTCTGGTAGGTGAATGAGCTGTGAATGCGTGTCTGTGCGTATGCTCCGTATACTGTGTGTCTTACTTGATTAATGTGTGGGGTTTTTTTTTTCCCCCGTTGGAATGTGCAAGCATTAAGAATCAAGTTTGGGATAGATGCCTTAACAAGGTACCAAAGTGTTCTTTTTAGGTTTTTCCCCTGCTAACAGAGGAATGAATACCTCCAGAATCTTGTTTATTTACAAGCCATCATGTGCACTTCCATGTTGTGAAATGCTCCTTTTTAAAGCTGCTCTCTGCAATCCGACCTGTGGCTTGACAGTGGGACAGTAGGTTCTGAAAAGAAAGCAAATGCCTTTTCTGTCTGGAGTAATTCTGCATTTTATTTTGTAGCGAACATTTTATTTTGTTTGCAGAGACTCAAGAAGCAAATTAAGTGGTTAATAAAAAGGAAAAAAAAAAATCCCTTCTCCATTTCCTATTATTGCATGTAAGGTAACTGCTAAGAAATGATACTTGAAGTTGTATTTATTATTGTTAGCGGGGTATGATATTTCTTGGCAGAAATGATGGATGACAACTTAAATTTGTGTCCAGGGAATGAAGGTGAACTGTGACAGAGTTATTTATCTTGGGAATGGAGGTTAGGGTCAGGCGAGGCTGGGTGCCTGAAGGCACAAGACATTGACAAATTCATCCTGCAGGCCCCATATCTGAAGCCTTTTGTTTTGGATCCTGGCTACTCACTAAGTGACCCCCATCCTTCATCCTGCCAGCATGTGAAGGATGTGTTGCAGTGCCAGCACTCCCCTTGCCACTAATGCTTGTCATTCACTCTTCTGACAGGCCCAAACCAAAACTATTCCCACTCCTGAAAGGGAAGGTTAAAATATTTATTTCAGCTCATAATGACATCCCTGATTTAGTGGAGTATCATTTTTCCTGTTGCCTTTCTCGTTTGCAGGTCACTAGAAGGACTGAAAACATTCAGTTACTTGGAAGAGCTGATCTTGGACAACAATCTACTCGGAAATGACCTTCTGTTACCCAGGTTACCCCACCTCCATACTTTAACGCTCAACAAGAACCAAATATCCTTTCAAAGAAATACCTGCAAAATGTCAAATGAGTTTTATGTGTCAGCCAAATTAAAGTATGTGAAATATAGTTCATGTGCAGACAAAGCATTCTCTCGTTTGGCACCTGGAATACTTCATAGTAATTTATTATAGGTCATTCATAAATGAAATGCACCATTATATCTTCCTGTTGCTCCATTTTAGTGAGAGATCTAAGTTATGGCTCTGAAGAAATCTTTCTAATAGATAAAATAGAGAAAGAAAATAATGTCAGCGCTCCCAGTGTGCAGCAGTTCCTGTGTTTGCTTGGGGTTCTGTTGCAGGCTGACCTCTAGTGGAATAGAGAGTGCAGTGAAACGCTATTAAGTTTTTATACTTTAAATAGCTCTTAAAACATTAAAGTAAAATAAAATTAAAAAAAAAAAAACAAAACCAACCAAGAAACTTAATACCTTTCTCTGTTTTAGTGAAGTTGGTAATATACACAATTGGGTAGCTGCTGTGCAGCTGCAGCTGTAAAAGCAAGTCGCTGTATTCTCGGGGTTCCGACTCTGGATAAATTCATATAAAATGCTGTCCAAATCAAGGTCTTAAAACATTGAAGTATTTAGCTGGATAGTTAAGTCCATTCATAACCAATCAGTCACTTCTCCGTCTGCCTGAAGTTAGTGCCCGCTTAAGTTTATTCAGAATAAATATTTCAGCATTTGACTGAGTGCTCTGTGGAATCAAAGCCCCTAGTCTGTAGGCTGGTAGATAATGGTCTGCAAAAACTAATTATCTGCAAGGTTTGGGCATGGACTTGATTATTAAATAATTTTCCCATACTTTGACCCTTCCGGAGATTTGAAGATGTGTAATATATGGTTTTACAAAAGTGAAGGGCAATCAAATTGTGGCCAAAAGGCCAAGCGAGGCCTGCAGAGCCTTAGAGCACAGCCCATGAAAGCCCTCTCCGTGTAATTGCAGCGCGAGGATAAGGCTGCTCAACTGCAGGCTTTTATTACAGACAATGTAAACAGAGAGCAATTTACCTCCTACTAAAGCAAAATCCTCCTACTGAGGAGAATAAAAATAACTGCAGATTCTACGATTTCTGCACTTATTTTTGACTCTATAAATAAATAAAAATCAGCAGAGTAACTTTTGTTCTTGGGGCCCTGGAAATTTGCCAAGAGGGTCTCTGGAGCAGTAGCAAGCATTGCTGTACCAGGTATTTGGCTAGACTTCTGATTAATGCCAGCGTTCTGGGGGTTGGATTTGAGTAACTGGTTTTATTGTTTGCTGCCATGGTAAAATCTGAACTGGGCGTGCTTTGATGAAGAATGTACAAGAACGTTTTTTGCTGATGCTGTTGGGGGGTGGTATGTCTTGTGCAGCATATTTCCTTCTACCAAGCATGAAAGGTAAATTTGGCCGTAAGACCCAAAAGCGTGTGAGTATATTTGTCCTTTGTGGGAATGTCAAGGAGGAGCTTTACACTTACCAAGAGGGAGGGCAGGTGTGTTGAATAAGAACTCAGTGAACAAAATCAGAGGGGAAAAAAATTATCCTGTCAGTAGTATTCTTTGAAGAGTTTCTGCTGGTCTTACAGACATACTTAAAATACTGTTGTCAAGTGAGTAAGCTCTCAAAGTCAATGATAACATGATAAGAAGGATTTGCTGTATCCTGGGATTTTTTTTAATTCAATCTTAAAACTATGAAGTCAGAGCTTTGAGAGTATTGAGCTACCCAGGTTATAGAAATAATGTATACATTTTGTAGCGTGCTGCCAATAATTTAATAGAGGAGTTGCAGAAATGCTTGTAAAACACCTAATGTATACAAACTTCCCAGAGAAGAAAAAATAACCAGTGTCCATCGTTAACATTCTGAGCCCTAGGGAGTAGTAATCTCTTGTAGGGGACATACAGCAATCTTCAGAAGCACGGAGACCTTTCCAGATTCCTCTCTTCAATGTAGATACCACATTTGAAAAAGTTTTCTTTTGAATTTGAATAACTTCTTTTAATGAATGGTTTCTCTATAGAATTCTTTTAAGAATGTTCAAATAAAAATGTGCATTTAATAGCATAATGAAATACATTACAGGAACGATTGTTTAGTGTAGGACAATAGCACTACTGGGTGGAGAGGAACCTACTGAAATTCAACAAGGGCAAGTGTA
>RSEF01000006.1:14812862-14834006 GCA_003993805.1 Himantopus leucocephalus | reverse complement strand
TTGGGGGCTGGCCTTTTTTTTTTTTTTTTTTCTCTTTTTCCCCTTTCGATAGGAAATGGCCAGATGCAATCTAAGCCTTGCAATAGCTAACCCCCTGTGTGTGATTGCTCTTATGGAAATAACTGTCTTTTGTAATAATAAACTATTTCTCTCAGGGAACCTTTTTGCAATGTAAGCAATCCTGCAAGAAATTAAGTGTTTCTCCTGGCTGAGGGAGGGTGCCAGATTCAAGCACTTCTCTTACAGTCTTAGGAAATTTTTAAAAAGCCTTTCACTTGAACATGTGTGGAAAAAACAGTTTGTGACCTTCCCATCACAGTCACATAGTTCCTGAAAGAGCCATGAAAAAGTTTATGTATGAACTTGAGGTCCAGATATGAGAAGATGAGAATTAGCACCAAATTTTGATTGAGAATTCGTCCTGGCTGACAAAGATTTATATCATGTGTTGCTACAAAAAGAAAATTTTTCTTAGGGCCTGGTTGATTTCTTACTGGCTTATAGCATTCCATAATGTGGCTTTGCCAAATTAAAAGTTAGCATTTTTACCTTTTTAATGAATTAATAGAACTAATTTCAAACCCTCATTTTTCTCTCACGCGAAGTATTTGAGTATGATTCCTCAGACCTTATGGGGCACAACATTAACTATGAGTGTAGATATGTTGATTTTAATCTGTTAAAATTAGTAATTGTCAGTGTGATCTTCGTGTGTGTGGAAATAAAGTAAGATTTCAGACTTACGAAAGGAAGACCACATTTTTAACAATGAAGCTGCTCTTTCCATTCTGTATTGCTTCTGTTGCCCTTAAGATATTGAGGTGAAGAAATAAAGTAAATTCCATCAGCTAAAAATAACAAAGATAACAGAAACACATAAATCAAGTATAAATAATAGCAACACAAGTGAATTGAGGATTTTAAACAATGGCTGTGGTCCCTAACAGCAGGAGTGGATAAAAACAGAGCAATGAAATGCCCTTTAATGGTTTTGAATAATTATTACTATTGTCTAAGTCAGTCAATTTTAAACATTGAAAACTTTTTACATGCATGTCCATGGCATCTTTTTTGAGAATCACGCCTTTTTCTTTGCATGTAAAATGAAGTAAATAAGAATGTATAGTTCGAGTTTAGAGACTGTCACGCTATACTTTGACAAAATTATTTGCTTTATTTGATCAATCAACAGGGTGCAAATGATTGCATATTGTTGTTATGCTTAAGCCTAAGCTGTGATTTCCAATATTGCAATGCTTAAAAGATAGTTTAACCTTTTTTTCTCTTGTTTTAATATAGTTTACAATACAATACTGAAGGTGTATCATCATTATTTATGTTCTGAGTAATGTAGTTAAGTTAAAAAGCCTCATGAACACCAAAATATAAGGCTATTTTAATGAAAAAAATTATGCTTTACAAGACTTTAAAGCTTCATGTATAAAATCCTTGTAACACTGAAGTCTTTAAGTTGCACTTAGTGAAGCATTAATTCACATATACTAATTGAGTAATTAGGAATGTGTTGCTGTGGCACTCAAAGCATTTATATGCTGGGAGTGAAAGTGGGTTGTTGTGGTTTGACTTTTTTCTTTTTTTTTTTTTTTNTCCAGTGGACTGAATATATTAGTGATGAATGTGCTGTGAAACTAACTGTTTGTTTCCATGCTGGAAAAGTTTCATGGCTCCAGCAATTGCTAGCCATTTTACCACACAGCATCCATCATTTTGTCAAAGTTTTAATGTTTTGTAGTGAACCACCTAGGAAAGAAAAGAGGAGAAAAGAATGACAAAACAGCCAAATTCTTTCATTCCATGCCAAAAAACTGACTGAAGTTTATCCCTGTTTGCCCTTGGAACAATTAACGTGACATTTTCCCGAATGCCATACTAAATTTGATTGTCAGTTATTGAAATGTATGTTTAAATCAGCAGTGATGCAACTCTAAATGCTTTTTTCATTAATGTCATTGAATCCTTAACCCACAACCTTTGACACATAACAGAATTAGAAAGCCTTTTGGACCATTTGGCTGAAGTTGTGCCCTCACTACAGTATCTAAGTTTGCTTGGAAACATGGCCTGCCCAAATGAACTGGTCTGCAAAGAAAAGGATGAAGATGACTACCAGAGGTACAGGTTAGTATTTTCACTGTATTGATATGGTTTGATAAGGTATGTCAATTTTGTTTTATTACCAGAAAAATATAGAACTAAAACTAACTCAGAGTCTCAAACAAACATCTACACTATTCTGAAAGCATTGCGGCATATTCTGCCGTGAAACACCTGGGAATTGGAGTAACTGCATTTCGGCGAGATGACTCCCAGGAACCCGATTTCAAGAAATGTTTCAGTGCTGTACAGCACACGTTTGAGTTGAGCAGGTGTGCACTGCATTTCCTGAGTGTGGGTGCTCACGTGTGCCTACTTATGGCCTTTCCTTTCTTACGGCCAAGGTGAGGCAACATCTACATACACTAAGGGTGACAGTCAATAAAAAAAAGTCACTACGCTCAGCCAGTTGCATTGTCTTCTGCTAACATTCAATTATGGTGATGAGTTTCTTCTGCTGTAGTTACAAAGGCGCTATTAAAGAACACAAAATGACTCCTTCGATATTGTGCTGCTTTACTCAGAGCAGTAAGCGTTTGGATTCAAATAAAAAACCCCCAAACTATCTCTATAATGTAATTTTAATGAGCTAGATTACACAAAAGGTCGCCTGAAAATTAATACGGAAGCCTGCCAAAATACTGTATGTCCAGCTGAACTGTTGCTAAAAATTACTATTATTATTATTTTCTTTAAATAAAAATACTTGTGACTGATGATGACTGTGAGTATGGATCCAAAACTTATAGGGATGTCTGCTGAAGTGACATAATTTTCATAGCTATAACCTTTAGGAAGTGATACATTGATTATAAAAAAAAAAAAAGTCATTGGGTTTCTTTCTCCTTGCTCACATCTGATACAAGATTTTAGTCTTTGTGTGCTGGCATTTTTGTCATAGGTTGAAAATAGCTGTCTGAGGCAAGTCAGAGCCAAGCAGCGCTGGTCACCGTGCTGCCGACCTTGCAGAGCCTGAGCTTACTTTTTATTAGCAGATCACCTGCAGTATTCAGAGTTATGTAATAAAACTCTGATTTTTATCTTCGTGTAATCCAAAGTGTGCTGTAGGAGTTAGTATAAAAGTGACAGGGACTAAAAGCGGGTTTATTGGGAAGTGGCATCAATTTGATGCACCAGTTTCTTGCTTATAAATGCTGTAGGTTGAAACAGCAGCGCAGCTGTCCCGGGTATGCATATATTTTTCCTTTGTTCCAAATTTTTGAGAAGGATTTCTAGGTTATCGTCAGCCTAAAGACTTTCACCTTCTAACAATTCAACTTTTCAGTCCAGCTTAGCTGTAGCATTTTGTTTTTCACCACGTAGAGCAGCCTAGATTTAATAAAATATTTTCCCATTGCTTTCACACTTAAGTGGAAGGTATGCCTACTATTCAGCTTACGGGAGTCTAATAGTTCTGTCTCTATGTAAATTTATGTGACATTTGCACTAGAGAATTGCTTAAAAAATGAATGATATTTCTACAGTTTACTGTTTTTCACTTTAAGTATGTTTTCTGACAATATGTCTCCTATTAATCATTTAAGCAAAAGTAGTATGTTAAAGGAGCCATTCAGAGGCACGAACCCATGGTTCATTTAGTGCTGTCTGAAAAAATTCTTTATTGATTGACATCCTCTGCGGTTATGTGATGTAATATTTATAGTATGTCACACAGCCATACATCAAAACAAGCATGTCCGTTGTTTCATTTCAATGCAAAAATGTTGATTTCGGGGAGGTCAAGGTAGTTTTAGGTCACATCGTGGCAAACCACCGTGTCAAAGTGTGAAGTGATTGTATTTATGCATCTGCTGTACACTGCAACATTGCTTCCATTTTCTTTCCCCTCAATTTTTCAAAACCCTGGGTATTTTTTTCCCCATATAAACTGGGTTAATTAAAGCTCTTTTAAGGCAGAAGAATGGACTTCTAATTAGTTGAATGATTTATGGTTCTGCTGCTATAATGAAAGCTTCCTGATCTTTTCCATAATTATTTGTTACATTATATGAAATGTCTTTGCCAGACAACATTAGACTCAAAAACCAAAAGCATGCATTTATCGATCGATCTATCTATCGAGGAACATAGTCACCTACATGGTGGAACTGAATAAAAGTACTCTGCTAACTTTACTCTGAATCACTAATCTGGACTTTTGAATACATGTTCTGAAGCATCTTGGACACAACTTTTTTTCTTCCTTCCCCCAAACGTACAGATTTATCTCCCAGATTTAACAGCAGCAAGCTCTCCTGAGTGAGAAAGTATTTGTATTTTATCAAATGTATTGCTTCAAATCTCAAAAGCAAACATTTGAAATGGCCAGTTTTATCTTTTTTTTAATGGTTTGAAGTAACTTTTTAAATAAGATTTTTATTTTGTTGATAAAATTTGCGTACAGAGAACATCAAAACATTGCATTTCAGTGAACTTGAATTTATGTAAATATTTTGCTTTACCATAGACTTTAACTGGTTTTGTTTTTTTTCTGAATAGGAATTTTTTTTTTGTAAATTTTTGCAGTCNATACAGAGAACATCAAAACATTGCATTTCAGTGAACCTGAATTTATGTAAATATTTTGCTTTACCATAAACTTTAACTGGTTTTGGTTTTTTTCTGAATAGGAATTTTTTTTTTGTAAATTTTTGCAGTCACCATTGGAACCACAGCTTCATTTTTCATTGCGCTTTAATTTCATTCCCACTGAGTTCAATTAGAGTTCAGGCTATTTAATTCCTCAACCAGAAAGAGAAAGGTGCTAGAAATCAAAGCTTTACTTAATCTTCTAATTCCAAGAAACTGAAAAGATCTGTAAAACCCCCAAAATCTCAACCTTAAAAAAATTAAATTTTTGAAAACTCAAGGTCCGGTGATTTACTGTGGTATTAGTAACAGAGATAAAAAGTAATATTAGGCCTTTTAAAAATAATTAGGTTTTATCATAAATACTTGGGAAATGTGTAAAACTACGTTTTTTGTCAAGAAGTTACGATCTGGTACCTCAGGTAATCCACTGGTGTACCATTTCTATCAATTTCGATACTAAAGCTTTTCCCAAGTTTTTCATTAACAATAGGTTTTATACAAAAACATTGTTGTGACTTTTTCTCAAAGTAGTTTTTTGGGTTTTTTTCGAAGAAACATAGTAACATTTGAGTGGGATTTCTTTTTAGAAAAAGAAAACCTATTTTTTTTCAATCCCTGTTATTCCTCCTTACCTTTCAAATGTGTAGGAGAACAAATTGATGAAAATATTTCTGTTTGTTACTGGAATTTTTGCTTGGACAGGAAAAGTAAATGGAAAGTTCCCTTCTAGGGTATTTTTATAAGCAAACTTGTTTGGTTCATTTTAAAAACTCATCTTTTTTTTTTTCCGTGATTGTAAAATGGCTTTACTTTGTGTATTAAAAAAAAAAAAAAGGCAATAAGTTCTTACTTTTTATCTTATTTTTTACTCTTTTCGTATTTGGGAGGTGTTATTTTGTAAAGGGATATCTTGGGGTTGAAGGCAAAGGAAAGCAGAATATCTAAAATATAACGGGGATAGGAAAGTTTTAAAAGCTTTTGGCTCAAACAGGAAGCGAAAGAAACACAGAAAAATAGCTTGCAAAACAGCGCGTCCTCTGAAATAACCTATTCTACAATCTCTGCTTTGAAGATTGCGTGAAAGCAAAGGTCATGACCCGGAGATCAAAGTAACAGAAGTCAACACAGTAATTGCTGGTTGCTTCTCTTGTACCCGCACTTGGTCAGTCCTGTGGGTGTATTGTTTGCAGGGAAAACTTCAAACGTGGTGTTACTGAACTGTGAAAAATCATCTGGGTCAGAATGTATTACAAAGCATTCGCGAATGCTGCAGGTGACCTCACCTATTTTCATTAAAGCGATATGATTGTGAAGGATGTATGCCATGTGGGAAGTTTTCAGTGCTTGTTCATTCTTCTTTGCTCCTTATTGACATTTCCTGGAATGATGCATTCATTAAGTGCTGTTGACATGGAAACAAGGGCAAGTGGAAACAAATGCCTGAGTTTATTTTAAATTAGCTTAAAAGTACATATACTAGATATGCTATCTTTGGCAGGGGGAGCAAATGGTGATAACCTTATGAAGTCCTCTTAAGATAGAACAGCAAGAAAAGGAAGTGCATGCATTTTCTATGGATTAACTTTTCAAGCTAAATCAGCTATTCCCGTCCCACAGCTCTGATGCTGCGGAAATGCTGCATCCTCTTATAGCATTTTCAGTTTTCTTGCAGTTTGTTTTGTTTTGTTTCATTGCTTTGTTTTTTTTTTGTTTTTTTTTTTTTAATTGAGACAGAAACTACTCATCTATTTTAAATAGTCTTTTATTGAATTTGGTAATATAAATACATAAATATATACTCAAGAAGCAATAGGAGACTAGAAGTCCTCACTCAGTAATGAAGATAGTGCTTGGATACTTGGTCAGTATCAGTGAACTTACTGGGGAGGCTCATTTTTAGCAGAATGGATTGAAGTCTGTGATACTTCTGTATGTTTTTTATGTACTTAATGAGATGAATAGGGTATTCCCCTACATCTGTATAATCTGTGAATCTGTGCTACTTCACTGTTTGCGTGAGGCCTTGTCATTTTACAGTACCTGGAAGAAAAAAAACCTGTATTTGATAGCCATCAAATAGCCACACAACTTCCATCTGAGATTAGCCACTGTAAGGATTTATGAGCAAGGGCTATTATAATGGTTTTGTTCAGCCAAATAAATTGAAGTCTACAAGATCCCAATTTGTCCATGCTAATACAGTAAGTCAGGACACACCTGTAATTATTGTTCCATATATAGAGAGATATTTTTCTAATTCATAGGGTTGTTTGCTACATTGAAGTAGAGCAGAGGATGTTAGTTATTAGGAGGTGCTCAGCATTTCTGAGTGACTTGAGAGCCCCTCAGAATTACATAGTCATCACCACGCAGTGCCAAAGTTTCACAGAGACTATGTGTCCTCTAACATCCCTCACGCCAACATCATGCCCTCTGTTCTGGAAGACGTTGGTTTCAGATTATGACCTGGCTTTCGTAACTCTGTATCGAGGAGGTTCTGTTGCAGATGGAAATTCTGCACTCAGCTATATGCTGGTGGGGTAAAGATGGGGGTAGGGGGTTAAACTTTTTGGTGGTGCAGAAGAAACAATTACAGTAGATAATGTAGTTCAGTGTCATAAACACGTTTGCTCAAGCCTTCTGATTTTTGTTTTCATCTCTCCCTATTTGAATGCTGATGGAACTTCAGGTTATTTATTATTTCTAGTTTACAATAATGTAACTGAAAGCATAATCAGCCCTTCAAAGTTTGAAATAGGTATATTATTTTTATGTTCTATGATTGTCAAAGAAAGGCAGTGCAATAGCACAGAAAATAGAAAAATGAAAGTAAACACTTTCTGAAACAAAGAATGCAGTTATGATACGGGCAGAGCTAGACATTTCTGCATTCTGCTGGGAAAATATTTCTCAATTTTTCAGTGCCAGATTAATTTTGTGGTTTAAACTTAAATAAACTTAAATATTGATGCATATAGTACAGTTTTTGTTAATAAAAGTACAAAAGAAAGGTCTATACAGAATCTAGTTCTTACCATAGTCTTGCACTAAAGGTGCTGTGGAAGTTTATTTTCTCTGAAACTCTACCATATACAAATTTACTATACTTTTCTTGTAGTAGAAGGAGAAAAAAAAAATCCCCAAAACATTCTTTCCCCAAGTAATTTATTGCTACTTTTAAGATTTCCTTGTAGTGTGGCTCACGGGTGATGCCATTATCTTTCAGGATCAGGAGGCCAACCACGTTCTACAACTCGTTTTCTTTTCCAAGGGAGGTAATAAATGAATTGAGGCCCTTAGATGCTATGATATTATGAGATTTTTTTAGAATAAAAGTTTCCTAGAACTGTTTGACAACAGTAATGAGTAGTGTACCAAAACTCATTAAAACTGAAGGAATTCTTATGCCTGAACCAGCGGCTACTGAAAAACCAGATCAGAATGAAATTACACAGTAGCTGTTTAACAAAAATGAGGAGTTGACATAGAAGTTATTTACACCTGTGTCTTTTGGATCAGGACTGACAAATTTCTTGCCTATGTTTGTTCCTTTCTTCCATTTGATCCTTTAAGGAACACTTACACGTGCTCTTTGAACCCTTTTGCTTCACCTGTGAAACTGTCTCCTGAGATTGTGTGAACCATCGCTGGTTTTTGGAGGTTGAGGGAATAACCCAAGGACTATGTTTTAAGTAATGACTGTTACACAGTAGAGAACGAGAATCAGACGGAATATACCTGCAAGGTAACTGATAGGTCTTAGTTTCTGTGTTCTTAAGGTAGAGTTAAGATGACAAGTCTGTGATTCGGTCAAGGCTGTACAGTAAGTCAGTATCAGGGACAGTATTTCTTTATATAAAAACTAGAGTCATGTATTGTTTAATAAATAGCGATAGCTGATCTCAAAGCTGTCTTTGTTCTGTCCCTTTCTGAACTCCAACGTGTTTCTTCAAAGGAAGGCTTTGCCCCATTGAGCTTTTGCCAATGTCAATAGCAACTGAATCCCAACCTCGCTGCATTCCTTTGCAAATGCCCCCTCAAGCCTGTCCCTCTTTTCCAGTATCTTGACAGGTCTGTGTAAAAACTGTTAAAATAATACTAATCACATGCAACGCGTATAAAATTGGTAAATGAATTGTTAATCTTTATTGTCGTTTTCACTTAACTAAGACTGAAATAACATGAAATGTGATATTCTCTGGTCTTTTTCCATCTCTGAGGGTTCCTGTTTGTGCGTGATGGATATCTGTTATTAGCTTATTTTCACGGGACTCCTGGCACTGGGAGTCAAGGGGAGGAGATGATTCTGAACAAAAGAAGATGCAACTTTACTTACCGAGTTCATTTCCTTAATCCATCATGAATTAGAAGATCAGTTTACAGGCAGCGATAAATGGATCTCTAAGCACCTTCCTGGTGTGTCTGGGGTTTTTTCTCTCCCTGGACCCGACCTTTAATCCTCATCAGTGAAGATAATAACCTTTTTTCACACCACTGCAAAGATGTTAAAACCCGGTAACACCAGTCTCAGAGCACATGGAGCAGTGCTAAGTTTCAAAATGATTAAAATAAAAAAGGGGAAGGGGGTGGGTGCAGGGGGACCCTGCCTCTCAACCTCTAATCTAAAATAAACCTTCCTAAATTTATAACGTAAAATTTAGATGGATCTTTCTTCATTAAACAGCATTGTCTTAACGAGTGATTTTACAAGTCTAAAACAGGTGCAATGTGTCATGCAATTTATGGATCCTAGTACCTGCCATAAAGTATTTTATGACGGCTGCGTTCTGTGTTATTAGTAGCTGTCTTTTTCTGCAGCCATTGGTGTTTGATAATAGTCTTAAAACACCCAAAATTACTTACCTGCAAGCAACATTCCAGATAGTCCCTGTTGACAGTTTGAATAAGTTTAGTGCCCTTTTGTTGTACTTTACCTTCAAAACAAACTGATTGAACCATCAATAGCTCCTGAAAGCTGACAGAGGCATGTCATCTGGTCTAACCCTCTGATAGTAGGTTATCTGTGGGAGTTAACCTCCCTGCATTGTTAACTGAAATGTTTTATGTACTATGCAACTTTAGGATACTGCTGTGATAACCTTAGTAACTAAGTCATACATCACAGTAAAGAGATTTTGTGCAACAAATAACCCCGGATTAAATTTACAAGGGTTGAATTGATATTGTAAAGTGTTCATTCCAGGGCTTTGGTAATCCTTTCCTGTATTTTTTATGGCAAACTTGTGTTACGTTTAGATTGGAACTGCATCTTCATGTTTCTAACTAAAATGTATTCCGGAAGCCTGATGCTTTTCTTCAGCCATTTAATGAAAAATATCATATTACTTTCATATAATATAGATTGTTTTTATCCCACATTTAGTAAAAGGAATATGAATAAATGGGATTGTATTTTGAATCACCTTTTAAAAGAATTAATCACTGGTATACCTTTGTTCTGCTGGTGGGATAACCTTTCTGGTACTTACTTTTTAGTATTTGCTCTTCTTAAGGAGTGCAAGTTCGAAAAAAAATCAACCCCAAACCTGTGACTTGCGGTGTAGTTTGCTGTTTAGTTTACGTGGGTAGCGTTTTTCGGTTTTGTTTTTGGAATTGGGAAGTATTCTGTTTTTTGAAGTGCCGTCAGGATGACTTAAAATAAAAAAATACATTTGTATCAAGGAATGCTATTATAATTTTAAGCTCTTTTGAAATGATTGAGAGACTGACATTAGGGCTGTGATCCAAAGTCAGCATAGATGACAGTGCTGTCTTAGTCTGTTGTCATTTTTGTTGCAGCCTGCTTTCCAATGGCATATTTCATTCCATCATTAAACATTTGCTGTTTTTCTAATACCGATGTTTTCTTCACCTGAATATTCATCTTTTCTCACCCTACACTTAGTGGGTGTCTTTACTCATTTTTAGCTTCACTCTTCTTCTCTCTTGACATATTGTTTCCTTCTGAACATGTCTTCATTTGAAAGGATCTGTTGTCATCAGGGCTTTTCTGCCAGTAATGCAAGATGGATAGCTTCTCCTCCACTGAAAGATAAGGGCCAGCAAAATGCCAGGGAGGACTGGAAGGGCAGCCAGGAAAGCTGGGAGGAGTCTGAGAATGAGAATGTGTCAGTCTCGTAGATCTGTAGCTGTTGTTTGATAAACGGTCTTAGGACAAGTTCTGTTTTGTAAAGTGGCTCTCTCCTTTCCTTCTTCTGATGTCATTGAAAGTCACAGATTGACGTTTCGCATTTAAATTGTCTGAGCATTTCAGTACTGAGCATTTTCAGTTCACTTGTTAGCGATTTAGGAAGCTGTTGCCTCAGAGGAAAGGTGTGCTTGATGGAAAGGTTTATTTGTAGCATTAAATTTTGCTTGGCTGTAGAAGTGGAGTGTTCCAGTGTTTTTCACATATTTATCTGGTCTTGAGAACACTATTATAAGATAACTCTTACCTTTTAAAACGCATTTTTTGTGTGTTCTTCCTTTTTCAAAATGTTATGTACAGTTTTCTACAGCTTTGATTTCTTCCTCCCAGTGCCAGAAGGGGTTGGTATGATTAGGAGGCTCTCTGACTGACTGGAGTTTTATGCAAAGCAGCTAGGCATGGGGAACATTATCAATCACCTTTCTACCCCCTGCCAGGAAAAGTCTGGCACTTCCCTTGCTTTGCAAGGTCTGCTTCACATTTGGTTGACTAAATGTAAATAACATGTACTTGAGGTGGTTAGATTTTTTGATGTGCCATGGTTGTGTGCCTCACTTTGTTTCTCATCTGCCATGTTCTCTCCATCTGCCAGGAAGGAGCCAATGGTATTTTTTTGAGGCTAAAAAGCTGCCGTACTTTGAGTAAAAAGGTTAAATAGAATATAGTACTGATGGATCGTAACAAGAACTTTGAATTCTTAAAATCTTTTTCATAAAGTAGTCTCTCCCTGTGTGCTTCTGCATTTAATCCTGAGCTGGGATCTATATGCCGTAAGGCCACCTTCTCTCTCTGGCAGGACCAAATTGGAATTCTCCTTCCAAATGATGCCTGTGTCAAAATGTAGGCCTGGAAGGCAGAGATCAGGAATACCTCTCCATGTTTTCTCTGGACAAATTCTTTTTTTTTTTTTTTTTTNACACTCCTTTCAAGACAAAGGATGGTATTCTAGGATGTGTGGTAGAAGATAAATTGCACCTAGATAAATTGTCTCTAATGTTGCTGATCATTGCGTTTTTAGGAAAATATAATAAAAATCTGAAGAAGTGTTGGCAAAGGAATGTTTTCTGAAAATTCTTTCAGAGAAGATAGCTGGCGGTTTCGCGTGTCGCAGATTGGTTTTCCCTTCATCGTGGGATGGAATCTTTGGAATCACTCAAAAGTCCTCTTTCCAAACTGTCAGTTCAAAACAATTTCCAATTTATTCTGTTTCTGGGTGTACCTTTTACGTCAATAATACCTACAGAGAACATACATGCCCATGGTGATAATTTCCATGTCTGTTTGATCCACTCAGTATTAAATTGTTATGGACAGCTTACAGCAAGCTTCATTTGAGAACGTAAAGTAAGTATAATAACTTTTTACATAAGCTACATTGTATGAAAAAGGTGAGCGGAGAGAGGGAACAAAGGCTCTTGCTGTTTATTGCTGTTATTTTTTAGTCATTTAGTCTGTGAGTATGTCTTTGTTTATGAGTGGATTTTAACTGTGTGTATTCTATCTGTCAGATATTTTGTCCTGCACAAATTGACAAACCTGAAATTTCTCGATACTCGGAAAGTAACCAGGAGGGAGAGAGAGGAAGCCTTGGTAAGAGGTGCCTTCATGAAAGTGGTTAAGCCCAAGGCTGCTAAGGTAGGAGAATAAATGGAAGAAGTAACGATAATGTGATTCATTAATACTTGTTTTAAAATAACTCCAAAAGCGTGGCTGTGTCTTTCGCTAAAGTGACAGACAAAACCTTTCAAATGAAAGGACTGGTAAATGTGGTCAGGTGAGGGACAAGAGCCTTAGTAATTTTTCTGTGGTTTAATATCAAACTTACTGTTACATCTGGTTAATAGACTGTGGTTATGTTATCAAATTTCTGGTTTCCAACCTCTGTTTCCTATAACAAAGTAACTAATAGGTGTCACTGAGCTCAAAAGAATATTTTTACTCTGTCTAAAAATATGTAACAACTGTGTGATATGCTTTTGTGCAAGAATGCAATTTTTCTGACAAGTTGTCCCCTGCCTTGTATGTTAAACACAAATGTCTATCGCAGAGCTCACACCTATGGTGTTTATTGGCTTTTAGTGGACCAGCTGATTCCAATTTTGTATGATGTTACTTAATGTGGTGTCCTGCTAATAAGCATTGACAACATCAGAGAGACAGTTTCAGTAATGTGAGCTTTTGATACCGCTTGCATCAGCTCTGGGCATACTGCTGATGCAAACAGAACGCGAATGTGAATTCTCCACTTTCCCTTCTTTTCCCATTGTTGATCAATACACGATAACAGCAATCTGAGTTTCAGAGTGTTTTAGAGCTGCAGAGCTTTCTTAAAACTCCACTCAAGTTTTCAGTCTACTCGCTTTCTGTTTGCTGTTTTGTTCTCTAAAATATACCATCAATAATTTATTGCAGATTTCCAATAATGCTGAATAATAATGTAGCAGTTATGGAAATGCACTGTTTGGTAGCATAACAGCGTTGCTAGATAAATGCATTATCACAAGTACAATTGCAGTGCATAACAAATTAATTCAGACTGATTCATTTATAACTACTAAAATGTTAACAGTTCTGATACAAGCATAGCTTTGATATATTGTTTATTACTGCCTTTGGTTTTTTCAGCTTCATATGTGTAATAAATGAAATAATTTATTTTTAAGCTGTTGTGGATATCTTATTCACAGCAAACCATCTTTGCTGAATCTGGCTAAATGCAACAGCTGAAATGTGTTAGATATAGCATGTTGTCTTTTATAATTCTTCGTATCTAATCAGATTTTGGATCTGGTAAAGTGGTTTTTTAATTTTATTAGCAATTATATTTTTCATTTAAGAGTCTGCTTTGTGAATTTTAACCAACTTAATAGAGTAAGAGAAGGAAAAAAAGTGTCTGCTGCTTAAAGTTGAAGTTCCTTTTCTGGATGAAATCTCTTTTTAAGTCAATAGCTAAGGGGAAATTACTTCACAAATACAGGGATAAAATCTTTATCTTTTATATCTGTAATTGAACCTTTTGTATAGTTTTGAATTATTTACCAACTAAGTCTTATGATAAAACAGACATTTACTTCAGCAAATTTGCAGAAGGCTCAAATTTACTGTTGTTATTGCCATACTAAAGGGTTTTTTTTCTTCTTTATAAATGGTTTGGTACAAATTGCTGATGGTAAAGTCATTGTAAATGCTTTTCATGGCATGAATTAATGCTTCTTAAGGTGCTACAAAATTACCTTCATCATACGATATTATATACATATTACAGAAGTGGCTAATTTAAAATAAATATTAAATTGGATGCAGAAGAGATATTATAAACCTCTTAAAATTGTTTTGAATTTGTGCTTGTTTCCTAGGGTGTTCATGCTTACAGTAGGCATGCATGCAAACTCTTCTTATGTCTGAGAACACTCACAGAGTCCTCTCTACATATGTGTTTTCAGATGCAGATATGTGCGTACGTAGCTATTTATAGCTATACTCAGACCATAACAAGCAGCATTCCTCTATATATCACAAAGATCATGTGCACAATAACTGTGTTTCCAAATTCTATAGTATGTTATATATTGAATACACAATGTTTTTTTGTTCTTCAGCCTTCAGGTTTCCTGAATCTTGTGCGCTCTGTCTGTCCATTAGTTCCCCTCCCGTATTGTTGTTGAGATTTTCGACCAGCTGCACCCAAATTTACCAGCTAGCTAGTGGTAATGTATTCTAAGGCTTCTGAAACTAGTTAGAGGAGAATACACCTTGAACCGAACTAAGAGGAAGAGTGCAGCACATCCAGTATTGCTCATCAGAAGAACTCCTTAAGACATTGACCTAGGGATATACGACCCTGCTCATAGCGAACTTCCTAAGAACGTTTTTTTTCCTTCGCCCTAAGGTAGTAGCCACTGTGTCAGCCTATGCTTGCCAGGAACGGAGTTGGAGGGATGAGCGTTTACGTTGGTGGACGCCAAATGGAAATGTTGTTCTGCCAGATGTAGTAACAACAGTGAGCCTATCAGACTTGCTTCATCAGAAAAAAAACAAAAAAGTCCAAAGTTAGGTGAGGTTTTTTTTCCCCATTATGATAAGCAGGAGATGGTATGGCTTATTCAGCATAAAAAGCAGACTGATGATCTAAAGAGGCTGTGATGTGGGGAGTTGTTTTCATTTTAGTCTTGACATGAAATACTTGGGAGAGCAAAATACCCCACCAAGAAAAAATACACAAAATGAGAATAAAAGCAAGAAATTTCCATCTGACTAGCTTGTGTTTACTCAAATGCAAAAGTATCTAGCAATCACCAGTCATCGCTAAGTCATAAATATTTTATTTTGTATAAATTTTTTGACTTTCATTTTTCCCTATTTTTTTCATTTTTTTTAACAGAACACTGCACTTTCTTGTGCTTTGCTTCATTTCATCCTTTGTTTAAAATGCATGTTTGTGATATGACTGTCTTACGGAAAGATGCAGTCATTTATTAGAAAACAGTTTAATGTTAGAATGCAGTGTTCCATCTCGCGATGTGTGAGGTAAACTTCATTATTCTGTGATGTTTATGTTTTCTTTTGTCAAAATATTGAACATTGTATCACGCCTGATTTTAATAAAGATTGGGTAAGCCTGGCTGGATAAGAGGCATTGAGCCAGATGAGGAAGCCTTGTTTAATGACCAGACCATGACCTCATTTCACTGGCGTAAGCGTAGATCAAAGTGGAAGATGCCTGTCCAGTGTGAAGTGTGTTTCTGGGCATGACAGCGCTTCACATCAGAATGACAGCTCAAGAATACGACAGTCAAAATTGCTTAATTATGTCCCAGCTTTGTAATTATTCATCCCTGCTTCTACAAAGAGTACAGTTGTCATTTCTTGACATAATTATTTAAAACTGTACCCTTCTTTGGTTCATAGGTATATGAATTGTGCTTCCAACTGTTTCATCTTTAAAACTTAGAGATGCAAAACAGAATGTGATTTGAGAGTACATTTTAAGACTCCATATTTTTATGTTGCATGCGATATAAATAAAGAAAGTGAAATTATGATCTATCAAAGCACATAATAATTTCATATTTTAAAGGTCTATATTCGTGATCATTTAATCTAAGTGATAAAATGTGGATATATCCATTATATCTAAAGCGTGTTGCTATGAATAGATACGCGCTGTCGTAGGTCTCTTTAAATATAAATTTAATTGCTTAATACTGGGTCAATGGACTTGCTTTTATAAAATACATATATTTCCCAGTATTTTGCAACCCCTCTGACAACAACTGTTTTTTAGCTTACTGCATTTTTAAGTTTAACATTTTTATCAGTTTTATTTATACTGGCAAAAGCAAGCAGTGTGCTTTTGGTCACATCTAACAGCCTTGCGGCTTATAGGACCAAATCATCAGTGGGTATCCATGGCTATACTTCCATGTAACTGACAATATTACGTGGAGTTATTCCGCTTTCTTGCAACTTTACTAAAAGCATCTTGTCCAGTGGGTATAAAGGAAGCTCTGTGCAACAAAAGATGGCACTACGGGTGTTTTGAATGCATTGTTTTAATCACAAGTTATAATTATAAAACCTGACACAGCATTTGTTCTCTAAGGAACTTAAGATGGAGACACTTAAGCAGAAAGGCAAGGCTAGTATCTGTGTTTCTCGTAATAAGCGCATGCGATTCTTGCTCACACTGTTACTTGGAAGGTAGAATGAGATTATTTTATTATGGTAGGAAGAGTAAATATTTAGGCAGTACAGCTTCAGAAATAAAGTGAGCTAAAATCTACACTGTTGCTTTCAGCTCGTTGTCAGTATTCGTGTGTTTAAGCTGATAGGAAAAGCTCATTATCAAAGTGCCCAATGTTGATATATGCTTTTTCAAATTCTATTAAAATCAGATGAGGCATAAGGAGTGATTTTAGTAATTTTTGCTCTTAACTGTTTAACAAGAATCATATTTTTCTTAAATAGATATAGCCTATCTGCTTCCAAGAATTTAGGCAGGCATTTTTGCTAATACATCTCATGTACCTTTTTCCCCACTCGCTAAATCTGGAAACTGGGCTGGTTTTAAAAAGTAAATAAAAGGTGACAGATAAACCTTTGGAGAACATCTGCTTTGCTCACAATTTTTTTTCCTTTTACCAACACGATTTTGTAGAGATCTTGGCTCATGAACTTACAGCATTTGAGGTAGACAGAGAGCAAAGGGCTTTTAAAGTGCAAAGAATCGCTGTGTCAATGAACTGCTAGCTAGTAAGATACCTCGCTGGGAAAGCTTCTACATAAATAGGGTTTCTTATTGTCCAGATGTCAAGGTTTCATGTACTAAAACAAAACAACGTCATGAATTTAAGACTCCAGCCTAGACTGTGATGCAGTAAATAATATTGACTTCAAAGACATCTTAGCAGTCATGCTATTATTTGGCACAATGAAGTATCCATTTTGCTCTTTGGACACTTTAAGTATTTTAATCAAGAGTCCATAACATGATTGGCTCATAATCCCCCAATGACTCATCAAAATTAGGAATAAAGAGCCATTGAAAAAAGAAAAAAGCCAGATTTTATATTTCTATGTATGAACACTTCTGCAGTTTAGAAGAAAACGTTGCTGAGTAGGATCTGCCAGATACAAGAGCGGTACTAGCTAGAACTAAGCTGACAGAGCTAAGTTCAGTCATTTAAAAATTTTCATTTTTAAAATCCCGTTATGTCAAACAGATCCTATGATCCAAAACAAATGTAATCAAACATACCTATATAAAAATTTTATGAAATGATTGTGTGTGAATAACACTTGCATATTTTTTTCTAAACTGGTGGATTTTACTTATTTTCTAAAACTGGCGCATGACATCTTGAACTAAGCCTTTCTTTGTCCTGAAGGGGAATAGGTATGATGATTAATATGGTAGAATAAGAAATAAGAAAAGCATTGTGAAATTCCAACATTAAGAAGTGATCAAAATGTTGGAGAACTAAGAGATGACCATAGATTTTTCCTTCTGTTTTCCAATTCCTTATGGTATACTGATTCACACTTTCATTTTCTTTATTTAATTTGGAAGTTTATATTCTTGTATGTTTTTATTATCCAATTAGTTGAAAAGAAGACCAGAAGAACCTTTTGGATATGATCTAATCCTTGAAACATCAAATAGGATTTTCTGCCTCTCTGTCTCAGAGAGGTAGACTGAGAGGGGGCTGCGTGTCCCCTTGATAGTCACATTGCAAGAATAGCCATCTATTTGGTAGGTGTATGTGTGCGGGAGCTCACCACAGTGAATCCAGAAAGGGAATTTGAGCTGTGATATTCATAAATTCAAGAATACTTTGTTCAGAAGACTTCAAAGAGGTCACTAAAGCTGTTGTCAATTTTTGTAGCAACAAAAAAAAAATCAATTCCCAAAATATGGATGTCTTGATTCAATGTTGAGAGATAAAATTTGCTATCACATCTCATGGTGCTTGTAGGGTAAATTAGTGACATTAGATTTTTAAGAAATGGGAGATCTCATTCTTGTAGCTGTGCAAGTGATAAGTGGCTTAAGGGTGTGACTGAAAAGTTATATACTAGACTAATAAGCAGAAAGGTGGTAGTTCATCAAATGGATAATGAAGTTCTATAGAAGACACCTGTGAGACACTGTGGAGAACGATATTTGGACCTGTGAACCTACAGTTACAGTATATGAGGATACAGGTCAACAAGCAGTGCAACTGTAGTTTGGATCTTGTCTAATATGTAGTCTTTGGGTGAAATAATTCAGTAATTAACGATATGTGATAGCGTCTTTTACGTTTCCTTTGATTATGTATCAAATTAAATGTGCATATGAATGGACAAATGGACTCCATTCTTTGGTTCAAGTTACTGTGTAATAGATCCCACTGTCTTTGCATATGATCAATAACAGACCAGTGTTGCACTTGCTACAAAGCATTTTGGTCCTAGTGAAGAAAACTAACAATAAATTTGACCTGGCTGTGAATTTGTGCATCACGTGTGGAAGCTCTTGGTCCGGGAAAAGGTGGAATTAAGAACAGGATCTAGAGTAGTCCGCTAAGGCCAGTCAGTAAAGTGTTGCCTTCAAAGTGCCTGCAAGAGCAGCTGCGTTAAAGCAAACTGAAAGGCAGGCTTGGGAAAAAGCAGCCAACAGAGGGGAAAAAAGGGTCAGTATGCAAAGAGGAAGCACAGACAGTTATGACGGTAAAGTTGAAGATGGCACTCTGAGTTACAAAGAGCTTGGGAAGTAAGAACCTTGCACGCAATACTTTAATCTGCAACCTAAGACATTTAAAGGGAGTTGATTGATTTTTTTTTTTCTGTATTTTGTGTCTTCACATTTGACAAGTGGCATGATTAAAGAGAAAGAGCTTCAGTCAGTAAATGAGAGAAAAGCTATGAGTTTAAACAGTGGGAACTACGCTGCAAACACGCAGCTGCTAAAATAGCAAAGGAGTGTATTCTCTTTGCTTAGCCTGCTGTAATTCCAGCTGTTGAGAAGGAAGAATAGGCACGTGTGGGTCATGTGTGCGTTAGGATAGGGGGAGAGGCTCTTCTTCATTGTTTGTTCTTCTGGTGATAATTCCTGAAAAACAGAAACATATTTAGTTCTTCGGGAAGGTATCATGCGGACTACATTTCAGTATGTAATTGCTACTGAAGATACAGAACACAAAAGGTGATGTCTCTTTCCTAAAATTATTCCTTTAAAAAAAGTATATGATTGTCGTGAAGCCAGTGTCCTTTTAATGATCCCAGTGCACTTTTCACATAGGAAGGGGTGTTACTCCTGGAGCCCTGGCCTGATTCCAATTCAGGTAATTACATTCTGCCTCCGCGGATTTCTCTGCAGTCTCAATTTACTAAGGCATTCTTCTCCACCTTCTGCCCTAAACTGTTATGTAGTGTTGCAGTGTGCTAGTTAACCAGCTGCTACTTTGCACCTGAAAGGTGTCTGTCTTTCAGTAGTAGCGAGCAAATTGATCCCTTTGTAAGACTTATTTAATATTTGTAAAGCACTTGGACGTTCTCTGACGAATGGCAATAAGCACTGTATATCATTAACACATCCGTTTAATTGAAGAAGCTAGCATGACAACTTGTTTATTACTGCTGTTGGGGTTTTTTTTTATTATTATGTTTATTTTTTTCTATTTGTAGGTTCAGAACTATGGAAACTTCAATTATTAGATGCTGCAAGCATATGGTCTGGCTTTTGTCTTGTGATCAGCCAATTATTCAGTCAACTTAACAAAATGCCATACAGCAGAATGTAATACCATGATATGAGACAGTAGGGCAAGAATCGTGATTGGTTTAAATTCCCAATGGATCAACATGGCTAGAATTTTATCCTATAAGTTTTGTTTCTTTTCTTTTGGAAATGGCAGCATTGCTGCTGTACAAGTAGAGCTCACTGCACTCTTCTGTAGTTCCTCTTTTCAGAAAAACTAATGCATCTCATTATCAGACGACACCACTGTTAGGCATAGGAGTTGTTCATGTGTTGCATTTTGTCAAAAAAAAGTATAATTGTATTTAATATGGCATTGGCAAAACGCTGGGCCAGCTCATATCTATTCTTTTGTTCCTATAGGTGATTCTTCCCCCCTGCCCTGGACTTTAAGACACTGTATGTCTCATATATCTCATGTACTGTCAGTCACATTGATGAGTCATTCCTATGGAAATAGTTGTAGTCTTAAGTGTGATGGTTAGATTACATGTTAATTCCTAGCCATGAAACAAAGGTCCGATTATAGAATATTCTTTTTTTCTGAAAGCTGCTTGTCACAGCAAGATTTCTGAGAGAAAATCAGTGGCAAACTACCACTACCAAAGGGTCTACTTGTAATTTTGTAAATGTGAAGCACCTGGTTCAAAAGTTGGAAAGACCTGTCATTAAATATAAATTCTCATGAGTTTATATTTTTTGCTTGTTTTGACTATGATTGGATGTCATATAATTTTCACAGCAAGCTCTGCAGTGTATATGTCTGGTGTGTTAAGACTTGGCTTCACTGTTTCACTGACCCATCAAACGGTCACCAGCTGTTAGAGATAAAGGTGGTCACAGTGGCCACTGCAAATGAAGACCAAAATGATTTGTTGTTGTGATCTTCTCAGTAGCATTCATTGGCATCCTCTCTGGCAGAAGCTGTACTGCATGGGTTTTAGAAAGGTGATTCTCGCATACAAAGCAACATTGTGTGAACTTTTAA
>RSEF01000006.1:14779448-14812762 GCA_003993805.1 Himantopus leucocephalus | reverse complement strand
GGTAGTCTTCTCTTGTTGGTAAATCCTAGGATCTAAATTACTGAAAGCTCCTCCCAGTGTTTACAGGGTAATTTTTCTGTATTTCGTGATACTTTTCTATTTCTCTGCTGTTAATTTCCTCCTTAATTCCTCTTGCCTTCCTCCCCTCTTCTTGATTCTTAGGGAGCATGAAAGCTGAAGAGGAATTATTTATTTGAAGTATTTTACCAGATCTTTGTGATTCAAATGACTGTATTCTTTTTTTTTTCTTTTCTGCCTTGAAGTACTTACTTTCCTTCATTAATGTAAATTTTTCAAGAAACTTTCGCTTATGATGTAGTTGACAGCTTTGTGGTAGTGAAGTTTCCATATCCAGACCAAAGAAGTAAATAAAAAAATAAGAAACAGAGTGCCTTCAACATGTCATGCTCTGCAAATTGTTATTCCCCTAGTATTCTTTGGTTTTGCTTGCCATTAGCAAAATGGTTTTGGTTGCACAACAATATTTTTAATGACATCTGTGATAATGCTGTAGTCCCTGATTCTATGGAAGTGTATTTCATCTTCCATGTCTTGCCTTCTGACATCAGTGGGATTGTGGTCAAAAGGAGCACTCTACAGCGATCTGCAGGTTACAAGTTCAGGTGTGAAGACCTAAATTATATTGGGGGATAAAGGACCATGCCTTCGTCATATAAAATGTGGTGCAAGCACATCATATAGTATCTTATTGTGAAATGAATGCTAGATTGTTTTTAGCGTTGCCATCGTCAAATTCGGTGGATGGAATGAGAGGACAGGAACAAAAGGGGAGGTAAAATGAATGCTAGTTGGCTGGTATTGGCTAATATTTCTAATCACTTTGCAAACAATGCAAGCCCCTAAAAATAGCAGTCTAGTGCCATTTCAGATACCCCAAAGTATACAGCAGGTCCCTATGGGGATGGCAGGTAAGTATCTGGGGTAGATGCAAGCTTTTCTGGAGCCACCGTGGGAGGCTGGGCCTAGATACTGTAGGGTGGCTAAAACGGCAGTAGAAGCTTGTGTTTGAGCACCTGAATTCTCCCCTTCCTGTTACGCTAAACGAGAGGCTGTGTGCTGCAAAATAATGACAGGTCAAGAACACCACAGCATTATAATAATAATCCTCCCCTGCGCTAACCCCGGTCAGAGTGTGGTCCAAGAGGCACATAGGGCTGGTAGTGGTCAGGTCATCTCCTAAAAGCTCAAGCATATCAGTCATTCTCTCTTCATTAATGACTAAGAACATGACCGATTTGTAGCTGGTTTATGAATTATTTCAGGAAAAAGAATTAATTTGTTTTCGGAGAAGGACTAATATTTCTCCCCTTGTTTCTGCCCTTACCGGAAATGTGTAGGCCAAAGGGATATTTTGTACAAAATCCTGAACGTTTTTGCCTAACAGATTTCTAAAACTGCTCCCTTGACAAAGAAAAAGGATGCAGCACAGTTTCATCTGCTGCCTTAAAATCATATGTAACATATATTCTGGTTCCAGTTCCTGAATGTTAGTTGAAGCTGATGCTGACCTCATCATGTTAAAATACAGGGGGAATAATTTGATTGACTTCTGTGCCTGGTTGCAGAACACAGTGCTAATTATAGCTTGTCCTAATCAGGCTGGCCATTGAAAATCTTACCCAGTTTTGAAAGAAGCAACAGATTTTCAGTTGGCTTTAGGGGCAGTGGAGTAGTTTTTATACAGTCAGTTTCCACATCTGGAATCTTTGTTGATGTAGGTGAAAGGCATACACAAACTTCTCCTTATCTGAACGCCCTTTAAAACTCTTGAGAAATCTTCCACCAAAATCACATGTTGTGATTTCTCTGAACTTTGAATATTCATTTTTTCTTTTCCCCCCCCCTTTTTTAAATGTTTCCTGTCCAATTTACAGACCGATGTTTTAACTTTCTTGAAAACCTTGTCTGAAGAGCATTTTGCCCATCTTGCATACAATGGATCTGACATCAAACATTTAAGATTTGGTGACTTTCGTTACACATCCATCTTTCAGGGGAAAATGAGGGGTTCATTGTGTGGATAAAAAGTTAAAAAAAAAAAATTGTGGCTGAGAAATGGTATTCTGTAAATTGCTTTTGCAATAAATTGTTGTCCTAATTTATCTTTGTTATTCACAGGATCTGAGGACAAAATGTTCATAGGAAAACATATGAATTGTTATTAACTGTGCCATTAGGAACTTCTCTGATAAATGAAGAACATTTCAAGCACATTTCAAAAATGGCATCACTTTGAATCCTGTTCTGTGAGTGATCTGTTTTGGAGCTAGGGTTTCTTGTGACTTTACCTGGCAGGGAGTCTGTCTTTCAGTTAACGTGCATTTAATTTTTAAGTGTATTTAAGGTATGCTTCAGTTCTAATGTATCAAATGTCATTATATCAAGGCGCCTAGTAAATGCATGTGCATTGTCCCAAAGATGATTCATTTCTCTTTCAACCTTGGTGGGGCTTGAAAACCTTAGGCATTCTTTCTTGTAAAAGAATGGGTGGGATATTTGCTTAATGATTAAATTACAATTGCCTTTGTGTGTCTAACTTACATGCTTGAAGCAGAAGGAGATGGAGTTTTCTGTTACATCTATACAGCAAACTACCCTACCTATCTTACTCTGGCAAGTTTCATTAGGAAATGTATCATTTGGGTTAAAATAAGAAGAAATTCAGGATTGAGAAATTAAGGCTTTTTTTTCTTCCCACATTGTAAGACTAAATATACAACTTTGTTCACATAACGGTTACAAACAGTTCACTGTGTAGGCCAAATGCTCTCTAATGCAGTAAAATTAAGAAATAATATGCTTTGAAAGTGATTTATGAGTGTGGTTAAACTGCCAGATTTACAAAGAAATAGTTCAGATCTTGGGAAGCCTCAGGAGTCACGTCAAAAATGAATTTGACCATGATTTAAACTGCTACTTTTCTTACATGACATTTAATATGTGTACTTTGGAGGCCCATATGTCTTTAATAAAATAGCATTAAGTTTTAAATATGATATGAATGCAGTCAGTTTCTAAATTCATAACCTTTTCCACAACTCTAAAATGCTAACCAATAAGGGAGTCATACATGCAATAAAACATAAACCTTAGAAAATAGTTTTTTATTAGAACGGTTAGACAGTTGGCAGCTGTGTTGTAATGTAATAAATACATGCAGCCAATGTGGGTTTATCAGTCTTTGTTTACACTGTAAGCAACCGGGACCAGACAACTAATTATAACTGAGGACCAAAGGTCGTGACAAGTATATTTTTTCCAGTGAACGTGTACTTGCTAGGTGAACCTTGTAACGTTAAGAAAAGTAATTTCTTAAATAAGAAACCCTATAGTATGCTTCCCAGTTGAATTTGTCTGAGAATATAATGTTTATTAGAGTCATATACTTTAAGGACTGTTCTGAAGTACAAAGTATTTCAAAAATTATGAAAAGACATACACGGTTTACAAAGGATTTCAATGTTTAGCAAATGGTGGCCAGAAGAGTTCAGCTTTTCATGAAAACAGAAATACGGGAGTGTGGTCTATGCTGAAGTTTGTACGCAATAACAAAAGCACGTTAGCATATTTTGAGGCATCTTTCTTTGCAATGTGAGGTATTTTATTAATTTTGTTAAAATAATGTATTTTAAGATTACTTTCTGAAACAGAGGCTAGCCCACAGCAAAACCAGCTTTCTAGATAGCTTGGGCTTTTATTCGGAACAACAGATTCCAGTTTGTTTGCCAAGTTACCCATTTATTCAGCATGCATAGAACGGTACTGCAAGCCTGAGCACTTATTCTAGGTAGTCTGACACTAATGAAAGCTATTGAAATGGTGTGGGAGTTGGGAAAAGACAGATTTTCTGTGTACTCTTAAGAGTGCGTGGGGGTGGGGGATAAAAACTTGATTGTGGTATACTTTTTCCTCCAAAATGCTTTCAATGATTAGATTTCTGGTTAGTGTGGTTCTAGAAAAATGGGAAAAGCAAATTAAAAAAGTCTGCTTTGAGATGTATTACAAAGCATATATTCAAATGCTAATCTGTAGTCCTCCAGAATTATGGGTCCCCTAGAGCATCCAGAAAATTATTAACAGCATGTAATCCAGCTCAGTGTGAATGCGTCTTTACTCTGCTAGCCAAATCTTTACATAATACAAATCATTCTACCTATAAAAGCACAAATATGTTATTGTTCTCAACAGGCAATTTAATGCAGCTATAGGGAGGAGAATAAGAGAAAAGAAGATTACAAGCTAGCTGATCATGCTTTTATTTCTCTTAAATCTCTCGGCATTTCTCTGTGGTGGTACTTGTTTAAAGATTGTACACAACTGTGCTATCGATATGATTTGGAAAGCAAATCAGCCTAAATATGAAGTTTCAATGGGTGTAGCTTTTAGGGGATTTGATGCATTTATCAGCAATATACATTTTACCCCAGAAGCAGTGCTGAACCTGTAATCTTTTTTTTTTTTTCTTAGAATTCTTTTGAAGACTTAAGTTTTGCTCGAGAAAGCTCATTTATATTTGCCACCCAGTTGTGCAGCTTGAGCTGCAGAAGAGCTATTAAAGTTAATTATTTTCTGGAGGGTTTTATCAAGAGGACTATTAGTGTGGATACATACAGAAAGTATGTGAATGAGGAAGAAAAAACATTTTATTGAAATAATGCACAACTATCTCCAGTCCTGCTGTGGAGTCAGGATCCTGCTCCAATGGTATTATATGAATGTGACTGAGTTTAACTGGTAATTCTTGTAAGCAAAGAGGTGGATCCGCTCTAGCATAAGCGTGCGGTTTGTGGTCAGCTTTTATTATTGCATTCTGCTTTTTTTCTTTTTTCCCCTGCTATTATTTTGCCACCAGACTGTGGCTTGTGACTCTCACTGTGAAGTTTTGCATCTGTATGAAAATAGTAGTTTTGCTCTTTGCATCGCTTTTGGTTTTTTTCCACTAAGCGTGTGTCCTTATGGTGTATGGGTCCTACCTCATCACCGAGGACTGGAGATTTATGTAAAATGTTTAGATATGAGTCAGCAGTCAGCCTATTATTATTACTAGTTGCCAACAGAAAATGTGAACTAAATGTTTGGTTTAAAGTGAAAGGTGGAGTTCCTAACACCAGGGAAGTAGTCTCTCTAGGAAAAAGAACAGAGTGGTAGAGGCAATGAATGTTCCTGTTCTACCTGTTCTCGTCAAGCCCGTCCAGCACGAACTGGAAGAAACTGTACTTAGTTCTGTGGAAAAACATCATTCCTGAGTTTGAAACAGGATGTCACTTGCACATTTTGTAGTTAGCTACAGGTCAAGTCCGTTAGATTGTTGAACATAGAGCACAAAATATTTGTGCTGCTGGGTCTTAGAGCTATTCTTGTAGAACTTGCTCACTTTGCATGCGTTTTGGCAGGAGTTTTGTGCTTTGTTTCATATTGCATATTGTTCCAGAGATGTCTAGCAGGCCACGATATTAATCCATCGCCCCAGGTCTGCTCAAATTTATAACTATGTTGCTTTTGTATAATGTCACCCAGCTTTTCCCTTTCCTCTTATGTGGTGATTTTTCATATCTGTATGGTCTGAATAAGACTCTACAGTGCTATTTACTTCTGAGTAACAAGTCAAGATGTTCTGTGCAATTTTGAAAGATGGAATGCTGTAACAGGACTAGGCAAAAGCACGGTATGTGTGGCACAAAATTCTTCTTTCACACGAAGAAAAGCTTTGAACCCAGACCCTGAAGGAGTAGTCTGCTGTGACAATGTGAGCAAGAGAAACAAACGTAGATCTGTGCCACGTCAAATGGTCTTTCCAAAGCAGAGCTCATTAAAATGTCTGCACGTGTGATTCTAGTTTCAAAACAACCAAACAATACATCTCTTACTATAAAGAAATATTGCATTTGCAAGGTTTTCAGCAGCAGCTATACAGGTAATTTGCTGATAGGGGTGCTTTGGATTTTATTGTTTATCTCTGACAGTAGAGAATTCCTACAAGGTGAGGAAATAATTCGGATTGTGAACAGAAAAATATCTTTAAATTGAGTTCACGTACCAGGCCGGAATGGCACATGGTTTCTCAGTAAAGTACACACCTAACTTTCAGGGAAGCATTGCTGCAAGGCCGTTGACAGTTGCAAAGTAAGGAAAGAAAAAAGAATAGAATGGATTTTATTTTCCTGATTTATTTTTGAACATGAAACTAGAGATGTTATTTTTCATAGCAACTTCTTGATTTCAAGGCAACAGCAACATAGTTTTTGGGTCTTTTTCTGCCCTGTGTGTTTACCAGTTTCTCTGGAGAGAACTTCTGAAGAACTGTTGTTTATGTCAAGTGCTCTTTTTCTCAGCCCTCTCCTCCACCTCCCCCCAAGCAGAAATGAATAGATATGTTGTTGGTAGAGAACTTACTCGGTTTGTCGTCTTGAGGTCATGTTTTGGCAAGTGGGAAGTCTATTTTTTGATTCGATAAACCCCTAGTGGAATATGGTTTGGCTCGTAAAAACTGCTGTATACAGAGCCAATGGTAGTCTTGTCCTTTACAGCCTGGTCTTCTACCTTCTGCCCGGAACGCAGGGGAAGCCAGTGATCGCTGGCTGAGACAGTGTCATAGTAGGACTACTGAAAATTTATGGAGCTCTAATTAAACCTAAAATGCACTAGTTCAAGCCCTATACATCTTGTGTAAGACTGGTACGGTGAAGTTAACATGAGGGCTGGTGTGGTCTGGGAGAACAAGGCACATGCCTAATATTCTTTGCGGTTTTACAGCTGGGAAGCAATTATGTTGCAATCTAGTCTGTCCGATGATCCCAAAGAAGGGTCAAGGAAGTTAATTCCAAGTTTCTTTTCAGTCAGGGGTTGTCGAAATGTTGTATGTAGACAGACCAGCTATTGCAAATTTGAAAAATCAGATGTCTTTTTTTGGCTTATATGTGGAGAAAAGGTTCAGCTGAAGGTTTTGCCTATAGTATAGTTACCTGAAGATGAGAGTAGTCTCTTCCGATCCCTGTATTGATGATAACGATGAAAACACTGCATTATCAGGGCTAGTGCGTAGCTGCATACGTGATATATCTGTTCTGTGTGGCACAAAACATTATTCTTTCAGGTGCTCTCTTACATAGATTAATCAAGTACTAATATGCCATGTAAATTGAAAATGGTAGCTACTTGATCTCAAGGTGGAGCAGAGCTTAAATTGCTGGTGTATCATTTTCTCATTTATAATATTGGCGCGGTGGAATAGTTTTAGTTGGTAGAAACTTGCCGTAGTGGGAATAAAATAAATCAAACTTATGCTGTGGCTGAACTTCTGGGCCTGGGCTGAAGGGCCACCCATTTGTACCTGTAGTAAAATCCTGCCTGCAGTGCAGTGGCTAGGAACTATTTGCATTGTCGCTGGCGACAGGATTTCATGCTTTCTGTTCTGCACTATTCAAAGAAATGCTTACTTTTCTGATGTCATTTGTATTGGAGAAGACTTTTTTTTTTTTTACAGGGAGAATGCACTGCACGTTTGGCTTTCATGCAGACTTTCAGTGCTGGTGCTTCTCCACCTCAGAAACAAGTCAGAAAAGTGGCATAATCACTTTTTCCTTTGTTAGGGGCACGGAAAAAGCTATCTATCAAGAAAAGCAGATGGGCCAGGTAAGAAGAAAATCTTATACTCAAGGCATAAGCTATCACTATCGGAAGGCTGGTAGCGTGGCCCTGATGCGAATCTTGTGTGCAGATTCAGACATATGTTTGTGTGCTATTACCAGCCCTCCAGGATTTAAGAGGGTTTTTTTGAGGGCTAAGAGCTGCATTGTCTTTACAAAATCTCTTCTTTCTCCAGGTCCTGTGTATGTTGAGAATCTTTTTAAAGCCCTGTGTCAGATCTGCTCTTCGTGTGAAGCCTTTATAAATATTTATATAGCCCTACTGAGGAAGAATCAATCCATTAGAATGCTTTAGGCTAAGATTAGCACTCGTGAAGCCTATTTAGCCAGATACAAGTTTACTTTATTTAATAATATTAAAGAGGTAGTAAAAGAAAGCTTCTTTATCAGATAGTGGTAAGATCCGTGAAACAGGTTTATTAATGTCTAACTATCAAATTATACTGTCCTCAGAATTCATGGAAGTAGCATGGTAATTGCCTGTTTGATTTGAGGCAGATTAGCGTGTTTGTTAATGTCGAAGCTGCTTCCCGTGCGTACAGGCCCTTGATGAGGTCATCAACAGCCAGTTCTGCTTTTTTGACTCCCATCGCTCATGGAGCAATGCTGCTCTGAGATTGTATGGCAGCTAATGCTGGTTTTTCTTTTTCTTTTTCCTTCTCAAATACATACTATTCCTGATTTTATGGCGTTCATGCAGAAGTATCTTGTGATTCATAGTTGACTCATGCAGATATCTATAAATCAATGAATATTTGTGACAGACAACTTGCACACGGAAGTGGAGTGAACCAGTGTCAAGGTAGTGATACTGAGATTGGTCTGCTACTGGTCCAACACTGCCAGCAGGCTGAGGATTCCTGGTATTACTGTTAGCTTTTAGGATAAAGAAAAAAAACCCATGTATTTTTGCATAGTACACACCTCTGGCAACATTGGAGACAAATCTCCCAGGCAGAAGCATAACTATGGTTTTCCTTGTAGGCCTATATAAAGGGTGAGTATACTTTGGGTACGGTCACATATGCCACATAAGGGACACTAGCCATTGCATGTGTGGATGTCTATTTAGAGTAACCATCCAACCGCAGACCTCTGAAACAACCATTTCCTTTAATTTTATATATATTTATTATCCCTGAATCTCTGGTATGTTTTCAGAATCTTACAGTATTCTCTTGGCAGTAATATAAATGAGAGGGTAGTAGCTCCTGAAACCATCGTATTGTCATATTTTAAGTATACCCTTGAGTATTATAGGATTATACAATCCAGAAAACAGTTCTTGCTATTGCTTTGTTTTCTTTTACCCGCCCCCGTATCTACAACGTGTTGGTCCCAAATTCCTTCTACGTCACTCAGAGAAAGAGGCTTTGAGAGACAATTGTCGCAATGTGAATCTTCATTCCTTCTAATTACTGTCTCTGAAATAGGAATTGATGAATGCAGTTCCTCAGTTCAGAGCCACTCCCACCACATGCATTGTTTTATTCTTTTCTTTGGAACAAAGACATTCAGATCTCCCTTTCTATCTTTCTCTACCTGTCCTTGCTTCCCGAAGCATATAAATGGTAGGATTTGGAACAATCTTAAAGATGATGTCAGAAGGGCACGACCAAAGTACTTTTATAGAGTGGGAAAATGCAATAATACTGAAACATTTATTTTCTTTGCAGTCACAATGGTTTGGGTTAGTTTGCCTTCTGCTGTGCCTCTCCTTTGCCACCCCCTCAAGAAGTAGTGCAGGCCGTATTAGAAAAGCTTATATTTTCAAGAATAACTTTTTCCCTGTTTAATGTGCTTGTTGCAGCCCTGAGAATATGAATGCAATAGACTGTTTCAATTTCATACCTTAGATTTTATATTTTTTTTTTAGGAACCTCCTGCAGACAATTCTAGAACCACTAACTATGAGTTTTATAATTGTCTCATCTCTTATTTCTTTTGAGTTTTCTTCTGTTAACTGGGCTTTTTTTATCTTTTTAATTTGTATTTGATTCTCTGACTAAGCTCATTACAGGAAGTAAGTCTCAAAGTAGCAAGTGTAGAATTTTAACTTTTAATTTATTTACCTTAATTTAATTCTCTGAATGCTTCTGAAGTTAGTTCGGTACAATCATACCTCCGGGTTCTCCCAGAGGGAAAAAGTTATTTTTATTTCATGAATTCTCTCTAAATTACTGTATTTTGGGAGTCAATTTAAAAAGTTTGTGAAGAGGAGATCTGCTGTTGTTTGTCACCTTAGATCTGCTTCGGTAGGTAATAAGTAGACTAGAACTGCAGCAGCTGCTCTCGAGAAGTGAAAACAGGCAGTAGCTGTGGAGAGGAGCTTACTGGGAAAATCTGAACAGTAAGGCCACTATCCTTTTTTGTTTAAAATAACATGCCTTTAAGTTGCTTTGAGCAGCAATGAGAGAAAAAAGTTGTAAAAACCCAAGAAAAACATAGAAAAGACAAGACTGAGTGTTAACTGGATGGGAGGAAGCTAGAAGTGTAAAGCAGCTTGTATTTATTTGTCTTGCGGGATCAGAAAAGTACATCATCTTGAGTGAAGTTAAGAAAATTTTAGATAATGCAAATGTTTCCATTGCGGAGCATTTGCACAGAAGGAAAGCCCTCTCTGAAACCTTCTTAGTACAATTCAGTTAAAGAAGCGATATGTTTCCCGACCACTGCAACAGTTGAAATACACCAAGTTAACACGCATTTATGAAAGTCGGGGACTTTTATTAATTGTAATTCAATAGATACCAGTTTATTTAACAAATTCTGTCTTTTGAAGAACTACGTCTGCAGGTCTGGGTAGTTGGTGATAATAACTTCTTATGCCTGTTCTAAAGTACTTCTGGGTGAATTTAATCCTAGTATTGAAACATCTTTAAGCTCCATTTAAAATATAGCATTTCTGTGTAAGCCTCATTCATCAAAAGTGAACAGATTTTTAATAGAAACTCCATGAGTGTTGTGCTTTATCACTGCATTTGTTTGACTAATATTAAGAAAGATTGCCAAAACCCTTTAAGTTTTACATATCATCTCAAAGATAACAAGAGGTCAGACAGCAAGCCCCACGTCCACTGATTAGTTGCATTTGAGGAGCTGAGTCATGTTTTTCATATAAATCACATGGAATGGCCCATTATGAACACCTTGTAAAACTCAAAAGGCTTTATGATTGTTAATAGCTTCTGCAATACTGATTTACTGGCTAATTTGAGACAAAATATGTTGCGGTGTGGGCTAAGAGAATGTGTTATCCTATCTGCATAAATAATAGTATGTTATTGGTTGTGCACTTTGGAAGCAAGTGGAATGTCTATTACCTTATATCTTCCAAGTAGATTTGACATTTCAACTTTTACTTATGACTTAAATCAACCTGGTTAGTGAGAAACTGTAAAGTTGAATCATGCCTTAATTTTTTTCCCCTGCATGTTATCCATCACTGTACTAACCTGTGAACTAAATGTAAGTTGTAACAGTGGTAATCACTCTGTAGCTGCAATTTATTCAATTGAAGACCATCTTATTAGTGTAAAAATAGTTTGAAGCGACATTTTTATAATGACTGTGATAAAACTTTGATGTATCCTAAATGTGTGCAATGTAAGACATTCATAATGGCCCCAAGTGTAATATTAACACAGCCTTTTAATGCACGTAAAAAGAGATCAGTTAGTTTTGATTATATTACCCAATATAGGTTAGATTCTCTTTTGGAGTTAAAGCATTGCTTGCTGGTTCTAAATGTCAAAATTAGTGGAATTTCAAGACAGTTAAATGAATGCGTATCTTTTGAGATGTACCGCAGAGGTAGCATTGCAACGAAGAGTTAGATATTCAATTCATACTCGTCACGTCACTCTCCCTGCTCTGTACACGTGGGCTCTGCTAGGGTACCGTGTCCTGTATTGGCAAAAGCCTCAAGACTTGTAACTTGCCACGTCAGCTCAGTTCTCAGCTTCGCTGTTGAAATGTTGAAAACAAAACCTTCAAGCAATGATCAGATATGAATACTGTCAATAACATGGATGTTGGTCTCTGAAGAGTGTTGTAATGGGATCTTGCCCACAACAGATGTGGTGACAGATTCCAAACGATGGATCAAGAGGTAAAAGGATGAATATCCCATCGTCCTGTGTGGATTCTTGAATATAATGGGATTTTCCACTTTTTTTATTTATTTTGTTATTTAAAAATATTTACGTTATGCCCTTGTAAATGCAAGCAAGATTTGGAATTCTCAGAGTAGCTGAAGTGAGCAGCAGTGATTGGCTTTTGTAGAAAACCTCTTCAAAAGATACAAAGTGACAGGAAAGAATATTATCAAACACTTCCAATTCAAAGATTGTCTCATGATTGTGTGCCTGTGTATCTGCTGAAGATTTTGCGAGATTCCACAGAATCTCTTCCTAAGATTCAAAGTTTCTTTATAATTTTAAGAATAAAAGCCCCTCCTGTCCTTCATTAAAAGCAGAGATGCCTTAACGTACACTTATGTTACTGACACATGATTTTTTTCCTTGGAATGACATTATCACATTAATGTTTCTTTTTAATCCTTTAAGAGTGTCACTTACCCTAAACATTTCTTCAGTGACTTTCTTATCTCCTGCAAATTCACCTTTTTTCAGAGAATTTCCCTCATTTTTCGTTTTTCTACCTATGATTAAATTTCGTTGAAGTAACCAAGCACAAAGTTCCTTGTAGTTCCAGGAAATCCGTCTGTATTTGATAAGCCAGTAAAATTGCAGGTAATTTTACTTCTGTGTAAGGTGATTGAAATAATTAATCATATTAACTGTTTAAAGTATTGTTAGATTTTGGGTTCTGTATCCTTTAGATAAATGAACTTGCCTTTAGAGTTGTTGTGTAACCATTTCACTGAATAGAAATGACTCTGTGGTGGTCTGTAAGATGGTTGTGTTGGGAGAATAAGAAAGGGAAAAAAAAAATTCTACTGAAAATGGTGGTTATTTAAATGTATAGTGTGTCAAGATATCCCCAAAAGCGTGTTTGCTGTAAATACTGATGATTTCAAGAAATCACCTAATTGTCAGATAGCTTTGTTGTAAAAGTATATTTCTCAGTGATTTTTCTGTCATGGTAAAATTCAGAACGGAATAGCTGCACCAGTTGTTCAAACAGTTGTATGACTGAATCCCTTTCAGAGTTGATAGTGGTTATGCATGAGGTTTGCTAAATCTCAAAAGAAACTAGCATTTTGGCATTATACGTTTTTATTTGTATTGACATTTTAGGGATAAACTCCTTCAGTTTATTTACATTCATGAGAAATATTTTAAACATTAATTTCATTTCACAATATTGAAGATATTAAAACTATGTCACAGACTGTTGAATAATAGTTTAAGTACCTATGCGTTGTTTGCTGTGCAAACCTCGTAGTCTCTTTGCAAAGTGGGTAAGATATCTGGAGATAATGCTCCTGTGTTGAATAGTGATTGTTCATCAGAAGACTCATTCTAGGTTGATTATAGTAGGAAATCATTTCCCATAAACCTTGCTGTAAATCACTTGAGTAAAACCCACTCTGCTTATTATAGGCAGTCTGTCTTATCTGGTGACGGTCTTAGTAAGCTGTGATGGGTCGCTGTGATGGGTCACAGGCAACACGTGGAGGTTTGATGGGAGTCAATTTCCAGACTTAATATTCTGCTTTCATATTCCCGGATACGTGAGTAGTCTGAATTCCATCTCAGGAGAGAAATAATTAAATTTACTTTCCCAATTAAGATCAGACTGCAGAGTAGCAATTGGCTCCAGAAAGAGCCTACTATTATTCAAGCTAGAAATTACTCTCAGTGGCCAGGTCTTGGCAGATAGTTGGACATCACTATTTTTGGAGGGACGTGCTGCCTCCACCTAGTACAGAATGGAAAGTTTCATACCTCATTTAATAAGCTCGTAGTTAGGCTTGTCGGGATTTTAGTTATGTCCCTAGTTCAAAAGCTTTATATGTACCAATAAGAAATAATTTTGAGCTAAAAAAAATCTTCCCCCCCCTCGAATCTCTGCCCAAGACATTGCTGAAAAATAAATGCAAAAACTGAATGATTTATTTGTACAGAGACAACTGTAGAGAAAACTCCTGTGATTTTTAGGACCGCTGGAAAATTAGCTGTTATAAACCACAGAAGAATGTTCATATGGTGAAGAAAGTAGCTGAAAAATAATGTAAAATCTGATATAAACAAAACGTGCATTTACAGATATGTATTACTTAAAAATCCAAACTAAGGAATATAATAAGAAAAATGCTAGTGTTGAGACAGAAAACCATTAACGTTATACTGTTTCTCAGTTTATACGAAAATACAAAGTAAAAGGTAATTTTTACCAAGAAAGATACAGAAGTTCCATAAAAATGTTTTTTATCAGAAGATTTGTATGAACTTCCCACCTCACCACAGTNTCACCACAGTAAAAAAAATAATCATTCCATAGGTAAGAAATAACCACTGCGTGCCTCCCCAGATTTTCATCAGCTAAATAAGGTAGCTGCCAAACAGTTAAGGACAGAGGAAAAGGAGTATGAAACAGGGTAAATTATAAGTTTTTGAATATGAAAAGTCAAATTGTTAAGTGCATCTTTTTAACCACGAATAGAATGCTAATGTATGTTTCGTATTAACTTTATGCTAAGCAAAATTGCAGTGTGTAGCAGGAGATAACATCTAGAGGCTGATTAGGATATTTTCTCCCTTTGTCAGGCAAAGAGGGGACATGTCTGTCTTTTGAATGCAGTAAACAAAACCAGAACTTCATAATTTCAGCAATGAAGCCCAGTTTGATGTATGCTACAGAAAAAAAACAGTAATTTAAGAATAATTTAACTCCCATTACTTTTTTTTCCCCCCTTCTTTTATCTCAGGTATCTCTGGCCACACAGTATTCAGATGAAACTGAACTGCATTCCCTATTTAGTTTCTTGGTAGATCAGCTTCCAATGAATTATTTTCGTAGATGTCTCTTTGTGTGCTTTTTAAATTTTTATTCAGACAAGGCAGATTGTAACTTGCTATATAGTAGCAAGGTCTACATCTGATGCACCGTTAAATGATCTTCTTCTAATTAGTTTGACAAACCTGAATGCTATCAATGCCACTGAATTGTATAGTTTTCCAAGTACCTGTAGTTTTGACTTCTAAAAGCGAGTCTGTTTCTTTGGGTCTGTACTTCACAAAGTACAAATACCTTTGCGTGTTGATACCTTACAGGTTGAAATGTGGACCACAAACAGTAATGAATATTTCTGTCTTGAAACAGCAGAACGTTCCTGTGACAAAACACAGTATTCTCCTAAGCTTTTTCCTCCAATTTTCATGAGTCAGAGTGTTGTGTTATTGTTGAAATGCCTACTGTCTTCTTTAGAGATTCAGCCTAAAACTTTCTCAGGACATGGCTGACAAGTCATGATTTATGAAGTGAGCAGCATGGGAAGGAAAGAAATTCTTAACAGCAAATTCTCCCTTTGACCATTTACCTTAACAGATACGATTTTTTACGGTAGATACTTTATTTCTTAAATCTCTGAAGCTAGTTAGAGATTTAAAACTTCAAGGAGAAAAAATAATATATATGTATGTATGTATATTCCCATTTCAAAAAATAACCTCCTCTGGCTAAAAGGGCAAGGCAAGAGTAATACTGAGTAGCTGGTTTTCAAGTGGAAGCCTCAACTTCTGTGGGAAATCTGCTTAATTTTTCTGTACATTTGGGACTATGTTGTTACTTCTCAAAAGCTTAATAACGTTTATATTAAGCACAGATGCAGGAACTGTTAAGAATTCATTTTATGTTGCTAGTGTTCAACTCTTATGCATCAATATTTCTGGGAAATGTGGAATGATTACTGAGAATTTCTACATTTGTGAGTACAAGACAAAGACACCTGGAATCTACCTAGCTATTCAGATCTCTTATTGATGTTCTGAAGATGCATGCCACCTTTATGGTGCTCAATATATTCATCTCAAGAGTCAGCTTTTACTTTGTAAGGTAAAATCATGATACCTCTAGTTGCTATGTCTGTAACAGGGACAATTTTGGCTGTGCCTACATTGTAGTTTTGATTTGGGCTTAAGTTGGGCTTTGATTTTTAAGCTTTGGTCATGTGAGTTTAGCCTCTAAGTTGTCCCTGGGAGGGTGGGTCCTGCTGACTGGGGTTCTGCCACAAACACTGCCTCTCAGCAGTGCCTGCGTACGTGCCCCGCTTGCTCCTTACTGTTCTGGCTAAGCTTGTCTGATTGCAGGCATGGGTTTTCATAGGACGGCAGGAGATTCATCTGAGACTGATGCTAGCACTTGAGTGTCTTATGTTTAAATACCACTGGAGCAGAGGATGAAGATGTGTGTGCTCGTCATAGCTGAAAAGCAGTCATTTTCCCTACCCAGCAGAAAATGGTTCCTCTCTGCACCCATGCTTTCTCTGCTATGCTGTGTTCTAAACTAAGCCGGTTTAAAGACAGGGGTAGAGCAGAATGGTCATTTGACTGACTGTATTTGGGAAGCAGGAATAACAGCCCTATTTCCTACCTGAGTTGAGAGCCCGTTTGCGTAAGCCCAGTGACCACCTTCCTGGGAAGAGCTGCATGTTGACCTTGATTCCAAGTTGGTCCTTTTTGTTCCAGCTTCCCACAGAGGTAGCAAAGAACAAAGGTATGGGTGCAGTCAAGCTCTGATTTTATCTGAGAAAGCAGCAGCCAGAGGTTTCTAAACCTCCAGGGTTATGGCTTACCATTTTGCATATCAAAACTCAGTATGGCACCACAGCCCTCAGATTCGCGTAGCTTAAAGTGGCTTAAGCAGGGGAATGCATCCAGGGGTTTAACAACATAGAAGCATGCAAACTGTGGGACAATCTGGGCTCAGAGGGGGGGCAAATATACAGTACGGAAAAATAGCTTGCACGTTGCCCCAGGAAAAAACTAGGGAATTATTTCTCCTGCTTCTTTTAACCTAAACCAACTCACTGAGACTGAAAGAATATAGCCACTTTCTACGTAAAGCCTAGTACAAGACAATTCTTAGAAAGGCATAGCACTGTGAAGGAACTGTCTGCAAACTGAAGACCTCAAAGAGATATAATCAAAATTAACTCAGGGTAGGGATAGGTAGACACTTGCATCCAACTTGGTCATATCTTTACAGAAAAATATTTAGGGCCTGTGAAGTGGATCTAATAAAGAGACCAAAATTATGAAAATGAAGCAGCAAAAATGGTTCCTCTTGCATTTTTTTTTCTCTTCCTCATTCCAGACTCTTGGCACAGATCTAGGTGTTATCTAAAAAGCAATTAGATTACTTGTCTTAATGAATTCATCTTTGGTATTTTTTACATGAGCTTTATGCCACATTTCTAGTGCGTTCCATTCGTTTTTTAGGAAGGTGTGTTTAGTATAATCTGTATTTATTTTGCATGTTTCCTCTGTTGGACTTCAGCCATATAAAATAAATGCTATGTTTATTATCCCCTTTGACTGCAGTATTTCAAGGACTTTCCCTCTTGGCCCTTCTCTTGGAGGCTCCTTTCCAAGGGTTCTTTATGTCCAGGCCTGTTAGACTTTACAAACTGGGATGAAAAGATGTGTGTTTGACTTGCCTTCCTTGAATGCATGTTCACTTGTTTCTGAACTAATAACGTGGAGTTTGGAACTGTTTTGATAAAAAAATTAAAAATTCTTAAGGAGATTTGGTGCAAAATGGGCAGCGTGGTAAAGCTTTTCGGAAAGCAAGTTTGCCACAAAATTATACATGTGCATATAAGAGATTTCTGTATTGTTGAAATCATTATGCATTATCAGATGCTTGTATGACTGACAAGTTCTAAAAGTAAACTGTTTTAAATGTACACTTTAAAACAGTTATTTTATAACCATATCATTTTCAGGAAACTGTAATGTTTTGTTGTATGTTCATGTGCTTTACGAAGCTGGTGGAATTTTTAATTGACACCTCATCCGGAGGACCTCGGGGCTTCCTTTGTGCTGGAATGGCAACTCAGATGGTTCCAAGAACCAAAGAGGCTATAGCCACATAAAAATTAACTTCTGAGGTGCGAGCTGAGTTACAGAGCTTCTTATGTTGGTGTAACCCCAAGGATAGTATGCTGATACAGCGTTCCCTGAGCCTAAATTTGGGAATTTTAGGTTGCGTTTATTATTTTAGATACTTGTAAACTGGACTTAAGCATCCTCAAACAGCATTCATAGTTTCAGAAGAGAGGAGATGTGACTGTTTCTTGGAGTAAGATTACTTTTCCTATACACTCTTTTAAGGGGCTAATATTATTTGCTTTATGAGTAACTGCTCTTTCTTATCCTAGGGCTTTGTGGCTTTACTGTAAATTTTACTAAAATAAAAACAATAGCCACTTTTCTGCAATTTGATGTTCTGTCTGTAAGTGTGAATCAGCTACATCTGAATTTCCTTCTCACTGAAGGACAGTGATGTGGAATGCAACTACAAAATCAGGTACAAATAAGGGAAAGGATCATTTTTATTAAATAGAAACATGAAAGTGGTAAGAGTACCGATTGTAACAAAGCCACAACTGAATAAGCTTTAGGAGAAATCTGGAGGAAGTAAAAAAAAGGAAAGAAATGACTGAAGTTCCTCCTCAAATTCCTAATTCCTTCCGTTCTCCCTCAAAAGCNTAACTTTAAGATTCCTATCCGGTTTCGGCACATCAGAATCTACAGGGCAGTTGATATACTGTTGGGAAGCACAGGTGAGTTTAGACTTCTAAATCAGCCTAGAACATACTTTCTGTCAGCTTACGCTGTGTATTGAAGAGAGAAGTGCAAAGCTGACCAACAGTGAAATACTGGTCTTGCCTCCAATGCAGCAGGGATTGCCTTTCATTACAGTGGTTAGGCCTGGATTTACAGCAGTGTAGAGGCAGATTTTAAGAGGTATCTTGATAGGCTTAGAAATCCATCCCTGGTTCCTCAATACCCGTTCCAAACCAGTGGGAGTTGTGTTTCCATTTGCCTGAGGAGTTGCTAGAAATCTTGGCTGGCACGTGTCTCAATATCTGAACTGATGTAGATCGTAGTAAATCAGAACATTCTCCTACCAGTGGAGGGGTAACTGTGATTAATTTTATCCTCTGCCAAGGTTGCAAGTGGGGCAAATGGTTTGAGAAAAGCTATGTGAAGGTGGAAAAGGACTACTTTTAGTAGGAGTGGCTTCATGGCAGTGGTTAAAGACACGATGGATAGTTCTTAAAGAAAAAATTGTTCTTCTGTCTTACGTTGTTCTTCCAGATGCTCCAAAGGTTCATTTCTTCCCACATTTATCACCAGAAGTATGGACTGTGCAGTTCTTTGAGAACCCAAGATTTTAGGAACGATGTTAAATTTTACTTGATGCCTTGTGCCTAAAGGCACAAGCACTAGGCATTGTTGGTTCCCAGCAAAATCAGGGAACCCTGGGAATGCTTGTCAGGTAATGTGTTGAAACCCCGTAAGAGTATGGCTTAGATTGGTTTCATATTTACTAGACAGATGTGGTCTTCTCGAATGACAAAAAAACCAACCCACCCCAGTATATTTGACAATACAGATACTATTGCAGTGTGCCATAACAAGTATATCAACTTATAGGAGACAGTATGGATTTATTAAGGGTTATTTTACAATCAATCTCTGATGCTCTAGGATGATGAAATCCTAATTTAAATGCCATTTATCAAACCTACTAAAATAAACTTAACATGGGAATAGCAGCATTAAGGAATTGCTTTCCCTAATCTTAATTTGGAGATTGCTATTTTCTTGACAAAGTGCCGCACCTGGCAAGAAAGTCAAATCAGTATTTGATAGATGTAGCCTGTTTGAAGGTATTAACGAACAATTTGAAATTACAGTCATTATTTACTTTATTGGAAACGTCTTAGAGAATATGATTTATGCCAGCAACAAGCTTTTTGGTGCAGTATAAGAATCTAGAACTGCAGGCTAGAAACCAGAGAGCGTAGACTACAGAAAGTTCATTTAAAAGTCATGTTTCCAATATAAATTACATGCAGTTGTGCAAACATGTCAAAGTTTGGTAAATTGGATTTGTTTAATGTAAACAGTCTTTGACCAAAATAATAACATAGCTTCAGAAAAAGACATTATGCTTCCACTTTCAAAAAGTTTGTATAACTCAACGCAAGAAAGAGCTCAACTGTAATTCTATGGAGAATTATGATTTATTAGATCCAAACTCCATAAAGCAAGCTCATAAACATGTTTTAATTTCTTTTATTGGTCTACATTCTAGAGACAGTATTAAGACACAGGAACATAGATACATTCCTTTTCATTGGTTGAAATTGCTTGGATGTCAGGGTTATAATAGGTGCTATTAGAACTAACTGCTTAAACAAAGAATTAATTTGTGCAAGTGTTGGCTAAAAGAGTGGAAAGAAATTTAATAATAGCCATGTCCTCTAGATGCAGCAAAAAGCCGTGTATGTAATTTTACTTTTTAAAAGGTGTATCTTCAATGTGAAAAGGCACCTACAGTTGTAGCATCATTAAATAAGATTTTTGGATGGGTCAATGTTATTGCCAGTCTCCGGATTTCTGTGAGTGCTAGGAGCTCTATAAGCGTGGAACGGAAGTGGCAATTCCTTTCCCAATGAATTAAATAGTTAATATGTTGACCATGGGAGAATCTGAAATTTGCATGTAGGCCTAGAACTAATCCAATTTGTATTTTTTTAAAAATGTGTATAAATTTGTGAACAAGACTTCTGACGATTACAGGCTTTTGGCCGAATCCCATGAAGCGTTGAGTATTATGGCCCTAATCCAGGCCATTGCCGTGGCATATTGTAAATAGTTCTGTTGATGTCTTCAAGAGTTAACCTTATCCTAATTTCCTAGTTGTCTGAATGAAGGCTTTTCAAGACAGAAACTGAGGTGAATTACTGAAATCTTATGATTGTTGTGGAATTGAGGAAGAAATCTTCATATCAACCTGGTTCAAAAGAGTAGAGTCCAAAAACATGGGACAATGACCAGTGGATTCTTTCCAAAGAAGTCTGTGCAGTGTCACAGTTTGCCAAGAGGCTGCCAAGGCCATTAAAGGTCAGTACATACCAAAGTAATGAGTCTAATCTAATCCCTGGAAGAAATAGGCTTTCCAGCTAGAACTGGAAAGTTTAATTACATTTTGAATTATGCAGATTCAGGAGATATATTTTCCCATTAACTACGGAGGTTGGGAAGGGGCTCCAATGTGAAAATCGGATGAAGTTTGTTGTTACTGGCTTGATGAGGGAAGGAGAGCTCCACCAGTCAGGAGATGTCTGAGGCATCTGTACTGTTTTATACTAATATGGTCTGAAATGTCTGCACTGAATCTATCGGGATTTTTCAAAGCAGAAAAGGAAGCAGAAATTCACGTTGACCTTACCCTCCCCCAAAGCAAAGTTAAAACTCACCGTCACAGTCCCATTATTAGTTAATGAGTCATTCATCTGCAAACCTGTGCTTAACTGTGACACGGGGCCTACCTTTTACTTTCTCTTTAAAAGGGGAGAAAATGTATATGCCTGTTCCAGTTTATCAGCAGTTAAATGGCTAACTAGTATGTATTGAAGCATGCAAAACTGTATGGGCTCAAAGTCAGTTTTGTGTCCTCATTTCTAGGTCACATCACATGCAACTTGACTTGTTTTGCAGCTCCAGCTACCATTTGTGTGTAGATTCTCTGGAGAGAGCTCTGGTTTAAATGGAAGAGAAAAATGCTGCTCTGTTGTTGACACTGGGGTAGCTGTCAGGGACATTTTGCCTTCCACAGAGGTCATAAGTTGTCACTGAATCCCATTGTTGGCAAGGAAGGGTCTGGTTTTCATGGCATTGCTATTTGTTTTGATTTGGTCTCCTCCTGGGTGCACAGATTATAGGCCAGTAAACCTCTCTTTCACTGACTAGTGTGGGAAGTTCCAGTCTCTCATAAACCTTAAATAAGTCTTAACTCCAGAATGCTGCCTTTTGGAGATTAAATTTCTCAATGTTTTGCTGTGTTTTTAGCCCAAGGGTGCTGTTGACAGAAAGCAGTGTTTTTATTCCCTGATTGCTGTCTCTTTTTAGATTTTTTTTTTTTGTGTGTTGCATTTTTCTGCATTAGTGGAGGTATCTGTGTTTGAAAAAGGATTACATTAGTCAAAACTTAAGACAGATGATTTGCCCCCTTTCCTTACTGACTGACAGGAACCTAAGCCGCACATAATCTTTTGCAAAATACAGCCCTTTCGCAGCATATCGGAAATTTCAAAACCAGAAGATTTAACCTCTTAATGCATCTAATTGAAAAGCTGTTGATTTTTGACAGTGCCAGCCAATAGTGGTGTAAGCTGCCTGAGATCTGCTGACATTGATTTTTTTTTTTTTTTTTAACTAAACAGATAATTTTCCCCTATATTGCTCTTATTAAGGATAATTTATAGTCTTCACTGCAGTGAAGGCAAAAATGAGCCTTCTTTAAAGAGTTGCCTTGAAGGCAAAAGAGAAATCATTGCTTTAAACCTGAATTTTGAACACTGAAATTTTGGAGAAGCAAACTAAAGCGGATCACCAATGTTCTATTGAGAATTTTCTGTAACACACATCTATCAAAGGCATAGCCTGTCTGTGTGGCTTTCAGGTACTCAGAGAGAGACTTTCAAATATTTTTCAAATACTCTGAAGGAAAAGGCATCAAATCTGAGCGTATTTCAGTCAGATGTGAAAGTGTTTTGAGTACAAAGTACTAGAGCTGCCTCTCACTGCAGACGCTTGTGTCACGTTTGATTTTTCTTCAGGAGTAGCTTCCAGAATTTTCACAATCCTCTGTCTTGTGTTCCTCCGTCCCAACGTGAATCTGTAATGCAAAACTGGTACAGCCTTTCTGGAGAGCTATTTCCTAAGACCTTCATTGATAAAGCATTGAAGTCGGGTGCATTCTGCGCTCCGAGCAGAAGAATTTTTGTCCTGCAGTAGTTCACAAGTTCACAGGTAAAGTTAAAAGTTACTTGCTGCTTCTCTGGCAAAGCAAGCTGTCTGTTTGCCTGCCATGGAAACCTTTCCTGAGATTTCCTAGTTGTCAAGGATGGGTTCAGAGTTCATAGAGCTTTTTATTGTGCCCTTTTTGAGGGATAGAGGCTGATTTGCAGCACTATTTAAAGCAAAGATGCCAAATGAAAGTTCCTCGTTTTAAGTTTGTGCTTACACAAAGCTTCTTTGTGGTTTTTTAGGCCTGTCAGACTTGTCAGGCGTGGTAAGAAAAAGTATATTGTTTCCAGCACTTGGATTCCTTTCCTTCTGACATCTGCCACTCTGTAAAGATGATAAATTCCTGCCTCATTAGCCAGGGGTGTGGGATTACAGGCTGACAACACATTAATCACCAGCTTCTGTGGCAGGCTGACTAGCAATAGGCATTGTTAACAAAACTTTTCTAATATGTCACTCTTCTCTATGACAGCCTGTAATCAATCATCTTGATTGACAGTGCTGATAGATTACACTATTTATACTTTGTGTAATGAAAGATAGCGTTTCCACCTACTGTCATTTCTAGGCTAGCAATGGAGGATCACTGAATAGAAACAAACACAACAAAAAAAACCCCAGGCCTCGGCTCAGCTGTAGGTCTTTTGTGGCAGCTTTCAGATGAGGTGCATTGTTGGGGAACCTGGTAAGCACATGCCTTTAAGTAACTCTTGAACCGAGTGTTTCTTTGCTGACTTTGTTGCAATAAGCTGTCAGGTCAAGTTCAGGCAGGTAGGAGACCGTGTTAATCACATGGCGGCTATAGCTTCCTTTTTCCATCCTGTCTGTCTTCTCCCACTGACACCCCACCCCCCCCGCCCCCCAATCCCAGCCGAGATGAGAGATGATTTAGATGTTGATGAAGTATGTGTGTTTCATGATTTAGAAGGCAAAATTATACGTGTTTCCCGTAATTGTACGGTGCAGGGAAAGTAAACACAGGGAGGAAGTGCAAAGCCAACTTGCCAAGACACAGCAGCGTCTGTGTTGGAGCTTGTTTGCCTTTTGAGACTTAGAAAATTAGAAACAAGATCAGGATTAAAGTGCATAACCAAATTAATTTGGTGTTTTCATTTTCCTATAGCTCTTTCTCATTCTAGAGCCACTTGATTATTACCTTTAATTATTCTTTACCTCTTGAAGTTATTTCATTTGGATGTAGCGGAAGATTTAACAGCGACTATAATAGGAGGACAAAAGTTTCTTGTAGCAAATATCTGTTAGAAAGGATTTTTTTTTCAGTTGCCTCCTTTAATTTCATGTTGATTAAGTACAAATAAATGCTGCCTTAACGTTATTATAGTGGCTCAGTTATCTTTATATATCTTCATTTGTATACGCATCCTGAGAATTTTCGTAATATACTTTATCAGTAAATTTATTTCTTTATCTATCTATCTGTCCCCATAAGTATGTGTATTTTTTAGCTCATTGGAAAGGTTCCTGTGCTCAATCACAATAAGAATCTTAAAATCAACCTTTGGAGTTTAGGAAATAGGAGTTGAAACTTAAATTATAGTACTTGGGAGTTGAGCTAAATTTAGGCAGTTGGACAGGAACAGGGGTGGAGAAGATCGTCTAAACTTTAATCTCCCTGAGAAGAGTTTCATTGTGAGGCCACAATGATTAATGAGAAACCTGACCATCTGATTAAGCCCCTCTGTGTCACAGGACATGATTAGTAGGTGACAGAGACTGTAACAGTATCCAGCCAAGCCTTGTTTCTTTCACAGCTCAGACTGTTATATGATTAATGTCCCCAAGGGCTATCTCCAGGTCAGGCAGGGAGAACCTGTCAGAACAGGTGGAAGTGACAAATTCTGCAGAAACTCCTTTTGCAAGAGAGGCAGCACGCAAGAATGGATGAATGGGGAGGATTCCAGATGGGCTGGTTGACCTTTCTGTACTCTGAACAGACACCGAGAGCATCATGGGAATGAAACATAGTAAGTATCAGAAAACTGCAGATGTTCCATAGTTATTGAAGAATTATAGCATTGCCAAGTTGAGTGGGTAAAATGCACAACACATCACGTTATTGCCACCGGTTTACGCTTTCTGGTATGCTACGGGAGACTGTAGATCTAGCGGGTGTGTGTATAGACTAGATAAAATACCACACACTGTGTTTTATGGCAAGAGGGGAAGATTCTTCGCTTCAGTACAGATAAGGCTTGATAGAGTTGATGCTTTAGTATAGAGTTTTCCTGTACTAGTATATATAATCTGTCTCATTCTCATCAATACTGCTCCATTTAGGGCAAGACAATCTTGGAAGTTAAAATAGTTTATAAAAATCCTCATTCCTTTTTATTAGGTGGTGGTGATCTAGTAAGGGATTTTATATCTTCCAGAGTACTTTCACCTTTTAGGTCATAGGTTCAAATCCTCAGTGTAAGTATCCTGACGTGCTCTACCTTGCAATATCACACAACACAGAATTAGCAAGGGGATTGCATCTTTCAGATAAATAGACCTTTTCATTTTATCATAGGAATAATATAAAATATCTTTCTAGGACTACAGAGGCAGAGAAGGGGATGTTAGCGCTGGGGTCCATATGGAATTCCCTCTGCACGTGGTTAATACTCAAAACGAAACCAGAGAATAGGATTCCCCCCTCCGCAAATGAAGAAGTTTCTTCTCTGCAAATTTTATTGCTGTTATACCGTTGTTATTAGCGTTTGGTACTATTTTTAGCCATTTATAATCTTGCTTTCTTTGTCTTCTGTTTTAGTATATGCAGAGTATCTTCCTCAGATTAATAGGTCAATTTTCTTTTACATAATGAATTTTTTTTTCTCAGCCTTACATGCGTTGAAGAAGAATGGCTTCTTTCCATTTTACAGATGAAAATGTGGAGTACAGAAACCTGACGTAGTACGGTTAAGCCGGCACAAGTTAAGTTATTGTGCTCCAGCATCAGGCTTCTGTATTTAATTGAACTTCTTTAGTCTGTATTTTCATCACTTTAAGGGGAGCCGCTCTGAAAAAGGGCTCTCGTTTCTGTGGTTCTAAGACTTACTTTTTGTTCTTTGCCACTGTTTAAGCTGTCAGAGCCAGCTTTGGGTATGGTAAATGCCATGCTCCCTTGAGCAAATCGGCCGCCATATGCTATAATTTACACTTTCTGAATCTTTATTGGCTAGGCAAAAGGTCATTTTTCAGAGTGGTTTTCCCAATATAGAATTAATAGAGGAAGCAGACACACTTCAGTGGACCAGTGACTGGAGATCGCAAAGCTCCTCTATGTGCGTAAGAAAAAGCTCTAAAAGCTACAGAGGGAATGAAGCAAAATCCCTCACTTGAACGCTCCAGACTTTGAAATCCAAGTCTGTTTGATTTTTATTTTCTGTTTTTGTTAAAAAAACCCCACAAATGCACAAATCTCTGGTAGCATAAAGATTTTAATAGCAATTTCAAGTACTATCTCTTACTGCGTTCCCACAGAAATGATAGACTTTGATAAATTGTGACAACTTATCTTGTAAATAGTTTGCCTAGCTATTGTTTGTTTCAAACTTTGCTATCAGTTTTTCAGACTCTTGTCACTGTATATCCTTTCCCGTAGGTTGATCAGTAAATCAGAAAGTAAGCCTGGATATGAATTGCTTGTCAGATACAAGAAGAGACAAGACTGACTTTTTAACCCTCTGTGCGACCCTGGGGGGAAATGAAAGCTGTATCAGCAAGCAAAATGCATAGAATTTTACTAACCAAAGGAGGTTAAAGAAGGGCAGGTTAATTTTAGGGGTAATCTGCTAATCCGGATGCAGAAAATCGGTATTATGGTGGAATATTCCAAAGTGACCCAAGTCCTTCAATGCGCTTGGAAAATCTTTGCTTTTTTGAATGTGATTGCATTAGCAACTTCTGTCATTTGTCTCATACAGTTCGGTGCCTGAGGCAGTCTAGCTGAATTTAGACTTACCCTAATGATTCTTAAAGAGTAGGGCTGTGCAGGTGTGCATCTGTTATATTTCGTAATACACTCAGGTGTCTTTCCGCTGTTATCAGTAACGCTAATGAAAGCTTAATGTCAGTTTCCATCGAGAGTTGCAAGAATGTCTCTGTTTTCTTAACTTGTACGATGTGTGCTTATGGTGTGAAAGGATCTTGTGAAATAGTTGTAAATAAGACGTACGATTCAAAGAGTGATTAAATGTTCCTGTGGAAGAGCACCTGCAATAGAATGGACGTCATCATCCAGAGAAAATGCAAGATGCAGCTGTAATAGAGTTAAAACACAAACCTATGTCTCTGCAAAAAGATGCATTAAAATTTTTAAATCTCGTGAATATAGTATAGGGCATAAAAGGCTGTCCATGTTGTGCTTACAACTTGTACAGTGATATTTCTCTCCAGACCTGTGTTGAGCCTTGCAGAGAACTGCTGCAGCGTTGCCTAATGTATGAATTGTGCAGGGATATTTCTGGTTTTCATTTGAGATATTTCCTGGCCACACCAGGAGTGGGAGGAGGGTGAGGAATCGTGCTCCTCTGTAGTGTAGCTAAGCCCACAATGAACTTAATGTGCACCCCTGCTCCTTCAAAAATGCCTATTTCATCGAGGACTAGCTGAAACTGTGCAAGCAGGATAATTCTTTGAGCTGACATAGCTGCATGGAGAAGACTTGTGTGTAGAGCGTAGAACTGTTCTGGTATAGCTGTATCAGTAAATTCTTCCTAGTACACACAGAGCCACAGTTTTTGACCAAGTCCGTGCGCATGGTCAGCAGCCTCAAAGCTACAGCAAGGTCTGTCTTGCCACTGCTGCATTGCCACGGGAGATCTCGGCTATTCTTCACAACCATATCCTTCTTTCTCAAGAGAGAATATGAACTGGAAATGAGTTGGAATTTACATCACATTGCGGCTTGCAGGGACAGCACAGTGCTCCATCAGCAGGGCTGAGATGCTTGGGTTCCCTGTAACCACAGATCTGATTTCTAGCTGAACTGCTGCTGTGGAAGATGGCTTCAAGTTTCATGCAGTTTAATCCCAAGTAGATACTTTTAATGCATCTTCTCTCTCCCGTCATCTTTACAATCTATAATAATGATGAGGATGGTTTCTGTTGGAATGAAGATGAGTTTGTCCCTGCATTCTTGGCCAAATTAAGAGTAATGCTAATTGTCAGCCTGTGAACGTGGGCACAAAAATGGCCATTTTAAACTTTGTACTCTGGTGATTAATCTATGTAGTAGGTAGAGGGGATCTTGATTGTCAGTTGCTTTTTGTTACAGGGAAATCCGAAATGTGGCTTTGGGCATTTCTGAATGCCCAAGTATTGTAACACGTCTGGATTTCCTTTATATTAGCAGTTCTTTTTAACATACACATTTATAGTGTAAATGCTGCTGTGCTTCATTTCAACCCGAAACAGTACTGTGCTAATAACTATGTATAATTTTTCTTGGCACAACCCATTGTGAAATTCAGATCAGGACTGTGCAAAAGAGAATCTTTCTAATACTGTGCCAGCTACCATACCACTTTTCAGCAGTTTTTCAAAGAACACAGGGCAATATGCCAATAATGAGCTTAGAAAGTAGGTATGAAGTTCCTGATAATGTGACATGATTTTTTTTTTCTTACTTTTGCTCTTCATTTCATCTTAATTAGTCCCAGTAGGAAAGATTGATTTTTTTTTTTCTTTTTTTTCTTTTAAAGCCTTGTAGCTAACATCTGTTGGTATTCCTGGGGTCATTCTTGCACTGTCCTATGTTTGACATTTCTTGTAAGAGAAGAGGCATTTGTTCATATTGACATTAGCTTCCTCGGTATCTCTCGGTGGTGCAGATGGCCTGTGAATAAAGACATCAAGCTAATAGGCAAGATGACAAGCCTCGATAGCGCTGGTGCTCCTCGTGCGTAAGTGGCAGGGCAGCATAGATTGCTTTTGCTGGGGAGGTGCTAGGTCTGCTGGCACTAAAGCATATGGAATTAGTTAAAAATGCAGTGGGATCCTGGGAAAATAATAGTACCATGAAAATCCCTGGCTGGCTATAACAGTTTCTTTTTTTTTCAATGTAGTGTTTTATACTTCCTTGAGTGGCAACACTTAAAGGAAAGTGTATGCATGTGGAAGAGAGATCTCTAATTTAGGTATTTAGTGATTGTGATTCGTTAACGTATCAGAATAAGGCATTGCTGAAAGATTTCTTCATGACGTTGTTTGCTTACGTGGTGTTATTGGAAGAAAACAACAAACACCTTGTGTGACAAGAAAGGTAAAACAAAAAATGTGAGTCTAAGTGAAGATGCGCAAGATGCATTGTAAGTGCATATTAAAACATTATTGTGGGAGTGTTTTATAAAATGTCATAGTCCCACATGTGGAAAATCTGTTTCTTCCATAGTGGACATTTATATTATCCTCTGGAGAAGGCACACTGGAAAACCTGGCATTTCAAAGTCAGTTGATTATTTCTTGGGGTAGAATAGAAAGAAAAGATGGAAATTCAAAGTCTAACAAACAAAGCATGAAAGAGAAAGATAATTAAGCTCTCAAGAAGCAGAAGATTAATAAGTTCCATAATTTTAACAAGGCAGTTGGCAGAGCTAGTGGCTTGGGGATCCTGTGTCTATATGGTGTGTAGATTCTTTTCCTAGGGCTCGTTTGGGATAAAATGCAGCTTGGGGAAGTTCAGAGAAATCAAAGGCATTTTGCCTAATCAGTGTAGGCTCCAAATTCGGGCTTTTTAAAGGAAGCATTTACAAATACTGACTTTAAATATTGTTATCGTGGTGTTAAAACTGGAAAAGGGGGTAAGGAAGGAACAGAGCTTCTCCCTCCCCCTGCTTCTAATAGGAGTAACTTTATTTTAAATAGAAAGAAAACATTCTCTCTTTTTCAGCAAGGTTTGACACACAAATGCTGTAAAGTTAGTAAGCTCCTCTATAATAAAGGCAAAGCAATCTTGGTTGAAATATTTCCTCTTCGTGAAATTCAGAAAGTGAAGAAATATATAAATAAAAGCCAGATTTTATTTTTAAATTCAGTTCCCATAACCGTTATGGTTTGAAGAACCCACAAAAATTTATTGTCGTTTAGACAATTATTCATCACCCGATGACCCCTGCCCACATGGGAAGGGGAATCGGGGAAAAACAAAGAAACCCAAGGGTTGAAATGTAAGCAGATTTAATAGAATAACACTAAATAATTGACATTAATAACACTAAAGAACCAATATTGATCCTGAGAGCAACATAAAATATACAAGGATTATGCTCAGCCCATTCTATCAGTAGGAAGCTGTGCACTCCCAGCAGCGGACAGCAAATGTCGGACACTGCGAGTGCTGCGGCTTCGGGAGGAAGGGAAGACCTCGGGTCTGGCACTGGGGGAAGAAGTTGTCAGGATGGCAGCCGTCATAGAATAGGAGAAACTCCTCAGCAAACTTTCTGATTTGTATTTAATGCNTAGGAGAAACTCCTCAGCAAACTTTCCGATTTGTATTTAATGCAATGTTCACGGTATGAAATAATCCTGTTGGCCAGCTTGGGTCAAGTGCCCGGGTCTTGCTCTTCCTTGTCCCCACACCTGGCTAACTCGAAGACACTGACACCTTGAAACCTGCACACCAGAGCTGGCTATAAACGAAATTTTCACAAATCCGGACACTGGAGTCTTCTAAAAATGTAGTTTTCCCTAGCATTAGAAGAGACCTTACTGAAAAATAAAACTACTGAAAGAGAAATTAGTCCTGTATTGCTCAAACCAGGACAACAATCTAGGGTATATAATTAAAAATGGGTGAAACTGTTGTTACAAAAGCAAAGCAAAAAAGGACAGTCACTTAAAAGTATTTTGGGATATGCTTCAACCACATGAAAAAGCCAATTTTTTTCAAGTTGTATGTCTTGAAAACTCACGTTTGAATTTACCAAAAATGCAATCAAGAATGATTGTGTATATTGTTGCAGGATGTTTGAGTCTACTGTAGCTGGAAACTGCAGGTTGTGTTCCTTTTTTTTCAGGAGCTTACGGTCATCTGCTCTCACTTGCTTTGCACGATGTTTTTGAACTTCTCAAGATGAAAAGTTATTTCAACTACTTTAATAAGGGATTTTAACAGTTTTATTTGCTTTTTAATAGGGCTCGGAAGGCAAACACCTGCCCCAAGAAATATTTACATCAGTGAGCATTTAGAAGTGTTTGTATCTGTAATGCCTAATGATATAAATGTCGCTGACGTTAAGCAATATTTTATTTTTCCCCTGCCTTCTCCCCTCATCTCAACTTTAAAAATTCATTATGGGGCAGCGGCATAATAACTTTTATATGAGGATCCCAGAACTTTTCAAACATGAACTAATTAGGTTTCTTTGTGTACTTCTTTGAAGGAGAGGAGAAATTTGCAAGTTACACTTACAGAGTTTGTTGAGATTACCTGGCATACATTAGATACACGAAGTGACATGGGAGCAAAAGATTCAAGCCTGGCAAACTTTCAAAAGGTTCAGTTTGAAGTCACAGAACTGCTTATTCCAAAAGGCGGACGTTCAAAGAGCTACCTGGTAAACAAAATAGACTTGTTAAAGCAGAGAGTCATACAAGTGGGTTTGCAGTTGGCATAGCTTCTTGGAGAGCTGCGTGAAGCTTTACATGCAAAGATTTTCACGCGCACAGTTGGTTCAGGATGGTGCAAGTCCAGGGATGTTGGCGGAAATGGTGTCTTATTCTATATCTGTCAGATGTTAAGCGCTCTATCACACTTGAAAGACAGCCGTGACTAAGGCTTGCTAGTGTTCAGCTTACTGAATTCAAGGACAGTGTTCGGATAAATGGTCCTGCATATCCAGACTCCACTTTATCTACAGCTAGAGCGTTGCTCTTCAGTTGCTTCTTTGCCAGACCTGTTGTCCTTTGCACACCTGCTGAGATAACTTTTCCTTCTTTTCATCTTCTCCTGGTGTCTCTTCGAAGCATTTCATTTGGTGCACAACGTAGTCCCCAAGACATGGGCCATGACTGGAGGGACCTGCTTTGCTCTTTCTGGGAATGAAGGACTTTTTAACAGATTTCACTCTTTGCGTTCCTTCCTCTATTATTTCTAACATTAGCAGTGAAGGCAGATCTAATAGACCTATTAGGACATCTTCTTCAGCTGGTGGCTTTGTTTGTGGATGGCTGATTTAGCTATTGACAATTCATTCATATATGCCTTATTGTGACATACTGTGAAGCCACATGATTTTAATAGGGGAATTGTGTTGTTCATGCCTGTATCTTGAAAGTGCTGCTAATTGCAGTCATAAAAAAAATTGACAGCTGCAATGATGATGCTTGAAGACCATGTGGCAAATTAATTCTGAAAGTGAGCGAAGTCTTCAGTTTAATAGTCACATAGTAGGCTGTCTTTCACTATAAATATGATCTGTTTTACACTAAGGAATCTTTAAATCCCTTTGTTAGAGATGATTCCGTGGTTCTTCAATGGCCCTCAAGGAATCTGCTTTTTGGTCTTTCTAGTGCTCAAAATACATTTATAGTGTGTGAGAAGACATCCTGAAAACCTGAAAAGAGACTCATTTTTCTACAAAAATATCTTCAAGTTTCACTATATGCAGGCTCAACATTTCTGGAAAATAGAGAGCTAAATTTCATTTATGCTGAAGAACCTGGAAAGCTGAGAGAAAGAGTAAGGAAAAAACACATTGCTAGTTCTTGGTTCTAGCCAGTGGAACTTAGGTGCTTGTGGAAGTACTTGAGGGATGTGTGTACATATAGGTTTTATAATCAGTGCATGTGCATACTATATGTGAAATAATGCAATATTTCATTTTAAGAAAGCTGGCTGAAAAGTAACTGTGATTAAGACTGATTGCAGAGCGTTATTTTGCTTGTAAGTCTAAGCTTCGCTTAGAACTATGATCAGAGAGAGACTAGATAGATCTCTTTCCTTAGAGTACAGTATTACAGTCCAAGTGTAGAGCTCTGCTCTGTCTTTTGGGGCTACTTCTTCATCTCGACACAGAAAAAAAACAGCCACTGTCAATACGACACAGATTTTCATTTGTGGGTTTGTATACTGCTACTGCTTCCTACTTTAAACTTTCCATGTGTGCTGGGTTAGGCCCCTTATCTTTCAATCCCGCATTCTTTTATTACTTGATGCTTCCCTTTGTCCCTTGGAGGTCTGTACTGGGACCAGTACTGTGTAATATCTTCATCAGCGACATAGACAGTGGGATTGAGTGCACCCTCAGCAAGTTTTTGGACAGCACCAAGCTGTGTGGTGCAGTTGACATGCATGAGGGGATGGGATGCCATCCAGAGGGACCTGGACAAGCTTGAGAAGTGGGCCCATGTGGGCCTCACGAGGTTCAACAAGGCCAAGTGCGAGATCCTGCACCTGGGTCGGGGCAACCTCTGATATCAACACAGGCTGGGGGATGAAGGGATTGAGAGCAGCCCTGCCAAGAAGGACTCGGGGGATGAAAAGCTGACATGAGCCAGCAGTGTGCACTTGCATCCCAGAAAGCCAACTGTAACCTGGGACATGAAAAGAAGCATGGCCAGCAGGTCAAGGAAGGTGATTCCGCCCCTCTACTCTGCTCTGGCGAGACCCCACCTGGAGTACTGC
>RSEF01000006.1:14759714-14779348 GCA_003993805.1 Himantopus leucocephalus | reverse complement strand
TTTACGTAAAAACATCTTAAAAGATATGCGTTGTGTTGAAATGAACTAAGTAGGTGCTGGTTAATCTGCATGTGGATATGCTCTGGATGAGAGACTACTTGCTGTGATGGCTGGTAATGTGCTGCTCTCTTACAGTTTCATGAGGCGCTGGAAGCCTTTCACCAATCAAGCTATGATAAGTTTTTAATACAGTAAATGACCCCCGAGCTCTCAATATGATCCTGTCATTGTACAATACTTCTGAGGTACCACAAGGTGTTGCATGATGGGAAAGCTCATTAACTTTAGTGTATTCCTAAAGCCTCCTTTAAAGTATTCTGATGTAAAACAATAGAAAGCGTGGTTTATACCTTTGTTGCTTATGTGTGTTAAATCTGATTTGTCGCATGCCACTTTCATATTATTAATTTCTTATTCTAATAAGTAGGTTTTTTTGATGAGACTCTTGACATGCTTATTTTTTTTACTTATTCATTCTTTTTCTCCAAAATGTGCCAGATAATTTTATAACGCATGATTTTTGAGCTATGTGTTTGCACAACGATGTGTTTTGCTGCAGCTTCTTGTGATATTCCAAAGGGACTGTGCAACACCCCAGCACCGATCAGCTTGACATGATCTCATGGGTGGAGCCCTGCCAACGCCGGTTTGCTGAACTGAAGTCTTCAGAGGCAAATCCAAGGACTTGCATGTGTCTGGAATGAAAGGATTATGTGACAGGTGCAAAATGAACGCCAGGAGATAGTTTTCAGCTACGCTTTGTTTTTAATTGTGGATCCCGTTGCCACAGGGTGTGATGGATGCCGCAAGATTTGGCGGGTTCTGAAATGTGACCGGTGATAGTTACGGACATCCCCCACACACATTCAGATAAACGTAAACAAACACACAAAAAAGGACTTTAATAATTAAGGAAGCCTTGGAGAAGCCTTGGAGAACATAATGGGAAAGTTATCACAGTATACTTGTGCTGTTCTACCCTTTCCAGGCATCCAGAATCGACCAGGCTGCTGTCAGAGAGCGGCTGAATAGACCTCTTTTCTTCTGATGAGTACAGCTGCTTTTATGCTTAATTTACTGTTTAATGGTTTAGGAGTGGAGTGAGGTTTAGGGATTGAATATGGCCACAGCCTCTCAAGGCAACTTAGTGTATTCTAGTACAAACTGGTAGTAGTCAGGTCCTGTTGTTTTCTTATTCTCCATGGCTGGTGCATTCAGTGAACATATGAGACAGTCCAGCCCTGGAACTGGGACTAATTGGAACATATGTTGTCAATCACGGACAAAGAGCCGATGAATACTCTTTCTCAATAAGGATAAATGGAGCAACAAATTAGAGATCTAAATAGAGTTCTGTGAAAAATGATGGTTTGAATTATGTAGAGGCTTGTGTAACCTTATTCTGGGATATGCCATTTGCAGAGTTTTCCATCACCTCAAATTTGCATTTTGTTTTGGGCTTGGACAAAAGTTTGGCCAAGCCTCAGAATTCATACCGGGCTGAAGTTGCCAAAAGCTCAGGTCAAAACCACATAGAGAAACAATGTGATGTTGTAATATTTGCTGCACGGGACAGCGGCTGGGATTGGAAACTATTATGCTGGATTAAGTATAAATGAACCTGAACAGCTGTGGCCCTGTCTAGACAAAGCAAAAGGAATCAATCAAGGTTTGATACCTTTATGATCGACATATTTGATATCAAAAATCTGTGCATGAGTTTGTGTAATTCCTCCCCGTAAGATGTCAAGACAGTTGTCAATAATGTTACATAACAATATATTTTTCTTCTTAATTCCATTGTTTTGCTTCATCCTAACCCCTTCATTCATTACCCTCTGTCATATGAAGCAGAGCATAGGAGTGTGGAGAAGCCATAGGAAGAAAGAACTTGCGTTTCTTGCTTGGCATCTTAACCGTAACATTTCTAGCGGCAGTGCGAAGAGGCAACGTGATGTGCCACTCATATTTTAACACTTTCAGCAGTAATGCTTCTTCGGTGGTTTACCCTGCAGTGTGCAAGTACATCATGGCTGAAACTAAAATATTCTTCTCAAGCTGAATCTCTATAGACCGTGCATACTGCTTTTTAAATCTTAGAGCTATTGAACAAAATTGAAGTCACGTTCAGAAGGCAGCTACCGTTACGTCTGCCGCAATTTTTTATAATGCGTGTATTTAGCAGACTATTTACATTTAATTGAATTCCAGTTTTATTACTTCTAATTTTTGGTTGCTGTTTCTCTCCGGCACTCATTGTACCTATTGTTATTTTTGCCATGTATTTTTTTTAAATTGCTTAACTTTTTTGCTATTGTGAAAGTTCTTTTCCATACATTAAAATCTGTCACTGTGTATGTATACAAAACTAACAACCATCACTCCTTAAAAAAAGGGATACTCTTTGTTCCTTTGAGTTTTAATTTGTGATATGGATTTTTCGGAAGCTTTATTATTTCCAAAAGTAGCTATGTACATTTTTCACAACTTGTCTTTATTTGGATAAAGAAACAGGGTGCAGTTTGAGTTAAGAGGAGGTTTGTCCGGTACAAATCTTTGCATGATATTTGTTTATTGATTATGACCTGCTTGCAAGTAATCCAAGTGTCAGGTCCTCTCGGCTGAAGCCACTTGAAAAGTATATTGGGTGTTTGTAAGGCTGTTTAATCCAGTTGAAAGAATTGGGAGACGGTGTGAAAAGCCTCAAGCAATAACTGCTTCAAGTAACCAATCTGCTTGTATTGCTGAATGAGTTGGTGATAGGGATACAGCCTCCGTGTCACATTCGGGGAGGTTTTGGTCTGTTACATTTCTAGCTTTTTCTAGTTACTGAGAATTGTCTCATTTGTTTCAGACAGTGTGTCATAACTATAACTGTTCTTTTCAAGTAAAGGTTAGCTTTCTTGTTAGCAGAGTCCTTTGAAAGAATTAAAACTAAGACTTTGATCTGTGTTGTATATGTTGAAACTGTTTATATGTAAACCCGTCCATAGAGTCTTCAAAGAAATTTGGTAAGTTGGTAAAATGGATTTAAAACTTTTAAAGGTCTGTGAGCAATGCAGACGAGTTCTAACCTATTCTCAATCTTAGAGTTGAACCTGGAAGTGTTTGTCAAGGCTTAGTCCCTCTGCTTGACCAGTAAAAGGCTTGGTTCTCACACTGAAAGTTTTACAAGTGTTACTTCGAGGTGTGTGCAATATATATTTGCTTCGTTTTATGGAAACAGCAGAAGCATGCTGCAGCAAAGCTGTTGCAATAGCTTGTTGCTCAGATGTGTATTTAAAGATTCATACCTCTAATTTTGGTGCCAAGCTGCATTTCTTTTTTAACTGTAGTGATTTTGCACCCTTTTTGAAAGGGGACAATGTTTTAAAACTAAATATGGCACAAATCTGAAATTTTCACATCAGATAAGGATCAGAAATGTCCTTATTAGTTCCATTTCTGTTAATCGTCCTTATTAGTTCCATTGCTGTTAATCAACAGAACAGAAATATACCCCCTTCTCTTTTATTAATTTTACTTTTCAGCTAGGAGTTTTGCAATTGATATGGTGAATATAATTCTGAAAGTCTGTGTCCATATTGTATATTTCTGTCATCAAAACAAAATTGTTTACAGTTACCAGATGTTTCTTTTCCATCTGTCTAATGGTCTTCAAATATGTATCTACTGTATATTGGATATTTTTATTTCAACTTTGGTGAGTTAGTTTTTGCTGCTTCTGCTGTTGCTGGCACTGGAGACAGGTGTCTGCATTTTGTACTAATTATTGGAGTAATGAAAGGCGATGGGCCCATCAGACAGTTATTTTTCTGGGGCTATTGTCTGGAGTTAGTTGTCTCGAAAGGTAAATATTGTTTGAGAGGTGTAGCATTTTATGATAATGTGTAAAGTGCCTAATGCCCTGTGGTACTCTCCCAAGTGATAGTAAATAAGTATTCCCTTTAAGAGCGCTTACTTAACTGAAAAAGTCTCTTAAAGGCTTGAGTTAGATTCTAACTTACTGTGTGATTGTTATACTGAATATTTGTATTATTTCTAACAATAATGAACGTCAGCATGACACAGAAAGAAGTACTGTGTTGTGAACATGAAAACTGCTGTATTTGGGTAGTCAGTAAAGGAAATACCATTTAATTCAGATCTCAGTTAGGTTACTTATCTGGTTTACGTGGTTACTACCAAAGGAAATAGATCAAGACTGTAAGAGAGTAAATAACCTAACATACGCGAGATGGAGATGCTTTTTCAGGAGACCAAAGATACAAAATTTCTTGGATCTTTGTAAAATCCATTCAAATGCTCCTTAAATGTCCCGTTCATTAAGCGTATCTGTGGCTCGGGACAAGGCTCAGAACTGGTGGCCAAAGGACTAAAGCTGTGTTCGTTATCCATGATGCATATATAAGCAAACGTTAATTTTGTTTAAAGTTTTTAAACACATCGCTGTTACTGGTAGCAACAACAGTAAAAGCATAAATTTAACCCAAAGGAAAGAGAGTGAGTACTCCTGAGAGTGAAGGATGGGCAATCTTGAGTAACTACCGCATAGTTAGGGTTTATGCTTCTCTACCCTCACGACTGCTGTTCTAGTGAACTCTCCACCCTTAACCTGTGTTTCTCTGCCCACCGTTTTCTCCTAAACGTTAGAGGCTTTACACCTGATTATTTTTTTTTTTTTCTTTTAAACTAGCACGTGAATGAAAGCTGTGTGGTATCCCCAGCCTCCTTTTTGGGCTCAGCGACTCACAGGACTAAACATGACTGAATGAGGCTATTGTCTAAGTGCCAGTTTCACAATGGGATAAATCTTGTAAACTCAGATGAATCTTCTTCATTGACAGGAATGGCAAAAACCCGACTTGGTCATGTAAACATTTTAACTTTCTGTCTAAACTTTTTTGATACTAGAGCAGTGACATTTGTGCTCGCTGTTGCTAACGCCCGAGACAGCTTNATGCTTGCTGTTGCTAACACCCGAGACAGCTTTTCTGGGGCTTCAGAAGTGATCCATAAAGAACATTTCAGGACTTGGTCTTCCCATGGAGGGCCTTAGCAACCAGGGAATGGTTACAGTTTCTGTTCTTGCATTCGTAATTATTATATTAATCGGAGTATCAATTTAATTAAACTGCACAGAAAAAAGAGAAGGAGGACGTGGATTTTAGGGGTTATATCAGCATAAGAAACATGAAGCCTATTTTTCATATTTATGAATCCATGAAGGATAATATTATGTAAGTGTACAGACAGACATCTCAGACAAGCCTGGATGTGTTTCTGCCAGTTTGAGCAAATATTCTTTAGAGCTTATTGAATTTACACCAACAGATAAGCTGATTCCTTAGTTCTGGTTACCTGCCTCTAGCACTGTCCAGTGTTCACAGAATGACCCCCAAATCCCCAAAATGCAACAGGGAATTAGCGTAGTGTTCTGCATGGGGAAGACCTGTTCCTTGATGTCTCCATCATGACATTTTATTATATGTGTCTTGACGTGTATAACTGGTGAATGGTGTTACTGGTCAGAAAATCATCCAGTCTTGAATACCTGTCTGTGTTTGCTCTGATCTCCTGTAGCAATGAAAATAAAAGCAGAAAAAGTGTGCATCTCAGGGATATTTCAGCTTCAGCAATAAACACCTGTTTCCAAATGTGTTTTGCAAGCCGAAGTATGCTTTCACCCATAGACCAACTCAAAGAACTTGTTAGCATTTTTTTTCCATACTGGTAATAATTGTGTGATGTACTCTTAACAACAACAAAAGAATGCAAAGACCTTGAGCAGAAAGTACAGATTCTAAGCCAGTGTAAAAAGCACCTCCATTAGCTGCTGCTGTATGAATCATAAACTGTACATTATATTTACTCTTATTATAGCATATTAATACAGGGCATAGTAAGGGCAGTGTCCAACAAGCATCACTGTAATAAAACTTCATTTTGAATCTAACTTAAGTAATTACAACTACCTTAGAATCCTGTACCCTCAGAGATGCCCCAGCATGTAGGGTTGCTTGTTCCTAAGTACTTTTTTCTTTTTTTCTTTTTTCTCCCCCCCCCTTTTTTTTTTTGGCTTTTTGATTGAATTTCTGTACAAGACAATGAGGCAACAATGACATCGTCTTCATCTCTTGCCACTCACCAAGCCCTATGGGAAGAGTTAAAGGCAGGCAGTTGTGATTTGGCCACGTGTGGTGCTCAGCCCTCCGTCCTGTAACAGAGGTCCAATTTGAACTGGCTTTCCAAAAAGATTGCTTTCTGATCCTTCAAAGTTGATGAAGTATTCAGTGGGTATTTTTAATCCTTTTTCACAGTGTGCTTCTGTCCTGGTTATTACAGGAATAGGAGATGGATTTTAAAACTGTCTAGTTTTAAGCAGTAAGGGGAGTTTGGTAAGTTAAGCTTGATCTCCAGTCCTCATGGGATGCTCAAAGAGGCCAAATCTCCCTAAGTAACACAGAAGATAGAGGATCCCATTAGTCTCCACACAGAAAATTGTAAGGGTTTGGAAAGAGTTTGAAATAACTGCATTCCCTATTATGGAGTAATGTGGTGGAATTTGATGTGATGGAGTGTAAGGAAGGTTGTGCTCAACTTTGAGCATTAGGCAAAAATGGGCATTTCTTGAGGCGGGATTGCGTTCCCCTTGCTTGGATAGTTGTTGGGTTGTGTGGTTTGTTTTCTGGCTTTTGGGTGTTCTATCTTTTCTGTTTTTCATAATGCTTGTTGAGACCTGATACTTTAACATTTTGTATCTATATTTATTCTTCTTCTTTGTCCTGTTAGTCACTTAGCTCACATTTTAGAAGATCGCGCTGTTTCTTTACGCACAGCAAAGCTTAATTTAATTAGTAAGCTTATGCAGTTAGAGAATTGCCAACAGGGGTGATGATGCCCAAAACAGTTGTCTAGAAAGCATGCTAAGTAGTCAAATGCTCAATAAAATTGGAAATTAAGTAATGGTGTGTAATCCTAGTTTATGAACTATGATGATTAATATCAGAGGGAAGTCTGATTCTTTCTGATTATTTCAGTAAATACAGTGCTGCCTTGTAATGAAGTACAGGATCCTGACTAGCTCAGGAACCAGATTCTAGGTGGAACTGCCTCTAGGTGAGATGCTCTACCGTTTATCTGTTTGAAGCGCCAGCAAAAGCTGGTTCACGCCATTAGGAAAAAATTACTGCCTACACAATCTTGAGTACAGCAGTTGGTGAGGAGGGCCTTGTGCTGCCTGGAACCCTTGAGTAATTTACGTCACTAAGGACCAAGAATAATTTTCCTGGAGTAATGAAATATACTGAGTTGAACTTCAAGGCAGTAGCAGGTCAGTCACACAGAATTTGGAGTACCAGGATAATGAAGGACGGTCTCTCAGAAATGAATAATTAAATACAGTGCAATGAAATTAAAATACTGAAGTAGATTGTGCAAGCATGATCTATTCCTGTTGGCCAGCCTATTGCGGAAAAGTTTATTCAGGGTTTGGAAGAGCAAGAATCTTGGTGAAAGGGTAGAAATCTATGGGTTCAGTGGTTTTATTTGATTTGGTAGATGGATCCTGAGAGTGCTATGTGTATATCTCTTCTCACATATATTTATAAAATGTTTGACATTCAGTGTCAAATGCTTATATCATCCATTACCTGTGTATTTGAGATGGTGAACATAATTTTAACAGTTTTTGTTATTCATCATGATCATATTTATCAATATGTGTGTGTATATATATTTATTCTTGAGGCTTTGATGTATATTTATGATAGTTTTAGCTAGAGATCAAGGGTACCCTTAATTATGAGGAATAGTTGATCTGGGAATCAACAGACTGGATAAAACAGTCAAATTGCTAGTAAAAACTTGTCTGTGATACGGGCTCAACTTATCAGTCTGATACCAGTCAAGGTAGAAATGAAGAAAAGTAGAGTTGTATGTGGAACCTTTGACATTTGCCAACTTGAAGCCTCGCTGTCAGAAAAAGAGTTGCCAGTTGGAATAAACAAAAAGCCTTTTTCAGGGCTGATAAAATGTGTTGGAAGTGGCAGCTAGATTAAAGCCTCCACATCAAAATGAATGCAGAAAAAGCTCTTTTCAGGACTAAAGAGGAGATTCAAGTTGTCAGCAGCCAGTCTGAGTCTGGCAAACAACGTAAAGCACTTAGGGCTAGAGAACTTTAATTAGAGCTTTCTTCAGGCTAAACAAAAGTTCTTAGTCTTCATCCTTGATAACTCACTGATTGGCTTCTGTTGTACCGACAAATATTGATATTAACTTTGACAAGAGTTCGTGTATGTGTGCCATGCAATCAAGCCCTATATTGTTATCTAAGCAAAACGTTCAGTCTTGTTGGGTGCAATGGATAATGTGGGTGATGTATTGCAGCAGTGGCTCAAACCCAAGATTGTTGAATTGCTGTTTCTTTGTATTGTGTGGGTGCTATGTTTTATATAAAAGAGCCTTTGAGTAATAAATTCCTTTACATTTTATTTTTCCCTCACAGCAAAATCATTGCGTATGATTTTTACTAAAGTCTGTTACCATTATGAAGTGAACTGATCTTGGCAAGTTTTGTAGATAGATCAGGAGTGTTATTATAATCTATTAGTTTCAGTGTCAAAAGAGTTTTAGAAAAGATAATTTGGTTCAAAAGCATGCTCTTGTGACTTCAAAAATTAATTAGAAAGACATACTAACCAATGGTACGCTATAAAATGAGGTATATTATTTATGAAATGCATTAGAATGTGATCAGGAATGTTTTAGAAACAATATTTTTGTACTTTGATCAAAGTCTGATTATTTTGACCTTGAGTGCAATTAGTCTTGTTTTTTCTTTTTCTTAGATTGTAAGTAAAGATCCCTGTTTTCCTACTAGTGACTCGGTTTATTTTCCAGATTTTATCTCAACTTTCTACTCAGCGTATGTCGTGTATACGTGATGGTGAGGCTAAAATTCAATATTCAGTACTTTCTTCTTTAACACCGGAAGCACATCTTTTCTGTGGAGAATAAAGGGATACATGTTGTTGCTGAGTTCTTACCATATCCATTGAAGAGCAGTATGTAGTTACTACTTTTGGTAGAAGTGAAATATGCCGCACTTGACTAATCAGTGAAAAGAAATGCTTCACGATAGCAAATCTATACTATTACAATTACCTACAGAGATGAAGTGCTATTTAAAGTTTTGCAAATGTTTCATTGAATCCGGAATGATAAATACCTACATTATTTGAAGCAACTTTATGTTCTAGAGAAACTATTTAATGAATTTGTCATATTTGTCAGAAATAAATTTNATTTAAAGTTTTGCAAATGTTTCATTGAATCTGGGATGATAAATACCTACGTTATTTGAAGCAACTTTATGTTCTATAGAAACTATTTAATGAATTTGTCATATTTGTCAGAAATAAATTTGTCATAACCGTGAAGCAAAATGGGCCCTCTTTTGGAGGTCTGTTTGCCAATGATATTTGTGATCTTAGTCCTCTTGTGGAAGGTGTGTGAGTTCCTCAAATATGGAGAAAACTCTTTGAAAGCTCTTACCGCTTAAAAATGTAAATAATACTTCTATAAGAATGTTTCTGCTTTAAAATCCTTATGTGTTTTATCTGCAGATTTTAATTCCTTTGTCAGGAAAAGCAGCATAAAATGAAGAACAACAAGACAACTTCAAGACATACATTTCTTTGATCTATTTAAGGCCTTTTAGATAGGCAACTAACAACAGCAGCTTTAATTATATTTCTCATGTTCTTTGAGTATTTATTTATGTTACTCCTTTTGACCAAGACACCTGAAAAGTTACAGTTCTTACTTAAGATTTTTCAATTTCTTTTCCTTTAAAGTGTTGAACGATTCATATGCATTTCTTTGTCCCCGATACACTTCCAAACACATCCCCCCTTTTTTTTTCTTAATTATTCTGCTTAAGGTAATCCCTTCAGAAATCAGCAGGTGTAGTCTCTTTCCTTAATGAATTGATTTTCCTGTTTGATTCATCAGGGAGGCAGCTGGTCTTTCCAGGATCTTTCCTCTACCCTTTTCTAATGTAGGATTTCTTAACTTTGGTCTGATGTTTCTATGCTTGACATCATGCTTTCATAGCTTGATTTTTCATGTTTTTTTTACTTTTTTCTTCTCCATGATCTAAGCTGCTTTTCTTGGAGCATTTCAGAATGGAAGTGACAGTAACACGCAGATCTCCACATAGTCTTCCTCTTCCTTCTGGCTGCTCAGATCAACCTCCAACTATGCCAGAGGTATTTTAAATTCTGGTTCCTTCTGAAAGTCACTATGACCATTGGTTTTTGGTAGCTAATATATAATCAATTGTCTCTGGGCCTCACTAAGTTTGGTTTTGAAACTAATGGGGACCATTGGACTTTGCACTAGGCCTTTTTGTCTTTCTGTTTTCAGTGTCAAATGAAGTGAAAGCTTTTCTTCCCCTGCAGTCCATCTGTGTGGTGTTTGGGAGCATTGTGCTAGTAAGCCAAGGACTTAGACGGCCTTTGAGTTGGCAATATTGGGTAATTCATGGAGGAAGCTCTTCTGTGTCAATGTCGATGAACCTGTCAAGCGCTATTTGTTTGGGTTTGCACTGACTACTTCCAGCCGAAACCGGGTAGATGTAGAAGATCAGGAAGATATAGAATATTATCAATACAAAACTTCCTTTAACACTTAGCTGTCACCTCCACCCACAGTGGAACAATGGGTGCTATGCCATCCTTCAACAGCACTGTGTCTCGATTCTGGTGTTCAGCATCTTGTCAGAGAAACACGGTCTCAGTTCTGGTGGAAGGGCTCAGCTCCGGTCCGTGGGGAGTGCTTAATTCACATTAAGGATAGTGTCTAGTGTTGTGAGATTCCACATCATCCAGGATTTAACAAGTTTCTATCTTCCAATGGATTTCCAGAGTAAATAGTAGCTAGCATAGATTACAAAGAACTGATGCAGTGTGCTTAACTGCAAGAGGAAAAAAACCAAACCAAAACAAGCCAAGTGGTGCAGTTACCAGCTCACGTGGGTATGCCCATGGCCAGCTAGTTCCCGAGCAGAAGATCCCTAAACCCACCTCCTCACTGCTTAATTGCTGAGCGCGACGTTATATGGCATGGAATACCTTTTTAGTTAGTTTGGGTCACCTGCCTGGTTGTCTCTCGTCCCGCCCCTTGCGCACACCCAATCTATTCACTGCAGGGGCAGAGTGAGAAACGGGGAATGACTTGACGCTGAGCAAACGCTGTTCAGCAATAGCTAAAACTTTCATGTGTTGTCAGCACTGTTTTGGTCACAAATCTAAAACACAGCACTATGTAAGCTGCTGTGAAGAAACTCCATCCCAGCCAGACCCAGTACAATTGCCTACTTCCCTCTTCTCTGCCTCTGCCCTAACTTTTTAATTTTAAAACGCTCTGTTCAAAGCCAAGAAGTATAAATGGGTTGAGAGGTATATTTAAATGGAATAAAGATAATAACCAAAGGAAAAGACTATATATTTAGTATACTAGATTGGTCAGAACCTAACTCACTTGGCAGATAATTGCCTGAAAAGCAGTGCCTTTGATGTTAAGCTTCAGTGAAGTAGAAAGTAAGTTCCTCAGCTGCTCCCCAACAGTCTTTGGGTGGTCTGTTGCTGAAGCACCTTCTCACCCTGCAGAAGGGTGTTTTTTTTTTCTTTCACGTGATACACTGAGTAGAGACAGTTACACTCCGCTTTCTCTGTGAGGTCTTGGGGAGAGAGAATGGGAGGGAGCTACAGCAGCCAAATACAGTTTAAAATAAACAACTTCTAAATTAAAAAGAATGTTAAATACAGATCATCTGCTCAAACCATGACAGCAAATTTGATTCCTTCCTCCTTTTACCTGATGGAGATGCGCCTGCAGGACTCGCATCAATTACCTGTCGACATGTGGAAAATGATTGATGAGCTGCCTCAGGCACTGGAGTATACTTTGTCAACCACTCATAATTTATACATCTTATCTCTGCCAGAACAAAAGACAGGACAGCATGCACACGGGGGGGTGGGGGTGGGGCTGGGAAGAGAAGGAAAGAAAGAAAGAAAAAAGGCTGTTTTGGTTCCAGTACGTAGCATGAGTTGATAACGTTGATGGCTATCTATTTGCTCCCTCATCAGACATCTCCTGCCACTTTCTACTGTGGCTGCTTGGATTTGCCAGGCTATCTGGCCATTCCCTGCTGGAAAGATGCTGACACAGAAAGCATGGAGCAGTCTAGAGTTACATTTTAATTACACTGCTATCTACAAGAGTCTCTGGAGCACTGATGTTTGCTCTGACCTTTTGTTTTAATCAGCACACTCAAAGCATGCTGTTCACCACCACTGACAGAGATTGATAATTTATACAGTGGGGTCTTCTTAAGAAGCTTTCATTTAGAAGCATTACGGAAATCAGATACTTTTACTTTTGCATTCAGACATCATTTTAGAATGTACTTCAGATAGGTGAGTCTTAAAGTAACATAGAAACCAAATTTGAACTCTGACCTCAAACTGTAATTGAACCCAAAATAATACTTTTTAATATTTTAGGGGGGATAGAATATTATTTGTATTTCTTTGAGGCTCTTGAAGCAATTTCAATCACAATCTTTATTCAGTACTTGCTAAGAACTTGCGGATAAACCTCATATTCTAGTCTACCTTTTCAGGAATAGCTATTAATTTAGGGGAAGGAAGGAGTCTTGTTTGAGTGCCAACCTGAGACAGTGAACAAGACTGATTTCCAAAACACCTGGTATTTAGTGTCGTTCAAGTGTCTCAAATTGAAAAGCGGAAATCTCTTATGAATTTAGAAAATTTTATTTTATAGTGTAATAAATTAATGAAATTTAATGTGATCATTTCTCCACCTGGTTAAGGTAGTATTCTGCCTCTTCAGTGTCTACCGTATTGGGAGCAAAAGAAGCCTTTTAGGGGTATTACTCTGTGTTTGGTTGGAAAGTTGTACTGAAGTTGTCTACAAGTCATATTCATCCTAGTATACGATTGTAAGCATCTGCGCTGTTCTGAACGCACATGGTAATAGTGAAGGATTAAAAAAAAAAAGGTTAATACAAAAGGAATCTGAATTGAAAATTTCATGATACCATGTTTTAGAATATTGGAAATCTTAGTAAATGTCATGCACTGTACAGTCCTATGGTATATCGAGTCCAGTGCTAGTATAGCGGTAAGTCTGGTGCTTCCNCAGACGTGTCAGGATTTTTTCCAGTTTTCTAAGAAATATTCCATTTATGTGTGTGTTTTTTCTGACGCTGTGTTTCAGCATCTCTGGATTGAATGGGGTTATGAGACATCTTGAGACCAGCTTACTAGAGAAACTGTTGGTCTGTAGCTCAGCATTTGAAGAATTAGATGGTGTAACAAAGAATGCTTCTGGGTAATAGACATAAAGTTCTCGGTCATAGTTTTACTTTACACAGTGAAAGTATGAGCAAAGCTTTCAACCAAATAGATCTATTTTGTCGGGTTTTTTTACGTTAAACTGCCTCAATACAGTTTTCTTTCTTCTACCATGTTACACATCCAACAGTGGATCAGATTATCAAGTCACAAAGAATTAAATTAATTACCACAAGCCCAAACTTGCAGTCATGCATGGACTTCAGTAGCAATTAAGTATGCACAATAGCTGCTGGTTGTTTAATTCCCACATGACTATTCTTATATTGTTCAAAATGCTATTTAGTTGTCTCAACAGAGCTGCTAGAAAAATGTGCCTATTTGTACCCTAACTAAATAGAAGAGTTCTATTTCCTGATAATGGCATATGTGTGTTTGTGCTTCCTTCTTATCAAAATAGACCTAAAATTCAGAATCGGTGAATGCAGAAGCGAACAAGAAAGAAGCTGTATTCTGAGACTGGCACCGTGACCTTGCATAGAGTGGCAGCCAAACAGGTTTAGCTACAGAACATGAGAAACTGGGACTGAAGAAAGCAAATTAAAAGTTTTGATCAGGCAGGTCGTTTTTTATGATTACAGGTAGTGTTGTAACCTTGCTGCAGCCTTTTAGTAAAAATAAAATAGGAATTGCTTTCTCAACTTGTTAAACCCAGAAGACTAATGAGACGGAAACCTGCTTTTGCCCAAGTTCTGAGCAGTTGTAAGCTTGCTTTGCTTGTGCTTCAAGTTGAGAAAAAGCTAATAAATGTAGTCAGTGTGAGCCTCAGCCTGTGAATCCAGCTTCTCAGCAGGATTTATTAGCTTCAGTATTGCACAAGAGTAATACAGGTATGTGGCATTTTTTGGTTTGCTGTGGGCAGGTTAAGTTCCTTTCTGCCTGTAATGCAGCGTGTAAGCACATTAGAGTCTTGTTTAGGGAGGGAAACTGCTGAAAATCATAGAACTAACATGCGCTGATCAGTATGAAAAAGAATTTCATACAATATGGCTTTGAGAGACAAGAATACATATTACAGAGGCAGTTTAAAGAGGCAGCAGTTTCCAGTCAGTGCGGGCAAGAGATTTCAATATGGGAGAAAGACCTGTTTTTTCCTTTGCCATCAGCCTGTTATATGATCTTGGACAAGATACTTCTAGGTGTGCTTTATGCTATTTTTCGTCTGTCTTGTCAAGTTAGATTGTATGCCGCTCAAGGCAGGGCCTGCATGCTATTCTGTGCTTGTGAGGAGCCCAGCACTGGTGGTATCTGACCTTGGAATAAGCCTGCAGGTGTTGCTCTAACGTGAATGAATAACAATATCAGTGGCTTTGGGTAATAGGAACTGCACTGTTCCTGTTATGTATGACAGATCAGTGGCAATCATTTAAAAAAAAAAAAAGGAAAAGGTCAACCAGCTTTGTGAAAACCTTGTCTAATTACTGGGGCTATAGGTGCTAAGCGATGAAAACAGCACCTTTGTGGCATTTCTGTGCCCTTTTATCCTTCTGTGCAGCAGACCTTCATTCTGGGAGCAGTCTAACTTCTAAGGAAGGTAATATTCCATGCCAGGTAATGCCGTGCTTATGACTTTTATAAAAGCACATGTTCCAGCTTCTGTGACTGGTGTTTTAGAGGTGTGTGGAACACCTTCCCGTAGTTACCTCTCTACTTCCGTGTACTCCCGCCCCTCCTCCCTGCTCCCCGAGCCTGCATCCCATTCTCTGTGTACTGGTAAACCAGTCCTCATACATATCTGAAATGGACTTAAAAAAAAAATAAAAATAAAAAGGTGTCCTTACTTTGTTTTTAAGTATTTTATTTCTTCCCAGTGCTGAGCTGCTTTTTTGTTTTTGTTGTTTTGTTTGACAGGCTGCTTGTAGATAGAACAGTTTTCCATAAGGAATTGAAATCATACATCAAATGTATTGTTTTATATGTAAGCCACTTGAGAACAATGAAAGCAGTTGCTGGAACCCAAATACTATTACAAATAGATTTATTGTAGTATGTTTTCTCCCACCTTTTTCTAGAAGTTATTACTTTAATCTTAAGAATTTATGTAAGTAGGCTTGTAGCTTTTATATGCTTTATGCATTCACTTTTGAGACTTTTTAGCTATTTAGTGGCATGGTGTTTAAAACAAGTGTTATCAAGGAAATAATTTCAGCTTTACATCATTTTTTTTATATTTCCCTCTGAATGCTACATATAAAATAGCCAGATGGTAATATAAAAGAGTTATAGTAAATGTCATGGAAACTTATCTTCACAATGCCCTTTAGCTTGGTGCGTTCATCTCAACCTACAAACATCAAGAAGAGATAAAGATGTAATATTCCTTTGTCACAAAATTATATAAAATTTCAATGTCTTCAAACTTTAAATGTATCTAAGAAAAAAACTTACTAGAAATACGTGCAATTAAAGTCATTCCAGTATTTGTAAAAGAGTAGAAATATTTTTAAACTGCTCTCCCGTCCTTGGCAAGAACAAAGCTGTTTTGAAGTGAGAATAATCCCCAAACTATAATTATGACAAACTAGATCAGATGTTCCTAAGAGAATACCTTTTTATTTTTCTGTCATTTTAATATCGCGCCTAAATCGGATCTCAAAGGGGGAGAAAGTTATTTACGTATTATTGACCCAGAACTTAATACATTCAATAAGCATCAAAATGGAACCGCACAGTTCATTTACAGGAATTTCTTAAATGCTTTAGTCATCATACTGGATGAACTAGAGTCTTGATAATTATTTTTTTTTTTGTCTCCTGGTTTCAGAGGATACAAGATTGCCAATTACGCGGGAAATATGTTTGAAGTTCACTGTGTTGATAGGTGAAAAAACTGCTGATTAGATAGTTGTTATGAAAGGCGGTGTGTTTCCCCAGTACTTCTCACACTTTTCCACTCCCAATAGCCATATGTATTACAGTGTTGTCAAATGGAGCTGTTACTGATCTTAATTTATTTTAGGTGAGCTATTGGATGAAATGTAGTATTGACGAAGCTGATGGTACAATAGAAATGCAACATTCTTGTTGAGTATTCAACTGATGTCCAAAAATACTGGAGGTAATGCAAACGGTAGGTTGTGAAGCCATACTCATTCGTCGTTGTTAACAGACGGGAGATTGTTAAACCACTCTGAGTTACCACCTAGAGGAGGCNCTTCGTCGTTGTTAACAGACAGGAGATTGTTAAACCACTCTGAGTTGCCACCTAGAGGAGCCGGTTACATTCTTCCAAATGTTGTAGCTTTCTGCAGATGGACGTGAAGAAATTAGAGAAGTAAATAGCTCAGTGAAAAAATAATAGTAATGGTCAAATGAAGACCAAAACTATGAAAAACAAATTAAAGAGGCTAAAAAAGCCCAAATTGTAGCTGCGTTGAACTAGACTGGTAATCAAAATGTGATTGAGCAGTGAGCAATTTCCTGCTGTCTAGGGCAGTCCTTGCCTTCTCTGTGAGAGTGGCACAGAATTAATTGTTATATTTCAGAAATGCATTTCTTGGGGAAAAGAAAAAGGCTATTTTACTTTATGGATCTAGTTGTCGTGTAGCACCATTAAAGTTTGCTGAAATGATGTCAGCAGCATCTCAGCTTTGCTGTTAAGTAACCCTCAGCGTTGAAGTCTATGGTATATATTCTAGTTAAAATTTGGAAGAAAGCGAGGTACAGGTTCAGCGTTACTCTCACTGCTACCTTACAGACACTGGAATATATTTTAAAAAAATAATCTTTTGACACTTGCTCTTGTTGAATTTCTTAGGTTGAGGGTGAAAAGAAATGCCACTGGATGCCAGAAAGCAAGAGTGGACCTTCTGCTTGTTTGATGACAACTCCTTTGAATGTCTTTGTTTCATAAAGAAATCAAAGTGATACCTAGCTGTACCTAAGTGATTCTACGACCATGTACTTTAGGGTTGATGCATAGATAGATCTATGATTTGACAATTCTTTTTTTTTTCACTTCATGAAGAATCTCATGAGTGCTACTTGCTACTGCAACAGTTTTGTTAAGATCTCTTTTATCAATTAAAAATGAATTGCTATTGAAGGGACAACAGCTGTCCTGTGGACACCACAGCAAACCAAATCCAAACTACTTCCATGGCTACCTACTAAAAAGCCTGGAGGGAGGGTGACCTGAAATAACTGTATGAGTATCACAGGGTCTTTTGACATTTTCTTTTTGGCTTTTTCTCTATTTAACGTTTCTGACAGCAAGTCCTTACTTTGACCATGTTCCACCATTTTTTCCCCTAAAACTTTGTCTTTAAATACTAAGCTTTCCGTGGCCCTTCTGGCTTCAGCATCTTCCTTACTATTGAGGATAAGAAATTATTTCTGTCTGTCTGAAGAAACCTGCAGGTAATATCGGCTTCTTTACAATGCTCTTTGGAGGGAAGAATAGATTAACCCACCCACTTTTCGCCTAGTGTCTTTACCGGTCAGTAAAGCTCATGTGAAGAGGAAACAGATGTGTAATGTTTCTTCACTCTGCTTGTTTTGTGCATATTTTCTCTCAAAGGGCATCAAAACACAGAATGCAGGCATAATGAAATCATAATAGATCTTGTACTGAAAGCTGGGATTGGTGATGTCAGACCCTTGCGCGATCAACGGATTCCTGTTTAGTTAACCCTGATTTAGGTTTTTAAGCATTAATGCTTTACAAGGAAGTTTTCATGCATACCTTCCGTCTCCTTGGGATTGTGTCGTTGCATCATAAGTGTTATAGCCAATCTTATAGACAATTTGCTGGTTGTTTTTGGCTTTGCATTTGTAAAAATAAGTTCTTTTTTTTTTTTTTCCCATAAGAAATAATTACAGGCTAAGGAAAACAGCACATCCTCTAGGCTGAGCTTGTTATGTAGAGAAAGGGAGGAATCATCTTCCCTTTTTTCCTTTTAATCCTGGAGCAAATGGTGGACACAACAATTCAGAACCTGAGCTCCCATTTATTTTCCAATATGTAACAGAATTTGAAATGTAGTTCCGAGTTCCAGGCCAAGAACCTCAATTAGTGCCCTGTGGCCATAGAATATTCCTAAAAAATTGAAGTTGCCAAGTTAGAATATATTTCTGGAAGTAGCCAGTAGCAAAAAAAAAAAAAAATCACAGGAGCAAAATGCGCTAATTCCTAATAGAATTTGCTGCTGTGCTTGGCCACATTGTAACTAATAAAGAGGTTTTTTATATATATATGTGTATAATACAATATATAAAACCAGTCCTCCTTCACCATATAGCTTTAGAGGCAAATGGCTTATCATTTTTGCATGCATATCGATAATTTAAAAAAAAAAGGAAAAATGAAATCTGAATGAATGATGCATGAGAAAAATAAGCATGTAAACAGCATTTTCTGTTTTGTTTTTTGAAAATAGGAGTGAAAATGTATTCAGACTACTGTTTTCTGTTAACTAGTCAAGAGAGACATTTTTCTCTGTTCTTTGAAGAAAATTTGGATTGAACATAGGTCGCCATATTTAGCATGATCACGTTCATGGAAGCAACTCTGTATTTCTGTCAGTATAGTAGTTCTTTCATGTGATTCTTATTTTCGGTCTCTCTAGTTTCTCCTTTAGAGAGCTGCAGAACCCAACACCCTGAATCCATTGTCTCTTTATTGTGATGCATGCAAGGAGAGCAGTTTTAACCTTCCAATCTAAAGTATAAAAAAATTGGATTGCACATTCGAAGTGGAATGAAAATGATGCATAGAGAAGTAGATCATTTTATAGGCTACTGTTCTATTTTATGGAATGATAAATAATGATGTAAAATATGTTTTCCTTTGCATGTTTAAATTGCTCGGTGTACATAACTGAATTTAAAATAAATTCAAAAATGAGTGCTCAGCCTTGCTGAAGGACTCGGAGAAGTGCTTTATTCTTACTGCCTTTTCTAATAAATACACTGCTGTGAATACAGCTTCTTGTTTAGATCTTAAATTTTAACTGGACTTTGACAGATTTAAATTTAATCTGGGCACTGTAAGAGTCTGTACTGTCACTGTTTGTCTGCTGAGTTTCAAGTGACTGATTTCTCCCTCCCATCCCCCAGCAGTTTTCTGTACCTTCCTTTGAAGAGCCGGCTATGCTATATAAACTGACTGACTAATTTCTTGAAGTATATAAACTTGTTCTTGGTCTGGCTGGGATGGAGTTAGGGTTTTTTTTTTTTTTTTTTTTTTTT
>RSEF01000006.1:14696895-14750568 GCA_003993805.1 Himantopus leucocephalus | reverse complement strand
CTCTAGTTTATGGTAATTATTCTTTCATTCAATCAGTTTGTTAATGTTTAGGAAAAGTGCATAAATGAGATTGTTGATAGAGGGGTAGAACTGAACGCGTGCTAAGTGGTGCCCTGATGTAAATATCAAGGACTCTGTTATTTGTACGTACATGGCAGGTAGATCTGTGTCTCCTTGTAACACTGTCAGAGAAAGATAACTGTAGCTTTATTTTCAACATGCAGTACTTGTCTTGGGCTGCTTGTTGATAGATATTACAATTCTTAATTCCAGTACGTGATGTCAGAGAAGTGAGCTGTTTAGTTTAAATGCTGTGGATCTCATTTATCATTTGAGATTGCTGGGAAATGGAGGAATCGGAACAAAAATGCATCCATCTATGCAAAAGTAAAAATATTGCGTTAATTCTATTTAATATTAATACCAGTTACTTTAGTTTTGTCGTAAAGTTTCAATATGTGGATCTGGATTTAATGATGAAGCACTATCGATTTTAAAGCCTATTGAATGAAAGTGTGTTTCTAGAACTGAAGACAGTTCCGTTTTTAAAGGAAGTTTATGGTCAGAAGGGAAAGAGAAAAATGCTATTGATCAGGAGAAGGAGCTGTTAGGTCCAAAAGGCGCTGAATATAGTACTTTTTAATTACAGAGAGAAAGATGGAAAATGTAGTAAGTGTGTTGAGCTGCACAGCAGTAGAATCTACTTTTTTAAAGGTTTTATGTGAGCTAAGATTATGTCTGTAAATTTAGTATTTTTCAGAACAAATTATTGGCTTAACTTGCTTGATCTTCCGTCAGTTACCAGAGAAAAGGGCAAACGTTTAGATCTTAAGCTGGGACAGAGTGAGGACTCCAGACGGGACTCCTATTTTGCTGTATAAGCTCTGTGAAGAAGTGGATATTATCTGCTTCAGTCTCTGAAGTTAGATACCTGTTACTCCACATGGAAAGCTCTCAATGGTAACTCAGAATCCCAGCAAAACTAGCAACTTACTTATTAGGTTTTACAGCCTGATATCATCACAATATACTACTGTGATTTTTTTTTTCTTTTTACTTCAAGAGATCTAGGCTGAATTTTCCTAACAATAGAAATTGCTGTTTGCAAATTCCGTTCTTTCCATAGTGCTCATTTCTCATTCCTGGGTTTTTAGCCAAGACCGCATATGAATAATTTCTGCATATGTGCTACAGTATTTCATAGACGCATGAAAGATCTTACCTAATAACCTACCTTGTATAAGAATGAGACCTCACATTTTATCCTGAGTGCTTATTGACTGCATAACACCTTATTACTTACTACTATTAGTAATGATAACTGTAATAACGTTGTTACACTGTTCTTCTAAACCTTGGTCCCACAGAGTGTGGTCGTGTATTTTTTTTTTTTTTCACATTTTGCATAATCCTAGAGGAGAGAGATCACTTCTAAACATAAATCCTTGTAACATGGTGCTTCCTGATGCACATATAGGTATTAAAAGTTGAATCCCTGAGGAATCTAAAACACCAATGGAAAATCTGGCATATAGACAATAGTAATTCACGTATCATTGCTGGTCGCATACACTGAGTGTTACCCTCCCTGGTTATATGGGGTACGTACGTAACAATAATATATCTACCATTGTCATCTTCCAACAATTTTCCCTCCTTTTACCTTTTTTTTCTCAATAAGGTGAATGTGGATGTCATCACGACTGTGTTGGCAGTGTTAAAAACATCCGTGGTTATAAAAATGAATGGAGTTTGTAATCTAAAGGAGGAATAAATTACTTCGACGTTGTATCGTATCAGACTTGCCAGTTCTCCTGCTTAGTCTCTTGTCCTCACACTGAAGTAGAGAGGGGAATAAAAATCTTTATACCCCTTCACTGTGTTTTACCATTGCCGGGGATGGCAGAGGCTAGGAGTTGCAGCGAAAAGGACTGGCCACTGATAATTTGTTGCCAAAACTATGGGGAGAAATATCATTCTGCAGCAGCCAACAGACTTCACCTGGTGTCTGCTTTCACAAGCCCCAAAAGACACATCTTTAAGGGCGAATGCTATTAGCCACTGCAGATTGAACATCTTCATCAGCAGTGCGAATGGAGGCCTATCTGTAATTGAGACGCATGTGGCTCTGTCAGCAGGTGATGGCAGACAGACACACCTGAATGACAGCGTGACAGGGAGCAGAGACAGGGGGCCCCATCTAGCCGCTCTTACTGCCGGAGTGATGAGCGCACGGGAACACAGTCTGTGAATTATCAGCGGGCCAGAATGAGATGAGGCTTAGGGAGGGCTGCCAGACAGTTTGCAATGTGCTACGCATTTCTTTCAGCAGTTACTATTTTGCTATGCATAGCCCCTTGCTATTAAGCAGACAGAACAGCTCATATCCTGTGGACGGATGATAGATATGTCATATCACTGAAAAATTGTTTGTCTTCCACAGGTGTATGGGATGCCTTCTAAAGCAGACAGAGCACATGACACTTTTCAACACTCTTTTCGATACTGATTTGGCATTCAGGGTCTATCAAAGGAGAAATCTTTCACATGCAATTATGACAGAAAATAAAGGTGATGAAGTGTTGTATACAAAGAATGGAGAGAGATCAAAGGACTGTAATGAAAACTGATTACAATAAAAGAGCTGCTTCAACCCTGAGAACTCCACAGAACTGCTTGGGGCATGACAACACACACACTTGCGTGCACAAAGGAGAAGCTGTAGATAAAATCACAGACACTAATTCATAGGAATAAACGAGGAAAACTGCACAGAGCTGCTTGCTTGGATATCATACGGCATATTAAGACACCGAAGTGATGCGAAGCCACCATTCTAACTCAGGAGAGTCTGATTGGGTCCTTTCGTAAAGCCTTCTTTACTGTAGTGTGGGCAAAATGTGAAAGTTTTGTAAATTTACAACTTCTGATAAGATTGTAGGATGGATGACTGTTTTCAATTCTTCTATTGTTTTCTTGATTAATCTCCTGGGGATCACACACAGAATAAGTCACTCATTTAAGTTTAAATATTAGCAAGGAGACTGTTTTAGTACTGTTAGTCGCATAGAAATGAAGAAATTAATCAAGTTTAGTCATCTATCCTTTTGACTCCTGTTCTGATTTAAAGCCTATTCAAGTGAATTTTCATTGACTTCACTGTGTCTTTCCCAAATTCCTGAGTTGAGTATTGAAACTATTCATTGGCCAGTTTCAGTTAAGTGCCAAGCAACCGTTGTTTCTTATCAAATTTGGGGAACTTCATTCTAAGCTCACATGGCTCCAAAAGTCTTGTGCGATTGAGTATTCTTTAATGACTTGCCAACGTCTTTGTAGTGAAAGACCTATCATTTTACACACGGTAAAGAATTGACGCTCTTTGCAACTGTGTTGCTTCAAATGTTTATGTTTTGCCAAGATTTCTCGTAAATAGTGAGCTTAGCTTCTAACCCAGAAGGAAGAAGCATTTTTGAAAACTCTGCAGAGCTTGCTTTTTTTCCCCACTTACATTCTGAATGAGCGATTTTATTTTCGGTCCCAAAGCAGAGAGTGTTACCTGGAGCAACATTGACTCAAAACGCTTATTTTTGCTAAGAGTTTTCTAAGTGATTTAGCACCTTGACTTGTGTGAAACAAGACCATTTCATTGTTTGAAAACTCAGCTTCAAAACCAGAAACGTTACCCACAGTGACGATGAAATTTTACCTAAATCCAGAAAAGCAGCTTACCGGTCCTAATATCTTTCCAAGGTCTGGCTTCTCTTCTCAAAATTCTATTCTGTCTCCATGAACATAAAGCTTACTACTACTTATAGCAATATATTTTGCCCACCAGTTAGTATTTTAAAAATACTGTCTCGCATAATAAGCAAAACTACTCCCTTTTCTTAGCTCTTATGTCATTCAAAAGTACGTAAGGGCTTCTTAAGGGCTGCGGTGCATCCCAGAATGAACATCCAAAATGTAATTAGAAATGTGCTTGTGTAAAGTGCTAAAATGCTCTACAAAATTTCTATTTCATTAGACACCTACTAGTGTGTTCTAATGAATGCCGGTCATATCAGAGCATTTTCTCTTTTTTTTCCCCCCAGTTTATTTCTTACTGTTAAATACAGCTGTTAGAATACCAGACTTAAACTCTGCCTATTGTAATTTCTCTCTTTCTCTCTCAGGCAGCGTTCCTTTCTTTGTATTGCTGTCAAAGTCAAGAAAACAGCTCTCTAGAGAGGTCGGTTTTCAGAGAGGTGACCCTTGATAGTAAGAGTGTCTTTAAAAGTGGTGGCAAAAACGAGCCCAACCCAAAATGAGCCAGGAGACTTTGATAAATTCTCCTTTTTGCTCTTAAGTTATTCCAAACAGAATGTAAGTCGACTCCCTCTTTCTGTGTTGGTTGATTGAATAACTTTCCCTGCTTAATGATGGCTACAGCCATCTTATACATAAGGCCATGTACCACTGGTGATGGAGAATGTCTATGTCTGTTGCATTAGGCGTTTGAGTCGTATTATTGTATGTTTTTGTCAGAGTTTCAATACCATGTAGACTCATGTCCTTAATTTCAAATAAGGAAAATACACATAATTAGCAAATGGACTGGGCTGGCCGAAAAGAGTTTTAAGGCATTTCACTTGATACAATGGTCACTCTTTTGAGGATAGTTGCTAAAAATCACCAAAACCATAGCAACAGCTTACGCTGCAGAGACAAGGAGACAGCAGGCTACCATTATCTTAATTTTTGTTGCCCTTTTCATGACCATGGTATTAATATTTCAAATGGAGTATCATTTGGTTAATGAGATTTACAGTACAGATTGTCAGAAAGTGGAGCTAGTACAGATTTAAACAAATTGACCTCCACAAGACTAGCTAGCTGAACCTTGACTTCAGCCGTCGGAGAGAGAAGACATCTCTAAATTTTTAAAGGCAGAAGTCAACTTACTTTGCATCTGAATAGCACTTTTTAAAATTTGATAACCTAAATCTGCAAATGCAGTTGTTACCACGTTTTCGTGGTGAAATGAGTTGGAACGAAATTCTAAGTATTGTATACAGTAAGCAAACAGTGTAAAGCACGTCTACAGAGGTACACGTGAATACTCTTGGGGGTGTGTGCGTTCCTCTCTGTTTAAACTGCATGAAAAGTTCCCGACATTGTCAAATGTTGTTGATCTGAAAAAATGCTTTTGTCACCCGTATGCGCAACAAAATTTTTGGAAGCTGGACAATCGATACTGTTCACAAAAAAAGCTAATCCACATTTCTTAAACTTAAGATACTGCTTCTACTGCTTAGCACAGAAGAAGTTGCAATGCTAGCAAAAATTGGCACTCAAAGTGTTTAGTCTCTCCTATATCTTAAAAAAGATATCTTTTAAAGTAATGAAAAAAGAATGTTGACTGTCTAATGTACTCCTTGAGAGGGAAATCTGTTGATGTTTTTCCTAATTGTAGGTATAGAACCAGCACAATAAATAGCAGAAAAATCTTGTAAATTAGTTGTGCTGTTAGTCGCTCCTGTGTTCCTAGCAAGTTATAGTACTTGCACTAAAATGAGATCTCCGTAATAAATAAAGAGACTAGTTCATTGTTAGATCTCTGTCCACTGAGAAAAGATCTTCTTGAACTGTCCATATCGTGTCGTAATGGTTTGAAAATCAGTGAGTTGTTCCTTGAAATCTCTAAATAGCCTGTACAGATTAATTCCCAAGTGAATAGCTTACAACTTAATACACGTCGTTCAGTCTTTGTCTACGTTATTCTGTAGCTTCAAAAATAACTTTATGTGGAAAACAAAACGTGCTCAGGAAGTAATTTAATTAGATGATTATTAGGTACTGAGGCTCCCTTATATTAGTAGATAATGGTCAGATTTTTAAAAAAAGATGACTTTTAAAAACAGCCTTCATGATCTTTGACAGTGGTGGAGAGACACAGTGAATAATTCTGGGCCTATTGTAACACAATAAGATGCTCCTGTGTAATTTAGAGCTGCTAAATTAGGTTTTAAATTACATCTGCTTTCAGGTACGGTGAGAGCTAAGGTACCTGAAAACTTTCTCTCCAGCCCTCTTTTACAGTTGCACTTTTTTTTGGAAAGCAGGTCATGTCTGCACCAATTCTGTGCCGCCATCGCACTCTCATATAGCCTCATCTGATCAGTGAAGCTCCATTTTCAATTTCTTATAGTGGAGGTGTCACGAAATGCGCCGACCACTGGATTGGGGCCTTTATAGTAAGTGTAAACTTTCTGCTAAATTTTGTATGTGTCACAGTTCCCTGCCAACCCATTTATATTTCTCTGAAAAATTCCTTTCAGCTAAAATTGTCTATTTTTGCATGTTTGGTTTTTGGCATATGAAGACAAAATATGAATCTTTTTTGTTGTGACATCATTAAAGACTACTTTTCCACTCATCCCTTCAGAATTATCAAAACGCATATCTGAAGTTCACAAGCTAAACATTCCTCGTGCTGTTTCTGAGGAGCCTAATGTCTGTACTGATTTTGGAAAAGGCCTTTGTGGCAGAAGGAGAAATGGTTATTTACAAAGGCAGAGTATGAAGTGCCCTCCAAGTATATTTATAGAGAGCGTTAGCTTTGTAGTAACTGTACGTTGTGAGCTTTTTAAGGTTTTATTTACTGTCTTCTGCAATGCCGTATTGCATATATTTCGGATGTGCCACTCTGTAATTGTAAACAATTTAAAGTATGCTTGACCTGTGTAAAAGACTCAGAAAAACATGGGCCGTGAGGGTCCAGTGGACCAAAGCTTTAGGAGGACTTGTGACTTTGGAAATATCAGACTTCATCTGTTGAAGATAATGCCATTTGTGGATGTTTGTAGAGATGCCAAAAATTCCTTCCCAACCACATGCCTGTAGTTGATTTGGCTCTTCTGCTAAAGAAGCAGCATAAGAGTTGCTGAAGTGAAGGGAAAGCGCGGTAGTGCAAAAAGCAGCCTAGTCTGAGAAACTGAGATCAAAGGATCCCCTGTGGCTTCTAATCCTGGCTCTGACTTCAACTTCCATTTAATTAGAGTCAAATCACTGAGGCCTACATTTTAAAGTGTCTGCTAATTTTGGTGAGTTATTTTTTGGCTACCTGACTTTAAGATATGTAGGGTTATTTTTCTTTCTTTGTGCATCTGCGTCTTTCGTGAACTGCATGGAATTATGGAAACTCAGTAACTTTAAAAATCCGGCAATATCTTATTTGACATTAGGCAAGGATTGAAATGCTTAAACCTGTGGACTTGTTAATGTCAGCCCTCTGTCTTCTCTGGGTTAATTCGCCAAAATGTGGGCGATATATTAACATATATCATAAGACTCTGTTAATATCCATAAAGGTGTAGACAAAATGTATAATTCAAGGGAATCCATAAATAAGCAATTGAACAGTTATTCAAATACACTACACAAAGCTCTTGCTGTTCTTTTTTTTTTTTTTTNTTTTTTTTTTTTTTTAACCAAGCACTGGGTAAAGGTCCTAGTACAGTTTCTAGGGCCAACATATTTTTTCATAGAGATACTATGTTTTTATAGTTGCAGCCTACAAAACTAATAACTTAAATTTAGAGAAAGTCACCTCCTGTCTTTGCAGCGTAATCGCAATTAGTTATGCTTAGAGGGAGAATTTACTTTTTAAAAAAGAATAATCAATCATGATAAGGCCCGACTTGTCTGGATCCGTATTATTGTACAATAGAACCATGGTACACTAGACATGGGCACTGTAGACAAGGTATGATATCCTTAATTTTCATATCTTCTGAATTTTGCATTTAGAATAATAAATTTATATTTACATTAATGAAACTTTGGCAAAGAGAAAGGGAATAGAGGTCTACAAACACACCAAGTTGCTTCTGCTCTATTTCTGCATTTTTAAGAGTTATTCCTGTAGTGACCTCACGGATACCTACTTCCGTGAACAAGATCCGTGTTCTCAAGTCTTATAAAAGCCAGTTTTGTTTCTAATTGATATTCTAAGCATTTCACATCCTTAGTCTCCTCCTTCACCCTTAAGAAAAAAAAAAAAAGAAAAGCAGAAAAAGAAGTTTATTGCTTTCTCACTGCCAGGAATACTAAAATGTGGACAATCCAATAATACCAATGGCTTCTGTGTAGTATGACTTATTAAAATGGAATTTATTGGCAGCTTAACCAAACACATTTTTTAATCTTATGCTCTGTATAGCTTTTACAAACACAACATGCATCTTGTTAAAAATACCTGCAGATAATGTGATATTTATTAAACAGATCTCTTTTATATTACTATGAAGTACTAGTAATGTCTCATTTGCCAGATCGAGGAGAAATTTTATAAATGAAAAGTACTCCGTAGCCTGAGGTGTGGAATATTGTCTACTACACTGAGGCTGTTTTTATTGTGAGTCAAATGGGCAGGACAGGCTTCGGGCAGCAGTCGTCTTTAGCCACCGAAAAGACGTTACTAGATCTTCACTTCCATGTAATGCAGTGCAGATCTGGGCTTGGGATGCTTCTTTAAGTGCCCAGGCAGCTCAGTCCTCACATTTCTTTTGGGTTTTTTTTGCACCTGGTCTTGAGAACATAGTAACCCGTGTGCTGCTGTTAGCAGGGCCTTCAGTGTATATATTTTTCATATTTTATGGTAGAAATATCACTCCAAAAGAGTGAAGGTTAATCACTTTCTGGACTAATTCAAAATAAGAATTTTTTCTTTGAAAAAGATCTAGCTGTCTTGAAAAACCCCACTGGCGAATACCAAACCCGCGAAAACCCAAAAGTCTCTTGTAACGTGGAAAGAGAAGTGTGATAGCCTAACTAAAATACAGGTTGCAGGAATTTTCAATCATCCCAGAAGTACTTAATTTTCACAAGTGCAACCCAGCAGCACTGCTTAGTTTATTTCTGTCTTGGGTATTGCAATCTACATTTATAGGGAAACAAAGTGGTAGTTTTCACTTTTTGTCGCAGCATGGCTGATTCATTGAGGCATTAGAAGTGGTTAACGACTATCAAGGTACCAACATTTTGTGGTTGGAATGTAGAAGTAAGCAGTCAGCAATTGGTAGCTCAAATGTTTTATTGCAACCTGTCTAGTTTAAATAGAATCACCTGTTTCTGTCAAGTAAACACCAGGCATTTTATTTTACTCTCATACAGAACTCTCGGTCAGTATGAAAGTGACTTTTCTGCACCAACAAGGTATGAAAGATTTCTCAGCTTTTACATGCATCCTTTCTAGGATTGACTTTAGGATTGACAGGTCTACTGCATCCTTTCTAGGTTGATTTGCCGTGATACAAAGTTAACGCACATTTGAAGAGCACCCTGGAAAAGGGTGCTTTCTTAAGAAATGGTGGTTGCGTTGCATTCAAGGCTGTTTTGTGTTCAGACCTATCAAACTGTCTGTCTGTCTCTGTCTTTTCCTTCTCCACCAGAGGAGGAGGTGAAGATCACTGAGCTTTTCGGTCTAGTGCTCCATTGGTTGATTCTTCATTGTTCAGGATATAGCAAAGACTTCATGCTTCGAAAGTAACTTTCTGGGCAGCCTCCATATGTGGTTTTTGAAGGATGCTTGTGCAGCCTATTAACTAGGGAGGATGTTTAATAATTTGTGTGTGTGTGTATTGATGATAAAACTTACTGAATTTATGGCTTTGGCTTAATTTTACGTTGGTGGTTGAAAACCGTGCTGGTGAAAATGGAGCTCCACATCATGCTTCCTTGTGCACCAAGGCAGAACGCCTTGGAGACTTCTTCTGGAAAATAACTTCCTTCCACACAGATGTGCTTCTGCTGGGAGAAGGAGCTTCTAGGGTGCTCTTGAAAAAGACAACCCTGGCTTTACGGGTAGCGTGTGGGCATGCTGCTGTTCTACACCCCATATACACTCACAAACTTTCCGTGGAGCTGCTGTAATCAACCCTTTTCTTTCAAAACAAATGCCTTCAAGCAATTAACTTTTTGTGAGACTTCACTAAGTGTTTGTATGAACACAGTGACAGGTCGAAGCCAGTTTAAAGTCAAGAAGTTGTACAGTCAAAGCCATAGTATTTATTTGCCGTGGCACAGTTTCTCTGGCGGTACAAAATTGAATCCTGAAATACTTGCCACCAATTCAAAGCATGTGCTCGTTCTGCTGAAGTTCCGGGATGTTTATGATGAAGGCGTAAAGAATCTTTTCTCAGTTTTTAGTTCAGCTGTCTCGCTAGGCTTGCTTGAGCTGTAGGCAAAGGAGTTCCTTGCCTAGAGCAGCAGACAAATAGGGAAGGGAAAATCATGGCTAGGCGTGTGTGAGCCAGGCACCCTCTCCTTGTTAACGCTCCTCTCTGCACCACACATATTATCTGTTTTTTTCTCTCAGATTATCTCACCGATTAGCGTAATGCGGCTAAATTCCTAGCAGCTTTTCCCAACTGGTATTTAGACCGAAAGTTGCTGATTCTTCTTCAGATGTGAAGAATGATATGCGTGTCAAAAGGCTTGTCCGGTTTTCATAGCTGTACCCCTTGCTCTAATAAGTTATTACCTCTACTATTCTTTGCTCTGCTTAGAGTGTATTCTTGCCTATTGTGTATCCTTGAGTTTACAACAACTCAGTTAGTTGCCTCTTGATATAATAGCAGCCTTGAAGAGGTGGGGTTCATCTTTTTTGCTGGATTGATTTCCTCTGCTGCTGTCTATTTGAGAGCAGTTTCCTTGTTTTTAGGCTTGCTGTGCAAGCTTTGCTACCGAGTAGTTTTTGCCTGCTAGGGAATACGAGGACAGGAATTTAGTGTTCCTAAATCAACGCGTGGTGCCCTTGGGCACAAGGTGCTTTGTTTGAGTAATTAAAAACAAAAGTAAATTTTGCTAAGGTTTTTTGTCTAGCTAACAAGTGCATTGCTTGGTTGAATTACAAGCCGTAGTCAGTTTATCTTCCTGGATTTACACTGCTGAGCCTTTTGTATTTCAGGAGCTTCACATTTGCTAGACTGTTATGACTTTATATATATCTTGTTGCAACCCTGAGTGGCTATCTACACCAAGGTTTTCATAAAATTTCTCCTTGGTGAAGCACTGCTATGGGTAGCAATGATGAGAGTTGTAGTATAGAAAAGGCATCGGCATTTTTACCACTGTGTCATCTACTGTTTCTCAGACTGACCCCATAGTGGTAATATTCTGGCAGCTGATGGTATCTTGTCTTTTTTAGTATCCACACTGTGGTTCCTGGTGGGAGTGGTGCGCTGGTGGGAAATTTCAAAGGAAAGGCTGTTGTAAGCAAGCTAGAAAAAGCGTACTGTCAGTCTTCAGGATAGCAAAGATAGTACCACCGAAGAGAATGACTCCTCGTCTTAAGGGCAGTACGACAAGTTTATATCCTTAAAAAAGGAAACGGTAATTAAAATGTCTCTATTCTCTGAGTGGTTGCCAGAGCAAACCACGAAATCCAGATCCACTGTTCCTGCCGTGAGTTTCAGACTAGCAGCAGCCTACTGAAGCGTTCAAAGTCTGCTCCACCTTTTTTAAGGTACGCACTAGAGGGAGAAGGTGGGTATTTATTCAGTCAGGCAAGCGACCTCTATTTAGATTTGTTGACAAATACGGTCAGGCCTTTTAGTATCCATAAACCTACATGTAAAGGATCGGCTTCTTAAAGTGATTCTTGAGTGTTCGTAGGCATTGGTGGAACTATTAGAGGGTGGCAAAAGATGCAATTAATTGGTAATGATTAAAGCTGTCTGAAACCCGATTCCCCGAGTTTTTAGAACACATAGTTGTTCTGTGTAATCCAGAGCGGCACTACTCTTTCATCTATATGAAGAGATCAGAAAAGAGAGATTTACAGCTTAGGTTGCCCCAAGCCACACATAGCTGACTTAATTTTCCTTTCCAAGGGAATTTAAAGATTGTTGTTGTGACTGGTTCTCGGTGGATTATGTGTTATTTTGAGGTCATCTGTGAGTTTTTGTTAAATGATTGATTGACTGAAATTAATTATTCTGTCAGGACTGTAATGGAGGTAAGATTGAGGACACTGATAAATACAAAAGCTAAAGCAATTCTTATAAATGCACTTACGTCTTTTTCAATTTAAATAAATCGGGCAGAATACATATATCCTTTATGGTGTTTTGTGTCCTTATATTTTTTCCTGCTTAGCTAGAATGTTTTTTCTTTGGGGATCCCTAGCTTTGAAGAGAGAATTCAACCTGCTTACAGTGGAACAGTATTTAGCAGTCAAAGGTGTTCTCTGACATATCCTAAACATATGAACTGAAATTATCTTCCTCTGTTGGTTTTTTCCCCTCAGACAAGCCCTTTTGTTCACAGACTAATTTCAATTGAAGTTATGGATTAAGTGAACAAAGTGGAGACAAAACACACAAGATTAACAATTGATTTAACACTGGAAGTGATACTGGAAAAGTAGAAACTTTGTATGAGTTATATTTGCTAGGGGAGAGGGGAGAAAGACAAGGAGGGACCTTTCAGCTCCTTATCCTTGTCTAAAATATGCCTGGTCAAGTGGCCTTTTTTAGACGCGTGGCAAGGTGAATGTATTTTTGTTGGTTGTTAAAGGAGATGGGAGTTAGTACTGTACGGCAGAGAGGAATGTTCTGTGTTTTGCAGGTGTACGGTTCTGAGGTTGTGTGACAAATGCTATTAATTTTTACTCTTGAATCACGTTGGAGATATCTAGGATTTTGGATAAGGATCAGTTTTAATTTCGCTGTGGAATGCAAGGCACTGATTTAAAGGCAGGATGAAATGGTTCACCTAAGGCCTTTAGGCCTTTTGGAACATTCTGGTCAATGTAAATGTGTTTGTTCCCTTCCAAAAATATTTTTTTTTTTGAAAGTAATGTAAAGGACATATTTAAAGTGTGCTGCTATATATCTTACTTTATGTGAAGGTTCTTATTAAACAAGCGGTCCTGTTCTCTTCAGGAAAAACGGTATCAAGAGCCACGCCTGTCTCTGTGAGCTTGGGTTCTGTGATTGCTTAAAGATAACTTTATTAATCTCCCCACTTTTTCCAGTTTTTGTAGCTTGCAGTAACAACTAAACTTGACAAAATCCTTTAATATGCTGCATATACCTCTGAAAGTGTTAAATTGTTAGTGAATCAGTGAGTTCATCGGATGTACCTATTTTACCGATTACTGACTGTTCTCTTTTGACTAATAGTGTGAGATAGGAGGTCCCGAGAAGTGTATATCCATTTTAGCAACATATCGTTGAAAAGAAGCTGTGTTAACAGTGTAATACTGCACAGGCGCTACCACCATGGCAGATGATCACATATGTGTTATCTCTCTTAATAAAGCTGTTTTGCAGCTGGAAAAACAAAAGTTTAAAGGGTAATAAAATGTTTTCTTGTACAAGTCAGTGTGTTTTTATGATTAGAGTGTGACCCGCTTTCCCCTTGAGAGTCTCAATATATGTGTGGGCAAGGGTTCGCTGAACACAGGAGTAATCTTTCTCATACTTGTGCGTAGAGGACGCCAGACTTTTCTTCAGTTCGCACTCCAGCAGTAGGTGAAAAAGCGTTGATTCATATCTTGGTTCCCGAAGACACAGAGGCCTTTGTATCTATTCAGTTCATGCTCATTCCATCTTTTTGATGTTCGTGAAGTAAGAGTTTAAATGGCATTTAGGAGGACAAGATCTAATGCACTGACCAGATCTGTTCCATGAGATCTTGAATCAGGTCTGCACAGAGCACTGCACTCTAAAATGTAATAAATGCTTTTCACGTGAGATTAGTAAATTATTGTGTGCCTCTTTCCTTGAATTATTATGTAAGTTTTGGCCATATTACTGTAATGCTTTATTTGTTATATGTTCTTTAAATGTATGTTTTGTTTAAAAATTAGAAAAAAAAGAAAAAAATTGATCCTGTTTGGCACTCTTGAAAAAAATCAAACTTTATTGTATAAATCTACCCGTCTTACGTATTTTAATGGTATTAAATAGTTGTGTGCTAGTTAACTATAGTCAGGATACCTCCGAAATTTTTTTCTGCAAATTACCTTCATGGACAGAATCATAAATGGAACAATAATGTGGTCCAGTGTATGTTTGACCTAAACTGACATTGATATGTAATTTATACCTAATTTAGTTTTGAGTGTGTGTATTAATGCTTATTTTGAAAATAAGCGTGTGTATTAATTAATTATTAAATAAGTGTGTGTATTAATGCTTATTTTGAAAAACAAGCATGAAAATTGAGTGTAAATGCCCTATTATTTGTGGCTCTCAATATTGCAACTTATATATAAAAGCAAATCAAATGCTGTGAAAAATATTTAAAACTGAGGTTTACTTTTTAACATTTATTGCTGCTCAGGATGTCTTATAAAAAGCCGTGTAGGCTGCTCATTGTCAGTCTTAGATACATTGCATAAATATTTAGCTGTAGATAAGGCTGTGTTTCTTGAAATCCAACATGTGTCTGGGTTATGTTAGCAATATTTTAAGTTTGCTTTATTTTTAAATATAAACTGGAAACAGTGACAGACACTTTTGAAAATTTAAACACAGAAAGAACATTTTAATTTTTAAATACATTAATTGTATTTTGAAGAGAGGCCTTAGTCTTGGCCTCGTTTGCGGTTCCAGCAGCTATCTCGTATATGCTATTTTATTTGCACTGTATTATTTGCCCTCGCTGTTTTATTCTTGCAGATTCTCTTATAACCAGTATCTTGTCTAAAAGTGATCTAATTTGAATATGTCTTCAGAAAATTGGCGTAGGAGGATTTTCACATGTGTCAGTCCGTGGAGGTGGATATGTGGTTAGTGCAGCCTTAACCAAGAAGTGGTTAAGATGTTTGCCTGGCACGGTCCTTTTACCTTATCAGATCCCAGCCAGTTCCAGACCGGAGACTCAAAGAGACTCCGCAGCGGACAGTTATTGAAATCTCCTGCCCCTGGGTAAAGTTTCTACTTAACCCCATCAGTTAGTTGTTGACTGATGCATAAAAGCTTATGTTCCCTTGGAGTCTGATCTAACCGTGCGTGTATTCAAGTCTGTTGGGATAGCTGGAAATGAATGATGTACTCAGCATTTGAATGTGTAAAAGAGACTGTAGTTTAACAGTAATTTGATAGAAAGGAACTAATGTTAGATTCCCCACTAAAACTAATACGCTTAGTTAGAGGAACAAATTACAGGTTTTCAGAATTTTGTGTCGTTCTCAGGCATCTACCTGTTGCCTAGTGGTACTTAGCAAGCTTCACAAACCAATTGTATCACCTTCTGGGGAATTAAATAGATTTTGTGGTAGTTTTTTTCCTTCGTGTAGGTGTGTATGAACTGTCTGGGACAAGTCATTGCAGATGTGCCTTCGATATATTTCTTGATCTTAAAATTTACTCGGTTGAAGCGCTGGTGTTTGTCATAATTGAGCAATCGGCTCCCCTCACAAACTTCAGAGTGATCGCATGCCTTTTAAACAAATTCCAGAGATATTACTTTTTGGAACTGTCATGTTAAGCGTCTGAAATTAGAACTTGGGCCTTTACGTGTGTCTGTTATAAGACCCTTCCAATTTCTGTGCTTGCCTCTTAATTTTCATCTGTTTTCTCAGTTCTGTTACCTGCAATTTTTACTATGGGTTTTGTCATAAATTCTCAATCTGGAGCTGTAAGTCTGTCATTCTTCTCTGAAATAAGACCAAGATGCTGTTATAAAACAGCAAAAACTTTGATGCAAGAGAAGCCAGTTTAATGTTCATTGATTCATTTAAGAAATTTAGTTATTCAAAACGCAGAACCAAAATGGTATAGAATCTGAAGAGCAAGGACGCAAGTTAAAGGCCTGTTTTGTGAACCAACCCCCTCTTTTAATGCCTGCTTGGTAGATATGTATGACCCGTTGCCTGTGGAGTTTAATACAATTTTTTCAAAGATGTCACTAAATAAACTTGGATAGGAAATTTAATATCACTGTCAGTGTTTCACTACAGAAAAATGCCATCCAGCATGTCGATGAGAAGATACTAAACATATTCATGTGATGTCAATTAGTGTTTTGCTGAGGAAGTCTTGTGATCTGTGCCCTGAGGTGTAAATTACAAGAGTTACTCAAGTGGTCGATGTGGTTAAGAGTGTTAACAAAGTGGGCCTTCAGGGTGAGTACAGCCGATGCAGAGAACTGCAATTACAAGTTGCAAAGATCTGCGCTCTTTGTGGGTGATTTGTCCCTCTTCCCTTCCTCCTCCTGCCCCCTCAAAGTACAGAAGTGGGACCACAGTGTCTTTTCATAATGCCTCAAGAATTTTTTCTGAGACTTCATCTTCCATTTGAATTGAAGATTACGGCAAAGTGTTAGCCGCTCACTTATAAAAAGGAGCTGTGAGATCAGTCCAATGGACGATCAAATACATAGTACTGCTGATGACCTCCATACATCTGGATTTGGATCTGGGCATATTTGCTTCCAAAAACCTTTTTCTTGGGTTTTCTGTCATCATAAATATGTGATTTTGCTGCATTGTTTTGGTGGGTATGCACTCACATTTGTCCCTAATGCTTTTCTTTTTTCTGGGTTGTTTTTTTCCCCCCCTTTTTTCATAAGCTTCAGTCTGCAAAGTTCAAGAACCATATTTTTGCCTGTGCTATTTGGCCATTTTTTGTATATAAGCATTTCATACCAGGATCTTGATATCTTTTGGGCATTAGCAACGAAGGCAAAATAAAATGCTTCACATGAGTATTAGCCAAAAGATGAGAGAAGATTTATATTGCCATGTGACTCATGACTGTAGAAAAAGTGGGGTTTGTGAAGTTTTGAAAGCTCTATGAGAAAGACTTCTGAAAGAACAAGAGTTGCGTCTTCTAAGGACACCAGACATTTAACATAAGAAGCAGAATAATACCAACACATCTGAAGTTCATGAACTAAAGTATGTATTCTTTTTGGAAAATGTGACCCATCTGGGACATGGTTGAACTGTTTAATTGGATTGTTTTGAATTTGAGCAATGTGGACTATATATTTTATTAAAACAAAAACCCAAAACCAATGGAACAAAAAACCAAAACAACAAAACCGCCCAGTGTGGCTGAACAGAGAGAGAGGAAAGCTCTTTGTTTACAGTCTGCGGTGCTGCATTCACTGTTGGTTAGGTGGGACTCTCTGGAGGTAGTGAAAGATAAGTTCTTGCTTGAAAGCAACTGAGCTCAGTCATCAGAAAACCCACTTAAGCATAAGCTGAAGCAGGCAAGGAGCAAAAGAACCAGCAGACAGGGAGTTTGCAGCAGGAATAAAGGCAGGGGAGGCTGTTGGAAGGAACAAGGAACAGACAAAAAGCCAGCTTTCCTAAGTGGTGGAAAGAAGGAGGCTTCTTCTGAGAGAGGAAATTGTTTGACGTAGACCATTGATGCTGTTGATCTTGAGAATAAGAAAGGAGAGAGACCTCACTCTATAAAGACAATGTGAGTCCAGGATAAAGGAATCGAGATCCATGGGGCTGGAGGTGGGGGAACTTCTTTAACATTGAATTAAGATGATATTTTTGAATGCCATGTATTATCTTTTAAGTGTTATAGTATAATGACTCATTGACAGGCTTATGGTATTTATATGTTGAATTTTTCAAGGCTATTGAGGAGCCAGTAAGAAAAACATGGCAATGGGTTTAGATAATTAACCCTGCAAAACCAGTGGTTATCCCATTCAGAAATGGTCGTAAGCTGTTAAAAAGAAGTTATGTTGGATAAGGATGACTTAAGTTATTGAACCATTTTCTCCAAACAGGTGGTCATCTTCTGCATTTTGAGTCCTTCTGGCTAGGATGTCTGGTGTGGGAAATCTGTAACTTTGGGCGAGAAGGGGTGGCAAAGTGATAATCTGTGAATTTTACAACATGCACAGAATGTTTCTTGTCTCCCCTCTAGGGAGACTTTTGTCTGTGCAGGATAAGCATGCTTCTCTCTCTCTTCTGTTGTGTTCTTATTTAGGCAGCTGCTGCAAGTACCACAGCTTTAGATGCATGTGGAAACCGAGACATTTTTTGCTGTAATGTTTAAAATTCTACAACATTTAACAGTTCGGTAACGCAACTGTGACAACTGAGTGAACTGTGGTCACCAGTCTAAGCCATTGGTCCCAAGTGTTTCAAGGGAAGACCTAAGGGACTAAACTCACTGAGCCCGCAGAATATTCATCACCGGCGTATGAGGTTGCAGGCTTGATGGTTCTGCCCAAGTATTCAACTCAGTAGCAGCTCCACACCTGTACTGGGAATGATGAGACAGGTACATTTAGAGAATTAACAGAAAAGATCAGTGGTTCAGTGCACGGTTACTTTGACAAGCGTTACACCTATCTTAACATCTAGACAAAGGTGGGTGCTTTACATTACCAGTTAATGGTCAAAGGTGGTGTAGACTCCACCAGTGTTTTCTGTTTCTACCATATGAAGCTACTGCGGTGTTGTGGTGTAATTGTCTGTAAAAGCGATATTGTTGCAAGTCGCCACCATATGGATGTATGGTAGAGATTATGGAGTATAATGTGTGCATATATTACAATATTGGTTTACAGATGGTTATTCAATAACATGTTTCTTAATAAACACAATATGCGGAAACACTTAAGCGGAATATTCTTCTTTATATGTTTTGGATTCTAGACTTGTATGTTGGGCATCTCTGGTTTTGCACGTTTCTCTTTCGTCTGTAAGTCAGTAGTAGGCGTGTTTTGACAGCTGCATTTTCCTTATGTTCAGCTTCCTAGTTCTGAGCTGGTTCTGAGTAGGAAGAAGTTTTCCTGCTGAGAGGATAACAAGACCCGTGCTGACTGTCAGAAATCTCAATCTTTTGCTTATTTCACCTGGCATTACTAATTGATGGTCATCCTTCCGCAGAAAATTACTCATATCTGTCTTCCTTCTGGAACTCTACCTTTATTCTCTACCAGATGCCAAATAAGCTTTTCTTCTATTGCAGTCTTAATATTTTCTGATGTTGCCGTTTTCCTCATGTGACCCTCTCAGTAGCTAGTAACTTTTAACCCTGCTTGCCTTGAGACAAAATGAGTAGATGATGATTGAAAAACGAACTTAAGGAAAGCAATACCAGTTCTCTGCCAATTACTTTCATCCCTTGGTGAAGGCTGTACCTTTATTGGGGAAATGAGAACACTGAATTAAACGTACTCAACATCTGTTTCTCAAGAGACACTTGATCAGTGTGGAAGTAGCGCTTTTCCTCTGTGGTACTAGCAGGGTCTAATCCCGTGACCGTGTCTCTGTCAGCAGCAATTATCCAGCTTTTGGTTTACCCATCCCAGGGACTTAAAGGAGCGGGAGAATGGGTCTTTGAACTGACAGGCTAACTAGCTTTACAACGCTGAAGAGCAGAATTAATTCAACAATTTTGGAATCTCTCACTCTGTTCTGTTTTGCTATGTCTTCCATTCCAGAGACGTTGTCTTCTCTCTCCCTCCCTCCCTCCCACCCTCTCCACACTCCCCTTCTCCCTCCCTCTCTCCCCCCACCCGCCCCCACCATCTAATTTTAGATTAAGTACTTGCATGAAAAAATCATTGCAAGCACACTTTGAACTTAATGTTTTTTCCAGTTACTGAAATAACCATACAGTTAGGGTAGGTACATTCCTCAGCTCAAGTGAGGTTTACAACTAGAACAGGTTTTTTTCTTTTTTATTCAGGTGTAACATGAACTAGTAACAATACCATTATTGAGTTACCAAAAAAAAAAAAGCCTACATAAATAATTTCTACAAAAGAAGTTATTTCCACATGGTTTGCAACTCCCTCCTATAATTTTTAGTATCTTGCTTTTGTCACTTGTCACATTTCAAAAGGCATTTCTTTACATTGAGAAGAGCCTGAGAAGTATAAATTCAAGAACATATTCTCATAATAGTGGTAAAAAATATTTTTTTTTCAAAGTTTGACAATCTAATTTTTGCCAACTGAGGGTAAACACGCAAAACCAAACCAAAACAAAAAACCACAAAACCGAGAAACAACTTGAAAAACTTATTAAAAGAAGGTTTTGAGTATTCGGTGGCTCCTTCTCTAAAGACATCAATTGAATCTGGAGATAAAACACATCTTAGATCTCAGTTTAGGACTGTGATACTCATGAGTGATACCATCATTACCAAAGACACAGATTTTCTTTTGTCGGCTTTCTATGTGAAGACAATGATATTTTCCTACAAGGGGAATGTTCTGCAATAAGATAGAAATAGTAAAAAATGATCTGACCAAAATAATACTTATAGTGGCCTCAGTTGTAGGTGCCCGATAAACAGAATCTCAGGAAAGGAGTGCAAATTCTGAACAGTGGTTGAATTGGTGGGGAGACTTTATGAAGATCTGGGACAGGTAAGGCTTATAAAACCCTGAATTCACTGCAGTGAGATATCAATTAGATAGATGTGATTGAGTAGGAAAGGTTGTAAGCTGTGCTTGATTTGGATCTCAGGAGCTGCGATTGCTAGGATGGTGGTTAGTTTCACTAAGTTACTCCGCTGGCCATGTTCCCATGAAGACTACTGGACGCTTCCGTTTGAAAGCTTGGCTTGGTGGCTGGAATTTAACTTTTGATTCCTGTCAAAGTGGTCTACTAGGAAACAACTGTCGTGAAAAGTGAAAGGTTATCTTATTGTCACCTTGATTGTCACATATCTTTTGTATCTCCTGCAAATAACTTGTCTTCCAGGTCCACTTTGTTGTGCCGACGCATTTGTTCATTGCTGTGGCAGGGAACTGAGTTTTACATTGTGCTTTTCCAGCACTATATCAGCAGAATACTGATGGGGTGTGTGCCTCTGTAGCTCATGAGGTTTGTTACACATAACTAAAATAACCTAAAGAAGCTGTTCCTACGGTGTTGTCTTGTGCTTACATTAAAGAAAAACAACGACTGAGGAAGACTTCTAAAGCCACCTGCCCCCTTCCGTTGGTGGAGGCACACTGGTACCTCAAACGTGTAGATACAGCCCTGTTGTGCATTGCAATATGAAAAATGTTTTGGACCTCTTAGAGATGGATACTGGCCTGGAAATTCAGTAAGGACTTGATATTCCTGCTTGTGATCCTGCTTGAAGGTCAGGATGTTCAGTAATGAATAATTTTGCTTTGATAATCAGTTGGAAAGTTTTTGATCACACATTTGGTCCTTCTGTCACTCAGTTCCAGCCTTGGGGTTTTATTGTCTCACTGTTCACTCTTCAAAATCTTTTTAAGAAGGCGACTTTCCGTATATCACAATGGCAACAGAAGCTATTTTTTAATGAAAGGTAATGCACCTTTGAGTTGGATTACTGTCACAATAACCTTTAAGTCACAGGGTATTAACATGGATAGTCATTTATGCGTTAGTGCAGCCAAGAAATACAGCCCCTGATGGACTGGTGTAATGATACGCAGTCCACAATGTTACACAGTCGACAGGCAATTTTGTTTAATTATAACATGGCACTTGCGAATTAAAAAAAAAACAAAACACCAAACAAAAAACAAACCACTGTTTTTGTGTGGGAACTGTAACTGGAAAACATTTCCTTAATGAGAACTAAAGAAAAACCCTCTAATCACAAGTCACGAAGTGTAATTTTCACTTGTTTGTTTTTCAATGTGACACATCCTTTGTGAGTATTTATAAATTATTCTAGGTATTGATTTTATAACCTTTGACTATAGAATCATCCTGTGTTGAATGTAGTAAGTATTAAATCCCTTCTGGCCCTTTCCTGTTACGACTTTCATGGATGAGGTAAATCAGGCCAGTTTGTACCGCTGTGTATCAAAATGGTTTAATGAGTTCTTTGGGTCAGTGAAATCAAATAGCTCTATTCTTATATCTGTCATTATATCGTTTGTTTATCGTCAATTCAAAACAGAATTTTCAGTATACAGTGTAATAGGTTAGCCATTAGAAGGACAAAAACATAACCAAACGTCCTTCGTGAATCTGGACCTTACGGAAAGGGGAAGTCCACGGTGTTGTGGAGGCTGTTGCCTGTCTGTTTTCTGTAATGACGAGTTGCAGTGTTTCTATTTCAGTTCTTTGCCAAGGTTTGTGAATTTGCTAAGCTTTTTTCTTGTTCTTTTTTGGTGTTCTTTGGGTTTTGTTTTTTTTTGTTGTTGCTTTGGTTTGGTGCTTTGGGTTTTGTTTCTTTATTTTTTTTTTAATGTCGCGTTTAAGTAAAGCTTCCTCTCCCTAGCACTTGGGAGGGAATTTTTCTGTAAAAGTATTGGCAGCTGAGCTTGGACATATTTTAAACTAAGACAGACAAAAGCTTGAAAATAAAAACATATGTTTGGTTTTGTAAGGAAAAAATAACCAGACCGAAAACTTGTCTTGATATTATGCTGTATATTTAATGAATTATTAACCGCCAAGAGTATAGTGCCTGCTTCAGCGCCGTTAAATTTTATCATGTTAATCTTTTGCTGCGAATGTGAATATGCTAAATTCTATATAAAATTCTATAAAAAACTTACAAACCAGAAGCAAGTATATTTTATGAAAATCATATTTCCACAGCAAATAATTCAATCTCTTTTTTATTGGTTTGTTTTTCATAGCTCCCACAGGCACTGGCCTATAGTGTAAACATCTACCTTGTAAATATGTAGGCTATTTTTAGTTGGTTTTGTTTTTGTAGGAAATGAAGGTCTGAAGCTGAGAAATAGCATCATTATTTTCTCTCATCTCTTACAATTATTTCCTCTTTGATATGCTTTTCTCCTTCCCTAGCCTTTAAATATTCTTTTAAGTCAGCTCGATTAAAATGATTAAAAATGAGGGTTCGTGCAGGAGCGTTCTGTAACTTTACTTCTCAAATTAAAGCCTTGACGTGTGCCGTAGTAGTCATCCTGCACCATCCTAGCCTGTCATCCAATATGTAGTGCTGAAAAATATCAAGAAGGATAAGGTCCAGAAGCAGGACAGTATCAGGAGCTGTCAGACCAAGGCTGATGGTGCCTTCTGTGAGAATAGATGGGGAGAGCGAAGGAGCCAGCAGCGTGCGCGTTCCAGGAGCATAGCAGTAACACAGCAAATAGCTGGCCTAAGTCCTTGTGTTACTTTCCAGCGTCGCCAAGATTCAAATCGAATGTTAAAAAATTACTTCCAGGCCTAAGTCTTATTGAAAGTTAGAAACAGTTTTTCAGATATCCAGATGTGTCTGTTAGAAACGGGAGTACGGTCACCTACTTTGCAAGGAGGGTTTTGAAAACATTTTATTGAATTTGCTGATTAGAGTAGTATACATCTGCACTTCTTGTAACTCCATCGTCATAGTCCTTATTTGCAGTATTTCACAGTGTTAATATTATGAACTTACTTTGTTTTAATGTTAACGTGCTGTTATGCAATCACAAAGAAGGCAAAAAACTTACGGAACAGAACCAAACATATTTTATGAAAAGCACAATCCCAGAGCAAGTAATTTAAGTAATCTAAATTAATTAATTTTTTTTCCCGTAGCACTCCTCTTAGTAATGTGNAAAAAAAAAAAAAAAAAAAAAAGCTAGCTAGCTTGTGGCTCAAAAATCACTCAAAAACTACAGCTAAGCCCACTTAATGACTTTTTAATTCTTACCTGAAGTCTATGTTGGAGGCTTAGGCTTACATGAGACAACTGTTAGCGATGTGAAATCTGGAAAATGAGCCACATATCAGTTGACTGTTTATTAACAGATAAAAAAGAATACTTTAAGTGCTTCAGATGCTTGTGAAGTCTTTGGCTAGTACTAATAGATGACAGCTATGACCTTTAATACCTAAGGGAAAATAATTCACTTCGTCAGATAATTATGCCAAGAATATCTTGTCATGTTTTCCCCAAACTAATTGCAAACATTGATATAACTTTTTGATGACTGAAGATGAGATCTCTCCTCCTTTCTAAGTCGTTATCATTTAGAGGTATTATCAACGGAAGAGATGTATGTGTAGTATTGCTAGGACATAGGTGACTGGGTTTGGGATTTGGAGCAGGGGATCCTTATTTACATAACGCTGGATTTGCACAGTGAAGTGCAGTGAGAGTTGTGTGTTGTGAATACTGAAGAAAGGCATTTAAATGTGATTTATCAGTCCTTCTCATGTTTTGTATGTAGTCCAACGTGCGTGTCCTGCCCTCCTGCTAGCTTCTGCAGATAGCACTCACTCTTCTGCACTCTTGATTTTTGCAAAATGGAAAATTAACACCAGTAGATGGAATAAAATTGACCAGTCTTGAGAACGCATGATGGGACCACCAAGAGGCAAGTTGTTTCAGAAAATGCAACAAACCGGTTTTACAGTTCTGATTTTTCAGGTTCCATGTCATATGGAGCATTGGGCATCCCGTTCTCTCACTGGTCACAGTAACATATTGGTGCTGTGCAGTGGGGAGATTTGGGTTTGAGTATACCCAAAATTCTATCAGTTTATGTTCTTTTCTGGGTAAATACGGGTCAGAGTTCTCAGAGCCAAGTACGCTTTTAGGTCTGGAAAAGATTTAGCTTGCTGCATTTAACCTAGAAGAAATATTCCTCAGGTTGTGGTCTGGAGAAATCTGCTGAATAATACTGGGCTGCTTAGATATTGGGATCATAGGAAAAAGAAAAAAGTAAACCTGTATAATTGTATTTTCCGTTGGATTGCTTTGATGTGTATTTTAATTGCATGCGCTGGAGATACCACTTGAAATTGGCAAAACCTGCAGTTTCAGGCACAGCGTATTTGTGTCTTAAGTTTATTGTTGGATTCCTGTGTGACAGAGCTTGACAAAGAGTTTATTCTTCAATTTCTTCTTAGATAGAGACTTTGTATTTTTATCAGCTGATTGAATTGTGAAGCATGTTGTTTTGGGATACCAGAGCACTTCTGGTGTGTTTTCATACGAATTCTTAATGTGACTGGATGCATTTGAGGTACTAGAACAGGGACGGAGATCATACCGCCTCGTGGCAGTGTCACGATTATACAAAGTAGCAAGGTAATAATTAGCAGATAATAACACATATATCTCTTTGCGGAGTATGAAGTCTACAACAACTTGTACTTCCTGCAGGCTTTATTCAAAGCCTGTTTTCAGCGCCTACAACTTGGCCAAGCATTGACCATGCTGATTGGAAAACATAAATGCAGCTCAATTGCATCTAGGAATTTGCTTTGATGTGAGCATTTGCTAAAACATCCCATTCAAACTTGCTAATAGACCCCATCTTTTTTTGAGTCTCGGCCATTTCCTTATGTCCTCCAGCGGCATGTGCAAGCCACTCAGTAAAGTCTGGTCCAAAAAAGTGAAGCAGCTACAGTTTTGCCTTCATGATATACCTCTTGGCTGTGCTCATCAAGATACTGATTAATGAGGGTTATTTTTGACCTTTGCAAGGTATCGGTGCTATAATATGTAACTTCTTTTAATCTAGGAAATCGCATATGCTGAAATATCTTTTAGGTGATGAAATTAACTACTCAATGTTTGTGCAATATTAGAAATAGCTGCCTTCCATTTTTTCCTCCTTGTGTGCATTGCATCTTCTGTCCAATTTATAATTATGCAGCTACATTCTTCTTGTCTTACTGGGTCTAAGCATGATGCATTTGGGGATAGGAAGTAAGAAGAATAGATTACTGCAGAACCAAGGAGACCGTCGTCTTGTATTTCAGGTATTAACCTGAGAGAAAAGGGTTATACTCTGTGCTCTGCTATTAGATTTGCTAATATTGCTGTCATGTGAAGAGTAGTTGTACAAAGGAGGTTTCAATTACACTTGCAGTAGCAACATTAATCCTGGCTTTTCTAATTGCTGAGGGGTTTTATTTATTTATTTTATTTTATTTTGCAGCCTCTTATAGAATGTCTGTTTATGTGCATTCTATCTTTACGTGTATTATCTGGATGGACAGATACAGGTAGAATTAATGAACACAACCATAAACAGTAATAATTCACTTTGATGACAGTTTTAGCAGGGTATAATTCAAATTCTTTTTCCACCTCAAGCAATTCTTCAAAACTGAGGGCTAATGTTTTCTCTGAAAACAAAGTCTTCAATAACCATCACAAGATCTTAGAGAGAATCACATGGGATGTTGCTGGAGGGCAGGAATGAAATTCAAACATGACACCAATGTATGACATGTAACAGAACTGTAGAGTAAATAAAAGAATCAAAACAAGCTCTCTGTCTTGGGAATAATTATTAAATAATTTTCAATAGCATGAGAAAGGTATGTGATTGCTAATGTGGTGCTGAACAAATATGAAGCAAAATACAGTACTAAAAGAGCTTGTGAGCTAAACAGACATATGATGGAATAAGAATTGAATTTGGGCTTCTGGCTGAGGAGTTTTTCAGCTTAAATATATATTTCTCAGGGTGTTGGAGAGCCAGCATCATAGTTAGTAGATAGGAAATGTTCTCAGATTTATTGGTGCAAATATTTATATGTGTGCAAAGGTTTATTTTGATTTGTTTTATTTCTATGGTGGTGACTCCTTAACACTCTTTCCTTGCTCTGGTCCTATCCACAGTATTTCACTTAGTAAATAATAGTATAATAGTATAATAATAAATAATAGTATAAGCCAACTAACTGTCTTATTATCGTGATGTTGATGATTCTGCTGTGATACCAACAGTGCTTCAATCTTGAGAGTAAAGGATGACTGAACCAAACTAATACAAAATGTATGCTATTGTGCTTGGTAGGCATATGGGACAAAATATGCCTAAGTGGAAAAAAAACAGTTTTGGCTATTTTTTTCCTGGCTTTCTAATCCATCGCTCAGAACTATTGAAATATACTATTTCAGCCCACTGTTATTTTTCTCTGAGCTTATTTGAAGGCCTGCAGTATATGTAACATTTTAGCAGAAAAAACTAGTGGTGTTTCTTTTTGGTAACTCTTTATCATGCAGTTTAATTTTGCTAATTCTGAACTCTTCCTTTAATTCTTCATGTCACTAAATTATGAGATGTTCCAGAGCCAAGCCATCTGGCTTCTATAAAAGCCACAGAAAGATCAAGGACATCTCCAACTGCTTTTATTGACCAGAGCGCCTCATGAGCCTTTAATGGGAATAGTGGGGGTGGGCAGAAAGTTTGGTTTTCTTAGCTTAAAGTGCTCTTATTGATGGGCGTCAGTGAAGTCAGCTTTCTACACTGTGTTTCATAAACCTTTTATGACTACAAGAGTGTAAACAAGGTAAAGGTCCGCTGTGTTTCTCACTGAATAAAAAGGATATTCTGAAAATTTGATACACGTTTCTTTCTTTAAAGAAGTTCTTCATGAGCTCCATATGATATTCGTACTGCAGTCACTTTGAATTGAAATGTCCCAGTCCTTAATGACTTGAAAGAGAAAGAAAAAAAATCTATCTAGGAGTCGAAATGCAAATGGTGATTGGCTAAGACTTTTTTTCATGTGTTTATACCTTGTGTCTGTCACGGTAAATTTAGGCAGAAAATGCTCCTTGTGTTTAAAAAAGACAAAGCCTGTGAAGAAGTTTTAGCAGGCTGGGGAACTGCGCAGTCAACTGACAGAACTGCTGCATTTAAAATCGCTGGCTTATTAAAAGTCCATTATAAGTGGCTGAGTTAGCTTACTCTCCAGTCTCAATTTTCCTTTCAGTATCATTTAGCAGAGAAGAGTTGGGGTATTGATGGCTGTTCTTGACAGCATTTTGCAACGGTGTAGAAAGTTTTTATTTGTGAATTGGAAAAGGGCTTTTAGTGTTGTAGCAGCAAAAAAAAAAAAAAAGATACAGGTGGAAGAACAGGAATAGTAAAGCTCTTTATCTTTGTTACTTTTTGCGAGGTGCCCAAGACAGTGATCTCATATTTAGGAGCTTCTTTGTCTTTTGACTAGATGAAGGCTTGTTCCCTTGAGTAAATGACTTGTAAGAATATAGTTATAAATCAGGGCTCGATAGAAAGATCACCAATGTAAATCTTCAGTTGTTTCATTCATAATATGAGCCCCTTCCTTTAGTACTACTTTGAAATGACTATATAGCCCGTCTGCCCTATGACATCTTGATGCAGCTGATAAATATATAGACCTGTATGACCCTGACTGTCTAGAAGCCAGGGCAAGGCCCAATGTCAGGCGCCTTCAAGGCTTGATTGCAGAAGATACACCTTAAATGATTTTAAGACCTATTAACTATTGTTGACATGATCCATATATTTCTGTTGTTTGCTTTGCTTCAGGTGGTTTTGGAAGGATGCTGAGGTGACAAAAAACAATTAAAAAAAGTATCATTAGGATCCATGAGATACCATGCAAGAAGATAAAGCCAAATATCGTAGTCCCCTAGAAATCTGAAATTGCAGCATTTGTAAGCAAGTGCAAGAACAGCTTCAGGCCTGCTGAAATCAGTTACAACTCTTAATTTAACAAAATATGGCACGTCTTCCAGGTGAGATACTGATGTGGGCCAGTGCTGCCGACAACGTGAAGCGTGTGTGCGCATTTCCGTAGTAGCCTCCAACCATTAACACAACTGCAAGCCTTCACGGGAGGGTACTAGAACTGCTGGGGAGTTCAAGAAATGTCTTCATTACACCAACAGATTACCTTAGCTGTTGTGCCCCAGCCAAAACTCGATCCAGGATTTGGCATAAATTCCCAGCTCCAGGATTGCGTGTAGAACAAATACTGCCAATCTCTTCCAAGTTCCGTATGCTTCAATGCAGTACCTGCCCTGAACTGGAGTAAGACACAAGTAATTTGTTTTTCTAGAGGTAGTTTTGTACAGATGTTGAGTGAGGAAGCAGAGCAGTGAGGCAGCAAGCAGTTACACACTGCTGCTCCGATTACCACAGCGACAGAATAAATTGCATAAGGGCGAGAGTTCATCCATTTTGTTATTAGATAAATTCAGAGCATTTTATTTCTGCAGCATAACCATCTATTCTGCATTGCAGACTAATAGAGAAATTCAAAGTATGAATGCACTGATACATGCAGTACATGTATAAAGCATAATAGGAAAATGCAAGAGATCGAAAAGAGTGGGCAGGTTTACCACCCACCACCCGGAACTATGAATCCGTCTGACATCATCACTGGTTAAAAGAGAGACACATCTCTGCTTTGGCTTAATTATACATAATTTGGCTGACAGTTGAAATACAAACCTAAACAGTCAGTCAGCTAAAGATACACAAAATTAAGTATTTCATGCAGTGTCCAACCCCTTCAATCTTTATTAATAACTTAATTACATTAATTACACCATGATTTAAAGTATTGCTAGTACAAGAAGGGGAAAAATGATAGACTCCCCTAAGTAATGAGCTGCATAGCAATTCTGTTAGAATTAAGACTATTAGCAAAATGCAAAGTAGCAGTAATTTGTAAATATATGCTCCACAGTTTATAATTCATGTTGTTCCACCCCATAATTCTTTTCTTTGGCAAACTCCAGCAGACATCATTTTGGAGGTCAATCCAAATGCGCCAGAAACATTATGAATAGAAGACTATTGCCAGGCTAGGCAGATACCTGAATAACTTGGTATTTCTACTACGTTTTCACTCCTTTGGGTTTGTCGCTGTTATTGTTTAGAGGGTATCTTCAGCAACTCTCTGTAGTGCTAAAATAACCTGAATTTTCCTTATTGTGTTCCATCCTGTGATGCAACACAACTGTCTTGCATTGAAGTACTGAAGCCTTTATTATATCAACTCAAATCTAAAGGTAGTGTGGTAGATCTATGTAGTGGATGAGGTTTACTGGCCTTTAGCTTCTTGTCTGGGTAACGCTTCCCTTGAACAGTATAAATACATGGGCAATTCTTCAAAGAAGTTATGTCCGTTCTAACCTGTTGGACCAAGCAAGACTTGTATAAAATAGCAATTTGACAGTAAACTTTATGAGAGTTAGGAATTGTAAGCACTCTTTTATGGTAGTTAGGTACATCTAAATTGTACCTTCTTATGGAAGCAGGCTGAGTATAGTCATATAGCCTGTAATAATGGTTAAGAGATACTTATAAATGTAACTCGTCTGTTTCACTTACATTACCATACACAGCTGACAACGCTGAATTGTAAGGGTGTTTGCTTTCTTTGTCATTTAGCTAAAGAACTTATTTGAATCCTTGAAATAAAATGGGAGCATGTTTAGTTTAAGTAGGATAAGTAATTATTCCCGAGTTGCAAACTGCTTAAATCAAAGGGATGGCACCTCCTAAACAGCCAAGTTATAGCTGTAATATTTGGTTAAGCATCTTTTCTAATCAAATTAGAATTTGCTTCTTAAGTCAGGTTTCTAACTTTGAAATGTCTTTAAAAGGTTCTTTCTTTGAGGCATTACCTTTGGAAAGAAAGCTGATATCCCTTTCAAGTGATTGTTATACAGTGAATTATTCTGATGACTGCAAATACACGTTCCTATAAGATTATTCCAGTAGACTTTTGTAAATTATTTCAAGATGTAAAATTACTGAAATTATTTCTATTGTCTCCAGAATAAGGTTTGCCCTTATTAAAATTTAGAACCAAGCGTTATTCACAGGGGAAACGTTACTATACCTCTTGGCTGGAACCGACAGGGACAATTTGAGAGATCCTGCTAACTGTAACATTTTAAAACGCAGAGACACAACAAAATGGAAAAGTATTTAAAGGATTCATGTTTGTAGTCATTCAAAGTTAAGGAGTCAGTTGCATTTGCCGTTTGTCAAGGATTTCGGTGCTTTGTTGTTTCCGTGCTGCTTCACTGAGTGTGTCGGTGTGTGTGCCTGGGAGACATCGATAACCAAATCACTGAAGTGCCTGCCTGAAGTGTTTGACTGTTGTTCTACTTACCATCTAAAGAAGCTGAATAGCTCTATGGTGTACACTGCATAAGCCTCCGAAAGGTGCTTTTCCTTATTCTTGCCATGACAAATTATGGAAGTGTCCATTGTAGTCACTTTATTACCATTCTTTCTTTTACTATAGTCACCTGTCATCTGCCTTTCTCATTCAGATCAGTGACTCCATGCTTATTCTTTGAAGATTGCCCAGATGTGATATTTTTATATTCTTTAATACTTCAGAACTTTTGAATACCTAGGTAAAAAGCTGTCAACAGTGATAGATAACTACATAGATGTCTCCGTATTGTCACAATGGTGATTCTGCATACTTTCAAAATTATAATGAAAATATTTTTCATGGTAGGACTGTTAGATTAAAACATGGTATCCAAGGTTTCATGTTTGGGATGGAAGAAGTCAAAGGCATGCTACATAGACTGCTTATTTGTCTAGGAGTAATTCAACCGTGATGGCAAGAAGTAAAGGAATGTTCTTTGCTTATTTGTACCCCGAGACTCTAGATCTCATTTTCCTACATTTTCATTCAAGTACTCTTCATAACTTTATTTTGAAACTGAAAAATGCAAAGATTATCACATTAAAAAGTAAAATAAAAAAGGAAAGCCTGTTACTTAACTTTCCTGAAAGGGAAAACTGTTGTTTGTTTAGCTCAGTCGTGTTTGTCTTTAGGAAATACTGATGCATATCTGAGAATCTTGCTGTATGTTCCCATTGGAAATCTTGAACTATCACAACCATATGCACTAGAAAGCGTGAATACGGTTCTGAATAGTGTAGCGTTACCTTTATGCTTCTTTTATTGAACCCTGATTAATGCAAACACAATTTTTATTCTTTGTTTGAATTTGGAATATCTATTCTTAGCCTTTTGTAGCCTCGGTCCTGGAAGCGTGTATGGGTGAATACAATTGAGTGATTTGTTAATTGTTCTGCCTGGTGAGTGGTGCTACAATACTTACTGTAGACGCTATAGGAGGTATCTTGTTCTATTCCTTTCATGATAGATCCCTAAAATTCATTGAAGTTACTTTAGTATTCTTCTTCTTGTAACATGGTAGAAAGAGGAAAACTCTGAAACTTGCAATTTGAGGCTGTTCAGTTTTCATTGAAGACTGCTATCTTTTTTTTTTTATAAACTTAATGCCCAGTTTAGAACTCTAAGCATAGAACCGAAAGGCAGTTCTTTACGCAGTGTTTTTTACAGAGTCCCTAGTCTTTGTTTCTTTTAATCAGTGGCTACAGAGTTGCTGTTTCCTGAAGATTATTGCATGAGAACGATTTATACTGAATTATGAGGCACAGAACATGTATAAGTTCTTCTGCAATGATTTTCATTCTTTTTTGTAACATTCTCTTGATGACGTAATGATACAGGGAAATAAATATAGGCTGAATGAGTATAAAATATAGCTGGACATCACTATTTTTTATTAAAGAACGTTGAGTTTCTTTTACTTGAGTTTTATTTTGCTGCAAAGACATCTAATTTTGACCTTCGTAAGACATTCAAAATGTAGTTAGGCCACTGTTTGGTGTTTTAATGGATTTGTTGATTTAGAGGAATTACACCACAGAGTAGCAGTCACTATCTAAATCTGCATTATGGCTGGCTGTTAAAGAAAAGTAGTAGGAAAACAGTACCTTGAGAAAGTATGATGACAGTATTCGCTTTCTCAGTCTCTTCTTACCTTGCTTCTTCACTGAACTTGTTTGGTATTTTTCTCTAACGTTGATGGATATCGGAGCTGTGAATGTTCAGGTGTGTCCAAGGTTGGATCAGGGCTGTTTGTCCAGCCCTGAAAAAGCACCTGTATTTGAAGTGGATTCTGCTATTGTAATATTTGGTGAATAGGATTTCACTGGGAACTGATCTGTGCTCAGTGAGAAATAGGTCCTTTTGCACACTATTTGTAATGGAGTGGAAAATTACATTTGCCATTGCAAGAACAGCCCCATTAGTGGGAAAGCAGATTCTCTTGCAGAGAGCTGGAATATGCACCTCAGGCAGTGTCAGGGTGACAGTCCAAATAATGGGAGTTTGGAATGAACCGGGAGATACTAAAATGAAAAAATGCTTCTCTTCATACATTGTGGTTCCTTCATAAACTTATTGCTACATAAGGAACAGTTTGATTTAAAACAGCATGAAACTAAAAAACCCCACACATTTGAGCAACTGTTTGTAACTTGTTTTGAGGGTGAAGCCTACTGTTGTGAAAAGGAAATGCAGTGATCTTATTCCTAGACAATTGTCTAAACCAGTGGGAAGCTGCTAATGTAAACAGGAATGCTGAAGTGTTTTGTTGGAGGTTGTTTTGGTTTTGGTTTTGTTTTTTTTTTTTTTTTNTTTTTTTTTTTTTTTTTAAACAAGACTGCAATTGTTGCCAATTCTCTCAACCGTATGGGTACTTTAGGAATCGAGTAAAGGGTCTTCTGTGCAACTGCAAGCATCTAAGACGTGGTGCAGCCATCCCTGACCTACTCTTTCCTAACACCTTCTCAGTGAAACTGTTTTAATTTTACTCCACCGATGAATGATTAACTTCTGAGTAGGTATATAAAAGGAATGGTGTCAGTTGTATTTCAAAGTATCTGACAAAGAAGGTAAATTGCAAATGTTGGCAGTCCTAAGAGCGAAAATCATTTATATTACCTTGATGCTTAAAAAAAAATAAATTAGAACTCTTAATGACTCTGAAATGTGTAATATCAAGAACGCTGGCGACTGCAATTCACTTTGCTTCTGTAAATGTGTTAGAGGGCTAGAAGTTCTGGTAGAGCTAGACTCTACTCTAGAAAGACAGTCAAACTTGAATTTATTTAAATCCTGTCATTTTCCTATTGAAGTTGTACCCTCGCTGACTGGAAAAAAAAAAAAAGAAGGAAAAAGTATATGCCAGAATTTTTGTTTTGACTGAACAGTAGTAACTGACAACTTCTGCAAAGTCCACTACAAACGGTTGTGAGGTAGCAGTGTAGAGAAACAGTAGTTCTATCATACAGACCAGGAGTTTAGAGAGAATTAAAAGGTCTTAGGTTTCATTGTCATTCTTCTGTCAGGGTTACCCGCTGAGTTTATGGTCATTAACTTTTCTAGGAACAGATCTAAATGGTAAAATTCAGATCGACATTTGAATGAAATATTTGCTCTCAAAGACTGCTGCAACTAATTAAGCATGGGGGAGCCTTGATGATTCACAGATCCCAGGCCATTTAGACTAAAATATCTGTTAGGGTTTTCTTATCCATCCCCTGTTTTGCCACAGGATTTCTCTGTAGAGCATCTTACTCCCATAGTCATTTCTGTTGGTATTTTTCTTATTAGTGTTATTATTTGATTATTCTGTGCTTGAGCAAAAGCTCACCTGTGTCTTCCAGGTAAGAAACTTCAATCATTAGAATAACAAATTTGTTAAGGCCAGTGTTTTTATCTGTGCTTAAGAGATGTATCCATAATGCAATGAAGTTGCAGCTTTTTAGTTCATCTGAAAAGGTAGGCAACAGACATTAGGTATCGTGAATTTGTAGAGGATGGATTTTGGATGGGGTCACCAAAAGTAAGAGAGATACTTGAGCTTCATGCCTGTTACAGGAATGACCTGATTTTTGCTCCCTTCCTCATCTGAAGCATACCTCTGAGCTGTCTTCATCTTAGGAATGGCACCTTCTATTTACTGTCTTAAATTTTGAATAGGTTCCCTATTCTAACACAGGTGTGAGCGAATTGAAACTCGGGGGTAGTTAGTATTTGTAGTCATTGTGGGGTCCATCCACCTTCTTTCTGGCCCTCCTCAGGAGTGAGATTTGTAGGTGTTGGCTGCCGTCCTCAAAGATACAAGGAAATGCTTAGCGTCAGGCTGACTTGTACCTTTCTGATAAAAATACTTTTCAGCATCAGGGCAAATTACCTCCGTGTCAGGTTTCTATTGGATTTATTCCAGCAGTGATTCTCAGGTGTGGTTTAAGTAGGAGGGTCTGCAGTTGGTATCACTGGGCAAAGACTGAGGCTTTCCTTTGGCAGATCAGATTCTTCCTTTGATAAGCTGGGATAATTGGGATAAAAATACAGCAAGTGACCAGGGCCTGCTACCCATGCCTTGTGAAAGGCTAAGTACAGCATCTTTTGATTGTTACGAGGGTGTCTTGACAATCTGAGGGAGTGAATTCCAGTTAGTCTCTGGGCCCATTATGGCAACCCTGACAGTTCGTGGAGGACAAATGAGCACCTTACATAAATTTTAGTCTTTGTTGGAACGTCATCAATTTTTGAGCTGAGAAGATCTTTATCAAAGGGGAATATCCTCAGTTGCACAGTGCAAGTCCCTGTACTGAAAGGTTTTAGACTAGAACTGTAATTGAAATACTTAAACAATTTTGTTCATGATAAACTTTTTTTTTTCCCCCAAACATTTCTTCAAAAAACTTAAAATCTGGAGAACTTTTAATTGAAATGATATATCCTGGTTTTATGTTCTCTGATAAGAAGGTGCAAACTGTGTGGGGTAAAATAAATATATGTTTCTGGATGACACCATCTTGGCATTTCTACACATTCTTTTCTAAATAGAGTCTTTATCTTAGCTGTCTTGAAATACTTTTAATATAATTAAAAGCACAGAATGAGTGCCAGACTTGTCAATTCCAACAACAAAGTGCTGAAATTTTCAGTGAAACTGAGAGATCCATCTCCCACACATTGTAATGAATAGGTTCATAAAAGGAAAATAGTTTAATTACATTTTAGTTCATGGATTGTTAATAGGCTGGAGTATCTAAATTGAATAATGTGATTCTGGTAATAATTATGTGTAAATGAACTTGTTTAAATGATATTTTACAGCTTCTTTATAAAATTACAGCTAGAGGCAATCCAGTGATAGACAGACAAAGGCCATGCAAAAATTATCATAAACTATTAGCTTGTTTGCAAAGGGTTTTATGTTAATCTTTTAGTACTTAAAGCACTCTGCAATTAACATATCACGGGGAGCTGCCTCGCAGCAAAGGCATGCAAATTAAAGTGCTCAGATAAAAAGCCATTCACATAAAAAAAATCAAAGAAAGGGTGGCATAGCACTCAAAGGGTACTGGTTTTATATTTGAGATTAAGGAGGTGTAATGATTGTGTTATCTAACTAGGGTTGTAATTAAAGCTTTTCTCCTGCAGACATGACAATAGATACAGCATTGATTTCGGTGTTTTAATTGTGAAAGTCATTTTATTTCAGGGCAGAAGATATGAATAGCCTAAATCAAAGGGCTAGAAGATTGCTTTGTTGATAGTACTTGTTCAACAGCTGCCTTGTTGCTTAATACACAAATGGGGAGAGTGGTGAAAGAGATCCTGGGAGGTGCTCCCTATTGTAATTCTCCTGCTGGTTTCCTTTCCTTTCATGAAAAAGGCAAGGATCTGTGTACTGATTGTAAACAAGCAATCTTTTCATACATCACCGATGTTTTTCCTCCCTTAGTTTCCTCGGAACAAAACAAGTCATAAAAGCCTTGAACTAACTTTTACTACTGCTCTTTCCAAACTACAAAAGTTTTTGTAATAAAACCATCATCTGCTCTCAGACATATCACACTTTTAGTGGGGAACAAAAAGTCTCCATGTGGCTGTAATTCCTGTTATCAGAAATGCCACTGTAACAAAAGGGATGTGCTGTGGGGAATTGGATGTTAGATTTTATTTACATTATGTTTGTGGCTGTACAGTCTCCACAGTGTTAGATTGGGAAGGGGTGACTTTTATCTCCCCCCCCCGCAATCGCTGTAGTATCACAGTAGAAAATGAATGATCAAAATAAATAAATCGGGCTAGATTCTCAGCTGGCATACGCAGCAGTTCTGTTTGCTGGTGCTAGCGGGGAGTTGCTGGTGCTGGAGGTGAGAATAAACTGGACTGGTGGATACAGTTTTTCCATTTGGCAAACCCTTATATCAATATGGCTTATTTCCTTTCTGGTTTGGAAAGAGTTAACTCAATACGACGTGTCAATGCGGCTTATTTCCTCTCTGATGTGGAAGAAGTTAACTGAAAATGTAACTACACGCACGCAAGAGGAATCGTGTCATTTTTCATTGTACCGGTATACTTGAAGGGTCTACAGTCTTTCTGTTAGAGACAAGATGCGAGCAGTAGACGTGCGTGCCTTCTCTTTCCTTAACAGAACCAAAATAGGGATTAAAATGGTTGATGCAGGGTCTCGCATAATAAGAACTACCCTAAATTCCCTTGGAGCCTTTCTGAGGGACTCAAATATACAGAAATAAGTCTGGCTTTCTGCCAGTAGACCTGCACGTTTCCTAATTTGGGTTTAAAGTAGGAGCCAGTATGTCACGAGAGAAACCATTCTTTTGTAATTATAAGCAGTCAGGACTGGTGACACTTTGTCTCTGGGACGACACTGCACTGCTGGCCCCCACCCTTATCGCTGCTGGAATATTGGGTTAAATTCACATTTTTTTCCCCATAATTTTCAAAGCCCTCCATGGAACTAGCTCAAACTAAGAAATTGCTTTTCTCCAACTGTAGTGACAGATTCCCTTGACAGCTACGTTTCACAGGAACTATGAAACTGTCAGCCTTGAGGATGATGCTTGTGAGAGCAACAGACAGAGCTTTTTCAGCAGCTGGCTCAAGGCTGGGGAGCCTAGTTCTGGAGGAGGATAGAATGACCACAAATCTCACTGCTTTCAAAGCGGTGTAAAATTTGCTCACTCAGCTTACGTTATACACAGCCAGAGGAGAAACAGTGATGACTGAAGTAAAAGGTGGAAGAGACTGCGGACAGAAAAATTTCCTGGGGAAAGTGAAGAGAGAAGACCGTCTGACAACTCCTGTAGCCGGGGTGGTTATAACCTTTGTTCAAAGAGGAGGTACTGAGGAGCGTGGCATGCTTATTTTGCAAGCACTGGAAGCAAAAAAGTTGCAAAGATGGTCTGAGATTTCTAGCCTGACTTCTAAGCCAAGGGCTTCAATAGATTCGATCTATATGCGATGCCATAGCTAAGATAGCATAGCTTGATGAGCGTTTAGGAATACAGTGTGGTCCCTATTTGTGGAATACAGTGTCGTCCCTATTTGTTTATATTTATGTATGTATATATATAGACTGTTGCAATTCATCTGTGTGTGACAGTATTAATATAAAAAGATTTTAGGTTTTGGGATTGTCATATCATTACTTGAAATCCAGCCCTGAATGGAAGACTCACGCGGCTGCATTTGCGTAAGCATCATTACTGCCCCCTCCCACCTCCAGATGTTTAATGGAGTAGCTACTTCTTGCCTGAAATATTTAGGAAAAGTCTGAGGAGAAATAAAAAAGATCTTGTGGGTGTTTTGCGGTAGATTGTGTAAGAATTTCCATTGTGGTTTTTTGGAAGGTATAGATTTTTGTAGATGTTACACAGACTTTATTGAATCTTACTGATGTTTAATCTTTACTCGTACAAGCTCCCATGTTTGCAGGCTTCTGCCCATCTAATTACAGAGGACTTTAAGGTAGGATCTGGCTCTTAGTTCAGTATGAAAAGTCAGGATGAAGATAAAGATATGTCTAGATAGGTTGTGGTAGATTTATCCATAGCCCTGCCTGGCTGTTCTCAATATTTACTTTTTAAGCGGGAAGATTATAGGATAATAATGTCCAAGAAGGCACACCAGATAGCATAAAAGCATTTTAGGAAACTTCTCCTGCTTAAAGAGTTGGTGTAACCTCTTTGCATAGAATGAGATTATTTCTGAAAGTGTTCCTTCATTCTGGGGAAGAAAAAAAAAAGGCATTTTAAAAGCTGTTAACTGCATTAAAAGCGTTTAGCGATGCAGTGAAACATGTATCAGCAAGAGCTTTAAAGCATCTGCAGAGGTCTCTGAACAGGGCTTTGTAGATTTCTTTTTTGTTTATTTTCAAGAGACCATTTCCAATATAACTCCAACTTTCATAATATATAGACTTTGTAACAGTGCACTTAGTAATAGCTGTCTTCCAAGTTATTATAGGGGAAAAAACCTAATGGATGAATAAAATGGCCACTGCCATCTTTAACAGTTGTTAAAGATGTAGGGTAAGACAGTGGAAGATTAGTATAATTCCAGTTCAATCAGTGTTGCAGAAAGAATATTAATTCCTTAGAGGTTATGAAATTCCTGCATCATTGAACATCTCAGTTTATGTGGATCAAATCATATGCCATATATCTCCCATATCGGGGACAATGGAAGGTCATCATCCTCCTATTTCACTGGGTAACCCAGGGAAATCGGTACAACTAAACCCTCGTGCTAAAACACCTTTATCTTCAGAGAGCTGCAGTGGAATAAAAAAAAAAAAAGTGAGGGAGCTGTGATTTTAAGTGTGATATTGATTCATTGCACTCAGGGTAACTACTTTCTTAATTTTAGGTATGCGCTTAAGTTTCTGGCTATGTCACAGCTCTGGATGAGACTTTTGCTCATAGAACTTGCTCCAAGTCGACTGCATTTCTAGAATACATCAGATAAGCTTCTTTTGCAGTATCTGACCCTCTGAGTTATCCTTACTGATAATTTCCATTTTAGGGCTGACCGCTTTTAGCTCCCCACGCGTTAGAACTCTTATTCACTGGGAATTGTGAGCTCGGAGGACTTACAGCACTAGGTCCTGAATCAACAGGCCTTTGGTTTTCTGTCCGAGTTCTGGTTTACTTTTCTGAGCGTTGCAGAATGTCAACTTAGAAGAACGTTTTAAAAAATATTTTCTCTGAATGGCTTGCTAACTACCATGTATTACTATGGGCTATCAATTTGTTTTACAAGAAGTTAGAATGTCAGAAATATAAGATCATTCAAGGTTACTAATGGACATTTTATGTAGTCCTGACACGGGGATTTGTTTTCTAGCGGCAGAAGCAAGTGCCGACTTCATTAAAGCGGAAAAAAAAAAAGAAGCCCACCCAAAGAAACAATAAAAAGTCCTATACCTTATTTATCACTTCTACTCTTACTCTTTAATGCTGGTGAGTTTCTTATTAACCTCACCATATTTATTTTGAAATATCTATGTTCATGCAGCAATGCAACTTTAACAGAATCGTTAATACGCATGAGGACCCTTTTTTTTTCTCTGATTAAAAAGACGTTCTTCCTCCTGTACATTGTGGGTTATGAAAAATAGCCACAACTATAGAAAAACTGCAATCAGGACTTGTCGTGGATTACATGATTTTTACGGGATTCTGCAATTTTCAGGCCTAGTTTCCTTCCTCAAAAATTTTATGAACAGTCATCCTCTTACGTGAATCTCTCTAGGCTTCTACTGCTTGGTATTTTGAAAAATGCTGGTCTTTTTGGTACAGGAGATGAAAGGATTGTAAAAAAAAAAAAGCAGCTTTAAAATTGCTCCAACAAAGTCTGGAATTGAAAGCAGGAGCTAGGACAAATATTAGGAGGGACCGAAGTGATGCCGGCTGGGGAAAGAATTGCTGGAGGACTGACCAGGCATAGCCTTGCAGAGTGTTCCACAGTTTATGAGAACATGGAGTCATGAAGTCAAAGGCATCGCTGATGATAGGTTCATCACAGACCTGCACGTGAAAATAGGAATAATCACTATCTTTTTCCCTCCAAGCAACATTAACAATTCTTTATGTATTATGGTCAAAGTATGTGTTTGTTAATACAAGTCTCTTTGGTAACTCGGTTGTCATTAGTCAAGCTAGAGAGTTCCCATAGAAACTAGTCTTTCATTCAAGAGGCTGTTTCCAGGGCAGGACAAATATGAAGTATTTTCAGGCACAGACGCTACAGCTGAAAATAGGTGGTCACCAAGACTGGAATATTTTATATATTAGGAAAGGGTAATAATCTGAAAAGAGTACTCATTTCTAAAAATTAAGCTGATTCTTAATGATGTATAGATTATGTATCACATAGCCCAGCCATGAGCAGGCAGGTTTTCTTGTGCTCCCTCCAAATTCTGCTCTTGTAGTCAGTGTTTGTCCTGCCACATTCCACACGTACTGCTACATTTTTCCAGTACGAATTGTCATTTCTTTTTGCAAGTAGTTGGTTTTTGTGGGGTTTTTTTGTTCGTTTGGTTTTGGTTTGGTTTTTTTTTCCTTTTCATGTGAGCTAGGTGTCTGTCCACAAGAAACCCAGAGAATTAACAACAGCAGAAAATGGTCTTTGTTGTCAAAACAGGAACGTATTCCCGGGCAAATGCTGGCCTGGTCTGTACCAGGCAGGTGTGTGAGAGGCACATCTGTGCCAGATCAGCCCTTGGCGTTGGATCGGATAATGTGGGCCCATCTGGTGTATACCGGTTTTCAGACACAGGTGGTTTTCCTTCACTTGGTCATTTCTGAGTCTTCGTCAGGATTGCAGTTTATTTCAGCTTCCGAAAACCTAAGGCAGGCTGTAGTGCTGAGACAGAAATATGCAGTACACCTGCAAAAATGAGGGCAATCCCACTCTTTGACGGGGGTTAGTATGTTTTAGAGCAGGTGAATGGAAGTTAGGGCCTTCAAGCTGATCCAGTCTGTCCGTGGTTGCTGTGTCTTGACCAACAGAGACAGAACCAAGAATTTATGTCATCTTCTAGAGAGTTGTCAGTATCTCAAGTGTATACGTGGCATCTAGAAGAAATTAGAAATCTGATGTAGAAATTTAGCAGGAATGTTATGGGAGAAATGGAGATGTGGAACACTGGATAGACAGGAGGTTGTGCGACGGAAGTCTTCTAGTTCCGGCCCAGTCCAGAATCTTCAGTTGTTGCGATAGTTTGATGTCCTTGAGCTTGTGGGATGATTCAGTTGTCATTGCACTCTAAAAGACAAATCTGAAAACTGAAACAAAATAAGGGGCACGGTAATTGAGCTTCTGCTTTCAGGTCAAGGTAGGTAAGCAAAGGAAAATTTTTCCCCACTATTCAGTGTATCTTCCTTCACAGTCACTCAAGTAATGTCTGTTCACCTGCACCAAGGGGAAACAATAAACCCCAAACGTGAAACGAGGAAAAGATTAATTAAAGAGGGAAAATTGTGATCTGGTATTGGGCTCAAAAATGAGCTGAATGCTTAGAAAGGAAAAAGCTTACTAAGCAGTTCTAACAAGAGCAACAAACAGTTCTATATGTTAACTTCACCTTGTGTTTAGTCTGAGAGGAACAAAGCAATCCTGGGAAAAGACAGACAGTATCCTCCCCCACACTTAGCAGCACAAAAGATGGGTGGCACCATTACGGTGGGAAACCTTCTCAGCTCATGTAACACGTTTTATTTAAACTGTGCAGAACAGAAATCTCTGAATACACAGAAATGCTCTTTTGAGTTAAATAGCAAAGCTGTGCTGAATCCTCCAGTACTCGCATTTATAACAGAAATAGCCTCCAGAGTCGACTGTTTATTTATCAATTGTTAATTGAGTTGATGTTTTCTCATGATTGCAAACAGATGATTAATTTATAGCTGGGTGTTATTACTATGATAGTGAAGAGATCATTAGAAAGAAGGATTATAATAGGGTTCTCTGCACTTGTGAGGCTAGTAATAAAGATTGACTAATATAATTAGATAAAGCTTTGTAACAAATACTATTAAATTGAATCTGGACTTTATTTAAATGCACTGGCCTGTTATCTAAAATGTATTAGCAGGGTGTGTGGGTTAAGTAGGACCCCTGCCTACACTGTTTACTGTCTCCTTTAGAGATTAGAATGGCTCTATACTCATTGGTTAAATTGCAATATTATGCTCTATGCATGAGTGTTATTTCTATTGAAAACTCGAATAAATATCATTGTAGCAAAAGAAAAATACGATATTTGCTTTCAATTTTAACATCCATGATTTCCAACTTTAATTTTGATGATAGGTTAACCGAACTTAATTCAAGAAGATGGTATTAGGCTTCTTCATTTGCTGAGCCTGGTAACTCTTTTGCATAATTCTGTGTAATGGAAGTCAGAGTAAGACTTTTGTGGGAACCCAATGGCAATCTTACGGAGCATTTGATGTTTTAATTTTTGTGGAAGCGTGGAAGGCAGCAACAGAAGCTGAAGTGGGATGGGATGAAGCGTTTCAAAATGTAGATCTACCTCACGGCCCCTCCTCCCCACCTTTCTTTTTTTCTCCCCTTCCCCTTCCCTTTATGGAACAGTGTATTTAATTTCATGAAGTTAGTCCAAATTGGCTAGAGCTCTATACAGATTTATTTGTTATGTTCCAGCATAAGTTTAGCACGGAGAGTTTCCTCTTTGGCCCATTCGTAATTGTGGGTACAGGTGTAATGTGAGTCTAGTGTGAACAAGAGCAGGTGAATATTTTGATGGTATTCTAGTGTAGGATGGGAAGAGATACAGGCAGAACTTGCAGCTGTAATGTAAACATCATTCTAGCAGGGGGCATTTCAAATTGTTTGAAAATGCAATGGCGTCATAGCAAATAGTGAAATAATATTACAGGGACTATAAAACCAGGCATTCATTTTTTTAGAAGCTTAATAGTTTACACTCTAACTACTGTGCGGTTTCATGAAAAATGAATGCAAAATTTTCACTCGTTATTGTCAGATCCTTTATGGGTAGAGAAACACAGTTCTCACCTTCTACGGCCTGAGTGCTTGAAGACTTTGCGTCTTCTGGAGTTGCTTCAGCTACAGACTGCCAGTTTGTGAACCCTCAGGCTACGCAAAAACGCTCTCATCCTGATAGGTGCTGAGTCTCAAATGAAGTATCTTGCGATCAGTGTGTGCTAAGCACCTATCAGTATCTGTTTCCCAATGACCACAAATCATTTCTGTGCTCAGCTGAGACTTGAAACCCTTATAATATTTATAATGGGAAATGAAAAGTTCTTGCCCTGTGGTTAAAAAGGGCTCCCACTGGGCTATGCAATTACTGTTGTGCTGCTCTGCTAGCTGCGTGCTCTGTGCTCAGACACATGATACTCTCCACAGTTAGCAAAGCTGACGGGTCTACAGTCACGTTGCCACCCTCTTCCAAAAGTTACTGAAGTATTTTAGTATTGAAAAAAAAATCTTTGGGTTATTTTCATTCTGCTTGATGGGATTTCTTCATTGGAAGAAGAGGTTTGGAACAGATTGGTTTATACAAACTATTTGATTACTAAAAAGACGTTTAGAAGAAATGTTGAAATCCTGAGGTTCAAAAATAACAAACTGGACAAATGCTTGAGCTACGGGTTCCTTACATAAAATGCTGTCACTGTCAGATGAGTGGGTGGGAATGTGAAAAGTTTAAATGCTCTTCATGGAAATGACTTGGGAAGGATTTATAATGGCTCAAAATAGTCTCAGAGAGATTCTGGACATGTTCATAGAGAGTTTCCACAGAAAGGGTCTGCTGGTTTGAGCCTTGCACAGCAAGCGAAGAGAGCCTTTTGATGTTGACTGACTTGATGGGACACGGGATGAAGAGACTTTAATCACAAGTGATTAGTAAATCACTCCCAAAATATGATTTGTCTTTCCTAGAGAAAGTCAATTATTTTGAAACTCTGCGGGGAAAATAGAATTTTTTTAATGCTTTGTATAAATCTGTTGGCAAGTTTTAGCATTATCGGTTTTCACCAGCACTCTGTCCCAGGGCTGTCAGTTTGACTATGCTGAAAAGTAAGTTGGCATTCTCAAACAACTCTTGTCACCTGCTTGCCTCCTGAAATAGTGCAAAGGGAGGTACTAAAAACAAAGGTGGGATGAGAAATGAAGAGGGAAGCATCCAAGAATGGAGTTGAACGCAAAGTAGAGAAACGTAGAAAAATAACATTTAAAGCTGAAACGTACATGTTAGAAATACATTTGAGGAAAAAAGTGCAGGTAGGTAGACACTAGGTCATCCTATTTAGATTTTGTTCCTTTATGAGAGTAAACAAGATTTGTTTTCCCTGTGAAAAATGTGGAGTCTGAAGCGCAGCACACAGGGCGGGTTTTAAATGGGTCTCAAGGAAGCAAAATAGCCACTTGTAGGCAATTCACAGAAACCCAGTGCTACTGACGGGAAAATCTTGGGTTTCAGATCAAATTTGTATGAAAACAGGTCAAGGTCTAAGAAGTCAAACCCAGGAATAATTGTATTAAATACTGTTCCATATGAACTGGTGAAGGCTTTGTTTGTTTTAAAAAAAATGAATAACGTTGGTGGAGCACCTTTTGTACAGATTTTAGTTATCATTCTAGAATTTGTGTCTTCTTCAAAGTGCCTGGTATTAGCAGTGCTTATAATCAGCCTCTCAGTTGCAATAGACCAGTAATTTGCATTTTACACTATTTTTACTCTTAGGAATCCTGTGCTAAGGTATAGGTGAAAAGAATCCAAGTTTTTCTGCTATTAATAATATAGAGGTGAACCGGTAAAAAAAAAAAGGTCATTATTTGTATTGCTTTATTCAACTTTCTGCTATTCTGTTGGTTTTAGATCCTTTATTGCTAGGTTATGTGCTCTGGGGACATTAAACAAGGGGGGAAAAAAGTAGGCATTCTTTATAGAAGTTTATGAAAACTGGCACATAGCTGGCATGAGAAAAGCTGTCGTGTTAATCAAATCTTTGATAGATTTGACAATGATATACGTGCGTAGATAAATCCACGCAATCCCAAAAGACATCAAATGGGTACTTAAATCCTCTCAAATACAGACCATTTTATTCTGTTGCTGAACATTAAGCATGGAAGAATTGGGTAGTTTTAGCTAGTGTATACGAAGCAACTACAAGTTGACTTGTTTTGTTTTCTTCTAATCTTCTTCAAAGTTTCCAGGCCAGCCTTTCACTGAAGAATATACAATATTTTAGTTGTTTGATAAGTCTTGCAACAAGAAAAGAAGAAAAGGCGGCATAGTACAGCTGGTGTTTTTAAAGTAGGTAGTTGTTTGACAAGCATAGAGATATTATAATAGTAATTCATTGAGCAGGGCTCTATGAGGAAGCAGAGGTCCCTGTTGGAACCACTCCACAGTTTCCCAGCTGTTATCTGTTTTCTTCACACAAGGAGGGCTTGAATCGCATCTTAAGCCTTGAAGAATGTATGGTGCGCTGGATATAGTGTGTATTTAATTCTGGACTGGAAAATGAAGCCAATGTAAACTCCAGTTATTGCTGGGCCTTTTCATTTCTCTGACATCAGACACAAAAGGTCATGACTGCTTATGTCCCATTTAAAACAGCAGTAAAGATTCAGAAAACTAAAAAATGGCAGGGACTTAATCAAACATTTCCAGAGAAGCAGTCTGTTCACAAGTGCAACCTGTAGCTCTGTTTATATTCATATGCCGTTTTTTACAGTGATGAGATTTGGAGATATATGGAAGAAAATGGCCCTCATCTCCAAAATGGAATGGTATTTGAACAGTCTTTATTCCACATTTACTGGGAAGGGCTTTTCCAAACAAACCATCTCGTAAGCCTGTTGTCTGTCCGACTGGGGTGGAACCATGGGATTGCGTGTTGCTTTTCTTAGGACTGAAATTTGCACAAAAGGATGGAGCAGAAGTGATCAAAATCCCCAAACTCACTATGGAATTGTGATCCAGTGTGCAGTGTTGGCCCTGTTGAGCCTGCTATGCTTTTCTACAAATCAGAGAAGCTAGCTTAGGATCTCTCAGTCGACAAAAGAACCGCGGAGCGAAGGATTAGCTCAGCTGATGTTTGTTCTTTCTAATACTTTCTGTTTATATTAAGGAAAGGAGGTTGTCATTTGTATTACAATCTCAAAGAGTGTGCGAGATTGAAACAAGATGGGTCTAAATGAGAAAAGGGCAATCATTTCCAACAGAGAAATAACTTCAGTTATTTTTTTCCTTCACTTAAAATAGAGAAGAAACAGAAACTGGACTCAGCAGAGCTTCTAATTTATTTGGAAAAGCAAATCACTAAATGCCTGTGCGTATAGCTAAAGAGAGAGCGATCTTAAACTATACAGAATAAGTAAACTATTTATTCAGCCTGGTGAATAGTAGGAAAAATACCAATTAGATTTTGAAAATTATAGCAAAATGCGTCCTGAAAATTATTCACTGGTGGCTGAGCATTGTCATCTCTTATCATGAATTTGTAGTGTAAATTTTCATATGTAATTCAAACATTAGAACTGCTGAAGAAATTTCAATTGACAACTTCTTCTTTAAATTAGTATCGTTGTGAAAGAGCTGTTAACGAAGGCCATAAAATGAAAACATACTTATTTATGTGAGGTTTTTTTTAAAAACACTTGATACGATATTTTTCACCGAATGTTTATTTCACAATGTCTTACATAATTTAAGTGTTATTGACTTTAGATTTAGTAAATATATATAATAACTACAGGAACTGCCATTGTTAATTAAATATCCAAAATGTAATGAAAATTTGGCTCAGGTGATAATTTTTTGCTTGTATTGGGGGGAAAAAAAAGCAAAAATTTGTTTCTTCTCTAGGAAGACACGTATGAGATGCCTTGAGGTTAGCTTTTAATTAAGATTCTTGTATGTCTCAAACCCAAGTAGTAGTCCTGTATTGCTGCAAAAATGTATAAGTAGGTATTCCATTATTTCTGTTTCTTTTGTTTCTCCTCTTTCTTAGCAAAGGACAAGAAAAAGCAATGAGCACTAAGTTAGAAAAGCCAAGTACCTTAGAAATAACTGAAATCTGTAATATTTCCTAGGATAAGGTTTAGCATGTTGTGACCTTGGACTGCAGAATTTGAAGGCTTGTTTAGTACAGAAAGCTGGACAAATCCTTTCAAGTGTAGTCTGTGTGACCAAGTCTGCATGGCCAAAGGGTTTGTTCGAAGAATGTGATTTTGGAGTCCGCGTCAGCTGGAACTATATTAATGTTTTATTTCTAAAACGCTGGATCAGATCTGTGCGTATTGGTGTCAGACATAGTCTTACATTTATTTAATGTATTTAATTAATTTGGAAATACTCTCTTCTGTTTGGCGTTCATTTCTGAATGTCCGAAATGCTAGACAGAAGTGAAAGCAAGGAATTCCAGAAGAGGGTGAGTGGATAAGCTGTCCACTTTCTGCTCGTTTTCCGTGAAATTTGACTGTTCAGCTTCCCTATGCTCTTTAAAAATTCTAGTCCGAGTGTATGCATAAAGGAAGAAAAAAGCCAACAACTTTCTGACAAATACAGTGACATTTGGATTTAGCAGGTCATGTAGCGGAGAAGTCACAGGACTCTGCCCTGTCTATATAAAATGTACTTTACTTGGTTTCTGAGTGCTTAGCTAGTGATGGATGATTCAGTCCAAATGTTAGCTTTGTGTACTGACAGTCTGTCTCTCTGATATACTTTGAACTCTGGATGAATTTTTATATGGCTTTACATGAGTACTCATGAAAACAGGAGTAAGCTATTTCATTGCCAAATCTCAGGTGGCCAACCTGGTGCAACTGCTATAATTTTTGTAGGTGACTTGAGAAATATGGTTATTATCCAGCAGCGGGGAACAATGAATGTGTTAATGGCTAGACTGGCAGGGCTGCACTTGAGGTATTCGGAACAAACACCTTAGTCAGCAGTCACAGGTGGGAAAAAATACCTTTGACTGTGAAAAATGTCACAAACGCTTGATTCAGTTTTTACAGTACTTCGGCAAATAACTTCACCTGAGGCTTAGTCCTCAGCAGCTGCAAGGTTTGTTCGGAGAAGGCTGAACTGGTGTAGAGAGAAGAAGGAACGAGCCTGTTGAATCTTTGAGCCTGGTTTCCAAACTCTAACCGTTAGCTTTGTCTTTGTAGGGAGTTGTTCTTGATCAATCAAGAGATCAGAGATATTTTCGCTTCAGTCTTAATGCCTGGTGTTTGCAGAATCTGGGCTTTCGTGGTCTATCTACAAGCGCATTTCCCAAATGAAAATAACCATGCGATGGTGAATACTTGAGAGCTTTGTAGCACAGAACAAGACCTAATAAATGGTATGTTAATGCTAGCATACACCTGTGTGTTGAATGGGCCATGTAAAGGAGAGATGTGGTGGAAGGCATCGTGGGCACATGATTTCTAGCAAGATAGCCATCAATGCAGGAGCCCTGCTAATAATGGAGATTTTGTTGCAGTCTAACCCTGGAATCTGTACAAAGCTCTCTTTTTCCCCCTCCAGTCACAGGTAAATAGTGAATTAGAATTTTTTTTTTTGGGGGGGGAGGGGGCACTCTGAGGTGTGAGGTTGTGCAGTGAGAAAGGGACCTTTTACATTAAAAAAAAAAAAGTGCAATGGAAGTGCAGCAGGCAAGAGTACCAAATGGGGGCAAGGGAGTAAATCCCACATGAAGAGCATAGCACTGGAAAACCCTAATGTCTTGCCATCAACTGCACAGATGTACGGTCTAATGATTCGTGCAAACATGTTATTTACAATTTCCCACATCTCATGTGATAATTAATCTTTTTTTTTATTTTAAGTCCTATCAGCTGTGGGTTTAATTAGACTTTTTTTAAACTAGAGAGTTTTGTTCAGATCATGATGGTTACAACCAGAAGAGAACTTTGAAATATATTTTTGAAACGTTCTTAAAGAGGAAATACCCCAAATCAGTGCTGCTTTAATTATCTGGGATGAACAGATGAAAGAAAAGTGTTTTCTAAGGAGAGTACTTTCAAGATAAAATGTTTCATTTTATTAATGTTTAACCAATCCTGACATACACATTTTCAAATTTTTAAGGCATGTGAACAAGACCTGGTACTATTAAACACAAGATTTCTTAAGGTTTCAGGCAATGTGGTATGCCATGTGATCCTGCGAAATATAATTCATGATTTTCAAGTTGACGTCGAAATGAAAGTTAAAATAGCATTTGTATACAGCACAGATTAATGGAAACAGAAGTATCTCTAACTGTCCTGAACATGTTTTAAAATCTACCATAAACTACCTTCGTCGATAGAAACCTGGATTGATGTTTGATGAGATGATGTGTCTGATAAGGCTAAGTGAAGTTAGATTTTTCCAGGAAGTTTTTTCTATATTGTAATAGTCTCTGGAATTAGATTTAAGGATGAAGAGAGTACTGTTTTCTAGTGCCCTTTTTCACGTTTACTATTGATTACAAAGATTATCAAAGCAAACTTCTGTGGGGTTTGATACTAAATCTTCTTTAAAATAGTTTGGCAAGGAGTGTACAGATATGTAATGTCTTTAGCATACATCTTTGATTTCAGCGCATTAGGGTTGTGGGACGTGCTTGTCTGGTTTAGACTCTTTGAAGATGCCCCATAGGCTTCTTTCAGATCAAATCACACCTCACAAAAACACTTAATTGAGTCCAAGTTCCTCTTTTGTTGGGCTTCAAAAGCATTAAAAATAGTCGCTAAAAATAAGCCGTCCTTTTAGGGGAGATACAGTGTGAACTGGATCTCTGTGAAGCTGTTTAGAAAACATGCTTCCTATTTAAGGTTATCTTCACTCGTTTCTTTCAGTATCATGTGAACATTTAACAGAAAAGCTGACATTCCTATCATAGTGCTGTGTGTATTCTTCTCCTGTCCTACGCGGCTATTTCCCACATTTGTCAAGGCAAAGGTTGAAGGGGGTATGGACAAGGGAAATAGGTCTCCCATTCATTTCTATCTGTCAGGAGTTCACTTTGTCATGATAACATTCAAGGAGTATATTTATCTATCCTGCTACTGGAGGTTAAAGCAAGGGTAAAAAAAAAAGGAGAAGGGAAGAAACCATGTTTTAAAAGTTTACAAATTCTGCTGCAAAGACTGTAAACAGAGAGAGGCTTGCAGTGGAATGTGTAAAATACTGCTGCATTGATAGCGATGGGGCGGCTCGCTGCTACAAATCCGCTCGTATAAACAGAGGAACTCTTGCTGCAGATTGGGTCTGTTTTGGCTTAAAGTCTGAGGAACACATTGCTTTCAAAGTGAATTCTTAGGTGTCACTTCCCATAACTTATAGCAGAAGATTACAAAGCTACTGATAGAACATATTAGTTTGATGGACAGAATTATACCCCCAACGCTTCCTGCTCTCCCCAATGACGCACACTAACTTAGTGTGCTGTGACAGCTGCCTTGATTTACCACCAGGCTGGGAGGCCAAGTGGGAGAGGGAACATTCACATGAACGCAGGGGCTGATACTGGCCCACAGCCTAGTTTATAAAGCTGCCCTGTAATTCACCACAAATGTGTCACCATTAAAAGGGAAAAAAGGATTGCAGATAATAAATACTCTTTAATTTATTAGCTAACAACAAAGAGATCAGAGCCAGTTGTGATGTGATTGTTTGACATAATATTGTCAAGGAAAAAAGCTAAGTTGACCAAAGATGTATATTACACATTCAAGCAGATGCATCAACTCTTGGCTTGTCACAAGCGGAGCTAAACAAAACGCCAAACAGAGGAGAGAACTGGCAAACAGCACAGTCATTTATCTCTGAAAGAGACATATTCAAGAGCAAGTGAAATAAGACATAGTTCTTTGGGCTTGGTCAAGGGCCAAGTTCTAACTATTATAAATTAAATGTTTTGTGTATCGTATTTGGCAACTGCAGCGGCTCTTACCATCTTGGTCATGGTAGGAGAGTGTTAGATTTTCCTGTCTCCTTTTGCCAGAATGATGGCTTTTGTTGTGGGGGACAATATCAGAATGTGTCCGCGCATACCAATAGCCACAATGCCTGCTATAAAAAAGGCATGTAGGTTTTGCAAATACAAATAAGAGCTGTTAGGCTAGGCAGCCTGCAGAATTTGAATTTTCCAAAGAAAACTTTAAAAAGTCAGGACTCTCAAAACCTCGCTCTCTGGATTGCTTGAGTCCACAGAATATAGTCATCCATAAAATAATTTCAGGTTCGTGTGCTTTCAATCTGAGTTTTGAACTTCATGTAGTTTATTTGGAGGAACCTTTGCTTTTTGGTTTATATGAGAGTCGTTCATACCACCACAGTTAGCGTGGTGTCAGCATTTCCATTATAAGTTATGCTTGAGTGGTTTGGATGTCAGCTGTAAAAATTTTTGCCCTGGTTTGAAAACTGATGCACAGAATCAGAGCATGCAGATTATACGTTTATGCAAGCACATGCGTACGATTTTTAAAAAAGAAAACCAATATTTAAAATTACGTTCGTTAATGTTATCCTAGAACATGGGTATCACGTTGTACAGTCCCAAATGTGTCTCATCGGTGCTGCACATTATATACTAATATTGGAGGCAAGTAAAGAACATGCGCAGCCCCAGCTCTTGGTTGTTCGTCGTTCAGTGCAACACTGGAGTAAATTCAGTGGAGTATCTCCAGACGTATTGCAGTCTAACTGAATGCCAAGATTTCCGAACGGTGTAATGTAATCTACGTTCTCTATGATACTCTTATACACACACTTAAGATGTGTTAAACACGTAAATCTGTAGCTGCAAAATACGGTGTTCGAGCCAAAACGATGTTTTTCATATTATTAGAACAAAGAGCTGGGGGATCAGGTATTGTTTGGCGTGCTTTTATGTGTGTCTGCCGTAAAAAGAATGTAGTTCTCTTCCCTCACCTCTCCACCTTTTGGAAATATGAAAACTTAGGAAGTGTTATGTTACTTGTGTTAAATAGAAAATGTTAACTTCTGTGAAGATCACGCCAGCACAAGACCTGAGCATGATTTAAACTCTCAAGCAAAAGCCCAAACCAATTTTTTTGTAGTACATGGTCCTCATGCTGAGCCTTTGCACAGGAATAAAAATTCTCCCATTGTTAAAGGTCTATGAAATTATTTGCTTTGACATGAGAAACATTGTCCTACAAACGTGAAAAGACTGAACTGCTGGAATTTTGTTTGATTTTAGTACTCTGACATTGTCTTACAAACTCTCGCAGATTGAATTTAGAATGGAAATTGAAACTCCATATATATTCTTTAAGGACTTGCCCTTTCTCCATTTCTCTTGACAGCTAGATCATACAGTAGTCCTCCGAAATAGGAGAGGAAAGGTATAATGCACAGTGAGGAAAGGAAAGAGGCTCAAGTCATCCCCTCCCTCTTGGGAGGCTGAAAATTCCCTGGATGATCCAGGTCAGCAGCTCTGAAGGTGAACATGCTTCTTGGCACAGTGGCACGCACGTGATTTGGGGCAGAGAAAGAGCAGTGTCGAGTCCGCCTTGTGGCATTGCCCAGGATAATTAATGGCAAACCAGACGGACATATAGCAAGAAGCATTTTACCATTTGTTAGAGTTAATACATGCAAGTGCTTCACATTTATGCAGACACAGGAAAAAACAATCTCTGCTTTATGAGTATTATGGTCTTGCAGTCCACCTCTTCATTCCCAACGCTGGGGACGTAGTTGCTGATAAGGCCAAAGTTCATCTTCTGCTTATATGGCAAATTAATTTTGATTTTATGCTGATTTTTTTTATTAAGATCATAGTTTTTAATAACTGTGTTGAGAGTTAATAATTTCTTATACCACTGTCTTCTGAGTCAAATTATTGTTAGAATCTCAAGTGCTTTTTAGTAAGAAGAGGCAGAAGTTTAAAATTTCTACTTCTCATGTGTGCAAAAAAGTCCTCAAACATAGCCAAATTTCCCCTCAAAGACTAAACAAATACAGAAAAAGAGAAGGAATCTGCATTTCACTAGTATTTAAAGTCTAAAAAACACAGAACTGTTTCAAGATCATACATCCTGATTTGCAGGGATTATGTTCTTTAAATGAAGAGTTATGTTCTTTAATGCTTGGAGTTTGCTGTTTTTTTTCCTTATGAAATGGAATCCTGCTTCTCATTCCTTAAATTCATGAAAGAGAAGAGCAGAGAAAATATAAAGGTGAAATATAATATATAGGAGACTATTCTAGTCTCCTATAGTTTTCAAAAGAAACGTTATAGCCTTAACTCCCACTGAATATGACATTTAGAAATTCAGACACAATTCAGATGAATTCA
>RSEF01000006.1:14665404-14696795 GCA_003993805.1 Himantopus leucocephalus | reverse complement strand
GTGCTTATTAACAGTAACCACATTATATTTTACCTCACTGCTCTTTAAATATGAGGTAGCTTACAGAAAATTAATGCAGGAGCAGATGAAAACCAAATCACGTTAATACCACACAAATGCTCTACAAAAAATTAGAAGCAGGATGTAAAACCATATCAAAACAGATACGATGTGTGCTAGAACACATGAAAAAATGGATGTAGCAGATGAAGAAATGGGTACAACGTGCTGAGGGCTTAATGTAACGTACAGCAAAATTGATATACCTCATACTGAAATAAATAAAACATAGCATAATGTATACATTGTAATGAATTGAATAAAGCAGATAAGAGAATTGATTAGAAAGTGAACTGAACTGAATAAAACATAACAATATTATGGATTGAATCAAATAAAAATGTAACAGATTGAACTATATTGAAATTACTAAACCAAAAATGCTGGATCTAAACCATTCTGAGTCGAAATAAAGAAAATATGCAGTGTGTGAAGCTCAATAAAACTCTGGGTAGTGGTCCATCAGGGTCACATGACTCATTTCGTCATTCTGGCTGCATGCCATAGGCAGAGAAGATTGTTAAGGTACTGAGTTTTGGATAAAGAAGATGTATGGTTCGTATCTGGCTCTACCAGACAAACAATTTGATTTTATCAAAATACCTTATTGCCTCTCAAGCGCTTTCTATCCCTCCTTCTCTTGCCCTTCCTCTCTCTCTCCTTCCCCTTTATTTCCCCCCTTGTCCCCTTTCCTCTTCTCTCCGCCCTCCGTTTCACCCTCTCGCGCATGCTTTCTTGTTCTCACGTGCTCTTTCGCTTGCCTGCACGCTTCCTCTCGTTCACTTTTGCTCGTCCTCTCTCCCCTCTCTTTTCCTCTGTCTTCCCCCTCACGCCCTCTCACTCTTTCACACGCCCGCCCTTTCTCGCCCTCGCTTGTGCNCCCCCTCACGCCCTCTCACTCTTTCACACGCCCTCCCTTTCTCGCCCTCGCTTGTGCCTCTTGCTCATGCACTTTCTCTTTCTCTCTTCTCTGGGTAACAATGATTCCTGTTTTCTCTATATTTTGCATATCTAAACAGCTGAGATGACCAATAGAAGTGATTNCCTCTTGCTCATGCACTTTCTCTTTCTCTCTTCTCTGGGTAACAGTGATTCCTGTTTTCTCTATATTTTGAATATCTAAACAGCTGAGATGACCAATAGAAGTGATTACCAGATTAGATATAAACTTGTTTTGAAGTCAGATGCGAAAATCCCAATGTTTTGTGCAGCGATGGTGTAGAAAAATGGGAATTTCACAAACCCCAGCTCTCTCTAGGCTATCTTGTTTGCCACTGAGCAGCCATCCTCCCTGCTCCACTCTTCTCACGCTTGTCAAAATTTGAGTTTAAGTTCAGATGTGGAGCCTGAGTTTGACTGGAGCACTTTTCTTTGCATTCAAGCAATAAAAATCATACCTGAGTTTTAGATTTTACTTGCTCCATCTTGTGAATATATCATCCATGTTTTGACTATGTCATTGAATACAGAGATTCATTGGTCTCATTGTTTTTCTTTGGTTTGATTATATCACAACCTTTTAAAAAAATGACCCTCTACTTCAAGCTTTGCCAAGACAGATTTTAACATTTAGGTTTACTTTTCTTTCTTCTCTTCGTTCTTTTTAAAATTCACCCATTAAAAGTCTTAAAAATTGGAAGGCAAATAAGCTCCTATCTTTGTAGTTTTATTTATTAGCTATTAATCTCAGACTGTAAATGAAAACTGTATTCCTGCCAAGGCTGGCTTCAAAACTTTGCCCTATTAAGTTCATTTTATTGTAATATTTATTCTAAATGAAGTGTTCATTCTGGTGTAACCACAGCTGATGATGAGTTGAGAGTTTTCTAGTGAAGTAATACTTGACACAGGAAGTCCTCAGTTAAAGAAAGAGGGACGAGAGAAGCTTGGTTTTGTTTGTTTCATGTTGGTGTCTACGTGGAAGGGATTTGATTTTTGTAGCTGTTTGGTCGTGAAGTCTTAAAAGGAAAGCAATGTCGATGGATTTTTATCTTCAAAGCACACTAAAGTGCGTTTCACGGTAGAGTACCTGAGCTTCTCTTCCAGTAATGAAGTTGGCACGCCGTGTCCATGTTGGTAAGCACCCCAAGGTAACAGGATACGTAGAGCAAAATAATCAGTGCTGAAGACTCAGTATTCCCACTGTAGGCATTGGAGTAACTGAGAGGTGGAGGACTTTGTTTTATATTCTCTATCTCTATAATACACACACAGAGTAGTGTCTGGATAGAAAGTGAACCATGTTGAACGACTGTTTGTTAGAATTTGCTGAGCATTTCTTTCCTTTGTATACAGTTTAAAAATCACTTTATTAGAGAACACAAGTGGTTCTGTCAATTCAGCAAGAATTCTTGAATGTGTTTTCCAATAAATATACTCTTAAATAAATAAATAAATACTGATTTAAACACAAGTATAATGTCATTAGATGCTGCCCGGGTTTTTTGTCTTTTTGTATTTGAAAGTTGTATTGGGTAAATCATTTATAACTGTAAGTGTTGAAAGTCAACAGAGTCTAGGAAAAGACCATGAGGGTGAGAAAGCCATCCATGTGCTTTTTATTATTTGGTATTGCATAGAATCCTACTATATTTAGCATTTTGCCATAGTTAAGTAGCTGGTTTCTAACTGTGCTTCATTTTGGGCTTACGCTGCAGAGACTTATTTGAAAGTCAGTGTAGGGTGTTAGTCAAGATAGGCACCTTCAGCTGGTGTTTTCTTGTGAATTCTTGAAGCTTAACGATAGCTGCATGAGGAAGCTTGAAGAATGCCCCATATGCCATAATTTTTACAAGCTTAGATTTTGTTTCACTCCTTAACGCTTAAAAATTTTTTCTTATGAGCCCAGGTGGGCTCTTGTACAAATGACACAGCAAGAATTTCTGAGCTGTGAACTCCAGCTGCAGCTCTGTCTTTTTCTGCTTGGATGTCCTGGGACTTTTCTTTTTTGCATTATATTTTACTTTATTATTGTTTTCTGTAGATTGCGTATCTAAAAGTTCTCATCTCAGTGCCCTTCACCGTTCCTTCTGAGGGGTAACTGCCAGCATATCAACAGAAAAGGGAATAAATACCCTACTCCTAACTTAACCTTTTGCGCGTACATCTCTGACACTTGTTGACCATTCCAATCCATTAAACAAGCGTTAGTCAACTGTATCCTGAAACAGCCACAACTTTCCATCAAATGGAAAGACATTAAGCTTTCACAGCAGGAACCAGACAGCCTTCGAAATGTAAAGGAATCTGTTGTAATTTTTAAACATTCAAACTGTATTAATTCCAGTGACAGTTATCCCTTAAGTCATTTCAGGCAGTGGCACACTTCTCAACTTTCACAGCTTTCATGTGGAGATCATGATTTCTTTCTGATTGAGATATTTCCCCCATCTCTCATACTTGTATTCATACTGGGAACGTTGAGGAAGTGTGTTTGTGTCCTGATCTAACTGTTCTTTCCTGGACCAGTTGAGGGAGAAAATGAAAATTTAGTGTGGTTAAAGAAAACAAACATACAGAAGACATATGCATAACTTCAGTGTAATGCATCTGCTGTAATAATTTTTGTGAGCCAGTTTTACAGTGGCTTTAACTGCTGACCCCTGAAAACTTAGCCACTATGTATAACCAGTCTTGAATTTACTTCTCCAAAGAGTGTAATCTTTCCTTGTGCTACGAATCATCTTTTCCCGTTGCCCTTTTCCCCACTGGGCTAAATTACCAAGGTGTATTTAATCTTTGTCATTTTTTTTTCATAGTTTTCAGTTTTGACACCGGGTCTGCATCAAGGACATCACTTAACTTCATTTCAAACTATGGCCACAATGACTATGTCCATTTCCAACTACCATAAACCAGCCATAAATCAGGAAAAAGTGCCGTGCTGCTTAAAACTGCTGAAATGAGCTTTTGAGCATTATGCTTACAAGAATGTCAGCCTGTCACAGAGTAAATCAACAAAGTGTCCTTAAACCTTTGTTGCATCAGGGAAATCCTGACTTTATGGCTTGAAGCCTGGTTATTCATTTTACTGCCCTATTTCCTCCCATCGCAATGCACACATGTGATTATTATTTTGTTTGGACGCTGCCTCCTGCTTATTTCTACTTTATTTATGGCTAGTAATTATAGGTTTTATTGCTTACTCCTCTTTAGATTTTGTCTGAAAATATTAAATGAAACTTCTGGTGACTTCTAGGCTCTGAAAGGCCACAGATTTACATTAATGCTGGAGGAACTGTGAGTTTATTTTACAGTATTACTAGATGCTAATTCTACAGATTTTTCCAATTCCCGTTCCTGCCTTTCTTGTAATGTTTTCTCTCTGCTCTTTGAGGTCAAAGTTCATGTGTTGAAAGCAATCATCCCCGGAGATTGCCACTTAATCCTGATGCCGGGTAGTAGTGCAACATGCACATCAGTTCTGTTGGTTATATTTGCACTGTTTGAATTTGGCCTGCTGTTACTGTGCTTGTCGTTCATCTCTGAATTACTGTGTCCTATGGAAATTTGCACGAGCCCAGCGTATTTCTTATTGTTTGTTATTCCCTGTCATTGAAGATCACTTTTGTTATGTCCAGCTATTGCTAATCAGTCTCTAAGATGATATCATGTTGAAATTTTATCCCCTGACAGCCCTAATCTTTTGTAAGAACCTTCAAGGAGAGGGTTCTCCTCCAGGGTAAGAAGAGGCTGTATTCCACTATAATCTTTAAAATAGCCAAAAGCTGAGTAGGAGGACGTGGCAGGGTCAAAAATCCTGGGTAGTGTTTCCATTGCTAAGTAACAATTTATTCATGTTACCGCTGAATCCCAAGGAGTTGGGGAAAAGGAGATTGTTCAGAGGTGGTTTGTTGTGGCTTGAGGTAGTTAGGGGAGAGACTTCAACACAGTGTAATTGGCGGTGATTGCTTAATTGGGATCTGAAATTTTCTTTGTGTTTTTGTTTCATTCTCTCTGACAAAGTAGGGTTGAGAGTAATTTTTTTTTCATCAATCACAGAGCTCATATAGCAAGTTCAGTGCATCAGAATAGATCAGAATTAAAGTTTGCATTTTCATGCTTTACAATGTTTCAATTTCTGCTAAGCTTGTGTTTAATCTCTGAGTTTGTTTATGAATGATCAGTTTTAGGGATATGTTGGCATTCTTGTGATATATATTATTGTCAATTGTTAACATTCAAGTAATTTAATCTTCAAACATATTTTAATATTAAATTACATGTAGCACTGGAATTTTTTTCTTCTTCAGTAGGATAAAAAAACCAAACCCCAAACTATTTCAGAAAATTTGTTTACAAAACACATTTGGAGAACCTTCAGAGGAAGACCATTTAGGAACAAGATAGGGAGGCTAGAGCAGTACAATGACAGGTAATTATTTTAAAGATCCATTCTATTTAATTTATAAATTAAACAGCTGTTTACTTACACTTTAATAACCGATTCATTCTGTGATCAAAGAGTATATATTTGAATATTATGGAATATACCTTACATTCTTCATTAACAGCAACATATTAAGACCTGGTTCCATGAGTGAAAATTGCAGTTTATCATTAAATGTTGTGCTCTAAGTACTACTTTGGGAACATATTTTTCTACATGGAGAGAGAAAGGACGGACCTGAAGGCAGTGGTGTTCTGATCTGTGGGTGCAGAATGTCAGTTTATCTAAAATCTGTTTAAAATAGCTGCAAAGTATTGTTAGAAGAGGACTGCGAGTCAATCTTGACTTTTTTTCTTTTTTGGAGTGTCTTCTTTTAAAAGACTTTTGCCTGTTTCTTTATATTTGTCAGTTGTCTTTGTTCAGGTGGATTGGGTTGTCATACAGGGTGCGTAACAGTGACAAAGTAAATCAAGTGTTAAGTAGGCCATATTAATTTGCATAATCCTTTTGCAAATCCTTCTAGGTGCATATTTGTTAATGACTTAGATATAATATTGGGAGAATATGGTAGAAAAAGCCTATTAATGGAAGTCTAATATGTCAACTTTTTAATTTGTTCGCAGCTAATTTTGTTTTAATTATGGATTTACTAGCAAACATGACATTGATAAACAACTTTTTAAATCTGATAACATTAATAATGAAATATAATAAATAGTATAATAAATACAATTAATAAAATCTTTCAACCGTACTATCTAAAGTGATTAATAGGTTATATCTTAAACTAATAGAGAATAAGCAAACTGATGGGCGTTTTTTTTGCCTTTTTTTTTTCTTTTGTACTAGTATCTTCTTCCTGGGAAGAAATTTAATTTTAACATTTTCCTAAAACAGTTATTGAAATAATTTGTGAGCTGTTGCTTCCTCAATATGTGTCATGATGCAAAAGGAAAAATACATGTGCAGTAATTTTTAAAAAAATGGCAGTTTCTGAAAATGTCTTGTTTGAGCTCGATTACTCTCCAGGCGTAAAAATAGGTGTGGTATTTACCTGGCAGCATTGGGTTTCTACTTGGTTTTGATTTACCATATATCGTGGTGATTTTTCAGACAGAACCTGAAGTAATCTTGGTTTTCGTACTTGCTTGCCTGTGTTCTAACGGTTGTAAGTACTTTGTCAATGCTAGCTGTAAATTTTAAAACAATATTACACGTGGCTAATTAGATGTTTAGAATTGCATTTTAACAATCTGTCAAATGCAACAATGTGTCATTTAGGCAATACTTTTTTTAGTGTTAATCGGCAAATAGTTTTTGCTGTCATCCACACGTGTCGGTAGTGGGATGATCAGTTATGTTGGACTTAACTTTCTGAGGAGAAGGCAGAGTTTATGTACACTTAAATGCTAGCGAATAGGACAAGACTATATTTAATGGTTCTGTATCTGCACTGGTCTCCTCCTCCTCCTATGTCTCTTCCTTCCACAGTTTGTCTCCTCCTCACATTTTCTGAGAATTCACTTCACAGGACCTCAGTGAGGAATATATCAAGAAAATGGTTTTAGGAAAGATATAAGAGTCAGGGCCGACCTATCTTTGCACAGCCTGGTCCAGCCTGGGCAGCTGGTTCTTGACTGGTGGTGTTTTTTTGGAAATACACCTGCCACGATGGCAGAGTCCCGTTGTACTACCTGAAAGGATACAGTCCTGAAGGACCAAGCTGCCTGGTCTTCTCAGTGGTTCGGGAAAAAGAGAAGGGGCCTGTGACAGCGCTAGAAGAACGTAGAATACAACAAATACGAACGCTATGGAAAACAAAGGATGATGATTAATAACACAGCACAAAATACGTGAACTGTCTAAAGTATTGCTTCTCTATTAGTTCAGGCAGTGAAAGGAATTTCCGTGTGGTATCTCCCCCTGCCTCCCCTCCCTTTCTGTTTTTAGTTTGCACAGTCTGTGTCAGAGCTCAGGACTGTAACGGCAATTTTTGATTTATGTAATTTGTTTTGTGGGTTTAAATTTATACACTCAAATGGAAAAAGATGGGGTACTGCTTCTTAATTAAGTAAATTTACACCTGGAATGAATTATTCTTATGTATAAAGGAGCAAGTGAAGCATTCTGAAAGATTGCTTATGCTCTTTTAAACAAGCTGTAATTTTACCAAACTGAATAATTAATCAAAACAAGATTGTTCTGCTCACAACAATATCTCCAGAAACGGTGTTTTGTATTATGTTACCTTACCTCAGAGTTCTTCAGTGGAATGCAGTTACTGTCTAGAAATAAGTATGTGACCATTTCTATCAACTAATTGTTTTAATTCTTTATAAAGATGGGCATTACCCGTGTTACTTCCAATTAATCTCTGGCGTATTTTACTTGAGGCATTAGGACACTAATGAATCTTAAGAGACCTTCAGTAAATTGATCCAGTAACGCATCACATCAATAGTTTCTCATTCCATGTTTTTCTTGTTTTCTGCCAGGGCTTTGAGCTCTGTACTCCTATTTTCAATACAATCAATAAAAGGCTGTTACATGGTGCATTATCTTATATTCCTGCATGGAGGGACTTCTGTAACACGAAAGGAGATTTAGCTTCCAGGTGTCTGGAGCAGACGCTGTCTTCCCTTCTGTCGGTATATAATGGTTACCTAGTGAAGGCATGGAAATTTTACTGGTATTTGTAGGTGATCTCACATTCTACGTACTCAGTGATGATAATCATATGATCTCATCATGTAAGTGCCTCATTAAATATAATAACCGTGCTCAGAATAGAAAAAGGTGTGGCGCTCTGATGATTTTATCCAGTTTATTCAGTAATATTACTGTAGTTTTAATTACACTTTAATAACATTGCTGAAAATTCTGAAAAGAAATTAATAGTGTTCCATGTAATACCTAGAACAAATCTCTTTTCATCTCACAAGGAACGAGTACTTGCCAAAGCCCTGTATATGAATAAGGTCATATTTCTCGTTCCTCATTCCTCTTTCTATTGTCTCCTGATGACAAAATCAGTTACGCTTATTCAGCTATGAAGATACCTAAGTGTCTGAGCATATTTTGCTTGTTTTGGGCCTACTTTGTGTCTTATAAAACAGGGTTTGTGTGTATGGAAATTGAAGTTTTGCTACATCCAGTTTAAATAAAAATTTCCTGGCAGAATTAATGCCCTTCCCATAGTAAAACACCCAAATGTGGACAAATGAGAAGAGTAAAGAGCAAAGGAGGAGAACGTTTCCCAGAGATGGTAACAAGAGAAATATAATACTTAAAACTGCAAGTATAGATGTCATTTGATTTTGGTTGGTATCTCATGGACACAGCCTTGTAAGTTTACCTCATGCTTCACGAACTTTATTAGCGTGAATCCTCTGTAGTCAGCTTGTAGTTTAGGAATGAGGACTACGAGTCAAAGTAGGGATGCTTTTGCTATTGTATAGATACGAATGAAATACTGGAATACAGAATTTAATGTTTTTAGTGGTTTGGATTTTGAGTGAATTTACATATGGCATCATTAGAAGTGCATATGTAGATTTCCCTCAATTATTTGGTCATTCCATTTTTTTCTTCTCTACCTTAAAGAGTGATGAGAAAGGATTAGACGATTTTGTGTTCGTATGCTTGTGTTCGAGATCAGTTAATAAAATTTGACATTTATATTGTAGTTTGGTAAGTACAATTATTTTTTGTGGCTCTTGTGGCTATAGTGTGAGGGGAAGACACCATACAGTTTAATAAAATTTCAGCCAAATTTTTATTTTAGAAAAATATTGTTAAGCCAAATTATGTACTCATTTTGGCAAGTAGAAGGATCCCATGTGTAAATATGACGCAGAATATGAAAATTCCCTTTTTCCCCACTTCCCAAGGAGAGGACGTAATAAAGAACACTTTTCTGTGATCTGTGAAGTCATCTCCAAATTATTTTTTTCCCTCTAAAGTATTTAAGTAGCTCAATTTAGTTGTAATAATTATCAAATGCACACAATTCTTTATCTTTTCCCCAATAATTTTTGTTTACCAGATTTTCTTTAAGGATTTCACAAATTCTTTCAGAAATCTTGAATGCCCAAAACGTTCAGTGATTGCTCAGTGTCTCTTGGGATACTCAAAACCTACTGAGTAACATTATATCAGGTTGTAGATGATATGTGAAAATAATAATAATAATAATGATAATAATAATAAGGTTTATCCATTGCACAGTAAATGCACAAGAAGTACTCTGATGTTTATCATTATAATGCAGTTTGGATGGAGAATAACACCGCCAGTTTATAAGTTTTAGCCTGAAAAGTTCTTTTTTCCTTGATACTAGAGTATGGTAGTTTGTTGTCCATTTTGCAATTGTTTTGATAAAGATTTCTTAATTATCCATACTCATTCTTAAGCAAGTCTAAGGTATTTTTCAATATAATCACTCTGAATTAATCAAAGCATTTTTTCATGGATATTTTGTTCTCTGGTTTTGGGAGGGTTTTTTATTGGTACTGATTCTGCAGCCCCTTGGTTGTATAGTTTGCACCTACTTTTTTGCACCTTTTTTTCTTCTTTGGCCATTTCCCATTTTTCACTGAAAAGTTCGATTTTCTCCATATAGGAGAGAACTGTAAGAAAGTCCTTGACCCAGAAGTACCTGCTTATTTGATAGTAAGTAAAGTAAAACTTACCTTGTATTCTTCTGCAATAATTTCTAGAAAATTGAGAATATTTACATAATATTCTCGAACAGCTTTCTTAAAAAATTTCAGAAATGCAAGTTCGGAAAGATACTAAAGAGTCTGCTTGCTTTTAAACATGTTCCATGTCTTACTTTCTTCAGACAAACATCTATCTACTTTAGAAATAGGGATAGACAGTGAGGGGTATTTAAGTGTTTTATTATTCTTTGCTACATGGAAAATAATTTGAAATGTTTTTCTTGTATACTATTTGAAGATTTTTCCAAACACCATGAGCCATCTATCTCCTAGACTGTGTGTTTGTTTTTTGTTTTCCTTTTTTTTTTTTTCCTCTCTCTCCAGAAAGAAAAAATGTCTTGAAAAAGTCATTAGAAGAGTTCACAACTCATGTCAGACTAGTATAGCTCTCAGGAGAAGGTCTAAAATAAACCAAGCTGATTCTTCTTCAAAAGAAAATGAAAACAACAGCCCTTAAAATGAAAACAACTATCCTTCAGACTTCCCACCCTCCCCACATTGTCTTTGATCAGAACCATTAGTCGTCCAGTTAAGGTTAAAAGTGTAGCTTTGTAACGTTAAAAAAAAAAAGCATAAAGCCAAAAAAATGCCCGACAGTCTGGAGAAAGTCGTAGTTTTACTTTAGCGTTTAGTTCAAACTGTAAGAAAAACCTGTACAGTATGACCCTCTGCCTTGTGAACCTGTGTAGGTGCATATGAATGGCACTGTTCCTTTGTGATTGTGCTCTCTGAGCAATTTGGAAATTAATTTTGGTCAAATCTGCCATAAAAGGCTCTTTGCAACATTTTGCACCTTGACATCTTGTTCCTTGGCTTAGATGGGACCTTAACTCCATCAGAACTTTGAGGGAAATCTTCCTTCCTTCCTTTCATAGACTTCCCCTAAAAAAACATTTATCAGTTTGTGAATCACATGGTTTTGTTAAGTCATAAATAAGAACAATGAACACGGAATAAAGAAACTCGGGAAGCAAAACAAATAAAATTAGATTAAGTTTGTCTGCATATTTCTCCCTGTGCCCACCTCATTCTTTGGAGCAGGTCCTCTCCTTCAGGCTTGCTCCTTGTCACAACTTGTTGGCTTTTTAGATTCTGTCAAATCCGTACAGTCCCCTCTGGACACCTTGAGAGTTGGTTGGGACCTTGCTTTCTGTCATCCTTAAGGCCTGGCTAGTCTTCTCAGTGATCTGTCAATCTTTTTCTGTGGCAGATTCCCCGGTGGCTGAATTTCCCTGTCTCCAATAGCTCTAACCTGCATTCCAGAAACTTATCCCAGCTGTTCCCTCTTGAATGAGCTCAGTTGCCCATAGCAGTAGTGGTCACCTTCTCTCCAATCCAGAGGGCGACAGTGAGGACAAAGAGGCCTTCTTCACTGTTGCCCTGTAACACCTCCATAATTTCGAAATACAGTAAGAAGAGTTTTTCACCTTCCAAGCTCCCCAAATAGTTTTGATGTCACCCTTGAGTGATCAACATTTCCAGATGTTTTCTACCATGATTTCCCATTATTAGTTGAATTAGTTTCAAAGTTGGAGTTCCCTTGGTATAATTAGAAGTACTTTTTCTTCCAGTTCTGACCAGCTTGGTCTGAACTGCTCTGCCACGATTGTACTTTAAGTTATTCTGTAAGGCCCACCTCGTTACTCAACCTCTTTGCAATGAGGAGAATAATGGGGAGGTGATAATCTGCAGGTTGGTTTATTTGACTCTTCTTTCTTAGGCATTTTTTTCCCCACTTGGAATTGTATGATGAGGAATTTCTGCTTTTTTGTGTTGGTTACACCATTAAATATTAACCTTTCAAAGATTTCTACAGCTGATTCATTATATATTAATGAAAGATACAATATTTATATCTTCGTTTTAATGAAGACAGACTAGCAGAATTGCATACAAATTTAAAAAAAAAAAAAAAAGTCACATAACCACCACTGTCAAACCATTTTGTCCATGCTGTTACTTGGGGTCATAGCCTACCTCTAATAAAAGTGAACCATCTACATAGAGGCAAAAGCCACTCTGTATTTTAATTAATACTCTAATTTTTATCTGTTGGAAAAGGCTATTTCATCTCCCAGTTAGCAGTGACTGGGATATATTTGCTTTCACTTCAGGAAGAATGTGTGTATGGGGGAAGAGGGTGAAAGAAGGTTAAAATAAAAATTATGAAGTACTTACAAATGTGCATGTTCTCATGCAGACCAGTTTTATGTCTATAATAACCCAAAGTAAGTAGCTGTATTCATGCCTCTGTCAATCTGCCCACTTTGATTTGTATGGAGGGCATAGTTCTAAATTTTCTCTTGCACTGCACTGCTGACAATGTTTTAACTGATGCGAAGACGCCTTGGAAAGAATAACTTTTATTCATTGTTGGGGGTGCGAAAACATCCAGTTGTCTCCACCCAGTAATTATGACTACCTTATATGTTTGTGTGTGTGTATGTGATAAATACGCATGCAAAATGCACTTTTAGAAGCTTGAAAACAAAGTGATTTTAAAAGCAAGCCTAGTCGACAGTGTTTTACTTGCTGTAGTTCTCAGCTTTGATAATGAGCCATTTTTTTCCCCCAACACCAATTTTGTATCCTTTTAAGCATGGTTCCCATTTAGATACAGTGTTTTAGAGGAAAACTTGCATGTTTTTAAGGAGGAAATTTCATATTCCTGCGAAGCTTCTGTAATTGTATGAAGTTTATTTCTGTTCCCAGATGTCAGCAATCAAAATCTGCATAATATATTTTGTGTAAATCTGTTGGCAGCTGCTCTCCAGTCAGGTTCCTCAAGATATTAGCCTGTCTTTGAGTTTATGACAAAGTTAAAAATTATTCATTAAACTGACCTGCAGTATATTCAGTAACTGTAAAATTGCCTTGCAGTTCTATTTGGTTTGTAGATGTGATCACGAGTAAATTTTTAACTTAATTAATTGGCCGTTTCTGTTGACAAGAAATTTATGTGGTAATAATTTGCTCGAAATAGATGCCGACTGTAGGAAATGAGATATCCATCATAGGCTTGTGTTCCACCAGCTGCACAGTGGCTATTATGAAAGTATTTCAGGCTGCGACGACCCCACTGTTTGTGCAGTCAGGATTATATATACCCACGATCCATTGCCTGCCTGAGAGGCGCTCATGGAGGTCTATGATAACAAAGACTTTGTGATTTATGGCTTGCTGTGAAAGCAGAGCTTGATGAGATTAAACAATTTCATAGCACAAGTGTTTCTTAAGACCTGATTTGTAGTTGCAAGCTGATGGTAAATCACATTTATATATCTGAAAGCATGCTCAGCAGAGGAGTGCAATTACAGTTTAAGACAGCTACTTTTTATTTAATTTTTATCCTGGTTTTGTCTCTTTTATATCCCCTTCGTCTGCAAACCATTCACCTTCACAAGTCCTTTCTTGGTTAGAAGGCCAGAGACCGAAGTCACTGATGTTCTTCCTGTCTCGTGTGCACTCTTATTAAAAAAAGAAAAAGAAATATCTTCGAGTCTTTACAGAGTAGCTTTTACTGGCTCATCTTGGCTGAACTGGGTTACTGGGTTCAGCTACAGTTCTTGATTTGCTGTCGTGTTCAAAATCAAGCACACTTTTAGGCGATTTCTAATCACACAAATACATTTAAATCTTAAGTACAATGGTTAAAATATAGAAAAGTAAAAGAAACCACTTTTAGTATATTGCACTTTGTATTTTATACCGAATAATTTTTAGATTTCTTTTTTCTTATACACAATAGAAAACAAGACTATTTCTACTAATATCAACCTGCTTTGGGTTTGAACAGCTATTGGCATTATCAGGGACATCTTTGCTATGCTTCATAAGCAGCTCCTGCTAAATATTGCAGCGAAGCTATTTGCATCAATATTAAACCATGATTTGTGGGGCTGAGCGCTTCAAAACCAAAATCAAACGCTTATGATACACTTGGCTTAGATGGGTACGTTTATTACTCTTTTGACTCAAGATCAGGTTGGAGCCCAACATGAAATCCCCAATAAAACTGAATGGTTTCAGCTGTTGCTACAGCTACTTTCATGTTGGTGAACACATTAAAAGGAGAAAAGTAGAATAAGCCATGGAGTGAGTTATTCAAACTCTTTCTTCGTTTGCTGCTCTAATAGAAGACGTAGGTTCTCAACATGCCAAACATCTCCTGTGGGGCTGTGAGCGGCTCCTCGGCTCCCATCTGTTCTCCCCAAAGGCTCTCATCATCTCTAGTCAGCAGGCCAAGGTTAGTTTTGTATTGGGAGAGGTGGTGAAGAGGAGTTTTTCGTAAGGCAGTTTCTGCATCCTGAAATCTTTTGTTTATGCATCGCAATCCGTGGAAGAAATTCCTGTGCCACAAATAAAAACAGTAATCCTATTATAGGGTCAAATAGAGGGAGAAGGCTGAATTTCAGGAGGGTATTATTCTTTAAATTGCTTTATAATAAGTCAGTGCTAAAACCTCATAAGGCTCTTAAGCGGTAAACGCATGCTTTTACAGAAATCCTAACGATGAAAAGTGTAACTCAAGTAGCCATAGTATTTTTACGGTCAGTTTTTCACACCTGTTTCTTATCACAGACAGTCAAATTGGAGTTAGCTGTTGGAATGATAGAAATCGAGATGTCTTTGCCATAGCATCTAGGAAGCGTTCATAGGGGACTTTTTAAAAGAAAGTGACTTACAAGGAATTCTTCATTACTTTGCATACTTTTTCCCCAAATTTTCAACTGAATTTCCAAGTTCAAAATTTTAGTCAGGCAATAAATTATACGCTGGAAAATGCACGAAAATTGAATGGATGTATTTCAAAGTTGAATCCTCTGTTCCGTGAACGCCACCCCCCCACACCATATTAATTGTGAAGTGATAAAACGGAAGACCATGTTGATGCAATGCTTACTTTTCCACATTGCAGTGATAAGGTTTTGAACGTATGTGGGGTTTTATCCAAAATTATTTGAAATAAAAAGCTCATATTGCCTTTTGTGGATTTTGGCTAAGCCCCATGGTGATTGTTATCCAACGTTTTAAACCACAATGTAAAAATTTGAGAAAGCAAAACCTCATGGCATTGCTGTTAGACCAATACCTGTTTTGCATATGCAGTGACTGAGATTACTAAGCCGTTTTGCCCCAGCTGATGATAAATTTCTTCTAAATAAGAGGAGAGTCGGCAAATAGGATCTATAATAAAATGTGCATTTGAGCTATAGAAAAAAACAGTTTCGTAGAGAAAAAGACCGGCAACTCGCCACCGTTGCTATTTTTAATCAGATGCTAAGTACCAGATTCTACCTTCTCTCTTTAATCAATGGGAGAAAGATGGGAGAAGATATTTCCCTTGCCTCTTGCAACCAAAGTGAATTACCAGCCCTCTCGCTACTCATCCCTGCCAAGTTCCCCCCCAGGGTTACTTTTCCTAGAGGAAGCCAGTGTACCAGAATGTGCTGTAAGGGTTTGAAGAGCTGATGTACATGATACTATGCAAGGTGGAGTTAAAGAAAGGAAAAGGAATGCTTGGCTTCTGCTGCCGTTAGGCAGATGCCTTGGGTTCCTTCAGGCTCTACAACACATCTGCAATTGAGATGATCTCTTTATTACCAGGTCTGACTCTCCTATTTCATTTTATGCTAACAGAAAACATGCCATGAAAAGGCTGCTCAGTGCTGCACATATTTGTTACCTACTGGAAAAAAAGTTTAATCTATTTTATCCTCTTAAACTCAGGCTAATCCACTTCCAGTTAGCCTTTTGAAAGGACCTGACATAATAAAAAATACACTCAACGTGCATTCAGTCCTGTAGAAGTTGAATTTTGGCAGGAATTTGGTCACTTAGGACAGCGGAATTTTATTTTTTTGGCTATAGGCATTAGTGTTTCCTTGATTAGGGTTTTGACGGATTGTGGTATCACACAACTATGCTTTTTGGAGAAAACTGGTTGTGGGGGGATGTTTGGGGGCTTTTTTGCTTTTGTGTCTGTTTTTATTATTAATATGTCTGCCAAGAAGCGTGGCCAAGAGTGGACGATGATTCGTCTGGACCTTTTTCTGGTGATTGGTGATGGTCCTAGTTTGAATTTCTGAATTATTTACTTGGGTAGTTTTTAAAGCCACACCTACAATGTTATCCTGAGTCATAGGTATTGCGACAAAACGTTGCAGGTGAAATGCTGCAGGCAGGTGCAGTGTCACAACTGACAAAAGAAACTTTTCCAGGATCTTATTGGTGAGCTTTAGTATAAACACAGTTTGCACAGAATGGGCTGTAATAACATGGCTCCAATATAATTTTGAGTTTCAAAATCTATCCCATTGGCAAGTCTTATAACTTTCCTGTGCCTCAATTTCTTTGGCTGTAAGAAAGACTTCAGAAATTGTTATTTGGGAAAAATTCTTTCTGCATTTTGAGCATCTCTGCGTGTTGAAAACTTTTTCTTTTTTCTTTTTAATTTTTTTTTTATTCTTTGTTCTTTGTTCTTTTTCTTCATTTCTTCTCTTTTTTCTTTCCTTTTTCCTTTGTTTTTTTCATTCCTCTTTCTTTTTTCTTCCTTATTTCTTTCTTCTCTGCTCTTATCTTCTCTCTAATTACAAATTAATTATTAGATTTGATTCATGTTATTTTTCTTTTAATGGGTTGTAAACAAAACACTGTGTCCAGGTGGGCTTTAGCCTGCAAAGAGAGTCAAAGTTTTCTTCTGTGAAGTGAATAGCAGCCTCAGCCTAGTGTATCATAGCAAAGAAAACATAAAAGAACATGACAGAGCCTTGTAAGAAATGGGAACCCAGAAACACCTGAAGCCCAGATGGCAAAAGTGGGTGTTTGGCAAAAGCTGTGTAGATTTCCGGTCTTTTGAAGTCAATCTCATTCTAACATTCCTTGAGAGCAAGCTAATATGTTTGACCAGACATGCTAGAATGGATCAGTTCTCATCCTCAAGCACGAGAGAAAGTAATTCCATTCTTTCGGGTGTTTGGCTGTCTCTGATGTAAATAAAAATAATCTTATGTTGTGTAGCTAGAAAACGGGGATGTATTTATGCTAAAAAGGATGTGGTCTGGCTAGATTTCATAATTTTTAACTCATTGTTTACTAACATTTTTTTAAACATAAACCAATAACGTTTGCAGCATGCTGATGCTTTGGTTTTGACTGATTTATTACTGTCGAGCTGTTCATGAGTTACGAACCTTGGTGACAGCATTTGGCATAGTTCATATTTAGCTGATCTTGAACATTAAAAACGCTGAAGAACGAAATCTGTTTCTGTTGGAGTCGGTGGCAAAACTTGCAGCATTTCACTCCTAAAATTAAACGGAAAGAAGAAAAAGCAGAAAGTTGGGAAAAAGCTGTGCCTGGAAATAGGGTGAATCCGAGAGATAAGTCGCTTGCTTTTGGTACACCTGGAGGCTGTGGCCCTATTAGAAAATGTGATTGCTTGCTGTGTGTGTAGGTAGTGTATGTACACACAGCGGCAAGCAATCCCGTGTAGAAGACGACTTGAGAATTCAAAAGACAAGACTGACAAATGATGGAATGGGGAACACATGCAGAGAGCTGAAACAGTGAGTTAGTGGGAATGCCAGGAGTGGAGTGTAAGACTTGTGGTCCCACATCCAGTTGGCAGTGGGTCTGCTGCTAGATAACACACTGCTGTGTCGTGCCTTTTCTGTCACTCCTTCAAACAAGTACTGGTTTACCTTGTTGGGTGCTCTAAGACTAATCTGCCACTGAAAGAAACGGTCCTCTTCTCTACCCGTGGTTTTGGCTGATGACTGCACAGCGGGTCAGTTTAGTTTGTTGACCTGGTGGAAAACTAACCTTCTAATTTATGTATTATTTTTCGTTGGAAACTTTCAGATGGGTCAGAGAGGTCATCCAACGTGCTGTGTGCAAGTGCCAGCTCATGGGAGAGAATGGAAATGCATTTCAGGCATGACTGGGGGGGCAGGAAAGCCTTTTTTCTTGGTGGCAATGCATCTTAACTGGCTTAATCCAATTGTGAAATTGCATTTTTTTTAGCACAGAGTGTTGTTGTGCATCTCTAGCATGACAGTGACTGTCCGGTACGAACTTTTAGTTCATAGTAAATGGGATGTAATTTGATTTAGATCAGCTGTCTTCTAATCTAGATTAAGTTGACTCAAATTTCTTCACACCGACTTAGTTAAGAGCTTGCCCACTGACAGTTATGGGAATACTGGTGATGCTCCCTAATTTATTAACTCAGAAATTTGATCATGTGCCAAAGCCAAAGAGGGGGAAGTGAATTGAAGTATGTTTTAATGATAAAATTCAAATCTTGTTTGACGGTGTAGATAAAGAAAAAATAAATAAGCACAGAAATTACTTTCATGTACATAGGCAACTGAATTTGTGTAAATAGACAACGGCCCATTAGAAAGAGGAAGAATAATATAATTTGAAAAGTCCATCTGTATCTTCTGTTATTAAAGTTGATATCAAAAAGTCCAGTGTTGGGTGTTCATTAAACATTTTCCTTATTTGGAAAACAGGAGTTTAGGAAATATAAGGTGTAAAAATCTTTGATTTCTTTTACTATTTCACATTCATTATGTGAAATGGTAAGGCTGACTTAAAGCTTACAATAAAAGGTAGCAAGACCTCATTTTCAGTGATAGAATAGTAAATGAATGAGCATCATTACAAATAAATCTGAAGTTCTTTTTTGTCTCAGGATTAATGTTACATTTGCTACATCTGGCTTTGTCTTTCTTTTCCTTAAGTTCTTAGAACAAATAATACATGCACTTCATCTTTAACTTCAGATAATCAGTTACCGGCACCTGGGATAATGTGATGAGCAATGTAAATTTTATACACATATAGTCATAATAATTTAGAATGTCATTTTAATCTATTTATGATCGGCTAATGACTGAAATGTTTTACCATTGTGTGGGATATTTTATAACTGAAGTTTTAATGGGTGAATCAGTAACACCTGGCTGTCTGGAATGCTTCTCTTTTTCTCCTGTTAGACATTTAAATACATCTCTGGAAGGCCCAAGGGGTGTGATGTGACATATAAGCTCTTAAAAGGAGGAAAATTAGTTCTTGATACCATAATGATCAGTGGGATGAACGTTTGCATACTTAGCATTAATGCTGTTAAATGTAAGTGTTTGATTAAGACTCTTAAGAAGGGTTTTTTTTTTTTTTCTTCTTCTCTTTTAATGCCCTTTCTGGTTTCATTTTGTGAAATTACAAAAGGAGCTGATGCTTTTGCATCTGCCTCTGGAGGAGTCTTGAATCTTTTTATATCCTTTTCTCTCTTTAGTGCCATTGTCTATGTTTTCTTCTCAAATCATCTGTAACACCAGCAGAACTTCTTAGGTGGTAAGTGTATGAGACACCTAGGTGCCAACAATGCAAGAATACAAATTCAGTGAGACGCTGCTCCTAACGGAATATCTACTACTGCAATCTTAAATCCAAAGATATCACTCTAGTGGCAGTCCACTTTCTATTACTGCATGAAAGCAATGTATTTGTAACTTTTTATTCCTTGCTCTTTTTCCTCATAAATATTATGCATTTTCCATTTATCCATTTTTAGATTTTGTACCCTGTTGCCTGTTTCAAGTTTGAAGTGTACAAAGCATAAGAATGATAAAATCACAATAATTGCAGCTTCTTGTCTTAAGTGAATAAGTCTATGACTTTTGTCTTGATAAGTGCACATGCATATATACTCGTGTTGTGCTAACTTGATTTCCTTGCCTTCTGGGTGGATTTAACTGTTGTTTTTATGAGGTAATACTGAGGGTTTCGGCAGTCTTTCTACTTAGTGATACCTGTCATCTGATAAATTTCTAATAAGAACTTTTTTTAAGACAAAAGTGTCTCATATATAATTTTCCAGTTAAGCAGTTAACCTTCTGGGACATTTTGATATTGCAGAGTTAGTCCTATAAACTGTAGAATGACAAGTAGTGGCGTTCTTCTGAGAAGGCCATAGACACTACAGTAAACAGGAAGATGGGGACGGGGGGGAGAACTGTGGGGTTAATAATAGAAGTGTTACTAAATATTGGGAATAAAGGTATACTTTGAGAAATAAGAAAAAGGAAACATTTTTGTTGTATTCTATACAGTAATTTTTCCATAGGATACACTACAATACAATCACGTTGTGTGTCAAATGCATCAGGGAAGAAAACAGCTTTAAAATGGGTGTGGATTGTCTTGCTCATATATCTTTTGGGTGAAGATTTGTTGTCTTTTGGACCTTCTGTTAGGCAAATGAAGGGATGATAAGGAATAGCTAGTTTCTAGAACTGTTGGCACTTTCCCTGTCTCATTTCCATGTTCAGGTGAAATATTTGAGAAGTGAGCATCCAGCTTTGTCTCAAGCTGTCTGGTCTGTGATAGACTTGGACTCTCTGAATTTAAGTGCCTTACGTGTTTAGAAACGTGATTTCGTGGTCACAATTAGATGATTTCTACCATATTTTCCTTTGTGTTCTATGTAGAAGTTTCACGGTAAACTTTTGATCCTCTCTATTCAAATGCTTCTTCCACAGAATCACCATCTAATTACAGTTACTTTTAAGGGAAAGTTGTCTCAACAGAGCAATTTGCTCTGCAAAAATGAAGATATTTTATCTGCTCTTATGAGTGTAGTATATAAGCTTTATTTCCGTCTGAATTCCACATGCCTCAGCTCTGTTCGTACTCACTCCCGTGGCGCTGTTTCCCTGGTCTTTCTCTTCCCTGATGTTGAAAAGATGGCCTTCACTTTGGAATAGAAATGAAGTAGATCTTTGATTTGTAGAAACTCTCAGGTGCATATTAGGTCAGATAGAGAAGAGAGGTGACTAATGTATGTTTCAAAAGTAATTTTGACTAAAGTCTTTTTAGGTACCAGTTAGCTAAGAGACCCAAGAAGTGAGGCTGTCCAACATCACTCGTTACCTTCAGTGTAAGACACTGGGGTGCTGGATTTTGGCTCATCTGTTGCTAAGTGCAATGGAAGAAATAGGTGGCCGCGTGATTACTTTCCTTTATTTGTGCTGTATGGGATAGATTTTCTAGGAATCTGTTCATTTGTGGCTACTTTATGACTGTTACAAGTCCTGGGATGTTAAGAAAGGCTGACAATTTTAATTCCTCTTGTGACGTCTCCCGTTGCTGGCTGTCACCTTAATTGTTTTTATACGTACACCACTTAATTTTAAGGTTCAACAAGTGTTATAAATAAAATAGATGTGCTTCCAGTGTGCTGATTTATAATGATCAGCAAAGAAAGTTAGGCTTTTAATCTTTTCCGTAAAGTAATGAAAATAATGTTTCTTCTTCTTTTAATTATATTTCTTTGGAAGCACTACTTCTGATCACTGCAAATAGATAGTGAATTTTCATCTTTAGTTGAAGGACAAGAAAAATAACACACTTCACATGGGTCTGGAAGGCCAATGTATTATGTAGCTGTGATGTATGGAACTTGCATGGCCCTTGCATGGATTTCGAAGCACTTTCCAAGGCTGATTAGGAATCCAGAAACACCGCAACCTGGTAAGCCTTAGATTCCTCCATTTACAGAAAGAAAAGAAGAATGAGCCAATGATTTAGTGGCAAGCTAGAGACAGAAACCAGACATTCCCTTATATTAAGGCTTCTGCTAATCAACAGACATTTCCTTTCTAGAGTGATGCTGAAACAGTCGAGTTCCATTTTACACAGAAAGCTTATACTTATNCAGACATTCCCTTATATTAAGGCTTCTGCTAATCAACAGACATTCCCTTTCTAGAGTGATGCTGAAACAGTTGAGTTCCATTTTACACAGAAAGCTTATGCCCACAAATACTGCATGTATGCCCTCAGGCTCTCACAATCGCATGTTTATTTTCAGAATCAGCCCCTAAACACATATAAGGGAATAATTTGATCCTTTTTCAAATCAAACTCAACATGCAACTTTTGATATTTTTAATAGTTTAATGTGCAAATAACTATACAGATGTTGTTTTTCCAGTCTTCTTTATTATTGAGTTAGGCTTTGTTTCTGAGTCTCAGTTCAAATTGTAAACAAATTATTTTTGCATATGGATCAATGTAAATTTAATAAACTTTATTAAAAATTTATATTAGAACTAAGATACTTTTTTTCTATACCATGGTATTTTTTAGCTACATTGCAATGATAAATATAATTTAAATATAAGGACATTTGTTTTGCCATTAATAGTTTAAGTATCAAAAACCTGTGGATGCCATCATACAGCAGCTAGCAAGTATTACTTTTGGTTATTGAGTTATTTATACAGCTACATTCAAATAAATGAATGATTTTTAAATGTTATTAATTTCTGATCTTTAAATGTGATTTCAATTTTCTTTTCGGAATTTTTTAATACACATTTGGTAATTTTAGGGATTTTTACATCATATCTTTTGTATTCAAAGTGTATTCAAATAGTTCAACTAATTAGAAAGTAAATAATAGGATGGCTCAGCAAAACAATTAAGTCTCAAATTCCAGCAGGTTCTCACGATGTTAAATGTTGCTATCAGTTTTTAGATGTTTGCCTTCTCTCTGGTACTGTTCCTGGTGTTTGTGTCTTGTAGAAGGGCCTTTCTGACGCTCATGGGGGAAGCTCCTTCTAGCTCTTGGTTCTCATCAAAACAGCTCCTTGCAGAGAGTCTTTGCAGCTCTGCAGGAGCATTCCCCGATTCCCAGGTACCCCGACAGAAATCTTGAAGTGCAGGTGCCCCAGGGCTGCCTGCAACACTGCTTTTGTTGGGTTTCTCTTTGATTTGAGTTTCCTTTTTCCCTGAAGGTATTATGAGTTTGAGAGTTACACTCTGATTTACTTACTCCCCAACATCAGACTGTCTTACTGGTGCAAATGAAGATCTGCATTAAGCAAGACTTAAGGCTAAGCATTTAGGTACCACGTTGGAAATGAAGTTTACAGGTGGTGCTCGTACAGCCTTCCCTTCCTCCTGCGTCATAGTCTATCCTTAGCTTCTGAACACTCTTCCCACTGTTACCAAGAACCTCCCAGGTGAATCCAGTCAGGGCTTTTGCTCAGGGGTTCAGGTACACGCTCATCGTCTGCATGCTCTTTTCTGCCTTGTCCCTAAAGCAAGGTCGGATCACTGCTCTTTCCAAATCCTCCCCATCTTTCTCTTTTACCCTATTCATTGTTTCTGCTTCATATCTAATACCACTGCAGCTGTTATGACTCATGTTTCTAGTGTCTTTAGGAGTTTAGGCCTTAAGCAGAGGTGTAGATGATTTAAACGTCTCTTAGTAAAACAGAACTGTTTTATTTTGGATGCTTTGCGCCTGAGTTCTTTGTTCATAGCTTTACTATGGCCTTGTTTGTCACACGACCTGGACAATCTTCCAGCCCCAGTTGAGGCTTGCCAGCATAGTCCTATTAACTCTGATCCAAAGCATCAGTTAAGCATATAATCCTGTCAAGTTCTTGACGTCTAGAGACTTTCTAATGCACACGGATAATAGGTGTGGCAGCAAGTTGCTTTGCCTGGGCATGCTTCTGCAAGACCGTTCCTTCCTCCCTCTGTGTTTGCTGAGCTTTCTCTTCTGCCACGATCACAAAGCACACAGGTAAACGTTAGCAAGAAGCGGTATCCAAACAGGCCTTATTTACAGTAGTATTTTAGCGGAATGTCTCTTTTCAAGGGGGTGAACAAAGCGTTAGAGGTTCTATATTTTCTAACGCCTTTGCGGCTAAAACCTGTCCAACTTTGGTGAGACTAACATGCGAAGGTAAGGTTTTGAACTGAGCACCGGTGTTCTCTTCAAGTTGAAAAGCAGTTAAGAATTCTTCATTTTAACCCGTCGAAAATCTACAATGTGGTAAAGTAGTTTTAGGTGACCGAGGACAAATTTTTATAACACCAATCATGTTTTACTAAAACTTAAAATTCTTCAGGAAAGGCATATTCTGTTTAGATTTTATGTAACCTGACACAACGCTCTCCTCACTTGTCTTTTATTCATGTAGTATCAGAAATAATCTTATTTGCATGATGGGCTTTAGTTGCCCAGTTTTGTTAGGCGCAGGTAATAGATTTTCCAAGAATGGGTTATTCCCTTTGTAGGTTGCATTCCAAACAGACATGCAAGATTGAAGAGAGGAAGGGACTGTTCTATTGTGCTACGTGATCAAAACTCAAACACATGAAGTTGAGGCTTGTGCTCTTTCATTTAAATGGAGTGCTGTTGTCTGCTAATTTTAAAAATAATGAATGGAAGTTTGATGCTTTTTTTTGGGTTAAAAAATACTCACAGGCTCACAGGATACTGAGTGGTTTATGATGGGAGGTGGAGGCATCTTGCTGCTTGGTTGAATTCGTGGACGGAGGAATAAACAGAGAAGAACTTAAAATTCTAGGGTTTGGTGCCTGTGTTTAGAGCGAAGAGAAGGTTTGACTTTGCAACATGTGGATATTAGCAGGCCATCAAATGTCAGATCCTGGACTGGCAGCTAGAAAATAAACTGAGAACTGTGAAGTGAAGTGCTTTTTTCCTACCGTGTCACTCATCTGAGACAACGCATGCTGCATAGTGGCTGAGGGCCACAACTCCCTTGGCCTTCCTTCTCTTCCTCCAACATCTATTTATCACATATCTTAAAATATATCTATCTGTGCATGTAGAAGAATACTGGGCAGCTATGGAAGCTATAAAAGTGCTGGCATTGTTCTTCTGTTGTCTACAAAGTAGATGAAATAAAGTTTGCAGGGAAAAATAACAAAATAAACTAGGGATCCTAAAAAAAATATTTACCTAGGATAGTATACTAAAATTCACGTGGAACAATCTGTAAAATAAGTAAGAAGTCTTTAGCCCAGAAGTTGTTTTTGATCTTGAAACCTTTTGACCATCCTCACATAACCAGTGCCAATTCTTTACGCTATGAAATAGCCGCACTTGACAGAGAAATCCATTAATTCTTCATTAGTTTCAACAGCGGTACTGAGAAAAATATTAAACACTGAGATGAATGCGTAGGGCTGAGGATCACTGCGTTATAATGTCTCTTCCATTTGGACATCACTTGTGTTTTCTGCAACGTGAATGATGAACATTTTTTATTAGGTCGAAGCTATGTAACTAGCAGTTCACTGACCACTTATTCTTTTAATTTCATCTACACGAGGTGAACCTTTCTGAGCTATTTCGGTTTATATTGTATTTATCCTTTTTGCCGTGACTGTAATGCTTCTATCATTTCTAGAAGAATTCAGTATTTTTTTAATGGCTGAAGTACTCATTAGAAATGGAGGGTGAGGCAACGTTAAGTTTAAAATTAATGGAATTGTTTATTGCCGTTTTACCTTTGTGTTACCTGAAGCAGAGAATATTTTTTTTTTTTATTTTGTTTTCGTTTTGAGTCCTTTCATCCACAGGGAATGGGGATTAGCCTTTGGCTAAAATAGTGCTTTCGGGCCCTTTCAGCATTCAGTAACTGTTTACTTATCCAAGAACAAATGGGTAAAAACACAGTTAAAGCTCCCAGCTGCAAGGTCACCTACCTTTTTAAAATTCAACCTCATGAGCTCCATTCAGTTGAGGGCTTGCTGGTATGAGCCATTAACTGCCTGTTGCATGTAACCTTCCCTTGTCTTACACCGAGCTGCACACGAACCTCTGGTACTGTACAACAGACCCTCGGCTCATGCCATGCGAGAAACAAAAGCAGTTTAACTTGTGATCAGTGATCATATGATCCATTTACAGGGTGCAAGCTCAGTCAAGTAGAACTGGTAAATCATTAAAAATTCACTCAACACCGTTCCTGCTGAGTAGAACATCTCAATAATATCATTTTCTCTAAGTTGCCAGTCCAACACTGTTAGCAGCTTTGCTTGGTATAACGACAAGCTTTTCAAATCCTAAATTAATTTAAAAATTATGAAATCCATTGCAAAGCACCGTGTGTTAGTTAAAAGCTATAATCCATGGCAAAAAATAATCTTTTGGACTAAAATTGTCTCTGCGTAAGCTAAGACCCTGGGGCATGCACGCTATAAAATGACAGTAGCTCCCGCGACTGTTGCATCAGGCCTACTTCAGGAAAACGCTTGAACTCATCCCAGTTCAGAATGCCATGTGACACTACGGTTAAAAGCTGACCTGAACAAAATAAAGCTACTAAAGAAGAATACTTAGCGGCTCTGTTTCAGAGACATGCTTTATAGGGAAAAAAATAATTTTAGTATCCACAGAGCAGTACAAAAAATAGGAGCTTGAAGAAAATAAGGTACAGAATAATTTTACATATATAATAACATTTTAGATAACTAAACGAGATAGAGGATGGAAGAGTCTTTATCAAGTTAATGTCTTAACCAACCTAGGACATGCCATTTTTCTCTTATGCTGAGGTACTTGCGGTTCTGCTGAGTACAAATGCCTAAATCTCTGTGTGTTAACATGGGAATAATTTGCTAAATGATGCAACAGTTTAAGGATCATGCTAATGGAACAAACTTAATTCCTTTGATGTTTCAATAGGAAATTAATGAAGTGATGCTTGCCTACAGGTGTCTACCTGCAAGTGAAAGGCATATGTCTTCTGATACGTTTTTAGCCAAAACACATAGAAGTGAGACTGCTAAAAAGTGACTGTCTGTTGGCTGTTCCTCTTAGGGAGCAATATAAAATAGCAAATGTTGGGCATTTTATTTGCTGCGTAACTGGACATTTCTCAGGCACTCTCTGTGATGATGGCACTGCAAGAAACAAAATAAAATTAAAACCAGAAACTCAGTATGTATAACTATGTAAACTTTCTGGGGATGGTTTTGGGTTTTTTCCTGCTATGTTGTATTGCCCTGCCCTATTAACATGTAATCTTCTGCCTGTGGAATCAACAGGAGATTTGACTTCCATTTTTTGATTTAACATTCACTATTAGGTGAGGCAGTTATTGAAGGCACAATTTAATAATATATTTTGCAGTGGAAAGTGCAGTTTTATTGCAGTAATAAAGTATTTCTGAGTAATAAAATCATATTGTATCTAAAGTGCCAGATTCAATGGCAAAAAAAAAAAGAAAAGTGTCCTTTCGTACAAAGGTGCTTCAATGAGAGAAAACAAGTGAACTCCAGATGGAATAGTTGTATTTAAGGAAGTGAGCAGTATGTTTTTTAAATAATGCTGTTGGAGCAATTGTTTTGCAAAGTGTAAAACATTTAGTGCATCAGTCTGTTTCTAATAATTCAACCTAAAGGTATGAGTAACAGAAACTGAGTTCTGACATGAGTAGTCAAAATACGTCATCATCTTTTTAACTTTATGCAGCCTATAGATGTAATATTAACAAAAAAAGTCATGCCAGGAGGTACGTGCTGAGACCAAAGTCCAGTGCGGAAACAACAGAATGTTACGAACATCTTCTTTTAGCGTTTCTTGCAAAAGTTTCAGAATAAGTATAACTGAAAATAAATCTTTGATTTAAATCTGAATTTCTGAAGATATTTTCCGTGATATTTATTTCTGTTATTCCACGCGTGAAGCTGGATAACTGGAGCAGAGGAGTCAGAGATATGAAAGCCGATTCTCTTCATTTTATTTCATTATGTTGTCTGAGAATTTGTGGTTATAGAACAATTAACTCGGTGTTCTAGAAAGTAGACCTAAACATTTTTAGATTTTCTACTACAACCCTTGTTTTCCACTTCTGTATTCATAGATAAAAGAAAAAAAAAAAGAACAAATCAAAAACATTCAGATAAACATTTTGGAGTATAATTGATGTAAATTTGTAGAGGCACAACTTGAAGAATTTTTTCCCTCCTCCCCCCAAACTATTACTGCGGNAAAAAAAAAAAAAAGAAGAAATCAAAAACATTCAGATAAACATTTTGGAGTATAACTGATGTAAATTTGTAGAGGCACAACTTGAAGAATTTATTTCCCTCCTCCCCCCAAACTATTACTGCGAACATATGCCATAGCAATGGTATGCATTCTGTTGCTGTGTAAGAGACACATATTTTGGGCTATGATCTTGAGGGATTTGTCAGAATGGAAGAAAATGGTCAGAATATGATGTGCTGGTCATGTGGGCAGTACAGAGCTGAAAAACTTTTTGCACCAGGATTCTGTTAAAGTCTGCTATGAGAAGTTCACAGATATACTTACTGATGCAAACTGAGAGAGTACTAAGGTACCACCTCCTCCTCTGTGAGGCTACCATTACTGCTTCACACGGTTATGCAAATTCTCCTTCTGATCCCTCCTGTTAAATTCTGACCCTATGCAAAGAGGAAAGAAAACTGCAAACATTGGTGCAAATGGAATTGCCCTTTGTAAAGCTAATGCAATGTAGGAAATGTAACTTCTGAGGAATATGTCGTGCTCCAACAATGGCAAGGGCTGTATCTCAGAAAGGCTGCTGAGCCTTAAGGAACCACTGTCAATGCAGAATTGCGGAAAATGATGAATCTTTATATTATATTGGGTAGCTAAACTTTAAACTCACAGTATCTCTATTGATCAGACAGAAACAGTAGTTTAGGAAAAAGGTAACTCAATTTATGTAAGTACAGTGGAATAATTTCATCTGCTGATGAAAAGAAAGAGGGACAGTTGAGAATGGGAATGGAAGAAGGATGTCTTGTTCCTTTAGTCTATTTTCCCTTTGGCCAGTGAAACCTGTGGGCTTCAGTATTGACAACAACAATGACTTTCCTTTTTTTTTTTTGTAATATAATTAAGCAAATGTGGTGTACCTTATTTTGCTTAAGAAGCTAGAATAGTACAAATTCAACATGGCATATGTTCAGTGAATTAAGTACCAGTAAACAGGTTTTATGTTGATAAAGTAGACATGCTTTCATGGAGATCAGTTCTTTGCCTGGTGCTCTTTTTATTAGTAAGATGAAATATAAAATCATTAGATTTTAGTACACACATCTGATACTCCTTTAAGGTATCAAATATTTTAATATTATCATTATATTTGTTAGTGGTACAACTGCTACTAGAATACCATGTTTAGATTTGGAGAAGCCTGTGGTTCTAGAAAGTTTCTGGGACACAGAAGAGGGAACTGAGGGGAACAAGGCAAGTGATTTCTTAGAAGACTGCATAACATAAGTTATGGTGAGAAATTCCCGGAAATTCTGTCTATCTTGGGTAACCAAGGGGGCGTGAAGAGGAGAGTTGATCACAGTGTGTCGATAGCATCACCTCAAGTGAACAGCGACATGAGCAATAAGATGCAGAGCTTCCATCTAATGGGCAGTGGATATGAAAAGAACCAGCTGTTGTAACTGACGCTTACGCACCCAGAGTAGAAAAAAGAAGAATTTTAATGGCAATGCTAACTTGTTGGAACAGATTTCCTAGAATTGCAACAGACTGTACATGGGTGGCAGTTCTTTAGCCAAGGCTGGAAGTACTTAGTACGTGTCAGCCATGCAAGTAACCATGGTAACAGCTGAACCCAAGCTCAACAGTCCTCTAAATGAGCAGTTACTCTACCTGTCTTAGAAAAACCTTTCCCATCATCCCTGAATTGTAGTACGTCCTGAAATTATGCAAATTTGGGGGAATAGTTTCTAGAGCTGAGGGATAGTCAAGTTCTTTTTGCATTTTATGGATAGGGACCACTAGTTAGAGCATTTCTGCAGTGGGAGTATAGAAAACCTCCCAGAGGCAGAACCCAGTGCATTTTAGGACAGTATTCATTAAATCCATCACCTCAAGAAACATAAAGTTCTCACTGGCCATATTGAACTCCAAAAAAATTCTACATAAAGAGTTTGGAAAAAGACTTTTGAGACAAAAAAAACCTCCTCTCATGCATGGACATCACTTATTAATAAGGTCAAGAAAAGTAACCATAAAAGTTAATTAGGTTAATTATGTTAGGGAGTTCACCTCCCTCTTGTTATGCCTCTCTGGTATATAAATATGGACAAGAACTCTCAGACAGCTCTGAACTACTTTATGTAGGACGTAGGTCTTTATTTCAGGTAGAGTTATGAAATCCTAAAGCATTAGCAGTGCAAAAGTGGTTTTTGTGTACTCTAGTTTTGCCTTTGTGTTTTTAACAAATTTATATAATTGTATTTTCCATAGCTATTTCTGATTGCCTTGCCCTGTTATAGTGTCTGGCATCTCCCATTGTTTTTCGTTTATTTTGATTCACTAAAAAATGGGTAAATATACTGATGTGTTACTGTCATACGGCACTGCAGTTTAATGCTTTTGTATTTGAGTTCTTTATCTCTCATGCCTTAATTTGTGAAGATCCTAAAATTACTTCCTCTTCCTGTGGTTAATCATTCCCATCAGAGTTTGTTTTCTAAGCAGGTGCTTTATAAATTAATAATATATTGGTTTAAACATGTGATTTATATCCCCCAAATTCCTGTTTTTGCATTGTGTTGTGTCATGTAAGTAATAAAGCCTAGATGCTATTTCCATTGCAGCTCAGCTTTAAAATTGGCTGTGACATTGCCTTCTCTTGGCTATCCACTGTGGAAGCAAGTCTGAACACAGACACACATTTAAAATCATCAGCTTTCAAGGAGGTTTTACATATTGACAGGTGGTAGCTGAAAAGCCAAAAGGAAGAGGCAAAGTGTGTCTTGCATACATATCTGGGAAAGAAAAAGTCATTGAAGAGGGAAATCTCACTTTATAAACACATGAACAGTTCACCCTGCCAACTGTCAGGACGTGACAGGGACTCCCGTTCTTCTAATTGGGATCCAGATGTGAATCCCTTCAGAAGATATTTTTTCTGCCTCTTGCTCCCTCCCCACATCCCCACCCCCAAACTGTGCAAAGTTTATCTTCAGTCAGGTCATCAACTCTGTAAAGGAAGACAGAAGTAGGAACAGAGGCAAAACCAGAAATCTGTTCTGTATTCTTCCTTTTTTTTTTTTTTCCCCTGACAGTGCTGTTCATGAGTATTTCTAACTGGAACAACACTAGCTTCATTTCTGTCTCCTCTCTGTTTCCTGTGAGCATGCTCAGTTAAACGTTATTTTTCATGTATCTGGAAAAAATCCCTTTAAAGCTTGCCATTGTAGACCAGTGCTCCTATTCCTATTTTATTGCCTGATGGGTTTGATGCGTTGGACTCGCTCTTATATTATCATAATGATACAGCACAAAACTGTGAGGCAGTAGGTATTTTTTCACAGATTAGTGGTCAACACGTTGGAGGGAAGGGATGCCATCCAGAGGGACCTGG
>RSEF01000006.1:14629045-14665304 GCA_003993805.1 Himantopus leucocephalus | reverse complement strand
CCAACTCTGTAGTAGAATAAAAAGTTTATTACATTTCTAGACTACATTATCCTTGTCAGCTAGATTAAAGCATTCTCCTAGTTTCTGTCCTTTATTACCATAACAAGTGAGGAAATAATGTAGTGTTGTTACACAGAGCAGCTTATAAATTTTGACATAAGTGTGAGAGAAATCACTTGAAATGTGAAGCAACCAAGAGGAATAATTAGGAACAGCAGAATGATCTCAGTAATATGACAACAGTTTCTAAAGCACCCCACAGGATTGAAATCATCAGGTTTGCTTGACCTATATCTTTAATAATACAGCTCATTGCCCTTGTATTGAAGCTAGAGGGTAGGACAGAGTATGAGCTTTATCATGTTTTAGGAGAAATTGCAAAAAGTTTATTTATTAACACAGCACAAAATGGCCCATTTCTATGATTACCAAACAGGAAAGCAAGTTGGGCCACAGTTCACCACACAGAACACTTTATAGTCAGGCTTGGCTGGCAAAAAATATTATGTAACACTCAAATAAGATAAATGGCTGCATTGGCAGTGGAAATAACCTTCTGTTTAATTAGAAAATAAGAGCTATATGGGACAATAAAAATGGTTACTGCTGCCCTCAGTCACTGTTTAATAAATATGATAGCGCTGAAGATAATGCTAAGTGTTATTTATTTGTGCAATATCACGGGCTCGGTAATTGTTCATGTTCTTGATAGTTACCCTGCATGTAGAATGAGTCCATTTCACATTTTCTTTGTTTAGTTCTTAAAAAGGGAAGAGGTTTTTTTTAAACTGTCTTTAAAAGCCAGAGATGAGTGATCAAAGTTCATTCACCGCTCAGCGGTGCTGTAATCAAACTGCTGGTTTTCTTAGCTTACCTTCAGGATAATTAAGCTATGAAACATAGTTTCATACTTTCCAGGCTGGATTGTCTGTCTGCCTTGGATATGTTTCTACGTAAGTGAGAGGAGAGCATAATTCACAGTTTTAGCTGGCCATTTCATCACAGCTGTGTTCATAATTAGTGTAGTTCTAAGGTCTGATTTTAGCATGGTTTTACCTTCCTTTGGCTTCATTTGGAGTTTTAAGCGCTAAACACGTACAAATCAAGTCCTGCAGGGCATCATGTGGAAGAGTGATGATTTCAGTGAAGGCTTCTCTCTAAAGGGAATAGTTTTTACTAGTAAATTGAGCATCAAATTGTGTTACGTGCATATGTATCAAAAGTTTCCTTTCTCTGTAGAGCTTGTTTATTAGATACGGACGTTGTTGCTGGTATCACATATTTAGGAACATACACGTATTTATCAAATGCTTGACAGAAAAGCATGGGATGCATTTCGCAATATATACTTTTAACAGGCTTGGTATCCCAGCCCTGTTACTTTTGGTCACAGTCTTTCTATTTTGAATCTACAGTAAGTACAGGGATTTGAAAAAGGATATCAAAGACTTTGCTTGGTTTTATCCAAGGGGAAAATTCAGAAGATGTTTCATCAACGAGTTTTAACCCCTCCTTCCTCCACTATTTCCCCCCCCTCCCCCTGGTGTAGACTGTATGTCAAGAGGCAAAACAAAACAAAACAAACCCCCTTTTCTTCACACAATTCACTTTAAGCTTCAAAATCCTCCAAAATCCCCAATCTCCCTTTGCAGTCTGGTTCCCACTCTCCGGCTTTCCTCATCTCCCTCTGAAAGAAAAAAAGCTCTTCTTTAAGGGACTGATAGGTTGTAGAGCGATGCTTAGCAACAACATTCCTGTGCCTTAAGTAGCTGCAAGCCCCTAGCTGAACCCTTTGATGTGACTGTCAGGGCAGATTTATTTTGTTTTAGCACATTGTCTACTTGTCCAGATGTATCAGGAGATAAAAAGGAGTCATGTTTACACTCTTCTGGGGGGGTGTGTGGGGGGGGAGGAGATGTAATTAAATCGCATTTTTGATGAATCTCTGAGAGATGGAGATGAAGAACAGAGGAATTTGCTGGAATATAGAGGGGAAACCCACTTGCCTGCCCTAACACCTGACACTGTAGGAAAATGAAGTGTAAAGCCATAGCACAATGTGTTGATTTGGTTCTGCCGAAGCCTTTGACTTTGTGTTTTCTCACGTACTGGTAGTTCATGAGAGTCCAGAAAGGCCTATTAGAAAGTAGTGGTTGTGCACCATAGACTCCTTCCTGTGTGTCTTTTTTAATAGATTTATTTGTCCAGGTTGAAAATAACTGTGTTTTTCTCTAGAATGTTAATGTTATAGATCACATAGCCCAGAACTTCTGGCTGTGGTAAGTGGCTGTCAATCAAATACTTAAAAAAAAATAAAAATAATTGAGCCTCAGTGATCTTGGATAAACAAATGTGCAGTATAAGGCAGGCCTTGCTGAATTCTCCCGGAGAACAAATACCACAGATAAATCCATTTTTGTTTATTTGCTTTTAACTTGCACATTTAGCAACACCATTCTGAGCTCTATTAATAACCTGCGGTGTGCAGTGACAAGTCTGATTCCCGCATTCAGTATGCTGTGGGTATGCCAAGTGAATAAAATGCTAGTTTTAATCTGCTGTTACAAAAGTTACTCTATTTGCATTTTAAATAGGTTACACTACAGCACCCCCTTCTGCTGACTATGTAGTGTGACAAGAGGTTTTAGCTGCAATTCAGTTTTATTCCCACATGACAGAATGAAGATGCCTTGAAAGCATTTTTAGTGCTTTCTTAATTCCTGTGCCTATTAGGCAAGGAGAACAGTGCAACTCAACAATAGTCATTAAACTACTGTTATCTTATAATTTTTAGGATCTAGCTCCCATTTTTGCAGCATTGTCCATACTTCTGAAAAAAAATGAAGCAAAGCAAACCCTCTAACACTGCAAACAGTTGTGATTGGTCAGTGCAACGTATACACAGTTCTGCATTCCTCTGGTTGTCATTGAAAGTCTTTGCAAGTGATGATATTATGGTACTGATTTAATTTATGGAACAGTCTCAGAGGTTCCTATCTGGAAAAAAAAAAAAAAAAAACAATTTACCTTGCTGATTCTGTCTTGGCTTTTGAAGACTCTATGGACATCAGACTGGCAAAACCAAGTGCAGAAGTTCTGGGTCTTCTGTGTTTCAAAATAGAGGTCTATGAAAAGTAGGAAGTTACTCTATTGTATGTACCGTGTATTTGAGTTCTGCATCTGTGTTTATATGTAGCTTGTATACGGTCGCTATGCCATAGCGCAGCATAAATCTCAGCAATTACTCCAATAGTGCAGCGTTCTGTAGTTGTGAGATATTTGGTTGAAAAACATTGCAGGGAACGCCTGAAGGAAACTTGGAATCTAATACATTATCAGTGTACTTCACATAAACGATTTACCTACGTTTGGCACCTTCTGTTGAAGTTGTAATATCTGAAAACTCAGTATTGTTCTTTCACTCCATCAGACCTGTCAGTGGATGGGTAAAATGCAATAAATGGCATGTTTGGGCACTGGTGAGGTGGGAACTTAGAAAAAGGTTAGTATCTGCTAGTGTCTAGAAGTTCGTTTGTGGTTGGCTTTACAAGACGCTTTAAAGAATAGTTGTCTATGACAACTCAAAATTCTCTAGCAACAGTTGCAGAGTGTTCTGGTTTGGGGTACGACAGGCTTATTTATGTGGGTTTTTTCTTGCGCTTTATTTTACTGATGTGTAAGGCCATTGAATCCTGCATACTGCAAATGAAAAGAAGGTAGCACGTGCATTCCCAGAAGGTGAAGAAGGTAAAGATGCTGGTAAAGAAATGCAAGATGAAATGTATACTTCTTGCTTGGACTTACTTTCCCAATCTCAGACCAGCAGTCAAGGCCAGCAGATTTTTCTTGATTGTTTTATACTTTTGGGGGCCTTTTGTCAATTTCCTGATTTTCATTAATACCAGTCTAAGAGAAGAAAAAGCATTCAAAAATCTATTTTAGGGATAAGTTTGATTTAGCAACTTTGACTTTCTTTTGTAGTGTGAATTTAAATGGTTTTATTCTTATTTTAAAGCCTAGCATTAAGTTTTACAGTGAATAGGTTTCTTGTTGGATTATATTAATGGGTATTCCTTTCATTCACTGTTGTGTTGCAAGAATGTTTAAGTGCTCCTTTAGGGACAGATCCTGTTATCTATCATAAAGATACTGAGCCACGTGAGCAGTAAGGTTTAACTCGTCACAAACGGAAATATTAGAATCTGGTGTATGATTAGGGAGAGGTAGTAACAGTGAAGTTACTTTCCTTCAACTCATTAAACTGAACTGAGTGAGCAGCAGAATCTCTTCCATCCTTCTACTTTTAAACGTAAAACCTTTTTTTTTTTTAATCTTCTCAATTTTTTTAAACTTTTAAAAATCTGTTTAGAAACATACAATGCAAATACCATGCAATAAGAAGTCACTTTTTTTTCTACTGAGCTTGAAAAAATAGTGTTAAGACGAAGCTAAAATTCTTGGCTCCTGAGTGATATAAGTTGAAAAAGAATGGGCTTGGAAGTCAAAAAACCTAACGGGTGTTTTTGTATGCTAGATGTTACAGTAGAACAAATCAATTCAGGCTCCTTAGATGCAGTCATTGCCTTGTGATTACATTTGTGTAAAGTCTTGGAGCCTTTGATCAAAGAAAGGCATTTGTGACTAGGTCTAATCCAAGCTCTTTAAGGTGTTTAACTTGCACGGGGGAGGAAGAGGTTGATAACAGCTGGGATTTAAATTTAGTTTTGCTGAACTTTTGTTTTGAAAGGATTTCTATTATACACTGCTTCCTTTTCCATACAGAAGATGGATCATTGAGTAAACCTAAAAGGGAAAGAGGATATGGGAGGAAATGGGTGGGGACTTGGAATTAATCTTCTGAAGAAAAATGTTTGATCAGTGGGTAGGAGAGGATGAAAACCTCTGATGTTGACAGCAGGCAACTTTCTGACTAGCGTGTGATTGACAACTTTGATGCTCCAGTGGGGAGCGAGTGTCCAGCCGTGCTCAGGCATCCTCTGTCTGTGGGTGGTAGTGTTAATAATGTGGCAACTGGAAAGATTAATTGTGGACAAGCAGCAGGATTACGAGGAGGGCTTCACAAGTCTAAAAGGAACGGTGGTAGGAAGGCCTCTGATCTGTCAGCCCAAAAGGAAATTAGTTAGGGCAGGCTGGAGCAGGCTTAAAAAAAGGGGGGGAGGGGAGAGGGGGAAGATGGAGTAATGGGAGAAGGGAAGCATTTAGGATATTAAAGCAAAATGAAGAGGATATTGAAAAAGGTCATAAGGGGATGGGGCCGATGTTCTTGAAAGACCTTTAATACACTACATCCTCTTACAGTACGTGCAGAGTTCAGCTTGTTTTGCAGGGAACCGCAGAGTGACTTTTGTAGTGGTTAGAGCTGTTACGTTAGGCAAAGCCTGGTACTTGTTTTCAAAAGGAACCTGGGAATAAATTCAGATTAAGAATTTTCAAAAATGTCTAAATTCAAAATGCATAAGAGAGAGTTTACTTCAGCTGTTTCTGCAAGTTACTAGCTGCTGTGTGTTTTACTTCCCACCCTTTTTGGTAGAAGTAGGGATTTTGCCAATAAATTCTGTGTTACCATTAAAGAGGCCATTCATCATGCTTACTAATGTTATTAATCAAGATACACCACAGTACTCTTAAAATGAGATCATTTTGATAAATCATGTATGACATGAAAAGACTTTATTCCTTTTAAGTGCAATTTAGACTGTAATTTTTTTCCTCATTTATGATTCATGGGAGAAACATGGATAAAATTCCCTTGCACATTTACACCTTATCTTCAGTAATAATTCAAAACTGCTCTTAGATGAAAATTCAAGGTCTGATTCACCAAAGCTGAATGCCAGCTCATTATTTTCTGGCATTCAGTAGTCCAAAAATAATGTCCATACATTAGGTGCTTTTCACAATAGTTGAATTTGGCTGCACACCAGACGTATCGATTACACTCAATTAAGCCTAAATGCATAAGAATTATCTGATGTTCATTTACATTTTTGATCCAGTTGCACCCTGCTTTCAACCTTGCAATTTAACATTAAGTGAAAACCAAAAGGTGAAGTAAATTCAAGTGAGAAGTGATAATCTCTCTTATATGAGAATAAAGGAAATATGTTCTGAAATGCTTTGAGTCTTCTTAAGCTCCACTACTTCTGTTAAATAAGCAAAATTCTCTTGCCTTTTCTCTTTAAAGGTCATTGGAATTGGAAGGCCAACCAAAATGTAAGATCACGGTCCTCGTTGTCGTCTTAGTACTACAATACTTTGGCCTACTCTATTAATAGCATCACACATGAAAACAGGCTGCTAAAATGTCTGGAATGAAAATTTACTAAGTTCAAAGTCACACTCTTGATTATAGCTGAAACACTTGTGTTATTTATTAAATTTAAAAATGTCAGAAATGGGTTGCAGCATTTTTTGCTAACGTAGGTATAAATATTAGATAAATTTTTGTTTATTCTTGTGTTTAGAAATATAAAAATGGAATGTCTAGTGGAGAGATTTAATTTGGAAAGCAGAGGCATTTAAATTTTACCGTTTGTCAAACCATCATTCAAAGAAGATTGGCTTATCTGAATTACAGTCCCCCCTTTCCTTCCTTCAGCAGCTGAAAGTATTTGAAGGAACGTGTGTGGTTGCCAAAAATAGCAGACCATTTGTATTCTTGAGGCATTGGTCTCTACAAATTTATTTCGATGTAGCAGATGTACAGTATATCCTGATACTATGCTGTGTGCTCCCTTACTAGTACCATCCAAATATTGGGGGGTTTATTCCTTGAAAAGTGGAATTCGGGGATTAAACAAATGAAACTTTTCCTTAGTCTCATTAGATTGCCAGACTTTTAAGAGCCAGTTGCCAGTGTGTGGCTGACTTCATTTTCCTCTAAATGTTACAAAGTGTTATTCTTTTCTTTTTTTTCCCCTTCACACTTTACTTTTTGTTTGCATATGAGAAGAATATTTTTCACTTCCACATCGTACTACAAGTTATGCATCGCAGACTTAGAAGGTCAGACTCCTGATGATGTTTTGAAACATTATTATTATGAGTGTTAGATTGGTAGGCAAAAGAAGCATAAAGGCAAAAAAATCCCTTATCCTACCAATACCCGCCATTAAGTTTCTTTCTTGTATCATGAATTCTCTTTATTATTAATAAGAAGAAAAAGTTGGGAAAAAGACTCCCTAGANTATCCTACCAATACCCGCCGTTAAGTTTCTTTCTTGTATCATGAATTCTCTTTATTATTAATAAGAAAAAAAAGTTGGGAAAAAGACTCCCTAGATTTCCCCAGGAAATTCTTCCTAATGAGATGCTTTTATCAAAATAAATTAAAATGGCATATTAGTTCATATTAATCAGATTGTGTTTGTCTTATATATTGGGACTGATTAAATTACTATTTTTCATTTTCTTCAAAATGGCTGCTGATGAAAGAAAGTCATTCAGATCTTTGTGACATTCAGCAAGATATGACAAGCTCAGTTTAAGGCACGAGACTGAGACAAAAGCGGGTGATACCCTTTTCCTTCCTTCCCGCCTTCCATCCAATACTCATCTGCTCTGTTCTTGTGTTTCTCAGTACCGCGTTCAAACGTCTAAAACCAGATTTTAAAACAAATCACTATTTCTGTGCAGGGTTAAGAGGTCATCTCAGTAAGCCTATAGAGATCAAGCCAGTTGTGATTACGGCACGCCTTTGTTTCCCCCTCCTCCCCTTAATTAGAGTGACTTTAATTTATGCTGGAGGTTTCGTAGAGGCAACTGCCAACTGGTAGTTAGCTGTGCTTGGCTGCGGAGCAGGGGGATTGGGAAATCCCATTGCATCAAGGGAAGCTGTCTCTCCACCTAAGCGTGCCGTGCCACCTGTTGGTTTTCCAGAACATAACACTGTACCGGGATCGGTCGCAAACTCAGGCTGGCCCGTTTGAGGCCTCTAGCCTAGTTCACAGCTAGGGAGAAGAAAGCGAGACCTTCTGTAGCCTGCCATGTAGAGTGGTCCTGTCAGGTCCTGCTTTTGCGTATTTTCTAGTCTCTTTACCCCTTTTTTCACACTCTGTCCCTTTCTTCCACTGGCTGTATGGTTCCTGACTTCATAGAAAAGCAAATACATTGTAAATAAAGTTGTTCTTCCCTAACCATTGCCTAGGATGGAATGGTTAAAGGCTTGCTGTGTTGTCGCTTCCTGCAATATTTTGTGCTATCACGAGGCTCTCAAAGACCTCACAGTGAAAACAAAGCCCCATTGTTCCCGGTGCTCTGCGAACTCATGGGAAGAAACAGTCTCGCTAAAGTAGTGTTTTGATACTCGCTGCAAACATGTCATTAATTCAACCCCAAATGAATACATTTAAATCTTTTTCTGTTACTAGGCAGACTGTGTTCCTCTTCGAACATTTATACGTGATTTTTATATATATATTGAATCTCTACAAAATTAATTTCTAGTTAGTTATGTCTAAAAATTTGGGGCAAAAAATCTTGAGGGGGATTTCCACAGAAAGTTTCTGTACATATTATCGCAAATGTGAATGAATCGTCACGATCCGATATACTCATGGTTTAAGACGTGTGAGTTGCTGCCGTCAGTGTTACAAAGGGGTTGAATCGACACAGTGCTGATGTATCGGTACACAGATATTTAGGCAAGCTTTCAAAATACGTATGAATTTTTGAAGACTGTTGCCATCGTGTCTCTTGGGGGAGATATGTGTGCCCAAGAGATCCAAAATGAGTCCTTAGCCTAAGCAGATGTTTATGCAAACATTTCTTAAAATTATAATGAGCCATGTATCTGTTAAAGTATGATTAATTTTGAGCATTGAGTGCATTTGAGACAGAATAAGCTTATCAGGAAAATATTACTGTTTGTTTACATATAAGGAAAAGTTTTTCAAAAGCGAGCATGAGTTGATTCTTTGAGTTGGAACTATACCACAGATTGTTCCATTAATCATATACCTTTCTGGAGAAATGTTTTTGTCAGTTTAAAAAATGGATAATGGAGTGATTTCCTTCATTCTTAATTGTAGTTTCCCTGTGGATATATTAAAAATCTTCTGAAATAAATCATACGTTCTTACTTAATCCAAGTTTTGCATCTGATAATGTGATATGTACCATTGAGCTCATCACTGCGATGTCACAATATTGTTTTCCATTTTTATTTGAATGTAAATCACTAAATGAGGAGCAATGAGCTTTCAAATTGCTAAGGTCATTTCTCTGTGACCTTACTAGATGACTTTGACAAGTGTTAAAACTGTGATGAATGAAAATAAACAACAGTATCACAGAACACAAGAATTCTTGATAATTGTGGGTCAGACTTAGAGAATGAGTATCATGCTGTCCCCAAGAAATTTGCCTCTTCATCAGTTCCCTAAAAAAAAAAGTCACACAGTGAAATGCTGGAGATTTGAGATATTCCCATACTAGATGAGAAACAGGTTGCAAAGGAGAAATCTCAAACACTTAAAATCTTTCTAACCTATTGAACCATTATGTCATGGTTTAGTCCCAGCCAGGAGCTAGGACCACAGACCCCCTTGCTCATTCCCCCCAGTTTGGATGGGGGAGAAAATCAGAATAAGAGTGAGAAAAAACTCGTGGGTTGAGATAAAGACAGTTTAATAGGGAGAGCAAAAGCCGCACACGCAAGCAAAGCAAAACAAGGAATTCATTCCCTGCTTCCCATGGGCAGGCAGGTGTTCAGCCATCTCTAGGAAAGCAGGGCTCCATCACACGTAATGGTTACTTGGGAAGACCAAATGCCATAACTCCGAATGTCCCCCTCTTCCTTCTTCTTCCCCCAGCTTTATGTACTGATATGTACTATACTGTATATAGCCCTTTGGTCAGTTGGGGTCAGCTGTCCCAGCTGTGTCTCCTCCCAACTTCTTGTGCACCCCCGGCCTACTTGGCGGCGGGGCTATATGAGGAGCAGAAAAGGCCTTGATTGCTTAGCAACAACTAAAACCAGCAGTGTGCTAGCAAAAGTATTTCTCATCCCAAATCTAAAACGTACCATTATACCAGCTGCTAGTAAAAAAGTTAACTCTGTCCCAACTGAAACCACACCACCTTGTCAGGAGCACGCCAACATGCTGCTGTATAGAAGAATATAGAAAATAGAAGAATATCTACTATCAATGGGATTAACGATATTCCATTATAGCCAATATAGCCTAACAGCCTCATCTTACTCATCAACTGAAAGTAAAATTTCCTAAACAATAACCATTGCTTTAATTAAAATGACTCAAGGATTAGGTTGTGGAGGGTTTTTTTGGTTGGTTTTTTTTTGTGTTTGGTTGATTGGTTGCTGTTTGTTTCTTTTCCAACTGCACGTTCTACAGTATCTGTAATTTTGATGAACATGGTTTGAAAATCTGGTGCTCTTTTACAATGTCTCTTTAGTATCAAGTACAACAATTCTTAGCTCGGACAAAACTTACAGGTTAATACAAAGACAGAGATATCTCAATTTAGCAAAAGTTTGTTATGTGAATAACTTAGGCTGTGAGTAGTCTAACTTATTGGCCTTGTAACTTTTATACCTTGTACTATGATACACTGCAAAACTCGGATGACTTTAACACTTGCAAGAATACAAGCTTCTCCTGTAATAATACCGGTAGAATTTTTTTATTGAGCTATTTAGTGACCTGTTCCTACAGAACTGAAGCTACCACCCCGGCTTTCCTCGAAGCTATTTGTATTTGTAGTTACTTTCCACTACAACAAGAACTTTTGATGCATATGTCACCAATACTTGAAGACATAACTGTCATATGTCAATGCTGTCACTGTCAAAACATTCCTGTGAATATTAAGAGTAATACAATCTATACAAATCTCTTTGGAAAATAGCTTAGGGCCGAACGTCAGCATGTGGTAGGGAAAACAAATAGTTGTCTTTCTGCTGGTGCACAGGCTTACTCAGAAATGTGATTCATAACTCCAGACAGTGTTTGTGCAAAACAATCCTAACCCTGGATGATATTCCGTAGAATTAAAGTTGCTCTAACTGAATGCTTAGCTCACAGGTAATGAAAACTGTTCTATATTTGACAGGGAATTATATACTGTACATAAAATAACAGCAAAACACCAATAAACCAACCCTCCTTTTCTTGCTTTTCCTAAAATTGGAAATAAAGCTAAATTGCCCCTTCACTCCAATATCCTTTTTAGAAGCTCTTGAATTTTGTTCACTCAGTGGCATATGGCTGAAAAGGCAAAGTGTCTTCCAGTAATTTTAGGGAAAGCTATCATCAAGCTGTCAACAGTCTAAATTGAGATTAAAAGTACTAAAGAGAAACCTTCACCATTATCAGAGTCCCAAATAAGTACACTTGAATAGGCAGATAACATCTAGAGTGTACAGTATGAGACCACTTATTCCTCCAGCTTTTGGAGTGATTTACAGGGATGAAGTCTTATGTTAAATAGTTAGTGACTTTTTTCTTCTTGTCTTACCCAGAACAACTCAGAAAGAAAACAGGTAGTTGTGAGCAGATGCCTGTTCTTGGAGTTCATTTCAGATGTCCCATTGCTGGGTGTTAGGGGCATCTGTCTCACCCTCTGAGACGTTATGTGCCCTCAGCTCATATTGGTCATCAGAGGGAAGATTTCCAATACTTCATAGTCCAGGGTAGATTGAGCTGCATGTTCACAGTTCACTAAAATCAAAGTATTATTCACTCTAGCTGAAGGTGAGCGTTGTGTCTATAGCATTACCTCTCTGAAAAGGAGGTACTCTGAGAAGGGTATATTATCACTGGTGCTATCCAGCGGAGGCAGGATTTTCTAGATTTTTATTCATATCCGATAATTAGCATCCTTGCTGTTAAGAAGTTTGTTTTGATGCATGATGCATCTTCACGTTATGACCTGCTTTTTGCTAGAGACAAAAATGGGACTATAACTATAGTCTGACATGGAAATTGACAGCTGGTCTCCAAAAGCAAAAGCTTTGTATACTAATCTACTCAATCACTTCTTAACATTTTAATATACTATCATCTAGGAGTCCAACAGCTATGACAAAGAAGATTTCTAAGTTATAGCCTTTAATAAACTTAGTTTTCATTATTGTGGATTTCTGATTATTGTTCTCAGGTTTAGTCTGGCAATTAAGATTTGAATTAGTATTAAAGCATTTTCTTCTCCCAAACTTTATAACCCTGTTTTACACTTTTATCTTAACCAGACATTGTAAATCTGGTTTTGAATTAATTTCAGTTTAAAAAAAGTATAAATTTTGAGGATATGATTGATTGCAAAATAAGAAGTAAGACTGAGGTGAATCCCTTTGATTGACTTTTGCATCTTATAAACCAATAAATTATTAGAGAAAAACCTGCATAGAAGATAGCAATTATTTTCTCAAGACTCCTTTTAGTAAATGATCATGAGATTCAAGGAATAGTTTAGCTTTCGTATTTCTTCTCTTTATTTGCCTTAGCTTTTCATGATTAGAAATCATCATGTAACTTTTAGTAAACACTGTCCTTTGCGTCTTCTATTAAAACCCATTGTCTTTTTATGTCTGTTGCAATGGGTAGACTGTAAACACTCTAGAGCAAACGCTATACCTGAAACTGGACATACAACTACCGTGATATCAACCCGGATAACTTAAAACGAATTTTAAAAACTGTGATGATGATTCATATTCACCAACACAATCCTTTATTTTCGTATCTCCTCCTAACAGTGCAACACTGCTGCTCTGTAACTATAAAGCGAGATGGTAAACGTGGCTTGGCTTGGCTTTATAATGCTCTTTCCTTCGGATGAAACATCCAACTGGTTGAAGATTAGTTTATTGCAAACTATAGCTCCGCAGTCCAAGCTTTTTAAATTGGAATCATAGGATCTTGAAATTTTTATTACGCGGAAGGTTTTGGGTTTCCTCTCTTCTCCCTTAACATTTTGCTTTTAAGGATTCTGAACAGGTTGTCTTGGTATTTACTTCTTTAAACGTATTAGACTTGTGGTGTGGGTTTTAAGTGTTTATTATTAACAAATCTATATACTTGCCCACTTTTTTGCGTTGTAGGCATTATAATTTTTAAGAGATTCCTCACAGGAGAGTGGAATGGCCGAAACATTTTTTTTTTTTGCTTAGTTTTGAAAAGCATGGTATCTTATCCCAGCTTTCTATTTTCTGTCTCCTTTCTTACCTGTGGACTCACTCATAACTTCCTTCAGGTAAATACTAATCTATTTCACCAAGAGGAACATTTTTAACGTTGCCTAAAGACTTCCTGATAAAGATGGTAATTTTTTGAAGTTGTGAGCTGTATGTCCTTTTAGCAATGATAATCTAATACGGTTGTGTAAACTCTTGTGAGGATACAGCTACCTTGAAGGACTGCAGGCAGCCTTAACAAAAACAAATGAATCCTCCATGGCTGGTGACTCTGTGCACCTGCAACCACATCACAGCACTCATCTTGCAGGTGCATCCTCTTTGCCTAATCATTGACTTTCACTCAGAGCACTGACAATATTTGTTTTATCACTCAGGCCTCCAGTGATGCTGCCTCCACCTCTCCAGAGATGCACTATACACCTCTGCCTTCGGGATCCAGAGACCTCACCAATCACAGAGGTATGAACTAAACTTTTATTGGTATGAACCGCTGGAAGGCAGTAAGCTTTCCTGTAAGGCCTTCTCTCTAGTAGTTACTGCTACGTTGGCATTTTGCGGAGAACACTGTGCCTTTCAAGCACTAGATGAGAAAACCCTACCTGTCAAGAGTACAGATTTTAACTCATATTAAATTGGATTTCAAGGTAGTCTACTGGGAAAGCAAATAAATCTGTGGATAATAACATCCAGTGATGTTTTTGTATGCGTGAGAGAAAAACGTAGAGATTAAAGTACTTAAATATTGCTAAGTAGACGATTACATACAGCTTTGGTAATTTTGAGAGAATTCGTAAACTTTCTAATATTTGTAAAGAGAGAGCTTTTTGGCTGTTTTAACAATTTAGGGCTATAAATTTGAAAAGTTAACACGTTTTCATCGCAATAAAAAGGCATTCTTCTGTGTTTTTCAACATTAAAGGCGGATCAGTGTTCAATTTCCTTTTTCACCAATCCTTAGAACTTAAAAAGCACCGTGGGCGAATTCTCAAATTCCTTCTGCATACCTATAGAGCAAAAAGTTCAGGGAACAGGTGAAAAACTGAAGCAGTCAGGAAGCAGGCATTCCAAACTCTTTCACCTTTGTTCTAAAAGGAAAAAATTTACAAAGCTTGCAGCGTTTTTCAGCTTGAAACCAGAACAACAATACTCTAATTAATTTCCCACATTACACGTTGAGTCCGTGTTGATCATGTAAACGATTTGTGTAGAGGCAGGTTTTGTATAGGATACCAGAATCTAAGTCAGTCTTACGTTTATGAATTGATGGTAACTTAGTTTTAGTGCGCGTTCAAATTCTGCAGCACCGCAGAAGGTCACGGCAGAGTTAGCAGAAGGCCTTATTACTTGAAACCTCCTGAAAAAAAATCAGGGAGGCAATGCGACTGAACAAGGATCCGTGATTCAGGTGGGGAGGATGAGGAAAGCAACTGATTTGACTTCAATTTGTTGCAGCCTGTGTCGCCGTTGTTGTGCCAGGGCTAACGATGGGTGTGAAGCTACATCCTGGTCTTGGTGTAAGTTGTTGTGGTGTACTGGGAATCGGATGTCCTGAAAGTGCTGTATTGCATTGTGTTCTGACGCTGAGCTCGTGTAGTAACTTTAAAGAAAAAGGACCAAACCAAAATCCTGGATTTGAGCACACACGTGGGCTTCAGGGATTAAAAACCCACAAATGAAAATAACTGCAACCCACTGCCGCCCTCCCCCCAGTTCCCAAGGTATGTGTTGTGGCTTTGATTTTCAGGTAAACATAATTGCTTTGAGGTTGGATTTCTGGTGTTGGATTAAATAGCTAGGATCTAGTAAGACAATATGTAGAATGACAGAATATTGTGAATGCCTAAGTTCTATAAAAAGTACAATTAAAAGCCAGGTATCCTCAGATCTCTTTATTTAGATGATGGTGAATTATTAGTGGGGCTTTCTGGCTGATTTTGGAGTCTGACTTGGCGAAAGAAATGCCAGTAGCGTTAACGTTGAAAAGTTGTGTGCCTGCATTATGGATTTGCTTCTCTTGTAATAAAGCAATAGTGTGGCTCTAGTAGGTATTGCAGATATGTCCGTACGGGTGTCCGTTCAGAGCTGGAGCTTACCAGGTTCTAAGCACCACTGTTTTCGCTAGGGTTTGAGCATGCCTGCTCCCTTACTATGAACGGGGAAAATTACATTCCCTAAACTATCAACTTTTTACCCTTAGCTGTTCAAATAATTCTTTATTACTTCTGTCTTTACTTTTCCCAGAAATATTCTGCTTCGCATGCTAAACGTGTGCTGAGAATTTCCTTGATGATTAAACACAGTTATAAATAAAGCGAACGGAGAAGAGAGTGTCATCCAAAAAAAGGGTAAAATTGGCCCTAAAAGAGGTATTGTTAGCATGATCCAATAAACTTTATATATATATAAAAATATTCACAAGGAAATAATTAAGAAAATGTTCCAAAATTCCAGGTGTTGTAAATAAAGCTTGGAACAACCTGCTGGCAGGGCCCATTAACTCAATCAACTTCTTTTATATGAAGAAATCTCCTAAGTTCACAAGCCCATAAAAGATTAATTGGAGTCAATAGAAAAATCTCCAAGACAAGAATGAAATACTTAAACATGCTATTTTAGGTTCTGAATATCTTCAATTTTTTTTTCTTCACTCAATGCTTTCAGTGTTGTAAAAAATGATTGAATCAGCTGTTGCATATGTAAATATTGGCAGTTTTCAGTGCAAACTGGGAAGAAAAATGCTGTAAGTTTGTGAGTGCTCTTATCTGTCCCTGGAGAAACTTGTTTACCAGAATCTGAAAGTCTGGAGAATGGTTCGGTATAGCTGTAAATGGATTTTTGGGGGACTGGGAGGGGGAGCAGGAGCAAGCTGAGTGTATATGAAACTACGGTTTTACTTGGACATTTCTCACTCTATTTAGCTATGAATTTTGCAGGGAGAGCAGAAATATATAATTCTGCATGCATTACACCATGCATCTTACAGCTTTCGTGGTCATGCGTACAGTATGTTATTTCCAGACAGGATCTGGTCTTTTGGGTTGACTTCGTATTTTGTACAGACAATATTCACAAATTGTAAGAATCTCTCTCTCGCTTTCAGAGCCCGCAGAAACAGCGTATGACAGTGCAGCATCAGTGTGGAATGATAGGGAATAATAACTGTAAATATTATATCAAGTGTTATGTTGCTTGAGTATATAGGTACATGAAGAGAGCAATAAATATCGGATACACGTTTTTAAGCTCGAGAAAATTTCTCCCCATCTTGAGGGAAGGAGTTCTCCCTTAAATTACTTTGTTGCTCAGACCTACTTTTTTAAGTTGAACCTTTACTCTGTCCCGCTGTTCGTATTTTTTAGCGGAAAATGTATTGGCCTTCCATACAGGTTTTTGGGCACCTGACAGCAATACCACTTGATTCTTTATGAGATCTAATCGCTGTCCCATTAGGCAAGCCTTCCAAAGTGGTAATTTTATAGCTAGCTTTAGTTTTGTTTTGATTGCAAAACAATGATCTCAAACTCCTACGGGTCTTTCCTTGGTCTTTGTTAAACTAGCGTTTTGTATTTCATTTTAGATGGTTTTAGACACCAGTGATTTACTTGTGTGAAATTTGTACAATTTTCTTACCCAGATGAAACAAGTCAGTATACACTGTGCTTCATTTACTTGTAAATTCCATTGCTTGTATTGTTCTAGGTTTCATATTTTCTGATGAAACGAAATAAAACGGGCACCCGCCTTTCTTTCCGCTTGTCCAGATCTACCTTCAAGAAAAAAAAGTCAGTTACTTATTGTTGGTTTTAAATAGAAATGGCCATGCTCCAATACACAAAAGTAATGAATTGTAGTGCGTTTTAGTAGAAACTTGCTCAAAAATTTTTGTTTGTTTATGTCACGTTTTCCTTTTTTAGTGCTTTTTATGTATGGCTCAGATAACCTTCTGTTCCTTGTCAACAATTTATTACCTGGGTGCATACGAAATCTTAAAATAGGGCTTTCAATTCTTAACATAGTTGAAATCGACAGAAAAAGAAATTTCAAAATGGAAATAATGTAATTGTCAGGATAATTTGCTTGATGTGTGGAAAAAGACTCCCTACCCTCCACCCCCCTCAGGTGGTATATCCCTTTTTCATAATGGCATCTTTGGGAAGGAAGTTCTTCTGTTATGTGTAAGCATTCAAACTCAAATTGCCTTCTAATAGGAACAATGCATTGCAGTTGGTGGGAAAAATACTAATTTATCATTCTACCTGTTGAGAAGCAAGAATACTAAATCACAAATATCTTGAAAAATCTGGTTTTCCCATATTAAAAAAAAAAAAGTGCTGGGTGCCCTTTGTATAAACAGATATTTTATAACATTGTCTATTACCTGATTTGCTTGAAAAACCCGTTCTTTTGCCAAAGCCATTTGGTTTCCAGTAACATTTGTAAAATGACTCCTTTTCTTGCGCTCTTGTTTCTGGGAACAACCAGTGGTAAGTCTGCCCCATAGCTTACTGGTAAAAGGAAGAAGAAGCAGTTTCCATTAAAAACTAAGCCTGTATTTATGTAAGTAGTTTTTAGAGCCTTAGCTTGGATTTATGCCAAGGTTTAATAGTTCCAATCTATTCTGGCTTGTAAGAACTTCCTGAACAAATCCACTGTCCTGTTTTGGTGTCTGTTCAGTTAATTATCCAAGTGTTCTGATAGGCGCAGACATTACATTTTCTTGTTTTATATTTGAATGATGAGCGCCCAAATGAAAAATTGTTATTTATTCCACCAATATGTTTGAGTCAACTGAGAGACACGTTTCCTTATTTTCTGAAACGGTCTAATCGGAGTTTGAAAGTCATAAACTACATTCAGAAGCAAAGCCCAGAAATCCAGGGACAGAATATTTGTAAGTTTCCTATTAACCCTCTGAAGGTAATTTTATAAAGCGTTGTTGAACAAAGGAGAGGAGAGCTCCCTTCTGCTCTCAGTTTCTCTTTTTATCTAACAGGACGATGCTGAAGATTTGTTTGGGAATTAAGGTCTTTCCAAACTTTTGCATTTCTAAGCAAGCAAAAGCATGTAGGCATATAATCTGTTAGAGAGACATCTGAACTTGATCTATCCCTTTTTTTTTTTTTCTCCTGTGATCATTATGCTGTGCTATTGTACTCGGAGTGTTTGGCATATTAAATTTTCAGTAATGACCGGTATGACTATACAGAATGCATTCTGATTGATTTTTAGGCTGTACCGTACATAAAACCCAGCTACTAGCTTTGTAGGAGTTGAGATATGCACGAGGTCAAGACAGAAATGTACTTTAGAACGCACAACAAGCATTTAGCCATCCAGTTGTGCTGGAATTTACAATCCAATAGATGTCAAAGGAGATCTACTACTTTCAAAATTTGTTGTTGAAGGAAAAAGGTAGAATTTTTGGAGAGCCAGAGGGAGTAACGTAATTGCTGTGATACGTGAAAGCCCCAAACTATCCTCTGGGAGTTTACCTGTTCCACCTCAATTTGCTCAGCCTGCTCGTACTTCAGAAATGCATATTCTTGGCTTAAGCTGGAACTAATAATGCCTATCGGTCCTTCAAGAATTGGGTCTAGAGTTTTAAGATAATACTTTAAACTTTCTGAAGTGAAATTATAAAATTGACGCGCACTTCTTAATAATAAATGTTAATACACAAAGTTCTTCTTTTTGAAGGCTTTCAACTCAATACACAGGCACTCTGAAAAGCCATGCTGTCTTTAAATCACAGACATAAAAAGAAAAGGAAATCGGTTTGCATAAAAACTTACTTCCAGAAAGATAATTATCCTGTTTATATTATCATTGCAGTCTTCTCTGTTGTTGTTATTGACACAGTTGTTAGGTACTCATTGTGTTTTCAAGCCAGAGGCTTATTTAGAGCTTGAAATTGATTGCTGGGAAAGTCACAAAGCAATTTATGTAGCAACTTATCATAATTAGTTAGTTTTCTTAATGTGAACTGCACTTTATGCTTATCAATTGATTTTTTTTTTTATATCTGCATAAAGCAGCTCATTGTATGCTGTCCAAAAAGGGAATAATAATAATCATAAAAAACCTATGGGTAGTACTTTATCATTCAGTTAGTCTAAGGAATCTTAAACAGTTTTTTAACAAACGGCGTCTATATATGTATATAAGACACATTTGCTTTAACTTGTCTAATAACTAAGAATAGGATGAGTAAGAAGAGAACTGGAAGCAGATGCAATATATGGAAGTTCTGTACCGGGCCGAGATGCTGTGAATAGCGAGAAATTTTCTTTGTTGGTTTACATGAGGTGTCCTTTGAAAATACAATAGCTTTTAAGCTGCGTGATGTTACGGTGAGTGATAGATTGCATACCTCTCAGGCCAGGATCTTCTGACCATGAGATGAATAATCTTAAAACAAACAAACAAAAAAGTTCGCAGTAGCATGGAACAGGCACGTTCATATTTTCCAGGGGCAGGAACACTCAAAAATAAGCTGTGACATTTCCTATTAATGCCAGGAAATATGTCCCAACAGTGAGTTGTGTTGTGCTCATGACTTCGCCTCAGGGGGAGTGGGTGGAAATTCTCTTCTTCTGGCACTGTGGGAGAAGACTAAAATAAGGAGTCTGTTATTAAAAAAAAAAAAAAAAAAANAAGTAATCTCATTTGGTTTGCCTGTATGAAATGTGAAATCGGGTTCTAGGGCCCTGCTGTGTTTTTCAGTTAGGGAAGTGGGCATTAATGGAAGCGTGAGAGACGTGGGAGAAGCATGGAAAGCAAAGCGGTGGTAAAGACGAGTGCCAATGTGAGAGAAGACTTGGTTAAGAAAAGATTTTGTTGTCCTGTCTTAGCTTCCCTTATTTAAAGGGATTCAGAAGAGAAAATCTGTCCGAGATGTATTGGAGTCCTTGCAGTCTGGAGGTGTGAGAAGGTGATGTCAGCTGTTGAAAGAACTCTGTTGTGAGCCGTTTCTGATGCAGCTGAGAAAGGCAGGCCAGGCCTTTCTCGTAGCCACTGCCGGATGGCCCCTGCTTGTGTCTGTAGACCTGCCAAAACTTACACTTGGAGATGACGTGAACGGTACTGACCCATACCTATTTCTTCAGTGGTGCAGCTAATTTCATACTTCTAACTGTAATTTGTCCTTTCCAGGCTGGACTCTAGTTTACTGCCTCCTCAGTTTTTCTCATACGGTTGCTTTGCGGCGAGAAGAACAGGTAGAAGGGATGAGCGAAACAATGTAGGTGGGGAGAAATGCTAGAAGACATGTTTCCTTAGAGAGGCTCGCTGCTGTGAAACACTTCTATCGATAACAGAAGCCCACCTGTATTGGTATTTGCCCCAAGTCTGCAACTGCATTAGATAGCTGTCCGTTGTGTAATTTGGCACGCAGTCAAAAATGTTGCCTTTCGAAGGAATCGAGGGGTCGGATACACGTGCACGTGATCTGTGCAGCTCTCAGCTGTGGAATGGTTTATCGCTGGGCAGTAATGAAAGAGCAGATTAAGGAGGGTCTCCTGTAGTACCTCTCCTGAGCCCTCATCTATTTGTTTACTGGAATAGAACCACCACCAATAGCCGTGGTCTTTTGTGGACCAATTTACTTCACTTGCTCAGTAGTGATAGTCTCTGCCAGGGCCTGCATGTTTCTCCATAAAGCACAAAGACTTTGCCAAATGTGGAATAAATTGCCGTTGGATTTGAGTGTGACCTTGACTAATATGGTTCAAGAAATACATTTTCTGGGTCATTGGATTTATGCTCTTGTCACAGGGTCAACAATTTCTTGTCTGTATACACAAGGAATGTTGGATTTCAATCAGGATATTGCAGATTATTAAAACTTAAGCATAAAAATGTACTGTTATCTTACTGTGTGTTGCAATGATGAGAGCAACTAGTCATGTGAAACTAGGGTAGGGTGAATGAGTTGGGGATGGCATATAAAGTGACATGCAGTCTTCCTTGATGGTCAGAAAAGTTAAGATTTGGTTTTAAGTGACAGCATATTTTAATTTGTGAGCCTTCTCTGTGTTGTGTGGTTTGAAAGTGAACCCAAGGGGTGCGACCAAGCTGACCAGAAGTAAGCTCTAGGAGAATCACTTCCTGGAGTGGTATGTCTCTGTGGGAATAAAATACGGGTGTTTCTCTGCAGCAAGACTTTAAAAGACAAAAAGTAAGTAATTAAGCGGTTAATCAAATCTAGATTAAAATTTATTAAATATTTAAGGAGTTGGGCACAAAATTCCCATCCTGCGTCTAATGGGAATTAGAAGTCGAAGACTTAGGCAGCCTTTCAAAATTGTCAGCATTTTTTTTCCAGATATTATAGACTTTCATTTTTCCACAGTGCACATTCCCCAATCTGCCTGTTGAAGACCTGACCGCTTTCCATATTTTTGTCACTGTTCCCGTAATTTCTGAGGTTTTCATTGCAGTTTTTCCCATATTTGCCAAAACTAACCTAGCAGCCTGGGCCCCAGTCACCCATACAAGTGTCACATCAGAGGGAATATGATTAATGAGGAAAAAACTGTAACTTCATATTTTTGGGTAGACTAGAAAGTGTCTGATGTTTCACAACATAGCTCATTTTGTCATGCTGGCAATAAGAAACCATGAGAATGCTTAAGCTCCAAGCAGCGTGACTATAAAGTGGCAGAAAAACATAGAGAACATTGGCTTCTATAAGTGGAAACTTGGGATCCAAATCCATAAACCTATCGAAAGTCTTCTTTAAATATGCAGGAGAACTAATGACGCAATGAGTCTGCAAATGGCAATTTTGAAGAGGGGAAAAAAAACCCCAAAAAACTAGTAAATTTGCCACTTGGCCTTATAATCTTTTACAATCAAGAAGGCCAGTCATGAGCCGCAGTATTACAATCCTTCCAGAGAAATCAGGTTCAAAGCACACGCCGTGGTGTGCAAATACAGTCTCCTGAGAGGTCCCCGTGTTTAGTTAGCACTCCAGCCTAGCCTGTTTTTGCAGGAGTCCTCCAATTTTATCATTCAGGCATTTTTACAGCCTCATTGGAACAAATAAACAAACATCTGGAATCATGTGGTATATTTAATTAAAAACTTTTTGTTTGGCCAGAAATAGTAAAATCATGAAAAATTGCCTGTCTCCAAGCTCAGAAAGGCCAAATGATGAAGCTGTTGGCTACAGACAGTTTTACAATGTATTGAAATTCATAGATATGCACACCTGCTACAAGGCCCCCCACCCCTTTATTTTGATTCATAACCATTAACGAGTGTTTAGTGCACAGATTGTAACCCTTGTTTAAATGGGAATTTACTGTTTTTAATAACGTATAGACACGTGTTGCTATATTCCATACAGCCTGTACCGTTCTGTGGTACACCGACAGGATAAAGCTTTATACTGTTGTTAAAAAAGAATAAATCTTTTCAGTGCATGTTCCATTTGAATATTCTGTCACATGAGCATGTTTTAATTCCAGAGGCAGTAAATATCTGCTCCATTCTAACAGTCTGCGTATCAAATGTTGGAAACGTGAAAGATGGTGTTTTCTTATTAAAATTAGAGTCTGTAGTGAAAATGTAAATTATCATTGTTTCATTTAATAGAATTTTTGAGGAAAATTTCAGGAGATTCCTGATGCTTTTGCAGACAAAATTGCTTGCTGTCATCTGAGATATTACTGTGTGGTCACAAAAATATTCTACAGGCCAGGATTATTATTTATGAAAACTAATTTCCCTGACGGGCTGCTACCATTTTGGATGCACAAATATAGGCCTTTGAACATACGGGACATGGAATCTTATTTTTGATTTCGTGCATCTGAGCTTCTAAGTAGCTGAACCCTTCATTGACAAAAAGAAAATGACACGCACACAGAAAGTACTACTGCATTTGAATCTTGTTCACAATTCTTCGTATTGCTTATGATTAAAATCATTCGGACATTCCACGTTGAGCTGCGTTTCTCGGAGGATTTAGACTACTTAGCGGGATAGGATGCTTACGTGACCTTGGCCGCTGTCCTGTGGTTCGTGTTACAGAGCTGAATGAAGAGGACGTGGGTGTCATCAGAAACAGAGCACTAATTCCCACCTAGTGAATACATGTAGAAGCCTGCTTTAAACTCGGGGGGGAGGGAGGGGAAGAAATTTCCTGCACAGTCAGAAGGGCAGCCATCTGCATAACGGCCATGAAACTATTTTATCCCTTTGTGTGTTGGTTCTTTATGGTGCACACGTCTTGCTATAACATCTACATTTCTTCCTAACTATGAAAAGCCAAAAAGGTGCCATGTATTTTGCATTTCTTTGTTCCGGCGTGTGTGCTGTGCTAGGAGTGGGTGAAGGTTCCTTGGTTTAATTTTGCCTTCAGGAATGAAAAGGGTATCTATGTATGATTTCATTGCGTGTTCTTATGCAAGAGGAGAAAGCTGTCAACATTTTATGGGATATGAATATCTGTATTCATGATCTAATGATATGTTTGCTGATCAAAGTTCCTTTCAGAGCTCTGCAAGCAAATGTTGAGTAGGTTGACAACTTCCCTTTTTTTCCTGTTTTGAGATAATTTTGTGGTCTGTGAGTAGCCTCAGTGCTAGAAAAGTAAATGATAGGAAGTACCATGACATCCTTCATTAGCTTTGTATGCCCTTAGGCAGAGAGATCACACCTGGGGAGAAGAGGAGGAGGAGACAGAGGTAAACAATAATTATAAAGAGGTGAAATTGTTTTGTGTCCCTTAGCAAACAGAGGATGGTTGATCTCATTTTTGTTGGTATTCATTGGGTTGTCTTTTACAGTTTGAGAGATTGTTGGAAGTTATTTCTGTTCAAACGGGATTAAATTCTTTTACTGCACGATTGACAACATTGGTATGTTTTGTAAGATCCTTTCAAGAAAGCTTGTCTGTGACTCTAAAGTGCCTAGTAAACCTAGGCAACCACCTGAAAGACCCCCCACCTTTGGCTGCATAAAACTGAAATACAGAATGGAAAATAACCCATTGAGTATGCACTTTCCCACCTACTGAGAGCAAAATGCAATGCAGTGCAATTTTAGCACTTGCGTGCCACTGGGGAAAATAGACTCCTAAAATCACATAGTGAAGCACTGGAAAAATTCAGCGAATTTGTACTAAGCGCTATGTTATAAAACCGAAGGAACCGTAAGCTTTGCTTCTCAAGTGAAACGGATTTGTATTGCAGTTCTGTTAGAATGCCTACCAAATGTAATGATGATATTTAGCACAGTAGGCTGAAAAAATGTAAGGCTAGTGAATAAAAGTCCTTTCACAGGAATGCAATACAGGGGGAGATGCGAGCAACCCTTGTGATGTCTACTTAAAGACCAAGCAAGACTGCAGTCCCCGAAATTGTATGACACTGAGCAAAAGCAAAAGAAAAGAGAGTCATGTACGGCGAGGTGGAAAGAGCACGTGGCCCGAGTTGGCTCTTTCAAAATCATTTGTAGTAGTAGACATGGCTTCTTACAAGTAACAGGGAACTAAATTAGCGTTCGTGCCTTGTCTGAGTGGAGTCAGAATGCGTGTGTACCAAAATTACAGAGCTACCGTGCCAACGGGCTGGATTTCCCCACGCTAGCTTAGCTTTCTCACCACCAGCTGCTGCAGCAGTGGCAACTGGAGGAGCTTTAGCACTGTATTTAGGCAGAGATGCGCTTAGAAAACCTGCCTCTCTCCCATCCTACCTCTTCCTCGTAGGAGGGAGGCAACTCCCACATGGTATTTTTGTTGAACTGCGAGTGGGAGCAGCCTGTCTTAACAGTCATTTTTGTTTCCATGAAATAAAAGGAGCAGGCTCGGGGGAAATAATCCCTTGAGCCCTGATGGAAGAGCCAGAATCTAACTTAAAGCAAAAAGGTTGGCGAGCACCACCTCCCCCACCACCCCCCATATCAACCAAGTGCACCCCGTCACCCCTCCCAGACCCACCCAGTTAATTAAGTTGGCAGATTGTCGTCTTCTTAAAGGCAGTGAATGATAAATTCCATGAGGGGGGAAAAAAGAGAGCAACTTTATAATAAATAGATTAAATATAAGCTATTAGATCATTCGGAAGCAATTTGGTGCTGTCTAATGCCAACCATTACTGATGTAAAGTACATGATGTGTCAAGAAAGAGAAATACCAGGTGAAATTAAAGTAAGGTAAAAAGGAGATATGTAGACTTAGCTACTAATTATGGATGTGAAGTTTGCCTCTGTCCTGTAACCTGATGCTAGATAACAATGGCGGTAGAAACATGGAGGATAGCTGAAGGAGTCCCTCTCCTAACTGTTAATCATTGCACCGCTTTTTGTTCCACTCTGTCATTATAAAAAGTAATCCCTTTACCAAGGCGAGTTTAATAATAAAGTGAAAGAGAAGCTGTCACCTAAATTATTTTTTTTTGCATTGAAAAATCTATTTGCAATGAAGGAGCGTAATGGTTTTATTCAGTGGTCCCACAAATGAGCAGAATTTGAACATCAAGGGAAGCTACAAAGGACTAAGTGCTTCAAATATTGTTAATGTCTGAAAATTCTCTTCTTCTGCCAGGCCCTTATGTGCTTTTTTTTTCTGCTGTCTGCATGTTTAGGGATGATGGCTGTTCAGATCTGGACAAACTGAACCAGTTGTTGGAAGACTTGTAAATGGCATTCATTTGGGAGATACAGGAAACATCATTCAGGCAGAAAAAGTTCCCATGAGAAGCTAAAATATGAATTGCAGTTTGGTAAATAAATAAAGAAAAAACGCAAAGCGCGGGTATGTCCTGCAGAGTACAAAGAAAACTTGAAAGTTCTAGAAGTGGTGGTCAGTGAGAACAGATGCCAGCTTACTGTAGCTGATACGGGGGCGAGAAATGCAGAGTGGGAGATCCACATAAGAAAAGTTACAAGCAGGAAGGCGCTTGTAACCTTAAATCGCCCATCCTGCATAGAGACAGTATTTTCCTGACAGATTAATATTTAGGATCTAAAATCATTCTTTGTCAACGTACTCCCTAAAGAAGCTACCATGTTTCACCAGGGACTTGAATCTTACTCTGGGTTTTTTTTTTTTCACTACCGCACACAGGAAAGGTGAAGCATTAATACCGCTGCTGTGAAGTTCTGGAGTTTGTTTGGGATTTGTTCTTGTGTACGTGTGAGACCAACCATAGAGCTATTCTGCAGAAATTTTGGAAGGCGCCAGTTTCTACGTTAGTTTAAAAAGTTGCGTGCTACTTCAATCCCATGTAGACGGTTTGGGAAGGCAAACAGCATCTGATCCATAAAATGAGGTCTTGACAGTAAGGAACCCAGTTTTAAAATCTATGTAACTGTTTTGGTTGATGTTATAGGAGTTACTTAACATTCAAACAGAATTATTCTGATAACACTGAATTTTAACTGGTTCTTTCTTCAGAAGACACTTTTAAATTAATAAAGGCACAACAGCAAATTCTAATCATTTTGGTCTGTGAAGATCAAACTCACTTTACCTTTCATTGTAAGTATTTTTAAGTATTGTAATGGAGCAGGGTCAAATGCAAAGCAGAAAAACCCCGAAATATGGATGGTTGAGCTAACACATACTTTTTTAAGTAAAAGAACTAGTGCATTCCTTATCTTAAGTTTTTACTTGTTTTATTGTTTTTTATTCAGGGGTTTGGAAGATTTTTCTTAAGTTCCAAAGCAAACTATTTAATACCAGTTTGTAGGTATTTTGAACTGCCCTAATTTATGGATATTGAGAGAAATATTATTTTTTCCCCGCAATATTATTCTATTATTTCCTAATAAAAAAAAAGACATCCGATTTTTGTTTCTTGTTAATTCCGAGATTTCAGAAGCTTAATACAAAAGATTTTTCAACCAGTCTAGGGAACGGTTTCTCTGGTCTGTAGGTTAGAAGTACTGCGTTGGAAGCAAATATGTTGGTACAAGGGGGGAAATCTCTAGGTGGTTTCTCCCCCTGGCTGTAGTTAAACCTGCACGGATTATGGGGAGGAAATCCGTACACATACTGGGCATCTCTGTGCGTTAAAACTACCTGCAGGTGTTGTAGCCATGCACATATGGCTGGATACATGATGAGACTTTTCAGATTTTCAGCCAAGTCTTCACTTGCAGGTTAATGGAATGTTGAGGGAGGGGGGAAACGATACGTATACATGTAGAGGTTATGATGTCATATGTACTGAGTTAAGATACTTATAAGTTCATTCCAAATCAGTTGCTGAGCAAAGTTTTTGTACTATTAATTTAAAATTGTTGAGGCTGAGAGGTGCTATGTGTGCATACATGCAATATGCTCTCTGTATTAGTCAGCCGCTCTCTGCTGAGCTCCTGAGGAAAGCACCTTCACCTCTACAGCGCTTCCCTGCCTACTCACTAGGCTACAGCTATATTCCTTACAGCTAAGCTCGGGCATCTTGGGAGCAAATTTAGGTCAGTGTGGAAGCATCTAAATATTCCTTTCCCTATAGGTAAAATCTAGTCAGCTGGCCACAGATTTTTGAGCATCACAGCTAGGTTACGTCAGTTTTGTGTCGCATCCTGAAGTGTAACCCCAAGTAGCTCAGAAGTTTGTTGACAGCGTATTAGGAGAGTAACTCAGAAGGAGAATTACTTCTTCATAAGTGTGAACATCTCCTGTAGTGCCTAGATAGACACGAGGAAGCCTTCATCCAAATATTGATCTTGGGTATGTTGGTCTTGTTTGCCAAGCTCTACATAGCAACAGAATAAATGGAAGCTTATGGGTGAACTCTGTCCAAGTCGTATGCAAACTTTCTGCTCCTCTTTTAAAGTAGTTTAAATGTTGTGATTGATCACCGTCAGTACTAATATTTTGGTGATTCTTGATTTGGAAATAGACTTGGAGACGCTTAAGAGTGGCTTGATGAGATTTAACCTCGCTAATGAGAGCTTGATAGATAACATGTTTAAATTAGAAGGGGGAGGGGGGCAGTGTGAAATAGATCATATTGTAATTTCAGTAATCAAATGCACTGAAATATGTCACTGAAAAGATACTTAGGAGTCTTAAATCTTAGGATGGCTGTCAGATTTCTTTTAGTCTATGAACAATGACAATCATAATTTGAAGATGAAATGCGGTCAGAGCTTCTGTCTCCTTGACAATCACTTCAATATTTAGACAAAAAAAGCGCTCTGTCACAGATTTCATTAGGCAACTCATGCTTTCTACCTTTTCCCTCATGTAACTCTAATACCCTGTGAGAAGCCTAGACAAGCAGAATTCAGTGTTATCTCATACAAACATAAAAGAAATTACATATGAGTACGTAAAGCCAGAGGAACTTTAAGAACAATCCCACAGACTGCTTGTATGACCCAGGAAATAACAGGGTTGCATTTGATGTGTTTGGGTGTGCTTTTGAGCAATTGCAGAACCTTCTTTAACTGATTGAAAGCCTCCGCCTATAATTTCCTATGCCTGTTGCGTAGCTGAAGTAAGTTTTTTAAGTTCATTTTTTCATATGTTGTTGCCTTGCTGCTTAATAAAGAAAAAGAAGAAAAAAAAAGAGAAGAACTAGCAGCACTGGGAAAGGCTTGAAGAGCTGCTTTGGCTAACAAGCCAGAGAGAGCGAAGAGATTCTGATTAACAAAGCAATCTGCATTTACGAAGTATTTTTATGTGGAGTGTCTCTGGGCACTTACAATGCAATAATCTGTGGAGCTTGGCTAAGCAAGTCAAAAAGCTTGAAAGAATGGGAATTTGGAAAGCAGGGAAAGCAGGGAGCTTGATCTAATGTCATAAGGCAGGGAGCTCGGGAGCCTTGGGGCACAATTAACAAAGGGTCTGGCACCTGCCGTCTCCAGTCTCTGTATTTGTTTAGAGAAAGATTTAGTGATTCTGCTCATGGGATCTGTTTCCTTTTCTTGACTTCAACCCGCAGTGGCTCAGAATCTATCTGAATACCCGTGTGGTAATTACCCGTCCTATGCATCCTCGACTCGGGTAAGAGGAATAAGGAAGGGTTACTTACTGAAGCTTATAAGAGAATTGCCTTTTTGACTTTTTTTTTTCTTCCCCTCTTTTTAACATCAGAAAGGTGATTCTAAGAGAAAACAAAAACAAACAAAGGAATTTATGCTGCTTTTCACAGCAGGGTTATTGTGGAAGTTTCTAAGTTTAATTTTACTTATTTTTATCTGGTACTGACGTAAATGGCACGTCTACTGAAAAGTCCATGCTGGCCACTACCGTTTTTTACGGAAACACGGGAAGAATTTTAATGACATATATGCTGCTTTGGAGAAAAGTTGTGGGGTTTGGGTACTACTATGTTTCCTTTACTGTTCTTGGGGATGTTATGCTTTCTCCTTTTGAATGTATAAATAAGAGTGGTTTTCTCTTATAGCTATATTGTCACCTTATTTGAGTATCATGGAATCTTTTGTGGATTCATGGTCAAGAATGCGCGTAGCAAGAAGTTATCCGTGGCCCAGTGCATTTACTTAGGTAATGGACAAGATAAGCAGTTTATAAAAGAAAGAAATAACTGTTTTCCTTACTTTTATATTTGAGAAGGTGAAGCAGAAAGCACGGTGTACAGTAGTTGAGTCCATACAGTGCCACAGACATTTTGGCTTATGTATCCTAAATCTTGGTCCATGGATTTAATAACTAGAACACCCCATCTGATACAAATGTTTACATCAAAGGCATACATGCTGCTTAGATAATTTTGATGATATGTCCTTTATCGCTGCTGTCTACGAAGTGCTTGTTTTGATGGTATCAAGAGTTAGTTCCCCTGTCTGGATCATTCTGACTTTCCCATGTCACTTACTTTCTATTTTTGCAATCTGGCAATATATTTGTACATCCTTTAAAACTTCCCACAGGATAAAATGAGCATGTACACGTGGTCCAAAGCACTGTATAGTCGTGGCAGCCTGTGTAGTTCAATACATAGTTATTAATCCTGATGAATAAATCTCATCAAGTATAAAAGTACTGAGAGTGGATGTAGACAGGCAGGTGAGAATTAACAGTGCTGGGCATCTGACATCATTATCCTCCTGAACATGTCAAGGAGCTTTCAATGCAGGTAGGCTACAATTTTCAAAGTAGCCTATAGAGGTTAGTTTCTTCTAAATCACGGAGATCTTTCTAGAAGAATCCGTAGTGGGTCGTTGGGTGTTTTGGTTTTGGTTGTTTGTTTTTTTTAATGATGTACAATTTGCATTTCAGTGACTGATTTTCATTTGCGTATGTGATATAGTGCCCTCTAAAAAGATTTTTTTTTTTATTTTACTGAAGGATCCCTCTTTTTATAACAGCCTGCCTTTTCAGCAATTACAAAACACAGTTTCGGGAAAGGAGCAATACCGTATCATTTAGTCTGTTCAAACCCACTCTTCTCTAAAGGTATTGTGAAGAGAGCGACAGCAGCCCAGCTCAGCTTTAATGGGTAGATGATGAGCAAGCCAAGGGCTTTTTCATCAAAGCACAAGTTTTTTCCTGTCCAGTAAACCCAAAAATCGAAATGATCCACACTATACTTTTCTGAGTTGTTCACAAAAATAATTAAGTGTTATGTGATCGCTTCTGATGCTGTGTCATTTCTTTGCTGAAGCTGATGCTATTATGGCTATAAACTACTATAGCGTAACAGCTGTTTATCAAAATATTCATGAAAATTCTCTGTGACAGGAGAAATGGGCATACTTGTAATACTGTTTCCATGGAAAAAGATGCATGTGCTTAGTTTTAGTCAAAATTATGGCATACTGTTCTAAACTTGACAGAACTAGTTCAGCACATAATCCATAATAAAATAGGAACTGGGGTATTTAAACACTAATTCAGCGCATACCGGTTTGTATGCGAAGACTCTGTTTAAGATATTGCAAAACAGGTTTTCTTAGGAAATACTACCCAAGCTATGGCATATATCCCAGTCCTGGGATATGAGTAAGGTCTTTATCTGGGGCCCAAGCTATGGTTCCGTGGTTTGCTGTCTCTGCCCGGTATAACAACTAGTGGATGTTACATGCGTTTTTGATTGATGAGGTATTGAGGAGGATTTGGAAATCTGAAAAACCATATTATTATAAAGATTACAGAACAGTGGGAAATGGAGCCAGGAATGTACCTATAATTTAGGGTAAAGAGTAATAATGAGTGCCCATAAAAATAAATAACCATGATGTTAAATAGACTGCAGATCATTTGCACCTCGAGGTTTTTCTCAGATTTTGTGCCAGTAAAGAAATGTGGTAATAAGCCCTCATGTTTTTAGCCAAAAGAGTTTCTTATGCTCAAATATTATTTGTTTTAAGTCATTTGAATAGTCCTAGAAATATTTAGGACCGTGAAGGGGAGGAGAGGAGGAAGGTGGAGTCCGAAGTCATAAAAAGCCTGCACTACTTTGAAGAAGTACTTTATGTTCAGATTGTCCTTGATCATATTTTTTTTTTATATTGCTTCTGACTCTTTCATACCTGATAATGCCATTCTGACCAGTTGTAATTATTTCAGTTCTATGCAATAAGAAATCATTTTTGATCACTGTTGACATGCAAAATGAATCTGTGTGATTGCTGGCCAATTCCTAAAACAATTCTGAAAGTTCTCTCTTAGCTCGTCCTTTCCACATGTCAGTCAATACAAATGCTTTGTGTCTTTCTCCACTTAAAGACATGTGATTGCATGTAGGTACTTTGGGCTACAGGGTGAAGGTTAGCTTTTCCTATACTCGCGAGCGTAGGAGAAAGCGTAAGATCAGCTTCCATAGTTGAGGAATTAAAAGCTTCTGTGCCAATGTGTGTCCGTCCTCGTTGCTTCTGCTTTATCACAGAAGAATTTGTCTGATAAAAATTGCCACGCTGCTGGTTTTTAAATAACATTCAACAATGTCAATATTTATTCACACCCCGTGTTGTAATCAGATTTGTTTATAATGTAGTACAGCCTATACGTGCTAATCAACATTGGAACCACATTTTGCAGCTTCCCTTCTTTTCATCCTTGAAGTTTCATAGAATTTGTGCATTAGTTATGTGTTTAACATTGCAGATCAGTGATTTCCATCTTCTCTACAGAATTCAGGCAGTTTACAAATCACTTGGTTGTCATACTGTTGTGCAAGAATTTCTGTGGACGTCTTCTTTCTCTCTGACTATATTTATTGAGCCACAGTGAAAGGAAATTTGGAAAGCAACACATTTTTAGTAAAATGTTTTTAGTTCAGTGAGAGGTGGAATGGTCAACAGCTTTCTCTATACTTCAAGTTCCCAAAGCAAAAAGGAAATTTATCCTCTCCATTGAGATATAAACAAGTTTACTTTCAGTCATTTATCTGAAAGGTTGATGCTCACCATAGTAATTCATCAAACATTTTTTCTGAAGTGTATCTGGCAGGGCTTCTTGGCATCAGCCTTTGAAATTCTAAGAGTTCTTGCATCCTCTGGGAGCAGAGTGACTCTCTCTTCTTTTTGCACATCTGGAAGGAATGTTGCTGCCTTTTTGTTTCAACGGGGAGAGATTGTTAGGATAGTGATTTCAGCCCTAAACTGTGCGCTAGTATCTTCAAATTTTTGAAGATGAAAGAGGAAAAATGCTATTATTTAGAAAATATATTCATATTGCAGTTTCTAATTGCAAACCATAAAATAATTATTGCATAAGAATAACAATGGGAGCATAAAAAATAGCGGGAAAGATCTATTAAGTGATATCATTAAATTAAAGACTTCAGTAACTATATTAGTACTTTACTGGGCTACTCGTGAGTAGTGCGAGGCTGTTCTGTGGGTATATTTATTTTATGGAATGTGTGTTAACCCTATTGTGTTATTTAACCTCATCAGGCACTGTGGTTAAACAAAACATACATGCTTCCTTCTGTTGAATTTAATTGTCCTTCTTAATGATCTAGAAAGCTTAGTAGCACTTCAGCTGAAAAAATAATTTTAATTGTTAAGTTTAAGATTTTTTTAACAGTGAATTTAGCTATTAGGAAAAGTTCCCACCTCATATACAATTCTACAGCTGTGTCTGAATGTCAAGAAGTGTCTTAATTCCTTGTTGCAAAAAATCAGTTGTGAGTGCTTATACTTAATTATTTAAATTAGTTATTCCAATAAAAAAGTCTGAATTCAGTTTACTAATGTAAACAAAATCATCTAAAACCTGATCCTTCTTATTGTGATTTTTTTTTTTTATTTAATAGGATCAGTTACATTACTTACCCTAATCCGGCAAAACATCTGAACAGTCACTTAAATTCCATTATGTGCTTTTGTCTTTTGCTGAATGTAGATAGTTTTAAGCATATGCCTAAAAGACTTATTGAATGAGCGACTATTGCAACAGGGGTTAATGCTGTTTGCAAGCTTTATGTTACTAAAAATCTAGAAAAGATTGAATTCGGTTTAATATTTGAATGAAAAATGGTATAAGGCAGAATGCCAACAGGAGATGCATTAATAATCCATAAACCTGTGGTATCCAACTAATTTGGAACATTATAGGAAATCTTGGCTTTATGCTGGCCAATATTTCTGACATGAGTTTCCATCAATAAGTGCAGGATATACTAAACTGGGTTATTAATCTGCAAGGAAGAAACTCAAATTCAGAGAGATCTGATTTCTGTTCAGGAAGAACTTTTCTTTTAGGCATTAAATTTTAATCCAGTGTATTTAAAAAAAAAAAAAAGTTCTATATTGTTATTGTGGACTCCAGCGGAATGTTTTCACATTACTAATTAGTGGCAAAATGTCAATAATCTTTCATGAGAGTCTTTCCTTCCATTTCTTATTCAGTCTTCCATATCCCTCCATTCCTGACTGGAAACCTTTGCAAAATGGTCTAATATGTATTTACAACTAATAATAAGTGTCATAATATATGGACACACTGTATTATCAGTCTTCCTTCTTGCCTCTGCACTACCATAATTAAGTGGTCTATGGTACAAGGAATTGTACAATCGAAAGTTCAACATTTTCAACAATATACCGAGAAGCAGAATCCAAATATAAATCAATTAGAAGAGTTACTGGACATTTATGATCTCACAATGTTCCCAGTCCTTGGCAGATCTGTTTGCTTCCTTGTGGCTTGCCAACAGGTTTTCCTATATTGGCTGATAAAATTTGAAGTATCTGATGTGGCTGTATTTGGCGTTTGTTTTTAAATGAACACAGTGAGGTTTTAGGCTGAATAATGGGTTAGATTTGATTTAAAAAGTTAAAAATTCCATGACTTTTTTAATTTACTCCAAAAAGTTTTTTAATTTCACCTTGTTATTTGATGGGAATGTCATATGTTCACTTTCCTCATAAAATTTCCACAATATTAGTCTGAATTGTCATATGAACAACTGTTCCCATGCTCTAGATCCGTTCTGGAATATTCAGATAACTCGTGTTATCCCACTTGTAGTCTTGTATGCTATTATTGTTTCCATAGCGTGGGATTATCTTGGTTAAGGTATCTAGATGCACGAAGATGCTGCTGCCTTGCTAATATGAACCTTAAAAATGTGGCCTTTAGACTATAGGAGATTAATATATTCACCTTCAATAAACACGTTTGAAAGGATAAATCTCATCTATGGTTTCACATTCCTTCTCCTTGAAATCCTATGAAACAGAGTGAAGGTTTCCTCCCACGGTTTCACTTAATCAAGTGAATTAGTGTACTCCAACAGATCTGTTGTTTTTTTTGTTGGTTTTTTTTTTTCTTCTGTCTTTGTTAGACCAAAGCTTAATGCTTGTGTCTTATCCCTTTGGTCTCTGACACTGTATCCTGGATTTTCCCTGTCCGTTTCAAATGACAAAGTTTTTCGTCTGGGAAGACTTGGAAACAGCACCACTGTGATATGCAACGTGATCTGACAGTGGTCAGCAACTGTCCCTGTGGAACTGTATCCATTAGGCCGTGCCTCTGAGACTTACATGTGCTTAGTCTCTTTCTGACCACTGTGCGTGAGCTGACTTATCTGAATTAACTTCTGAAGAACTTAACTAATCTTGAGGACAGATTAATTTACTGTCAATGTGTCGATATGAGGAATATAGCCAATGTATTGACTATTTTGAGAACAACATGAAGTCATTAGAATCACAGAATAGTAGGGGTTGGAAGGGACCTCTGGAGGTTGTCTAGTCCAACCCCCCTCCTTTTAGACTGCAAATTCTTATACAGCAGCTTGTTCACTATGGATTCTGTGACTGCTGATCTCTTACGAGAGACTAACTAATAAGCCAGTATGGCTTCACCGAGGGCAAGTCCTGCCTGACCAACCTAGTGGCCTTCTATGATGGAGTGACTACATCAGTGGACAAGGGAAGAGCTGCAGGTATCACTTATCTGGACTTCTGTAAGGCCTTCAACGTGGTCCCCAACAACATCCTTCTCTCTAAATTGGATTTGATGGATGGACTTTTCGGTGGATGAGGAATTGGTTGGATGGTCACATCCAGAGAGTATTAGTCAATGGCTCAATGTTCAGATGGAGATCGGTGGCAAGTGGTGTCCCTCAGAGGCCTGTACTGGGACCAGTACTGTTTAACATCTTCATCAATGACATAGACAATGGCATCGAGTGCGCTTTCAGCAAGTTTGCAAATGATACCAAGCTGAGTGGTGTGGTTGATCATCAAGATACATCAAGTACCTGAGGGACGGGATGCTGTCCAGAAGGACCTGGATAAGCTTGGGAAGTGGGCCCATGTGAACCTCATGAGGTTCAACAAGGCCAAGTGTGCAAGGTCCTGCGTGTGGTTTGGGGCAACCCCCAGTATCAATACAGGCTGGGGAATGAAGGGATTGAGAGCAGCCCTGCCAAGAAGGACTTGGGGGTACTGGTGGATGAAAAGCTGGACATGAGCTGACAATGTACACTGGCAGCCCAGAAGGCCAACTGTATCCTGGGCTGTGTCAAAAGAAGCGTGGCCAGCAGGTCGAGGGAGGTGATTTTGCCCCTCTACTCCTCTCTGGTGACATGTCACCTGGAGTACCACGTCCAGCTCTGGAGCCCTGAGCACAGGAAAGACACGGACCTGTGGGAGTGAGTCCAGAAGAGGGCCACAAAAATGACCAGAGGGCTGGAGCAC
>RSEF01000006.1:14617805-14628945 GCA_003993805.1 Himantopus leucocephalus | reverse complement strand
AGGTGGGACCCCTCTACGCTTTTCCGCTTCCGACCCTCCAACGAGGCAAATAACAAAGCTGGTTGCCCTTGGGGGTTATAGCAATAAGTGTAAGCAAGAGCCTCTCCCCATCCCATGCCTGGGCATCAGCTATAAACATGGGTCTGATCACTCTGAGAGAGCAAACATGGTCNCACAATATGCTGTTAATTTCAGTAGTTAGAAGAGGCTAAGAAGCAAAGTTACTGAACAAAATTGGTCTTGTTTTACCTCAAACCAGGACAGTGTGGCAAGCAATTTTTATCCCGTCTTCAAGACTGTCTTTTACCTTCCCCTTTCCATGCACCTTTTGAAGTGCCCCTTCCCTACCTACAGGGCTATATGGCTCTCAGGAGAGCAAAGTGAAAGCCTGGGAAGCCCGTAACCACATTTCTCAGCCAGGTCTCTAATATTTGCAGTGGGATTTCTCTTCAGCTGTAGATGGTTATACTAAACTCTGTTCCCTTTCTCTCCTCCAGTCCCATGGCACAAAGATGGATTAGTTTGTGTTTCAACAAAACATTCCTCGTATGCCTTTTCAGCCTTTTCTCTGCCATTGCATTTGTGCAGAAATACGTAGTGTAGGATTGCTGTTTAGAAGTGCCGTCGGTCTTAAGAGTCTTAGACTCAAAACATTCTCGTCACCACAAAGTGAAGAGGTGGAGAAACAAATTAAATAGACAGACGTTACTAAACTGCTCCTTTTGAAGAATCAGCTCTGTTGCTCCCAATGAATCGGGCCCTCCTCTAGCTTTGCCCAAAATGAGGTTCAGAAGTGTAAGCTCTCTGTACAGGAAAATAGCTCTTCAGAAGGGATACATGAGCATACGCTTTCATCCTACTGAAGTGAGACTTAAGCACGGTTTTCTGGCAGACTGGATGGAGGGTTGGGATCTCACTTTTCCGAAAAGTTTTGTTTGGGCTGGGCTAACTATGCTGAAGAAACCTTGTTGGGAAGGGACCAGCGTGCGGGTCTGTCATTCTGCTTACAGTAAAATCTCTATCAAAGAGAGAGTTTTGTAGCACTTTTCCTTAAAAAGGACAGAATTTATTGCCCTGAAATGGAATATGTGAGCATGACTGGGAACACGGGAAGAAAGGAGGAGCTGCAGGGAGAGCGATTCCTGAGGTTTCAGAAATTGGCACGGGTTCCTCTTTGTTTCCCATCTGGTTTGAAAGGAAGACATCTTAGAACACAATAGAAATATTCTCACCTACTTTGTCATTCATTCAAATTGTGTCAATTCTTCAAAGACAATTCCGATTACATGCCCGCTCGCCCTTTGGAAGATTAAGGGATAAATAGCTGGACTGTGATAAAGTTCCTGAAAACAAAGTTGGCCCTGACAGAAAAGCACAATGCAACTTTTGTATGGAAAAATCGGGGTAAAGTATCATTTTAATTTGAGAGGACAACTCACTTCAGTTTAAGAATTTGATTGGCTGATGAGTTTCGACAAGCAATGTCACTTCAAGAAGATTCAGATGAATGAATTCCAGAGGTCAGATCTAACAGCTGACTCCAAAATACTGTAGCTTTCCCCACTAATGGATTGATTTGAACCAGGAAAAAATAAAAGTATGTAATTATGTGGTTAACCTTAGCACTTAGGTTTTTTTCTGTCTTTGCAAAGCCAGTAATTTAAGAAGGTGATCAGAACAGCCAAAAGCCTCAGTTTTTCCTTTTTTCATCCTTATAAAAACCCGTCTGATTAATGATGGAACTCAGTAAATTACAACATAAAAAAATCGAGCTGGTAGATTTGGTTTACAGTCTCATGTGTTATTTATTTAAAAATTGGATTGCATGGGAAAACGCCTGACTCTGTGGGCAAAGGAAATATTGGTGGATGGTTCAGAAAAGGGGAGATGCATAACTGTATACTTGTTTCTATTAATCTGATATATTGAAACAGAGAAAGTATTATGTTTTTGCAACTGGGGGCTGGGTAGTTAAGGAAGAAGCAGCCTGATTGCTAGCGTGCTTCCTTTAAACTGCCGCAGTAATTCTGCGTGTCAGCCTTTGGGCTCGCATATGGGACTTATGCGTACTTCTGTGTGGTACCTGCTCATTCAAGCTTTAAATTTGTAAAGAAAAGTTGTTTTACGTACATGTGGAACAATACGATAAATGCTTCTCTTGGTCTCTACTCCTGTTTAGATTTGACTTCGGGTCTGTTTTGGTCAGTCTGTGACAGGGTAAATAGGTGTATTTTACAGCAACCTGAGGAACAATGCAGAAGCAATCTACATCTCCAGATTGTGGCGACAGGGAGTGTTATCAGTTTCATTCTCAATATTTTCTTTTATACTGTTTAGTTATTTGTTTTTAAGATCACTTTGTTTTTCTGCTCTATCTTTAACTGAATTTTATTACAGTTCCCTACTAGTTTGTGGAAGGCAAACTCNCTCTCAATATTTTCTTTTATACCGTTTAGTTATTTGTTTTTAAGATCACTTTGTTTTTCTGCTGTATCTTTAATTGAATTTTATTACAGTTCCCTACTAGTTTGTGGAAGGCAAACTCATGAAATAGGCACATGGCCCCCTGAAGCCATGACAAAAGGGGTCATTAGAGTCCAAATCCTAAAAGGTTGACAATATTTGCTGGACAAATTTTCAATGGACTCTATAGGTCACTAAAACAATGTTTTTATTTGTTATTTATTTCTTACGGCTTTTGGTTTCCCTACCCTTTTCCCAAAACATTATATCCTGGTTTAGCATTCTCTCTAACAAGCTGTGACTTGGGAAATGGTTTAAAGGGAGGAGTTATTGCCAGAAGGGTTCCGAAAATACAAACTGATGAAACTATTTGAAGTAATCATCATAGCTCGAAGCTTAAATTTTCCCTTTAGAGTGCTTTTGCGCTGGAATCTGCTGTCTTTGAAGTCAATGAAGAGTTTTGCTATTGACCTTATTGATTAGTCAATTGGTCTGTGTTTCCACGGAGTGGGGATGGCAAAAATGCACTTGTTACTATTTTTTAGTGTATTACCAAAACTAAGAAAATTTTCAGTTTATTTGCAACACTTCCTTGATAAGCTACAATTGGCATTGCTGATTAACATACCCATTTTTCTTCTTACTAGAAAAAGAATTTAGATTCAAGCTGGAATTCAGACAACTTCGTGCCATTGTTGGGCCTTCAACAGTGACATGTCAGATACCCTTAGTTTCCCCCTCCCTCTCACGCCGTGTTAGTAATTTTTCTCTTTGGAAGTCTGCATTTCCAGAGATATGTCCAGCTGGCAGGCAAGTTTTTGGTAGGATTCGGCTGAAAACTATTTTCAACAAATAATAACCCTTATTGGAAACTGCGTGTTTTCCTCAATGACGGTTTTAATATCTCTGTGTGTGTGAGATGGGGTGGTTCAGGAGAGTGGGGTAGACCAAGATACGCATTAAGGTATGTTGGAACAGTGCCACATGGAAATTGTAATTTGGTTCCCTCATGTCCTCATTCTCTTTGATGGTCTATGAGTCTCAGCTGGACTAGAAATCCATTTTATAGACACATTTCTTGCCTTTGCAAGTCAGTAATGTGTCAATAAAGTAACAGCACATTTTCGATTCATTGGCAATTAAAAATAATTGAAGAACCTGGGAAATTTCAAAACTGCTTTAAACCAATATTGAAAATGGTTAAAAAATAGTGATACAAAAAGTTGGGGGTTTTTTTTCAAGATTTGTTTTAGTGTGTCTCCCTTTTTTACCAAATTAAAATCAAACTGATGCATTCACAAAACACTTTAGTGTCACTAAGTCCCCATTTTGTTGCCAAAGGAGTTTTGTGTCAAAAGTTTTTCTTGGCATTGAGTGCTATATTCTGGTGATACTTAACAATAATTAACTTTATAGAAAAGAAACATTAGGAAATGTATTGAAAAAAATAAGCTGGGTCTTACTCATCTCTTAATTTGCTTTTAGTATTGAAACGGAGAGCAAAAGGCCAACTTTTATTTTTCTTTTCTACCATACCAGTAACTTGTTTGTTGAGTACTTATGGTGTGTTAACCATGACTTGGTAGCCAATGTTACAGAAAAGTCTCATGTCAAATGCTGAATTTTGCTATCACCAAATTTTACATCCTACATAGGAGTAGCTCATAATTTCTTTAGAGCTAAAAGCTGAAAGATTCCTTTTTTCCCCGCTGATCCTCTCCTTAAGGAGAAGTTTAGAGAATGTCCAATGTTCTCTAACCATAATTTGAAAATGGTTTTGTATTTTGCACAGTATCTCTGCATGTTCAGCTAAACAAAGGATTATTTATTTACTTCTTTCCCCCCACTGTAGATTAAACTGTAAGTTTTTTATAACTGGGATAGGCTTATCCATTCTGTACCTAAACAGTACTCCCACTTTTTTTTTTCTCATTGACGTGTTCTGGCCAACTTCCAAAACCTTCTTCTAAAGGTTATTTGTGTTACCAGAAGAACATGATGAAGAGCCTTTGTTACATGTTTCATTCAGTATTCAATATTGAATATTTCATTCACTAATAGTGTATTATCTAATGTAAGTGCTAAAAATCCATGGAAGCAATTGTATCTTTTTTTTACCTTGTTCTTTATTTTAAACTATAACAGTTCCCTGTTCATTTACTTGTCTTTCAGGTCATCCCCTTATTATTAGTCCCTTGTCTTCAAGATCAGATGTGCGATATGGGGATCTCATTTCCCCGTTTGGCTACTACTCTTAATTGTCATTCTTTTTTTTTTATTTATTTATTGTGTTTTCTGGGCAGTGTCCCACTTCCATCTCTCCCGTGGTTGCTATTATCAATGTCATGTTGTCCACATTAATTACCGCTAGGTGGAAAACACCTATCCGTGTGTACCTCACATTTTGTTACTTGAATTAGGTGCCTTGCAATCCATAGCTCTGAAATATATTGAGCTGATATCATGTGCCTGGCCCTGTTAGTTTCAAAGCAATTTTGGCAATAAAAATGTTTTGTGGTTTTGGGCATGACATTAACATTTGTTTTCCCTTAGTTCTTGTTCCATTTTCTTGATAAAAAGTCTTTGATGCCCAAGGGGGTGACCTTTTCCTTCATATTTCCATAAATTGAGTATTCACATAGTTGCTTAAGAAATTACACGTGTAGCCCGCCTGTTCACAATCTGCATTTTGGTCTCTGGGCTTTGGTTGAGTTTTGGTGGCCCTGTTTTCCCTGCACGCCTGTTAGGGTCTCTCTGTGTCAGTCATATCTCAGTTCTCAGAAGCTTGCAGGACAGTGGGAAGTTTTAAATTAGCAACTCACTTTAAGAGGCAGAATTTTGCAGCTGTCACGCAAGACATTTTGCTTCTCTTTCCTAGTTTAATGGCTCGCTACCTGACTGGTTTCTCATCAGCTGAGTAACTGCCGGTCTGCCAGTTATTGCTATACTATTCTATTTGGGGTTTTTTTCTAGGTTTTTTTTTTTGTTTGGTTGGGTTTTTTTGGTTNACTTCACTGTCTCCTTTGAGCTGCTGGAACCTAACTTCAGCAAAAAATGCTTTTACCCATGAACGTTACTCCTGGAGAAAGGCAGGGCCTAACATCTTCCTTTTTGTATCTGCAGTCATCTTCCAAGAATTCTTACACCCCTTTGCTGATACAGAGGTATCAAATTCTTTTGAAATATCACACTGTTGGAGATCTTACACCTAAATACAAATCATATAAGCTTTCTACGTGCTACCCGACTTCAGATGGGATTCTCTCAGAAGCAAAACGCAGTAGACGTAGTTAGCAAGATGTGAATTTATAAAAAGGATGGGCAGACTAAGCTATTGTGAAGAGGATGGCATAATATCTGACATGTCATAGTTAGTAAAATTTACTACATTTGTAAAAAAGAAAAAAATTTTAGGAGTGCAATTCACTTTTTTCTTTTTTCCTTTTTTTTTCCTCCAAAAGGGTAGCCTGTAAAAATGTTATTAATAACTTTTTTTTTTTTGACAGGAGAATAATTTCAGTAAATTAGTTAACTGAAACCACCTACATATGAGCTCTCAGCCTGGCAATATCACTGAAGTTACATGTCTGTGCACATATTGAATCTCACTGTAGTCAAACAATGGTGCAAAGGCTTGCTGAGAGCATAGATGTTGTTTGGAGTTGGGATCCATTAGTTGGGATGGCTTCTGTACCTTACCTTCAAATAAGGAAAATGCAGATCCTTGTACAGCATGATTGGCCATGGAATCATTATGTTACGCTGATTAGTGTTTTTACACAATAAGAGATGCCTGCCCATCACAAGTTTACAGTATAATTTACTCTAGGGCACTAGCATCATATATTGCAATTCTGGACTTGCAATATAAGAGAGAAGAGAGTAAGAGAGAAGTTTGTGATTCCCACCTGAAAGCCAGACGTGAATAAAACTTTTAAAAAAGTTAAAAAGAAATTAAAAAATAAATTTATAAGCTAGATTTAAAAAAAAAAAAAACACAACAAAAAACCACTAACACAAAGAGCTAAAAACAACAACAGAAACCCCAAGAAGCCTGCTACTGGTTCAGTGTAGTGGTTTAGTAATTTATGTTGATTGTTTAAAGGCACAACACATGCATTATTTTTTGGCTGTTTTAATGCAAGGGAATGGCCAGTAAAGGATTAGGAGATGCATTTGTACCGATCATCCTAGAGCAGAAATGGCCTGTGTGTAAGTTCCGGGCAGCGGAGGATTAGTAGGCGTTACATAGGGTGGGGAGGTGTGTTGGGGAAAGGAAGTTGCTACAGAGAAAAATAAGATGAAAATGCATTTCTTTTGCGAAGCGAGAGGCTTAAAACACTGTTCTAATGTACTTTGCTTAGCATTTCACTGGAGGCTTACATGGTTTTGGATATGTAGAAAATACTGGGCAGCCTGTATTAGCTACATTCAAATTTTGGACTATCTTTTGGTTTGCTATATATGTGTATGTATAGATACACTTTTGGAGGGTGATGTAAGGGCAGGGAAGATGTGATTTAAGTCTCACAAGTAAGAAAGGGCTGCATTACTATGGATTAGCCTTTGGTTTCTTCAAGAGTTAAGTACTTCCAAATGGAAACTGAGTTGAGTTCAGAAATTCTCACTGCTTGCTTGCTTATGAGGAGTGTATGAATATAATATGTAGAAAACATTAAACAATAAAAGTAATAGCCTCTAAGGGAAAGGGAATTATTTTCTTTTGAAAGCATGATGTCATGGTCTTACCTCACCTTTAGTTTCAGCCAAGCAAATAATGTGTACTGAGCTCTCTATCATGTACCATTATAATTAGCTCTGTCAGGTCTTAGCCCTGCAACCCTCATGCAGATAATATGATAATATGTCTTCATAACCAAGTGACCTTACATGCACAATATTTCTCCCCTTATGAAGATTGCATGTCAATAAAGTAATTGAGTCTCAGAGGCTGCAGCGAGTGAAGATTTAGATGATTGGACTTTCAGGGCAGTGATGTATGACCGTTATTATTCTACTTGTCAGAGAGCTGCGTACAAGCGAGGATGGTCAGAAGATGACAGGGATGAAAGGTTGTGTTTCATTAAAAAAAATATTGCTGTTAATCACCACTCTATTCTTTTCAAAGTCATGGAGGAAAGAAACTCCTTTTTCATTTTAGCTGTGGTTAAGAATTTAAACATGAACACGTAGCAGGCTTTCAGAGCCCGGTTATCCGGCTTCATTATTGCTTAATTAGGCAAATAAATTATTATTTCAGTTAATAAAATACAACAAAATGCTAGGCACTGAGACCACCTGTATACTTTTATCGCATCGTTTTAAATTAACATTAAATGCATCATGCTAAGCTTTAAATCACATTTTGCCTACAGCTTTAAGTAATTATAACAAGTGCTATGAAGCTCGTACAAAATCAAACCGTACTGAATTCAACTATTTTTGCTTGTACTAATTTGTTTGGACAGTTGCAGTGCTTGAAACATTTATATTTCCATACTATGTAAAAGCAAATATTTTTTTTCTCACCAAGCTGTTTTGTAGCTGTAAATTTATCTTATGATATCATAACAGCTGGAAACTTGTAGCTTGACAAGGTTTTGTTTCATATTTAAACAGCTCAGAAATTATGTTTGAAACATAGTATATTTCTTTCTCTCTGTGAGACTTTTCTCATTTTGTTGCGCATTAGCCTGGAAGTATCTGCAATATATTTTAAAACAGATTATTTATGCAATCATTTAGTTAATAATTCCTAATGATTTATATGTGTAGGAGACCTTTCTTATATACATAAAAAAAAGACCAAAAGTAGCCCAAAATAGTATTTACTGGCAAGCGCTATATAATGAAATACGAATGTAGGTTCTGGAAGGCTGATGAGCAAAGAAGCTTGACAGTGCTTTTAGTGAGTGGAAAAGCCTAATAGAAGCACATCTTTTTTTTTTCTGAAGAACTAGTTTCAGAAGTCTTTAAATCTTCACAGTTAGGAAATTGAGTGAGATATAGCAGCTCTGATGGAGAAAGAGCTTATCAGATGATTTTTGGCTATACGTAGTAAAGCAATAATTTCTTAACTAAAATTAGCCGCTGCATCTTTTCAGGATTAACTCCTATAAGCACAAACAACAGAAAAAGAGAATGAAATCCTTGTATGAAAAGTGAAAAAAAAATCAAGTTCTTCTGCGCTAACTCCCGAACACGTTCTTAACCTAGCATGTAATTGTAAGGATGCAGTCAAGTTTGTTTGCAAGCTCATCTTCGCTATTATTAATCATTTGTCAACAGTAATGCTTCATGTGATATAGGCCCTGTTGTTCTGTGCCCTGTAGGAAGAGCGATGTTCCCTGTTCCAAGATAAAATGGTATTTGAGTAAGAAAATAGAATCCAAAGAAAATGACGAGTATGTAATGTCTGTGTTATCGTGTTGTTGGTTAGCGGCAGCCGGGAGCACAAACCTCAATCTTAAATTCGCTGTTAGATAAACTGACCGCTGCTCCTCCTCTTCTTCCTGTGTATGTATGTAGCGTTAGGAATACAACTGTTGGTAAACCAAGCAAAATTCATACTTCATACTTAAAGCTGGTGTCTCTTGACGTAGGCCTTCTTGAGTCAAATCACTATACTGTTATGTCAGCCACAGCATTAACAAGAACTTCTGTTGCTTTCACTGATGTGGCCGTAGAGTAAAGTCTTTAAAGCCCAGAAAGTCCTGAAGTGTTCAAAATGCACCGGGGTCACTAAGGAACTGGAGGTGAATGAAGAACTTGCCTAAACTAACTTAAATAGCAATGCAAGAAGAAGAGTTAATAGCCCATTATATTTTTATATGTCCTTTTAGATAAGGGAAGAAGACTGATACCTTCCAGTCAAATGGAAGACTGACGTGAGTGATCTGACTCCTCCATCAATGTGACATCTGACTCGCTGTTAACAGTTATTGGTGTTGATAGGCACACCCCACACAGAGAGCCAAATGCAGTTGTTTTGATCCCTTGTTCTTTTATTTCTATCCCTTCTCCCTGTTTTCTGTCACAATGTCATGTTGAATCATTGTTCGGTGGCACACGCAGGACCTCTCAAGTACCGAGGTATCAGACTTCAGGAACCGCATTGAAATGAATATAATAATGAGAACCAGAAGGCAGCACGAACCCACTTCCCAGGGAAGGCAGCAGCTAATAAGCGTTGTTGGTGGATTCTGGGAAGAAGAACCAGAGGTGCATCCTGTGGACAAGCAGGTGTAGACTGGCTTGTCTCAGGGTCCGGTTACAGGCACGCTGAGAAGATCAGTGCTGATGTCTGTCACTTTGTACACATCAAGACGCTTATTTGAGAAAACAGAATAGTCAGTGGTTATCTTGTAGTCAACCCTTGTATGAAGAACAGTGCTATGTTTGTTTAAAAAAAAAACAAACCAAAAAACAAACAAACCCCAAAACATGCTTTTTAGATTTCTATGTGTGTCTTACTAGCTCAGCTTTCTGTATTCTCTTTGAAGGGAATGGGTCTGTATCTTCCTCCTCTGTTGCTTTCACTGAGCTTACTACCTTGTGATTCCGAAGGGTCTAGATCTGTGCAGAGGTATTCAACATGCACACATAATGTTTAGGCATTAGTTGCAACTCAGCTTTCAGATCAGTTAATGGTGCTTTCTGTGTATGCCTCTTTGGAGGGTGGATTACAAATTTGCTTTCTGNCTAGATCTGTGCAGAGGTATGCAACATGCACGCATAATGTGTGCCCTTTTCTCACACTGTTTAGGCATTAGTTGCAACTCAGCTTTCAGATCAGTTAGTGGTGCTTTCTGTGTATGCCTCTTTGGAGGGTGGATTACAAATTTGCTTTCTGATTTTTCTAAGCTTGTAGCTGGAACTTTGGACGCTTGTTCCATTTTATCTAAGTCAAAGTTTGACAACGATGAGGAGTTCGAATAATATTCCAGCTATAGCCTATTTTTGTACGCGTTGATGTGCATATATGCATGCTTGCACAATAATTCTATTTACAGCAATAGCAACAGCACTGATTGACGTGGCCTAAGTGCTTCCATTTGCTTATAATTATATGACATTTTTAGCTCTGTGAGATAATTTAGTGTCTTATTTCTGTCCAGAGGAGAAGGTTCCTTAAGTATTTCTTTTTCTTTTCTAATATTTAATCAGATAATCCCATTGTTTTTCACATGTTTATAGATTAATGCATTCCAAAGCTATTCAGACTGGCTTGATGTTCTGTACCTCACAGGCCTTGCATTTCACATAATTATCCCTTAACTGCACTCAGTAAGTTGTGTTTGCTAATGCCTGTCTTCCCCAAAAACACTGTCTGGATTCAAAAATGTAGACTCCATGATTCACCTGATGGACTGTTCAAATTGTTAATCACCATATGGTAAAAAATGTGTCTAATTTTGTCTGGCTTTCACTTCCAGCCTTGGGAGCTACTTTTGTAATATTAATACTGAATATTAGCCCTTCAATATTTAGTATTTTGTCCTTGTGTAGGGTAGTTATGCAGTGTAATGAAATAGCCTCCCAGTCATTTTCTTTTTATAAAAGAAAAGCATTGTGCTGTTGAAACCCCTCACTCTGAGGTATTTTCTCCAATCCTTAAGTATGGATTGTGGTTCTTTTCTTCACCTTTTCTACATTTTCAACACGCTTTAAAAAATAC
>RSEF01000006.1:14590519-14617705 GCA_003993805.1 Himantopus leucocephalus | reverse complement strand
TTTTTTTTTTTTTTTTTAAATGTGATGCTGTGATAGCAAGCTCGTAAAACCCGAATGGCACTAGGGAAAAATAAAATGTATTAAAAGAATTACCAAGTCCAATCTTGTGTGCTACACTCTCATGTTAGAAATTCTTTTTGAGAATGCAAGAATGATCTGTGATTTACACGACATGACTTCTAATGAGTTCTAGCCCTAATTTTGTCAAGACATATGACCTAATCTCTCTGAGCCTTTGTTTACTCTTTTAAGTGAAGTGTAAACCCTCATATGGGAGACCTGAAATGGACATTTGTTTAGTAAACAGGCATGAAATACCTGAAACTTGGTTCTAGAAAATGATAGGTCATTTTATTACTGTTGCTGGAGTTGTAATGCAAACAATAGTTTCAGGTGTTGTGAAAAGCTGAAAGGTATTTAGAGATTTCTATTATCTCATTCAGGTTCATCAAAAATATTGGAAAAAAAATTCATGTTAACACCAACTTTTATTAGTTTTACCTAAATAAAATCCTAGCATCCAATAAAAATTTGGACGTTTGGGTGTCTCTTTTATTATTCAGTGTTTATTCCTAATCGATCTTGGCTGATTAGAAGTGTAGCAACCTTAGCCAAAGACAGTCTTCTATAAACCGCTTTTTATAATAGCGGAGTCAAGAGTTAATGCTATCATTTTATCTATTTCAGAGCACTGATTACTTCAGCAACTTGGGGAGAGATTTGTCTGACCCAGGTCTTCCCCGTGTTTGATTAGCTGTGGCTGCTTTCACTGGCTTTCAGTGTTTCTTTGCTTAAGAAAAATGTTGATTCAGTGACTGTTGTCTCGTATATGCTTTCTGGGAAGTTACAGCTAAGAAGATTAGTAGGACTGGCCTTCGTATAGGAAGAATAAGATGGTGGTTGTAATTATTGATATTTTTCTTTGGTTACATGAATCTTTATAATTCTTGTGCCGTTGTTGCTTTTCTCAGCTCCTTCCTTCTTCTTATTCTGTCTTGAAGACGCTTTAGTCTGATGACCATAGTGCCTGCTGTTACTTCAATGCTTTTTTTTTTTTAAAATTTATTTCTCTCTTCTGAAACACTGCTCGTGGTGCCACCTGAGACTGTCTGTAATCTTTCGTGACCAGTGGCCATCCAGCTTCAGAGATGAGCAAAACAGTGATGTCAAATGAGTAACAGCACTGTGTTAGCCCAGTTATTTGTTTAAAAGAACCTTCAACACCTGAATTCCTTATTGGAGAGAAAAAAAAATGATGTGTGTAAATGGTATGTATCATCCATGTGTAGTAATAAGAAGCGTCTTCTAAAATCCTGTTGGAAATGCTAAATTGCTGTGTGCATCTTGTGGAGCAGAAGTGGTTTTAAAAAATGTCGCTGTACAACTCATGGTAAACCTCATCCCCTTTCACCATAGTATTGCTGTCACTTCAGTCTGGCCTGAATGATTTTATTTCATCATTTACCTTTAGTATTAGGTTACTGCTGCTTGTGCATACCGCTGTAGTGTTACAAAGACTGATGGTTTAGTTTGTTCACCACATCAGTATCATCATATCTACTAAGTTATGTGTAAGTTCAAGCTCTGTAGTAGCATTAACAACACTAGAGGAAATGAAAGGTCATGTCAAACTGAATACAGACAGCAGCATAACAGGGGCTGGCAAAATAAATACCTGAAATCTGATTTTTGTCACTATTACAAAATTGATGAAGAGATCTCTAACCCTGAGATCCTGAAATTAACCCTGAGACTTTTAAAGCAAAATGATACCCTTTGCCACACACCCAAAAATCCTCTTAAGGAGAATTCTTTCCTCAGATTTCTTTCTGAAATTGTGATATAAATTCAGGTCCATTTTCAGATTTTTATTAAAACGCAGGAAGGCTAAAAGNGACTTGATTCCCGCAGCTGGAAGTTAAAGACAAACACAGATTTGGAAAAAAGTAGGATTTATGTTGCTACTGTTCCAGATACACGGTCATATTACAGACTTAGGAACATTAATGTGTGGGTTCATTGACACATTTTATAGAATTTTCGTATTCAAGTATGAGGTTAAAAAAAACCCCAAACATGCATGCCTAGTTTGTGTAAATAAGAAAGTGGTTAATTTGTTTTTTCCACAGTAATGTGAGCGTGAATTAGTATATATATATAAAACTAAGCTTTTGGAAATCATAGCAGTATAGCTGGAATTCTGAAATTCAGAGTTAAAAATAGTGGCACCACAGTAGTCAATTTTGTGTTTATCGTATCTTGAAATAATAATCTTTGCCTTTTCTCCTTAGCTGAAAATTCTTAAGCATCTTATTTTCACAGGAAACTAAAATCCCATCAACTTCCAATAAGACTTGGGATATACAGTGCATTGGAAAATGGGACCAATGAAATGGATGATGTTTGATTTAATTTGTGCGTATCTAATCAAAGATATTTCAGAATACATAAATAGAAGAGTAAAGCAAGCTTACTGGAGGTGATGACTGGTCTTGTGTCACTGACCTTCAGTATAACATTGGAGCTGCTTCATTTTTAACCCTGGAAATAAGCTTGCCGAGATCAGGAATTCTACGCTGCAGCTGCTTTTTTTTTTTTTTNNNNCTTTTCCTTCTAGGTAAGCAAGCAGCTGCAGAATTGAAATGTTGCAAAGAAATTTACTTGTGCAAGTATTTTTAGGAGATACTGACATTCTTACCGGCCACTGAGGCTCAGATAGACAAGCTGTTCTTATGCTGTCGAATACCAGAAGATTACCTGGCTGCTGACGATCATTTTAGGTTATGGCAGGAGGAGATTAGCTCAAATTTATAACAGCTCACATTTTCCATTTTTTCTCGGTTTTCAGAGTGGCATGGAAATTATATTTGTGAATCCCTGGGGACTCTCACATTGGTGTCAGTTTTCAGATTTTGCCAGATACATCTAAATGTGGACATAAAATGTAATGGAAAGAAATTGAAAAAAATATCTGTTTCCTGATTCTTTATTACTGAAGAGTTAAGAAAGCAATTCCTCAGGCTATTACACAAATCTTAAACTGGGAATAAACGTTAGGATTAAATCAGATGGCTTAAGAATCTTTTGCCTGTTCTTCTCTTTAAAAAAAAAAACATATCAGAAATATAACATGCATGTGTGCTTTGACCATTTTGGAAAGGTTGTACCCCAGTAAGAATTTGGATAAAATGTTTATTTTAAGATCAATTTTATAACAAAAGCTAAGTGTATTATGTACATATAGTGCCACAGAGTCTTTCATCGCCTCACTTATACTTTTGACAGCTCTTTATCTACCTCAGTATTAACAGATGTTGAGCAAAATATATTGAAAAAAATAGAAAAATTAGGAATTAGAAAATAGTAATTTTAAATTGGCAGTATACAGGAATATGCTGAATTAAGCAAATAAGATACGTAAAATTATTTCTGTGCTACATCATATATAAGAACTGTGCATTCAAATGGAGCTGGTTACCATCCTTGGAAAGTACTGCGTAAGTGGTACACAGTATCAGTGCGTAATAAAAAACACGCCGGGTACTTTCTCTACTATTCTCATGGTACGTCTCCACGGATGCTAACATTGTAAAAAACCTAGATAATGCTGCTGCCTATGAATTGGAGTGACAAAAAGCACTACAAATCTTCAAAGTGAAGATTGACTCAAACTTCATTTTTCCACTATTTGGAATCACTCACAATGGAGAACTGGATTTTCCCAAATACTCCTGGTCTTTATGTTGAGCTGCATATGATCATGCCCGTTCCTGAACTTTGGAAAGTTTATCTTCAAATACTGATGTCATAGCTTTGATTCTTTCTTAGAAAATTTAGCATATATCTGAAACTGTAAAAGGTGAGAATTTTTAGGAGTCTTAAAATTATTGTTGGAATTTATATTGAACTCAATTTAAGATATGTTGGAGAAGCCAGAGGGAAGGAAAAAGCTCTTCATCATTTCAGTGGTATTTCATCAGATTGCAGCCAGACAAAATGGTGGAGAAGTGTCAGGGCTTCTACAGTGCGTATGGAAACTCAAAACAAATAAAAAAAAAATCTCTTAAAAAGCACCAGAAACTTGCTGAAATGGAGACAAAAGGTGCCAACAAGGTAACATTATTATTTATGTATCTTTTCTGTGTCACTTGACAAAGAGGAATTTCTCCAATACAATTCAAATAGTTCCCAAGAAAACTGTTTTGAGGAACGGCCATGTTGTTCTTTTACAAAGATAAGGCTTCTGGTGTGTAGGTGAAGTCAAGTGGGGAGGATCCTGGGTGACCTAGGTTAGAAGAAGGTTAGAAGCTTTCTCCTATCCTTTCTTTTCCTTGCTCTGCCTTTCAGTCAAAACTTCCCTTTATCCTGCTTGGAAGAGAAGGATGTCCCTGTAATCAACTTTCTTCCCGCAATCTTCTCAATATGGTCCTGCAATACTGATTGTAATTTAGTGCGTGTATATGTATGTATCTTTCTTTTTTTTATTTTGTAGTATCTCGTGTAGTGTATTAAGCTATTGATTGTTCCTGGTACACCGTTACTGGGAAGTCTGGGCTAATATTTGACAACTGTAGCTTGGAAAAGTGTCTGAACTTGCTGGTTTGTGTTATAGCTTAAAGGTGACTTATTGCATCTCGTTTTTGAAAGGTGCTACAAGAAATGGTTTGATAAATAATTGGTCATAGCAGGGTAAATGACAGAGGATACTTTTAAATGGTACTAAATAGTGCTATTGCTATTCCAATTTAAAGATGCTGACTGTTTCTAAACTATGTGTACGCCCTTCAGTGCCTGTTTTAGTAGGAGTCAAATAGTAAATCTCCATCAGGAGACAGTTGTGCGTTATTTACAAGTTTCTAGATGTAAGAAATATAATTGACCAGTTCAATCCTTACAATATTTTGAAATGTGAAACGTGCCTGTTCTTCTAAAATTTAGATGTTACTTTATATATTAAATAAAAAAAAAACTGATAGAATTATTATTACTTAAATTCCATGCTTTATAGTATATGTGCCAGTATGTAGTTGAATCTGTGAAGACTTGTTTTGATACTTCCATAGCACAAAGTGGTGACAGTAACTATAGTTCAGATTCCATTATATGTGGATTTTCAGTTGCTCATAACTAAAATATTTAGAAGCCTGGCTGATTTTTCTAGTTACATTTTCTCCAAAGGAGAGCATTTTTTAAAAATAAAAACTTCTTAAAAAAGTTCAATGACATGGAGATGTAAAGAATTTGATGTATAAAAAGAGAAGGAATGCAGGGTACAAAATGAAAATCCCCTTTCTGAAGGGGAACAACTTTGGAAGTTGTAAAGTTGGTTTCGATTTGATTTACTACACACTGAAAATTATCGTTCAAGTCTGGATTTCAAAAAGCATTTGTATGAAATCTTATGTCGCGGAAGACTTAACCTGAGTTTAAGTGCTTATGCTATTTCACGAGCTTCGAGAAATTTGTGCTCAGTCATCTACTGTATGTCAGTTTGCACCCCTCTTTGGGTGGGGGGTAAGCCAGCTGGCTCTCCGAGGAGAGGAATTCTGGTAAGGGGAATTAGCTTGAATTTGAACCTTATCTTGGTGGGGGTCAGGATGGAACTGCACTGCTTTAAATCGTATGGAACCGCACACACAAGCCTGCCCTTGGATTCAATAAAGGGAGCGGATATAGATTAATCTTTAGGACTGTTTACATTTCTAAAAATGAATTTGCAGTTAAAACTGTGTTCAGGAGAAGACCGGAATTATTATTATTTTAAAATTGCATTTGTGTGAAAACTTCCCTTTGGATTCCCAAACGCAATAGTGACCTGTGCAAACAGAGAGTAACCACTCAGTTCTCTTGAATGTCAAGAACGGACAGGTTTTGTAGCAGTCAGTTATGCATGTTTCAATTGCATTTTTCAGAAATCCTTTAAGTACGTAACCCTTACAATAAGGACGTTAGCTGTATGTGCATACTTAACTACCCGGTAAAAATTATCCAAGAGATCTTATAAGTTGAGGCGAGAGGCTTCTTCCTATGATCCTTGCTCTTTGGCATACGGTAAACGTCTGCATTCTATCTAATCTAACGTGTTGGGCCAGGCATTCCTTTGACTTTTAGCCAAATATTTCGAAAGTGAGGTGTTGCAAAGTGAGCCTTTCTTATGAACCAGAAAAGCTTCAAAGTCTTGGAGAATGCAATTTCTGTTTTGTTTTGGGGTTTGGTTTTTTTTTTTTTTGAAAATAGAATAAGAAGTTCCCTATCAAAAAATATTTTAAAGAAGATGTTAATGTTTCACTTTTTATCTAAAAAAGGCTCTATCATTTAATTATGCAAGTAGGAAGAGCGATGTTAAAAATAATATTTATTCTTAATTTTCTGCTTTTGCATATACTCAATTATAGTGTTTTAAATGAAACTTTTCCCCCTGTTACTTTTCATTTAGACATGAAAGGTCATGAAAGAACGGTCTACAATAGTTAGAGTCAAGGTAAAGTTATTTACTAAATAACTTAGAAAGCATTGTAAAAAGTACAGTGAATTCCTTTCACTTAAAATTACACCCAAGTCTTCTCAACTTGAAGGGCAGATTTATGTGGTCTCCTGCACAGAGATTCTTTTCTGAGATGTGCTCATAATTTTTGTGACTTTTGTTTTCAGAAATTCTAAACAAAATAGACTATAGCCTATAGAGTAGTAATGAGATTTTATCATATCTGTAGTTGTTACTTTAAATGAATGAATTCTTGGTTTGTTCTTAAGATCATGATCTACATGGACACTAGTAAAAAAACTTAAAAAAAAAAAAATAGTTACTCACTTTCTTCTCTACACACTGTGTGAAGAGATCACTGTTACCCGTCAGCAATAAAAAAATACTAAATAGTAGCAAATGCAAGCAGCAAATATTTACTTAAAATATTATTATTGTTAAATATTATTTAAATAATTAAATATTTATTTAAATACTAATAGTAAATACCATTTAAGATGTTACTAAAATAAAGAAAAAGTTTATGTGAAGTAGCTGGAAAAGTAACCTGGTATTCAGATGATGTGCAGTATTATCAGAGAAATAGTGTGATATCGTTTGACCGAGATGTATGAGATCAGTTGGCCTGACCACACAGGTCGGTATTAAAATTTCAGGCAGAGAGCATTAATTTGGTATATACTTTCAATTTGTTCTTTTCCCCTTTTAATTTTTTTCAGTGTATTCACTACTTATGCAACCTATCCACACTCTGAGTGAAGTGTAGAACTCCAGAAGTCTCCATCTGGAATGGACTTCAGTTTTCTTTGCATTCCAACAGCTTTGTACTTTCTAGCCAGAAACAGAGAAAATTACAATATCTGCATGTAACTCCCAATTCTATAAAGTTTCTTCATATTTTTAAGACTTTAAGGTGTCCACGTACCAGTTATAAATCTGCAACTTGGATTAAGTCAGTATTAATATGAAGATAAGGGACACAGATCTTGATGGGCTGAGCTAATTTAAGCATCTTAAAGTTTTTATAGCTGAATTTAATTTTAAGTGTCTAAAAATTCAAACAATGGTCAAGTCTCTGGTGTATATTGCGTAATTTACTAGTGCTTATACTAAATATACATACCACTGTCTTAAGCTTTATGCTTGTTTTCCCATATCAATAATAGATGGGGCATAAAAAACCTTGGATCAAAACAGCATTTTTGTCTGTTTAAGCAAGTTTTTTCATGTAGCTTTGCCATTAGGATTCTACTTGTTTCATTTCCATAGTAAACTGTCTTTCTCATCACAGCTAGTTTCACTTAGCCTCTTTCAATCAATCCCCCTCCTTATTTTATAAAGTTTTCTTGGTTTTGTTTTAAATAATGAGATTTCTCCTCACCTTTTATATAACACCATGATTGTGGTGTGACTTTGTATAGTACTCGTTATACACAGTTTTGAATACTTGCTTCGATTGCTTCCAAAACTGGTGATTTTAATGCTCTGTTTTGTAGCATCCACTGGAGATGCTTTCAGCAAGGGCAGTTGCCTTCAGGATCGTGCTGTCTCAGCTATTCAGAAAACCTAAGAATGCTGAACACCGTACGTCATCTTTAATATCAGTTCTCTGCTCCTCAGTTCATTGTAGGACTGAGTCAAAAGTGTTATTATTTCTGCTTATTTCAGTAAGTCCTTTGCATCTTCATACGCAGCTGAATCGGTGGCTCCACCTTCCCCTCCAGCTCTACAGTTTTTGCTCCTTGTTCTCTTCTGGCTATCTGAAACTGGTCAAAGTTTCGTAGCACCAAAATGCTGACTTTTAAAATCTGTACGTGGAGTATTTCGATATTTTTATGTATGTTTTAGCTGTCTCTCTTATACAGTGTTGATTTAGTGTTTAAAGAGTGTACGTAGGTTTGGATCTTGAAAACAAACAGCACCTTATCCAGGTGATTCGAATTGTATGAATAATACCGCACAATTCATATACTTCTAGTGAAGCATAGACGCGAGGGCTGCTAAGATTCATTTTCACGTGCTCACCAATAACTAAAAGCTGTATTCATGCAGCTGAAGGCTGATACGGACCCTGATAATTAATCTGCCACATATTCTTACCGCAGTGTCCGTACCGTATTGCTGATATTACCTTTTATGGTGCTGTAGGTTTTTTCATTCTTTCGGTTAGCTAGCATGCTTCTGGCTGAGGGAGGTGGGTTTTGTACTGTAGGAATAAGATCTAAGCCAGGCGTTGTCACCCTAGCATCAGTTGCGCTACAGTCGTTAGCATCCTGAACGACTGCCGCAATAGGTTTTGCCATTGGAGTTGGGGGCATGAAGAGAGCAGAGCCAGTTTTGGGTGGGGAGGTGCTTTAATATAAAGGTCCGCAGGTAACATGCTATGACTGCGTTCTGTTTGTGCCCTCGGTATTCCAGCTCGAGACTCCTCCTTTCCTGTGAGAAATCCAAACAAACCCGGCACTTCAGTACTTGCCGTTTCTGTCAGTGTTGGTAAATATCTAAGTCCCCGTGATTTGGAGAGTGCAACATCCAACGTGCTTTAGAAGCAACAGAAATACTTCTGTATAATTAGCTTTATAAATAACGCGCACGAGGAAAAGAGAAGAGTCGCCTTATTTAGATACTACCCTTTCATGCCTGGTCTTGAAAGCTTACCCACAGTGTTACTGCTACAATAGCACTCGCTTTTTTCCCCTTTTCTTGCTGGTAGAGTTATGGGATGCTGTATCATGGAAGTGCTTTTTCCCCTTTCTCTGTCAGGTCATCTTCATCTACTGTGGTCGTGTTAGAAAGCCTTTGCTGTCTCAAAGGACAATTACTACTTTTCTCTTTATTTCAAGGCCTTTATCCAGCTCGGACTGGTAAATTAGTACAAAGTGCTTGCTCAGAACAAAACTGGAATGATGTGATTTTATTAAATGGGGTTTGCAAAGGTTACCGTAAAAGTGAGGAATGATTTTCAGTCACTTCTTCTGGACTGTGTTCAAGTTCATGTCCCTGAGAGAGCTTGAAAGAGCTGCAGGCACTAATTGTTTGTTTAATGATTTGGCCACCTTTACAAAAACCTGCAAAACTAAGTTTCTCATTACTGGTTTGGGTCATTGCTCTAAAACTTCTGTGTTAAACAGTTAATCATAAATCTTAAGTCTTTATTTTTGATGGTGCTCTTTGGTATTTCCCAGTACTTTCACAGCCATCCTCAGTTGCCATTAAAACGATGATTACGCTGGTGGAGATGCAAGCCAAGAAGAAAACATAACCGATGGGTGATTGCAATGATTAATTTTACAGTCTTGTTTTTGATTAAAAACATAGTATTTCACATAATGCGAGTAAATATTCAAACTATTACCTACTGTATATTGCAATTTTTTTAACCTGCATCCCCAGGATTTCAAAAGCGGAACATCTGTTTTATTTTGAGAAAAATATGATAAGCATCTGTTTGCATGGAAGATGTGAATGAAACCAGACCACATTTGTTTGCAGTGTTATGGATTATCTGGTCTTACACTGTTTATGAATAAATCATGCAGGATGGATAGCGCTGGTAACCACCACGGTATGTTTTATACTTGGTTTAAAACATAAATTTATGTATTTGTGATTTTTCCTGTAGACACTCAAAAAATTTATGTTTTAAATAAAGAAGCAGCCTGTTGCATTTCTAGGCCAGTATTTAAGCTCGTGGATGCCAGAAATTCTTTTAAGCCAAGCCATGCCCGCTGCTGTTAGTATGTATGAGAACACAGGGTGAGACTTAAAAATGAAGAAAAAAAAAAATACTGTGTTTCAAGAAAAAATGCTATAATCTATTTTATTATTTGAGAAATACCGTGCTCTCATGTAACTGTTTAGTGACATAATGTACACGTGGATAGAGTTAAGTTTGCACGTGCATGCTGGAAGACACATCTTGCAAACCCCCATGCCTAGTTGGGGTAATTACTGTCATGAATCCGTTGTGTAGATGCCAAAATTGTTTGTGTTCAAGGGAGTGGCCGGACGTACAAACAGTTCTGTGTTCAAAGCAGCGGGGAGATGCTCAGGTGTGAACAGGCCAGTAGTTTGTGCGAGCGTTTGTGATGTGTGTCCGTTTGTCCAACAGTGTCTGCATGCGGTCATAGCTGTCGAACAAACAGGGTCTGGTGGTTCTGCAATATGAAAAGATGTTCTACAGGACACTTTGTGGGCTGATTTTATACTTAGTAGACTGCCAGTGTCATATGGATGCTTCGGCATTGTTGTTGCTCTGTCACTTCCGATATTTCTTGCTGGGCTCAGTGCTTTCAGGATACCTTTACGCAGGCAACCCAGTGAAGCCTTAAAATACTGTAAGAATATGTAAACCTTTTGGGGCGTATGTAGGCTGAAGTCCAGCGTGCATTGAGAGATCCCAGTGGAGAAGGTAGATCAAGACTCCAGAGCTCATACTAACCACTGGCTTTGTGAAATGTGGGCATCAAGTTCAATACCTAACTGTGAGCTTCGCCCATCCAGCTACGAGGGGATTTAAGGGAACCGCTGTCTCTCCTTTGATGTGTTGCATGTGACTTTGTGTGGATGATATGGTACATATTAAGATGTCAAATGTTAGCACAAATTTGGTGTGTTAGCATGAGTGCTGGAATGCATTTGGGATTGAGTGAAATCTCCTAACCGTGTATGCGCACCCTTAATCTTAGCCGCTGATTTATCTCTTTAGCTGCTTGGCTAGAACGGGAGACGGAGCGCGTATTTCAATTAGGCAAGTGTGTCTATGTTATGTATTAGTTAATTGAGTTTCTCTATCCAGCAGGAGTAATTTTTTTGGCAAGTTGAATCTTTAATCTCTCATCTTGTTTTGGGGTACTTTGGAGCTCTTTCTTGTTATGGTTCCGGCTTTGGGGCTTTTTGCCCCCCCCCCACTTCCTCAAAGTTTATCTCCTCAGTCAATTCACCTTCAAAACAGACTGGGCAAAATCTAGTGCAGTATTCCTCTAACATCGTACGTTGGATGCAGAGTTCTTTATCCTGTCTTCTAGTGACGTGAAAATACGTTGCTCTTTTGTAGACTGTTCCAGGCAGGCTGAAGTTAAAAAGCTAAGCAAAATAATTTGTATGCACATATAGGAGATGGGAAAAGAGGTTTTGAATGGAAAATTGGTAGGGGGAGATTACCTCATATCATGTTCCCTGTTAGGTTTTTTAATCAGTTAAAACGAAAAGGACCTTCCTTCCCCAATAACTCCAGCTGTTAAAAGAAGCTGAATCCTTGCTGTAAAGGGCCAGTGGAGAATTCCTTTTATGGGAACACTTGTTGATGTGAAGTGGCTGGGGTCAATGTTCAGGGCAGCAGGATCTTTCCCTCTTCTGCCACGGCTTTCTAATAGCAGGAGGAAGGGGGGTAAGGTAGATTTTTACTGTGCTCTGTCAGTTCACAATTGATTTAAGGTTCCTAGAGGAACATGTGCTAGAGAAACAACGTAGAAAATACTTATGTTCTGACAGCTTCTGCAGGAGCGGAATAAAAGCTCTCCATGCTGCATCTTTCCTGTGCAGAAGCCCAACTCGGTTGCTCAGAGGATTGAGCCAGCTATTTTGAGATTCTTTCTTAAAAGCTGCTGTTTATATCTAAACAAGTGCTTAAATTATATCAATTTAGATGATACACAATACTGTAACATGTCAGTCTTTATAAAGGTATCAAATATCTGTGATTTAAACTATGTTTTTTGAAACGTTCCTACGTATTTGCTGTTTGGGAATAGAGATAGGAGCAAATAAAGTAACCTAAGAAAACATTGCAGACATTTTCGTTTACTTGTGTGCACCACGTAATTATCTGGATATTTAAAAGTTTTGTGTGATTTTATTACTGCTCTGGACTTACCATTTTGACAACACTGTTGCTTTTTGGCTAAGATAACTACAGACTATTGGCGGGGGGGTAGGTTGTATGAGGGTTGACAAAGGAGTTCGCTAACAGTGATCTTCAAAACACTTCAGTCAGACTCTTGAAAATCGTGGCTGAGAGTTAAAACCAGTGCTCTTGGAGTTACCTTTATGTCGTTAGTGGATTTTGGTCTTCTGGGTTCACAGTCGTAAAAAGTTTAGTTCTAAAGCGTTTCTAGTGAAAGTAAATAATTCCTTGTTACCACATGAGTCAAGGAGTTGAGGTTTAATGAGGAGCACTAAACTGAACAGGAATTGACAACATCAGAACTGCTTCCTTCCCAAAGGAACTTTGGCGGGGTGAAGTATCCGAGGCTATGTTACAGCAGACAGGAAGGATTATTGCCCGTGGTTGAATAATGAATGGGACAGACTAATCATCAGCAAATCCCACTTTGCTAGAAAGGTCACATGTCTTTTCTCTGCCATGTTTTTTCATTGGTATTCCAAGTACTTTTTTTTTTTTTTCTCCTAATGTGTGGGGTAAGTACGTTTCCAGTACTGTAATTTAGGCCAAAAATCAAGTCCTGGAACAGGAAACTTCCCAAAATATACATCTACTCTTGGAAAAATTATTTCATGAAAATCAAAGCTTTCAGTCAGCAGATCAAGTTTTTGACTCATGATGCTTTGAAGTAGCCGAGGTGATGCCTTAAGCTCTTAATGCGTAACTGCTAAAGCAATTATAAAGCAGTGTTAACATGATGAGAAAAAAGGTCTGCTCTCACTCAGGCCAATTTGGGTGAATTGATAAGAATAAGGAAAATTCCAATAACTGTTTAATAATTAAAATTGTTGTTGAAGTAGTGATTGGTGTTTGTGGTTTAGCCATCTATAATTTTTATATTATAAATATTTGTAATATACTATAATGTTTTAAAATATATTGTAATATATACTAACTATATATAAAAGGAAAATAACCCTGATTTAAAAAGGCCTTTTATTAATGGAATGACTCCTTAATGATTTGCATTAAGGATGGTGAGATACGATGTGATGCACGGTGAGATACGATGTGGGATTGAATAAAAGATACACACACACACAGATGAGCTGCTCTTTTCCATTCCTGTAATAGCTCTTGTCAGTAACGATGGCTTGTGTTTTCAAGATCATCTTCATTTTTCTCTCCTCTTGGATCTGTTATAGCTGAGATGTTCAGCTGAAGATGTTTGCTCGGTGCCCTGTGGGATGGTGGAATTTTGACACTGTGGGAGGCGTATTTTTTTACTCTTTTCAGAGTCTTCATTATTTCCATTTCTATGGTAGTTTTGTGATGGGACCTGTTCGCTTTTCCCTCTTGTGTAGGCATTACTCTCCTACCTGGTATGCACGTAGAGAGGGAATGGAGTGATGACAAGGAGTTGTGTGTTATTACTACAGTGCTGCTTGGCCTAATTTCTTGTTCTAATTCTTCCTTCCAGGAGTCTCTGGCAAATGTGCTGGAATAGAACGGTCCAGGCAGAAAGTCCCAGACTGAGGTTGTGAATGCTTGAAAGTGTTTATTCACGTGTTGGACAGAGAGTCTGGCAGCTCATGATTATGTCTCTGACGACTTAATTGCAGGCATAGAAGTCCTTATCCATAAAGTTAGCACCGTATTAATCATTGGCTTGCAAGAGTGGAGGTGTTTAGTTCTGATAGAGATGGTTAGGTTGGGTTGGTAGTATCACCTGTGGTGGCACTCAGGGGCACAATGAGGGATGAGGCCTTTTACCTCAGAGAGGATACAGAGCCCAGTCATGGCTTCCACCTCTCCAGACTGTTGTGCTGTGCCCCGGTGCATCTGGAATAGGAGCCCAGAGGGTGCCAGGATCCAGCAGAGCACAGGGGACCAAGGAGGTGCTGAGAGCTACGTGCTGTAGGTGGCCAGGGAGATTCATGTCCCAGTTTGAGGATGTATTGTAGGAGAGGCGTGGGGGCAGGTTAGGTGGAGTGATGCGATACAGTTTTCATAGTGGGGATGTACCTGGAAAGAGAAATGCAGGACTGTAAGAGTGGGCATGATTTTGGTGGCAAAGGACTGGAGAGGGGAGAATATTATCTGTTTAGGATGCGCTAGCGGAGCACAGGTGGGTTGGGATCCTGTTTTGAGTGGTACCCAGTAAGATGCTGGGAAATGAAAGTGGAAGCCTATCACTTCCAGTAAATGCCTGGCCGAGAACCAGAGGCTGTCACTGCTCCAGCTTGTTACCCGTACTGCCGGTGGTGCCGGGGTGAGCCTTGTGAGCTGTCTTCACTACAATTTCACTTGCTTTCTAAGCCAGACTTACGTATCTTAATTCTTAACCCAACGTTCTTGTCTCATTATGGACAGGTACATGTTTCTCAGCCAGGCTTTGGCTGATTTTAGCAAGTAACGTGTGGGCTCAGCCTTTTCTCCCTTTTCTGCAGGCAAGCTAGTGCAATACAGTTGAAGTAAGGTGAGCGATCTTTGTGTGGGCCTTGGCAGTCCCTTGCAAAACAGGGGGAAAATAAATACACACCAGAATGGGGGAGAGTTTTGCATGCTCAACCGTCCTACCTCTTTTTTTTAGCTTATTATGTTGCTTCCAGAAAGGATTATTGTTCATATCCCACACCCAGACCATGTTCAGGAGATGTTTGAAACCTGAATGCCAGGAAAGGGTTATAAGAGGATAATACAGATTTTATTGCGTTCTAGGCTAAGGTTCGGACTGCTGAAATAAATCTTGGGAGTCAAAGCCATATTAGCTAATATTCGGTGCTGTTTGCATTTCTGGTACTATCAGTCTTGAGACTCCACTGTGTTTTTTACTTACATGTAAACAGTTAGATGAACATTAAGGAGCTTATTGATTCTCTATACACAGAATGATTTATTGATACTTTTCTCAGATTTCATAATATTCATTTGCTAATAGCTCCATTGATTTGGTTTCAGCAAAGAAACACCCAAACAACAAAAACCCAAACTCAAACCATCCAAAACCTGAGGAAACGGAAGATGTTCTTTTTCCAGGTAGTGTAGCTGTGTGCAGGAACATGTGCTTAGAGATAATAGGAACATAGATAGTCGTCAGCCTGTGTAGTCGGTTCGGAATATGAAGCCACAATCTCTAGGTGCGTTCCTGCAGAGTCACCAGGAACACGTGTCACCGTTTGTAATGGTACCATAGGCTGCACTGGTGGCTTTGCAATTTAATTGTTTGTATTTGAAGGAACATTTAGTCTCCTTTGAGACTGAATTCTTAAAGGAGACTGATCTTAGTTTGAGGGTTTTTTTGGTGTGTGTAGGCAGGCTCACCTGCCTGTGCAGAACTCTCTTAATATCTNTCTGTTAGTATCTGTGGGATTTTGGGCAAGTGCTGCCATCTCCCTTTCCATAACAGCTTGCAGCAGCTTGTAATATATGTTCCCCCACTTCAGGGCAGCTGCTTCAACTTCATGAAGTGCGTCAAAGTTGCAACTTCCCAACCTTGTTTCATCTTTACTTGAAGACTCCATTTTAAAACATTTTCATTCCGCATTTAATCTTTAGCGTATTGAATAAAGAACACAACTTGCTTGTTACCTAAATCAGCACAGCAATGGCCCGTTGTTTGTTAGAGTGTCTGGAGATGATTTATTTATTTAGGATATGTTAAACTTGGCATTTCTGAACTTCCTTGTTTGTATTTGCTTGGCAGACAAAATAATAAAAGCATTTAAACGCACTTTGAATTTCTTTTTGTTGCTATCTCAAAACTTCATGAACGAGACAGTGGAGCTGCAAGCTCCAAAACGTTATGAAAGTTTTTAACCTCAAGTGCATGAGTTAACTCATCTGCACTTACGGAATGCAATGAGTTCAAGGAGACGTAAAATTGAGTATGTACTTCACAGTTTTCAGAATTAAGGCTAAATTGTGTGCTGAAGCGGTGTTTGTCCTTTAAAGGTAACACGCTGGAGAAGAGAGGTTCCACTGAGTGTTGAGTTCCTGCAAGTCAATATTTTTGTTCCTAATATTAAAAAGAGGATATGTGTTTTAATATTGGGACCAAAATAGTAGTAAAAAGCTCATTACTGTCTCTCGCAGAATGTACTGACTTCTCTTATATTGCATTGTGCGAGCAGGAGTAGCGTGGAACTTAACTAAGTGGAGCATTTTGCCCTTAGTACTGTATCACTCTGTCCCACAATACAAAACCTAATTAGTGCGTCCAAAGAAGCGTTAAATAGATTTCATGCTGTTTAATAAAGGCATTACGTGGTTTTGTCTATTGCAAAACATTAGAGGGAACGTTCCTAGTGCATGTTTCTGCTGCCTCTTTCACAATTAAGGTGCAGTTTTACATTGCGTCTGCCTCAGGAAGGCTCAGTCACATTTTTGCTCATCAAATCTTTGCTCTCATTGTTATGCTCTATTTGTTTTGGTGTTACTGCATAACGGTATTGAAATAGACTCTTAACGAACATCTTTGCTAGTCATTTCAAACTGGAGGGGGGACAGCTCTTAGCACCAGGATGTCTCAGGCTGTCGTGACTTGAGGTTCAGTAATTCTTTTTTGGTGCTGATCTTTAACTAGTAACTGAGAAGGAAGAGTTTACTTTGTGACATCTGTAGCCTGAACCTTTTCATTCTTGTGAGTTCTCATTAAAATGTGAGATTTCTTCCCGAGGGTCACCATTACTGTCAAGTTTACACAGCCCTAATGGTGACGTTTTGTTTCTGATTTCATCCCTTAGCTGGCCTTGTCTGGCCTAAAGTGTCTGAAGTGCAGACCTTCTAGACTATATATGCTGAAGTTCAAAAGGAGAAAAATACCACCTTAGGGAAGGGTAGAAAGGCTTCTTGAATTCTGCCAAATCTTGCCTTGTACACGGACCTATAAAACTATCTAAGCAACTCATTAAGGTGTATCTCATTGCATCTAGCTAATCTGTTGCCTGCCTCTTGGCAAGGTCTCCATTTGATTTTTTTTTTTTTTTTTTTTTTTNTCTTTGGCTTTAGCTCAGTTTCTCCAGATGTGTTTATGTGTTTAAGTAGCTGGTATTGGGGTTTTATTAGGAGGTTTATATGAAATGTTACACATTACTTATCTAATGTGTTTTGCCAAACATTTCTAGGACTTTGCAAATTGTACTGAATTTGCTTCATAACCTGTATTTTCTCTATCGTCTTGGCGGTGTGAATTGATGTATAGAGCATCAGCGGTAGAGCTGTGAACTGACTCTAGACCTTTGGTTTCCCATAGCCCACTGTAGACGGTAGATCGGGATTTGGTGATACGTGAACATAACTATCGTAACGTAACTTCTGCTTGTTTTGAGAACAGGTACTTGTCAGCACAATACTTACCTGGAAAGCAGCTAAAGCTGTACTATAGCACTTCAAGATCAAAACACTGGGGGAACTCTTCCACCATTACGCTCTCCGCTGTTGATGTAACACATAAATTTATTCAGGCAGCATTTTTCTGCGTCTTGTTCAACTAATCAGCGTAAAATAGGTTTGAATTTTGCAACAGTCTTTGTTCATGGCTAGCGCAACTTCCCACCTTGCAGTCAGCAGCTCTGTAAACGTATGCTGGTTTAGGAATGCTTAAACAGCTAGTCGCTCCCAGAAACACTGAAAACATAATAAAGGGCAACATAAGAAAACACTTAATCAAGTCCAGAGACAACCTGTGTCCTTATGTTGTTACTTTGCGTGAGCCTACAAAACCACCCAAGTAGGAGTGTGATCTGAAGGTCACCGAGTGCAGTGAATTTTCCAAATGTTATATAATTAAAGAAACACCTGTGCCCCAGCCAAATAACTTCATGCTGATCTGCTGTGAAAATGTTATGCTTAATAACCCTAAAAATGTCTAATTTCTTATGCCCGGTGGAGGTTGCAAACAGAGCAGCAGTATATAAAACATAAGAGGCATTAGTTCAAGATGTCTTAAAGGGTCTCTTAAGATTGATTTACTCGTGTCCCAATGTGTGTTTCTTAGTTTCTGCAATTACGTTTAGCACACTTCAGATGGGACAAAACGGGATTTAAGACTGCCGATGATTTATGAAGACTTAAATTCTACTCCTGAACTCCTGATGTTCTTAAGCCAACAGAGGTTTTAAAGGAGATCACAGGTCACATATCCTTTCCCAAGGAGAAAGCAAAAAATCCATCTTGCTTGACGTTAGTCATGATATCAGTGTCCTCATTTTGCACTAAAGAGAGTGCTGTTGATAAGACATCGGAATGTTATAGGTTCATATCAGGAGGGAAGAAAATTGGTGCCAAATTTCAGAGTTTCTCGGGGGCATGTAAACTTTTCTATACAGAAGGGAAGAAAGAAGAGGAAGGAGGGATGACATTGTTAATGTTTCAGGACTATGAAGAATCTGTAAAAAGTTGAAGGGAAGTCCTGCATTAGTGAAATAAGATTCCAATGGGAGTGGAAGACATTGAAAAAGCAGGAAAAACAAGATAAATGGAAAGGCAGGATGGGTAAGCTGGATGGGTGTTTCTCTGTCTTTAAATTTTACGTATGTTTCTTTGAAATCTTCCCCGCTCAGTGCCATGCTACTGATTCCTAGGATGTGCTGCCAAGCATAGGAGGGCATAACCGTCAAAGGTGTGATGACAGTTCTTTATTCGTAGTCGTGTCATCTCAGGGCACGCGTATCTGTGCGTGTTACAGGTGTAGAGACTTATTTTGCTGTTGCTTACCACAAGCCAAATTTTAAAGCAGATTCGGAAGGGTACTTCTGATTTCACAACTGAGAAGTTTTGCCCGTGACTGATAACAGCAGTAGTCGGAAGAGAAATGCGGATCTACCTGCCTCCCTCCCTGAATCCGAATGCATGTCCTTTCTGTTATTAAGTTCAGAAAACACTGTTAACTATCTGCATAACTGTAAATGGCTAAACTATATAGACTAGGCATTTCGTGGGAAGTTACTGAATGACTGGTCTGGGCTAATTAAACGTTTTCATTTAGTCTCTGGTTGCTCTTGACGGTAACTGAATACCACAGTGATTTAATGCTTGCTAACTTGAATTTATTAAATGTGTAAAGGCCATAAGCCGGTGAGTAGTAGTGATACCCAGGTATTCTTATCTCTGAACCTGCACATCATCATCTTAAGGAAAACAGAAAAGCATCTTATGTTTGAGTAGTCAGAGGTTCAAATAGCTACAACAACAGTTTTTACAGTCATTACCAGTTCCTAAAATGTATGGTATGGGATGAAAGCCCATTGGAAGAAAGATGGTGGTAGTGGTGGTATTGACTTGGGCATGCAGGAAAAAAACAAAACCAAAAGCAGGTGAGTCCCAGATCCCTCACGGTGAAGGTGCCTTTAAGATTCACTGGTATTTTGTGTCGGAGTAGTCGCTTGTCTGTATAGATCATGAATAGAATGAGGACCTGTAGGACAGTTGCTTACCAAAATTGTGTTGAACTGTGAAGATGAAGGCGGCATCTGTGCTTGGACCAGGCAACACGTGCGTGTTTGCACTGCACTCTGCAAAGTGCAGATGATTCTTTTGTGAAATTATTCATGAAATGAGTAATTACACAGGTAGTCTACTTCCACACAGTCTGAAGTTTCTAGTGGGTCCTCTCGAGTAGCTCCCGAGAGGAGCATACTGAGGTATACATGCCTGAAATTACAAAGGGAGGAATAACATTGACAAGGTCTGAGGACGCTGTCTGTGAGCAAAACAAAGATAAAGGCAGAAAAAGCTTTTTGGATATCTAACAAAGCAAAAAAAGCTGCAGGAATCCAATGCTGCATATGCCATTAGTCATATTATAATAGACCTTTAAGATAGGAAAATTCAGCGTGTCCCCTACCTTCTGCAGACAATTTGCTAAATCCTCCAGTATGCTGCTCTTCCAGCGGTCTGCTTTTCTGTAAGTAAAGATGACATACCATCAGGGTCTGACAAACTGGCCTCTCTTACCAGTTCTAAGTTTTTCTCAAAATCTGTATCTTTATTGACCATCTCTACCTGAATACTAACTTCTCGTGTTTTTGAGTCATCTCAAACTTAGATATTCTCACCCAAGATATTTTTTTCATCTTACTATCATTTAGTTTTTTACGTTATAGGAATTTGATATCAGCGTGTATATTCCTGCTTTAAATTCATAATGGTGCAGATTGTATTTACAGTTTATCTGTTGCTTTACAATTCTTCCTTTTTAACGCTGAAACTCCATGGCATAGCTTGTTTGACTGTCTTCCTTATTTGAGTATGGGAACGCGTGACCCTTCAACCCTCTACTGCTGTCATCACGCTCTTCCTTATTTTTTTTTTTTTTTTTTTCTGGCAACTTGCTTCAATATACATACCAAAGGTGTGAGGTCATCAGGGATATCCATAATGTGGATGTGTGATATCGATTTAGTACACACCTCATATGGCTTCCTTCTGTGGCCTCATCCTGAAAGAAGGCCTCTTCTAGCTTGCTCTTCCAAATCAAGGCATGAGATTTTTGTTCCAGCCAAAAGATAGTTTAAATCAGTTTGATATTTTCTTTTTATGTTCCCTCCTCTGACAGCTGGTAGGCCACCGTGTCTTGCCCTGCATCTGGGTGATGCCACATCTGCTTCCTTCGATGTTGTTGTAATTTGTACCTTCAAAAACTCAGGGTCTGATTGTGCCAGATGCGCAGTGACCATTGTGAAAGATTGCCGCTTTTCCAGAGAAGCCGGAACCTGAACTGGCAAGATGTAGGAAGGATGCAGTAAAGAAAGTGATTATATTGTTGCTCTGTTGAGGTGATATAAAAGGGGATGTACCAAAATAGAGTTTGGATATTCAGCCACCATTGTATCTACCCTTGGTCCACCTGAAAACTCTTCTACCAGTGACTTCTTAGGTGACAGAGGAAAAAATGGCTCACTGGGAGTCTGCTGTCAATTTTATTTGGAAGATAGCTATTTTTTTCCCCTCCAGGAAGGTTTTTTTCCTGCCTTATCCCTCATGCTTATTAGTCTATGTACAGATCAATCAGGGAGAAACATCTTTCTTCCACAGAGAAGTGAATGACGCAGCCACACCGATCTGAGCTCTTTTGAGTGCTGCATGATGAAATCTGACAAATTAATTGTTGGATCATATGTGTACAGGCATGATTGTCTTCAAGCTGTCTTCTTTACCTGGATCTATACATGCTGTAGGATGAAATTAGCTTGTTAAAAACAAGTCAGCACTTTGCCTTAGATCTTCACTGAATCAGGCCCCAATTGGTGAAGCATCAGCATTTATAAAGTGATTACACTTTATGCTCATTTCAAAGGAGTATTGCATATTATTTTACGAAATATTCGTATGTGATTTTACTCCAGAGAATTAATTTCTTCCAAAGTTATGGTGCTTCAGAAATTGTTTTACTAGATTTATTTGCAGAGCAAAATGTTGAAATCTCCTATTTTGGCATACTTTGAAAGCCAAAAACTTTTTTTTTTTTTTTTAAATGAAGCTTTGACTTTGACTTCTTTAACTGGATTACAATGCTAATTATAAAAAGGTGAAATTTAGAGAAGACAATCTAGTTGAATGCAAGTGGATTTATTTTGGAATTTTCTTTCATGGAAGATATCAATATTATTACGTTCTCAGGTGGACTGAACACAGATTTTAGGATGTTTAAATCCTTTCTAAAAGCAGAATTTTTGTCCTATACAGCCATAGTAAGGTTTTAATAGGGAAAGTACTAAAAATGGTGTTCAGGAACAGGGAATACATTTCTGGGTTTTGTAGAGTCAATAAAATGGTTTCTGTACGCCCAATGCGCCTTCCTCTAGCAACAATTTACATCAGTTGTTAACAGCTCCTAAATTCCCCCCACCCCTTTTTTTTTTCCTTGTAGACGTCTAAACAAGCAGACATATGAGATAATCAGCAGCTCCTAGTCAGTTTGGCTAAGTCATTCAAAGTTGCTGGACACCAAAACGAGGACCTAATAGCTTAGTTTTAAGCACTCGGTTTTGCAAAGTTGCCTAACAGAGAATAAGTAAAATATTTGTAAATGAATAGTTGTTCAAAAACCGAACAGACTTCGAGTACATCAGGAATAATAGGAAGGATAACTCTGTGTGAATGTTGGCTTTTTAAGAGANTGGACACTACAGCGACATTAACGTGGTGACTAGTTTTAGTGTTTGAGAGCACTTACGTCCAAGCAGTATCTGCAAAATAGGAAGTGATTTTGTGATGTTATACACATTTACGTGATAACTCTGTGTGAATGTTGGCTTTTTAACGGAGATCACTGTAATCTACTCCACTAGCCCTATTTAACAAAAACCAGTATAACCCTAATACTGGTTCTTTTATACCCATTAAAGGAGTAGTTCTTTTTTTCTTTTTTTCCCCCCACAGTGAATTCATGCATTTGACTTGTGTTCTATGAAATTCTGAAATGGACCTTGGATCCTGAGGTCCTTAAAGTTTTATTCAGAGTGTATTTCTTAGGTGATGTACTTGCTGCTTGGAGGACAGATGTGATTTATGGCACCCAGAGATTTTGGTCTATTGTAACATTCATGTAGGAAGTAAAGGGCACTGGTAATGCTAACAGAAGAAAAAAAAAAACCTACTGGGGAGGGAAATATCAGAAAAAGAGAAATTTTCAAGTTCTGAAGCCAGGGTTTATTATTTCAGTATCAGATATTAGCAAGTATGTTTTCAAAATGATGCCAACGTGTCAACGTTTCAAAATGATGTCAACGTGTGTTCAAGAAAGGGGTTATTAAAGAATGATGAATAATCAAACGTCGGTGTTGCTTCGTGCTTGTGGCTGGGATCCTGTGTGCTGGTGCACAAAAGCAAGTCTTAGATGCTGCCATCTTTTTGAACCAAGCATAGAAAACGTGGTTTGCCCTGCAAAAAAACTTGATTGTTCCAACATACAGAGTTATAGGCAGGACTAGTATGTGCACATCACTGTTACAGAAACCAGAATGCTGAAGCCATAAGGAAAACAGTTTTTAATGCCCTATCACAGAACGGTCAGGGTTGGAAGGGACCTCTGGAGATTATCTAGTCCAACCCCCAATTTGTAAAGAATCGTAAAGATTCGTNAATTCGTGAAGAATCGTAAAGATTCGTAAAGATTGCTGTGTTTTCAATTCTATTATTAGTTTCTAAAACTTAGGATAGATAATTAAAAATCCATATAATAAAATAATACACCATGCTCTTCATTTTCCTTTAGGCGTACCATGTACTTTTGACACATTCAATAGCTTCTGTTTTAAGAATAACATATTTATAAAAATTTGCTTTTCACCGACTGCAATTGAGGTTTTAGTTAAAAATTCTGATAGATGCTAATAGGGTCTACGTTTCCTCTAATGGAGAGTTTCTTACTGTTTCTTTGCTTTTATTTATTAATTTGAAAAAGAATACTGCAGTAATGTTGGACATTTTGCATTCTGTTTCAGACGATAGTGATAAGCTAGATTTTTTTATCCGACTAAATAAATTGATAAATACAGCTGATTCAGAGCGTTTACATAATCTTTCCAATGTCAACAGTCATTTAAATTATCCTAACTTTATACTGAATCTCCAAAATCCAATTACCAGCTAATAATAATTGTCAGTTTTACTCTAAACCTTTAATGATAGGTCACAAGGGATGTTGTACCAGAAGGATTAAATCGTTATAGGCTGTAGCTATGCCCAGCCTTAAATTACTAACCTCTTATCTCATGGTAACAGAGCTACTATATGTTTTGTCGCCATTTTTGCTAAATAGAATAAATGTCACCAAAATTAATTTCATCTTTCTTAAATTAGCTTCTTAGTGTGATTTCTCACTTCAGTCAAAATTTATTTCTTAAAGAATTTAATTTCCTTCTTAATCTATTTTATTTGAGAAAGAAGAGGAAGAACATTCAGGAACAAATGCCTTTTAAATCATTCTGTGGTTAATTTTGAAATTTACCCTTCATTAATAACTGCTGACCCCTGCAGGACTGAGTTTTTTAAGTCATTGTCTACTTAAAATCAAGCTGGTTCTGCCTAGTTCATCCTGGCTATGTTCAAAGCACTAAGAGATAAAAGGGGGTAAATCCTGCTTGTATGGAAAGGTAGTGCCTAATCATGTGAATACAAGATTTCCCATGTGATGGATGATCCAAGGGAATGCTGTAATTGGATGGTTTGGTTTAGTTGCATTTATTAGTTTTTAATCATATTAAGGACACATGCAGGTTAAGGAAAATATACTTATTGTAAGGAATAGTATAGCTGGAAGAAATGCTGCCTTGAAAAGAAGGTATTGAGAGTTGGCATTGTCGTACAATATAGTGATAGCATTTTTTGTCTGAATTGCTGGCATCCTTAGAAATATTTCCAATGAAATGTGTATTTTAAGATAATTAAAAAATGCAGCTACTGGCCTTCTGTTACATTTCCCGTTCTTTTGGTTTTGATGAGCTCAGTCAAAAACTTTCTATAAAGTTACAGTGTAATAGTTCTTTTAAAGAACAGAAATTGAAAGGATGGAGCAATTGAAAAGGGGAGGATTCAAAAGATAAACCTTAAGTGACAGGCTCTGTCTGAAATTATCACTCAGATGGTGTTAAGTAAAGAACACAGTATAAGGCAAAATGGGGGTGGGAGAAGGATTTTTTTTTTATGCTCATAAGTAAAATCTATTTGAAAATAGTTAAATATAGAGGGAGTATATTAGCTAGAATAGTAAAATCTATTAAATGCCTACATTTTCCTTTTGGAAACATTCCTGTTTAAGAATCTATAGCGTAAAGAACAGGGATGACGAGAAAAAAAAAAAAGTAGTAATTTCTTCTGTCAGCTGCACATGATTATCAAGGTTTTGTAAACTCAATTAGTAGAGAAGAATATAACCAAAATCTGATTAAATATTAGTGCCAGCAGGGCAGAAAATTAAACAGAGCATACACATTAATAATCTATTAAATATTCTATCAACTTTGAACAGCTGTAGCAGTTGCAATCAGGCATTTTTTTTGTGGCATCCTACAGATTTGTATGGGACTAGGAAGTCACTATTAGATTATTGAAGTGGGCGGAAAGGCAGAAGTGTCTGTCACTCTTCTGACTGTGGTGAGGATCTGTGTATAGGAAAATAGTGCTTTGGTGTTTAGCAGAGCTGTCATCTCCACTTTTATTTGAAGTGTTGATATTTGTCTGTATCATGGCTCTGTATATTTGTCTGTAAAATGCCTGAAATATGACCTCAGAGAAGAACATTGGAAAATTATTAGAACCTATGTAGAAATATGTCTGCTGTTACTACCTTGCCATTTCTGAAAAAGAACGCACACCAGTCAGGTTGGTAAAATGGTAGGTTGCTTTGCCAACAGGATGATGTTCTGAGGAACTGAGCTTTTAATTCTGTCGTAGAAGATGAATGATACCCTCTAGCCAAAATAAATGAAAACAGAAATATGCATAGTCTCCCAAAGAATAGAATTAATTGTAACTCCTTGTGTTAAAGTAGGAAACCAAATGATTGATTATTTCAATGCTTTTGAGAAAGCGTTATAGGGACTTTAAGTGGTGCGTTTATATCAGTAGTCAGTCCTGTGCATGATGGGGAACTGCACCAAGAAAAAAGAAATAAGCTGGCGAAGAGTAAAGGAGTGCGATGATCACATGCTTCCCAAAGCGTAACCCAAGAACATGCAGAATGCCCTCCCCTGGTTCAGACCAGCTGCCCAACTGGCCCAACATTCTCTGTTCAAGTGTGGTCAGAAGCAGATGTCTGGAGAGGAACCGAGCAAGTATATATGATACTTCCCCTTAGGACTCTTCCAGCATTGGACTTTTTTTCAGCTAAGTTTGTTTACTAACCTGTAACGGATCTCCAGTCTCACTTGGAGTTCATATAAGCTTCCATGCCCAGCAGCCTTTGGCAAGGAATTTCCCAGGTCATCTACTTCTTCTGTAAAGAGCCATATCTTTCTGTTTGTTTTGAACCTGTTTCCCACTGCTTTTTCTTGATGAGCCCCAGCTCTGGAACTGGAAAAGACAGTTGAAACTTAATCTCTCTTAACCTTTTTAAAATCATGTGCAATTCTGTAGGCCTTCAGTAATTCTAAGCCTAAATCTTGTATGGCAAGATTTCCGCATGTTAGTGATTAAGCAAAAGTGAACATGCGTATGCCNGGAATTTCCCAGGTCATCTACTTCTTCTGTAAAGAGCCATATCTTTCTGTTTGTTTTGAACCTGTTTCCCACTGCTTTTTCTTGATGAGCCCCAGCTCTGGAACTGGAAAAGACAGTTGAAACTTAATCTCTCTTAACCTTTTTAAAATCATGTGCAATTCTGTAGGCCTTCAGTAATTCTAAGCCTAAATCTTGTATGGCAAGATTTCCGCATGTTAGTGATTAAGCAAAAGTGAACATGCGTATGCCTAGGTTTCTGGCAAATTTAATATATGTGTCCTTGAACAATTTTTATATGACATAACCCTATGTATACAGTTCAGAAAAAAATATTTAATTTCTTTCATCTTTTATTTATTTGTTGCTTGTTCTATTCCAGACCGTATTTACGTAAAGAGGAGTGCAGTCCTAGAGTACCGTCGCCAGAATAAGTAACTGATTTGAAGCAATCCCTACGATTGCTGGTACTGCATGTGGTAGGAAGGAGGGCTCTTTTGTTAGTCAGACACGAGAGCAAGTAGTGACCTTCTTTCCCTGCCTTTATATAAAAACAAAATGCAAAAACTCAGCTCAACAGATTCTGAAAATAGAGTTTCTCCCTTTGTAAATGCCCTTTCTTTGTTGTTTTTTTTTGTTTGTTTGTTGGTTTTTTTTT
>RSEF01000006.1:14548789-14590419 GCA_003993805.1 Himantopus leucocephalus | reverse complement strand
TTTTTTTAATTTAAGATTTGTTTGCTTTGTTTCGGTTTAATAGAAGTGGAAGGAGACAGTATGACTTTGGAAAAACTGAAAGTCTTTACCATTTATGAAACCACAGAAATCTGTGTTGGAGTGAGAACCTAGAAAGGCAACAAAAATAAATTTTGGGAATGGAACAGCAGGTTGAAGTTCTGACTTGAATTTACACCTGAGAACCAAGCTATAGCAAAGTTTTGCTAACAGTTCATGATAAATAACAATATGTTTCTTACACGTTCTAAAACATACTTAAAAGAGCAGTTTTCCAAAATATATTTCTGGTCTAGCTTAGTGATACATTTTGATTTGTTAGAAAGTGTTTACTGTGCTCTCATGGTTGTAAATAATAATACTAATTTGGGCAATGCTAAATGTGTTGTTCCAAATTCGAATTGTAACTGGGTTTAGTTATAGTCACATCCAGTTAAAAATCGTTTTTGTAAGATTTAAGTGCATATTTCTAATGTAGGAAATGTTCTGGATTGAGTTATGTGGCATCATTTCTAAGAATAGCTTTTACAGTGACCGTAAGTAATCCTTATTACATTAGTCATCTGTCCTTTGTTCCTTTTTAGTCTTTCCTTTGAGTTGTTTTTCTGTTCATCCTTATACAGACTAGATTATAAAGGAAAACGATTGTCCTGTTTTAGCCTTAAAAATCCAAGTGTAGGTATTTATTTCTCTCATCTTTTCACTTAGCAGGAGTACAATTTACTGCACAATGGCACAATCCCAAATGTCTGCGCTGTGCAATGAACTCAAATTAGGATTAAAGATTGTCAATTTTATTCTGAAAAGCAATGCTAGGATAATATTGGCCATCTACCAAAGCTGTACAGGCTTGAAAAGTTTTGCTGAATGTGCACAGAACTCCATTCAAGCATGGGCAGTTCACACTGGCAAAGGTCAGCTCTCTTTCGTATTCTGTAAGGCCTCTAATTTTTCATCATTAGCTTCTTTAAAGATTGCTATGGGGGTTTCACAGGAGATAAGGGGTGAACACTGGTTTGTGGTGTGATGGCACAAGGGCTGTTAAATGTTTAGAGCTAAGCGTCAGGGGATATCTGGAGGATGAGGAGGGTGTGGTGAACGCTGAAAAATCTGAGCGTTACTTTCTTGCTTATAGAAAATTGGGCTATTTCACAGAATAACATGTGCAAAGTCCACGCTGGTGTGATCGTGTAAGTCCATTTCTCTTTGGTTTGCTATATGAATATATGCAACAAACACGGGAGTTATTCACTTTGGGGGTGGGAAAGAAGGGAAATTAATTGCGCTGTAATAAGGAAATAAAATATGTGGTGGAACTAAGCAAACAGGGCGAAAACCAAGTACTCAAGAGTGAATGTTACATTTCATGATGTTATGTAATATACGTGTTGTAGCAAATAGCAATAACTGACTCATTACCGAAAGTTTACTATTTTTCCTCCCTCCCCCAGCTAAAGTCATGTTCCATTGTGTTGAGATGCCTTCTTACTTTCAGGTGGGAGTTATTTCATATCACACTGTCTTATGTTCTATTCAAGTTCTTGACCTTCTCGTGGCAAGGCTGTAACAGGAACCTTTCCTGCATTGTCTTTTGTAGTGATACGGCTATGCAAACATGGATATATCTCTGTAGCGAAGAGACAGCCTATGACAACAGGCAGGATTTTTCTAAATCTACCCACGGCGTCTCCTTGAACAATATAAGCTAAATCTGTGGTGTGATGGTCACCACAGAAACATCTGCACTGGTTTGCAATGTTACAAATTACGGGCAAAGTCAGAAGGTTAAAGTGGGTCACAGCTAAACTGGGAGAGGTTAGCTTAGCTCACCGTTGAAGATTTTGCAAATTCAGTCAGCTGACTTTGTAGCGGAGCAGATGATGGGTCTTGCACAGGCTATTCCACTAGCTCAGATGTAATGGTAGTGACCCTCAGCAAAGGATGTCAAAAGCAGTTAGAAGCTGAAATGGGGATTAGCATCCTAAATAGGCACAGGCTTTTCTCTGGTGGCCCTTTGTCATGGCTTGCAGGATTGATAGATTCAGCAACAACACGAGATTGTGAAATTCAGTATTGTCCTGAACGTGGAACATCATCAAATGGTCTGCTTCTGTGTTGATTCTTATCCGTGCCATATGTGTGGGCATAGCTATGAGCATTTCTTTTTAACAGTAGGCAAAACCTGAAATATTAGAGGAAAGGGCTTGTAGGGGATGTCTCAGTTGAGTCACCCACCGAAGTTCACTAACAGCAGCTGGCTCAAACCTTCATATTCCAAGCCCGTTGCCTTTATACATGGTGCTATTCTAAGTGTGTCGAAATCTGCTCAACTTCTGAAAGCAGTTTAGCTGCATTCAAATGGAACAGCACCAAAGCTAAAAGCTTTTATTCGCTGACAGACAGACCAGTTTAGGTGCGTGTCAAAACGGCTGCTGTTTCTGTAAGAGCATAATGACCTGGATCTCCCTTATAGTCTGTTGCAAGATGTAGCTGTGCTTTCCCTTATTCCATTGGGTATCGTGTCTATTGTTCTTTCCTTTTATAGGGTGCTTATGGCTTCTCCAGGAAAAGGAAATGTGAAAAGAGATACGTTCACATTTTTTGAGTCTGCATTTGTGCCATTAATCAGAATATATTTCCTTCTGACCCTGAGAATATTCAGGGTTATCCTGGGGCTTGGTGATTGCAGGTGATTCCTCACTCTCTCAAAACTGCCTCCGCATACCTCGTTTCCAGACATAATGAAGGAAACATGATATTCATGGTACATTCCCTTTCTGCCTTTGAACGTAAGTGAGTAGGCTATGGACAAATCTTTGCTTCCTTCTCTGCTTGCTATTTCCAGCAGCGAAGTAATCTGCTAACCTGAAAGGCAGAAGGACATGGTGCGCCCCCACCCCAGCAAGCAATAAACGGAACGCTTCTCTGCGCACCAGCCATTCCCTGCCTGTGCTAATAAAATAGTTTCTACTGCTGTTAAATCATCCCAAGAGGAATCGGAAGAGTAGAATTGTACCTTTGTAAGGGCCCGTACCTCATGTAAACGGTTCCCCAGCCTTAAGCCACTTCCAGTGGGGTTTCAGTCCACCTGTGGTCCTGTCCAGAGCCAGAACAATCATGCTCCGTGAAGATGTGGATGTGCATTGCGTGAAAAATGAGCAACATCTCTTTCTTGCAGTGCTGAAAGTTTTTATTTGTCTCACAGAATTTTTCATACAAGTTTACCAGGCTGGCGTTGGGTAGGGTGTGTGCATAGCTTCACTGAATGCAGTAATTAAACACAATGCTGGCTGGCTGTTGAGTTTGAAGAGGCTTAGATAGTATGACAATGTCTTTTCAGTTCTTATATAGAAGAGATTTACTATGCGTGTATTATAAACCTGTGATTTATAAACCTCATTGACTTCATTAGTCCCCAGGGGCTTCATTCTTGTTAGCCTGGAAATGCCTGTTAAATTTTAATATTTTTTTTTTTTTTTAAATTATGACCTCATTAGAGTGAAAACATGGCTCCAGATCCTTGCCTTGTGTAAATCAGCCAAGTCTTGTGACTAACCCCAGCTGAAGATCCAGTCTGTAAATTGAAAGCCTGTCCTTTCCAGTTGCCTCCTCCGATCCCAAAGGCTGGCCCTAGTGTTAGGAACGTCCTCACGGTAACATAAAAGGGCATTTCAGTAACTTGTTTTGTGTGGCCTCTCACCGTTAATGCAGTAGTCTCTCAACGTGTCTAGGACTTAGGCAGACACACGTATGAGATGCAATGCAGTAAACTTATTCAAATGAGGAATTAGAGATAGGGTGTTNAGGAATTAGAGATAGGATGTTTAAAAATAATATGCAAAGTGCTGAAGGCTGTGATTGCAAAAAAACTGTGAATGCCAAGTGAGATTAGGTTTCAGTCTCCCATTTTTTAGAGTGGTGAGAGGAGCTTCGTTTTCGTAGTTTTCTGAAGTACTGCAGTTAATCTGAAGAGCATCTCATAAAAGTTGCTCAAGGTAAAACAGAAAAATGGCTTCACTAAAGTTGTCAAATTCCACTTAACAAGTGTCTTTTTTTTTTTTTTTAATGTTCCATTATTCAAATTCAAAACCATCTTGAGATTATTGTTGGATTGTGGCAGTTGCACAAGTTGTTGGGGGTTTGCTCTTCATAACAGGTTTCTTTTTCGTTCTCTATTTTAAGATATTGAGAAACCCTTCTACCTAATCTTTTACACTAAATCCCAAACAGTTTTATTTATAGTTGCCAGAAGTAAGTTCCTAATGTCATCTTAATTAGAAACATGTGGTGAAAAAAGAGGCAACTTTTAAGCTGACACTATTTTTGAGTTAAAATCTGGCATCCCCTTTCTACTGACAAGCCTGACAACTGCAGCAGCAATCACCTCATCAAATCTCTCCGTTGTGTCTCTCCTGGTTTTTGGCATCCTTCCTGTCTAAATTTTTATCAGATGAGTGCTTTTTTCTTGGCAAGTATTTTAAATACCTTCTTGTTGCTTTATCTCTGCACTGTCACCCTTTGCCCTTAATGTCATTTCTCACATGTAAGACTGTGGCAGAATTCGAAACAAATTAGTTAGGAACGTAGATTCAAAGACCAGTTTTTCCTCTTGGCTCACCAGTCTCTTCTCTCCCCCCACTTTTTAAACACCAGCATGTCACAGATACCACAGGAACACTCAGTCTTTAAGATCGGTTTTTGATGCTTTAAATCCTCAGTGCTGCCTCTACCTTCTTTCTGCTCTGTGTTGCTTTTCTTTGTCTTGCTTCTTCACACCATTGGAAGGTTTTCAGCTGGTGATATCTGGATCTTTAATGCTGACTTTTGGAGATACTTAGTAGGCTATGTCAGAATAAGAATCTTCAGGTATAGGTGCCTTAGACCACAGCCAAACCAGATACCCTTTCTGCAGCTTTTCTCAAAGCTGGGCTGGAATAGATTTTCTTGCAAGAATTCTGGTATTTCCTCCTCCTCTAGTCGCTGTTGATTGCAAAGTCGATTCTGAATCTTGAAATTCAGATGAAACCAAGAAGGTTTTGCGGGNGGGGGGGGGGGGGGGGGGGAAGTTTTCCGAATAATTTGTTTCTTCAAATAAATACGTAAATATTGGATGACATTTTGCAAGCTGAATTCAAATGAATAAGGATAATTTTAGCATGTGTCCAAAAAAAAAAATTCTTGTTTATCCTACAAGCCTTCAGTTATATGTCTTTGCTAAAGATTAGAAAAGTGCTGAATCTCAGCTGACATTTGTAAGTCGGTAAAGGAATAGAAAAGTAGAATTCTGTCTTCCTCTTTATATATTGTTTAAAAATGAAAAATAAGTTTCATAGAAGAAGAATCCTGTCGGCCTTTTATTTCTTAGTTGAGGTGAATGGTTTGCCAGACTCTTAGAATTTATGGTTCAACACTCAGCTTAAGTTGAGACTGCTTTTTGCAGCTTAGATGGAAAAAAGAAAAGAAACGGGGGGGGAAAAAAAGAAAGGCAAGAAAAAAATTATCAGTTTTTGAGTCTAAACGAATCCATGGTTCCCAAAGTAGTGTTACAGAGGCAGCCTTATTTTGTGTCGACCTGATTTAAGAATTTTTAGAGTTAACCTATCAGCAAAATAGACTTTGACTACACGGAAATTGACAAGTAATGTGGGCTTTTGTGGTCTGAGCCTTAGATTCGATATGCAGTCTGCAATGTAGATGAAACATCCTGTGTGCAAAACGCAATGCATGGACACAACTAGCAGTCATTGCCTGTGTATACTATGGACAGGACTCTTTAGAATGAAAAGCCTTGTCAGTAGGACTTCNGTCTGCAATGTAGATGAAACATCCTGTGTGCAAAACGCAATGCACGGACACAACTAGCAGTCATTGCCCGCGTATACTATGGACGGGACTCTTTAGAATAAAAAGCCTTGTCGGTAGGACTTTATTCTATATAGTACTAGAGAGATGTTAAAAAGCTTTTTGATACCTTTTTATCATTTAAGTTTTGTGACCAAATTGCTATTAACTGCTTGTTAAACAATCTGACTGTGCAAGTCTTCATTAAGTTCTAGTTACTGCCCCACCAGTTGGGTTTTTTTTTTGTGAGACTTCTGTATTAATATAAAAAGCAAGATACAACTGCCTTGAAATGAGTTGTAACCCTGAATAGGTACAACAGAATTAGTAACAGTATAGACAGCTCTAATTGCTGGTGTCAAGGCCAGCCTGCGTGGGCAAGGGTCCACGTCCAGTAATTTCTGCCCAAGAAGGAGACTTGGTACCGATGGTTGTTGCTGTGTCTGCAAAACTGAATCCCTTTCTCATAGAAACCATATCAACATTGCAAAATCCTATTTAGAAGCTGCCGGATTGCCATTAGGTTTTAATGTAGTTATTTTTACATTACTAAACAGGCTGTATTTAAGCAATTGAATTCAGCGATGAAAGGCGCTGGCTCGAATTCCCAACTATTTCTGTATCGTTGAATTAGTCCTTCTTATGCGTGGTTTTATAGGAAAAAATATTTCTCCTGTTTCAAAGGCAGTGTTGAAATTAAAATTTTTATTGAAAAGGGGAAATTTACTTATCAAATTCCATTTTGTTTGATCCTGGCATCTTCATTCTGTAGGAATACAGGAAATAATAATTGTTTGTTGTTTAGGGTGGGGTTTGTTTTGGGTTGTGCTCTGTTTTGAAATTAAATAAAGATGCTGTGTTACAACAGAGATTAGGCTTCTTTGCTTGTAAAAAGTAAACTGAGGTGTTCAAGTTGGAAAAAAAAAAGATATTCAACTTATTCAGCCACTTTTCAAGAGGTCTTTCAAAGCAAGAATCTGTAAAACACCAGTTGTGCTGTTCTAAATCTACGTTCAGATGGCACAGTATGTCTTAACACCTCTTTGTAATTTGTGGATCTGTACTGCAGTGCTGTCATTTTATGGGTGTTCTTGAACTCTGCAAAATGCTGTCTAAGAACGTGTCTCGTGTGGACCCTGGGCTGAACCTTTGTCCCCTCCACTGCATGGGGAAGGAGCAGAGGAGAGGCTAACTGTGCTTTAGGATGTAATCCATTCTGTTGAAGTAAAGTATTTCCTCGGTGTATTTTGTTTCTGACCTGTGTCACCTGAAGGTGAAAGTTTTTGAAATGTGAGCCTAAAAATTTGCACAATTGTATTTTCAAAAATAAATTAATATAGTTGCTCTCACTGAGAACACTGTAAGCTGCCGAATGCTCAGCAAATGAAAACCCTCTTCAGGGTGCCATGAACAGGCAATAAACTTCAAATGGTTTTGAATTTGAGTAATGGAGCATTAAGGAAACATCCTAATTAAGGTAAATTTGGCAATTTTATTGGAGCCATTTTTCTGATTTCTTTAGTCAATGAAGAGCAGCGTAAGCTGCTGGACACAGAGCATTTTGAGATGCTGGCTGCTTCTTTTCATTGCCTAATGGGACTTAAGCTCTTCTGAATGTCCAGCCACAGTTGTAGTGCTAAGTTCTTTTGAAAACTCCAGCTGTAAATCCCAACTTCGGCAACTAATGAAGTGGGCTCATTTTCCAGTGCTAGCACCAACCCCCTGCGAAGGCAGTAGGAGCAGCTAAGTACGCGGGGTTCATTTCTGTAGGTATACATCGAACCTCTAGGGACAGGTGTTTTTAAAGTTTCTAAGCGCTAGGCTCCAAAGGCAAGATCAGTGTGGTCCAAGCTTTCAAGAGCAAGAGAACAATACATAAAGTGCTGATTAGGTGCATAAGTGACTGAAAGTCTCTAACTGTCTATGTTTCCATTAGTGGAGTTGCCTAAGCATTTAATGCACGTGCCAGCAGAGGCTGCTATTTTGGCCGTGCCGAGGCTTTGATGGCTGAGTCCTTCCTTGGCCTCTTGTGGTTCGCAAATTCCAAGTCCCTTGAGAGTAATAGTGCATGTCTGAGCGGGCAGCATGCAATTCAGTGCAGGTCATGGCAGTCACGGACACATTCACTCCAAAACACCAGGCAGAAGGGTAACAGCACGGTAGTCACAGGGTTGGAGTGTATTCTGAATGTCCAGGAGAGAAACACGGTTTTCCTTTACCTCTCCAGTGCTATCTAACAATTCGTTTTCATCTTCCTCTCTCATCCTATGACCTCTGTTGGGAATGCTCTCCGTTAGTTCTCCCTTATGCTGCGGGTCACAGTGCTCAGTGATGCGCCCAGTTGTCCTGATTTCAGCGAGTGCACCCAGCCCACAGCCCAGCTGCGGGAACGTGTTCCCGGTGGAGCACCATGGAGCTCGAGCTTGTCCCACCAGAGGCTGTGCAGCAGCTTTTTGGCCAGATGCTCAGGGAAATGGACCAGAGGCTTGTTTCTTCCCAGTGTAGAGATGCACGTGGGGACCAGCACTGCAGTATAGTGCAGAACACAGGGTTTAGCCTCTGGGTACCTATTTTTCTTTACAGTCGCGTTATAGGGATCTTAGGTGCTAGCTGTTAACTCAAAAAGGCGAAATGGTTCTCTTTCTTGCCAGTTTAATATCTTCATGTGTTTGGGCCTATGTGTGATTTTTATTTTTTNTTTTTTTTTTTTTTTTTTTTAGCTCAAGCACCCAAATTAGTTAAAAATAAGATTTAGGGACTTTTGTAACTTTAATTTAAAAATATCATCATTTGACCATTCATAAGATTTTCTTTGATACTCGTGGTATAACGTGCAATTCTTTTAGTAAATCACGTGGCAGAAGAGTAATCAACCATTACAATGTGTACAATCCTGCTTCATAGCGTAGAGCCTTCCTATGACTGCATCCCCAAAGGGTGGTTCGGTCACCGCTTTGCATCACAGTGCCATGTTGTTACTTAACAAGCACAAGTATTTTTGGATGCTTTGTATACAACAGCCAAGGCTTTAACTGACCTGTCCCATGGAAATGAAGACAAATGGTAACTCTCTAGTCTGCTACCAAATGTTATTCGTCGTTATTTTCCAGTCTTGCATAGAACATGTGCTGCAAGGCAAAGGCCACGGCACAAATGGACAATCTGCCTTCTTTTGAATTTCTAACTCTGTCATTTTGAGGCCCGATTTTGCCTTTACTTAAAACAGCAGGTAACTATGTGGAGAAGAGAAAGTTACAATCTTATGTGCTAATAGAAGAAAGTATTAGGAATTGAGATGGTGATTTATTAATGGATCTTGTGGAGCAGCAAACCAAAGCTCTTAAAGCCTTTGTTCAAAGGGAACGCTTAATACAAGGATTTAAGACCAAATACACTTCTTTTTCAGTATAATGTAATGCTGATTTGTAGAATCAGTGCACAGAAAAAATATTATAACAATAATGTTGTTGGAAGAAGGTTAAGCACATCTTTATGAAAAACCAACATCGCACGAGCAGTCTTATTGCCGGTATTGTTCTCTTATTGCATTGTAGCATGTGCAACATCCAGGTCACTGCCAGTGCAAACCAGACAAGCTTAAGCTGCGATGAGTGATACTGAAGCGGGGGGGCAGGGTAAGGGGGGCTGTGTGCGTGGATCTGGATTGTCTCAAACTCAGACCCCAAGCAGAGATCCAGTGCTGGCAAATACAGCGGGAGTCTGTGGGGAAACTCTGCAAGTGAAGTCTGCAGGGAATGGGAAAGAGTAGTTCCAGATAGGCCACCTTGACAAAGGTATTAGGTGTAGCAGGACATGCTGGTGTTCTGAACACATTGACAGTTATGAGCTTTTTAAGCAAATGTTTCTCATTTCTTTTTTCTCTTTGTTAGTTAAGTTGGATTGGGTGGCTGGTGCTGAAACAATTTAATCCTTGTCTACAAAACAATTTATTGCAAGTTATTGCATCCTATTGCAATTGATTGCTTTATTGTTGTTGGCGTGTTCTGTGCTTTTTCTCTTAGAAATTTCATTTTGCAAATGTAGTAATAATATTTTACATGTGTAGAGTGCCTTTCATCACAAAATACTTCACAAACTAGATAGAGTTTTTGCAGTCAGTTGTTTGAAAGAGACTTATGCTGGTATCAGGACACACAGCCATCTTTGCCCGTGTCGTCTGGTCAGGCTGAAGCTTTATCATGCTATCTACGTTCTTGTAACCTATATTGTCACCTGAGTAATAAATAGCCAACTTCCATTCAGATGCATTTACTGCTGTGACTCCAAAACTAAGATACTCGCTGGGTAGGAAACCAGTTTCAATTATACTGGCTGCCACCCCGTTTGCCTGATTGGCCACAAAGCTAAGAAGAAAAAGTGTAAGGAAGGAACTTCAGACCTAAATAAATGCATCTTTAAGTCTTGCTATTTTCTTTTTGTGCGTTGTTTTAGGCAGGTATGGCTTTAAAAAGTGTTACTGATCCATACCCTGTGTTTATTTCCCAACTTCTGTTGGCTTTCAAATTTGCATTCGTCTTATATTTATTTTATTGTGTGCTATAGCCTAAAGCTAAGACACTGTTTAATAAAGTTGACCAGCTAGAGGTAAGGGCACAAGATTCTGTGCTCTGTGGTGAGCTGGACTTAAATTAAGCAAATCCTTGAAAATTCTATGGCATTCAGTGAAAGAACTGAATTAATTTAAACTGAACTGCACACAACCTTTTAAAAATTAAATCTGCTACATATATGGATAAGGCTACTCTTAAATATTCAGCCTCTGTTACTTACTTTAATTCAGTGGATTTTTTGCTGTCTCCACATAACTTCCGTGTAAAAGGAAAGGCTAATCTACTGGTTCAGACAAAAGCCTTAAGCTCAGCTGATCTGTGTTCTGCTTCCTTTTTATCATGTTCTTGCATTTTTTTTTCCTCCATCTGTAACAAGGAGATGACAGCACTTCACTGCCTCATGATTGTGTAAGGATAAATACATTGATTGTGAGATGTTCAAAATGATTGAGCCAAGTATGTAACTAGGCCAATTTGTATACAGAGATGCTTTCAAATTAGAAGTTGGGATGTTTTGTCTTGGGTAAGCGTGGAGGAACAGATTAGCTATCTTGCTCAAAGTATTTAGTAGTGAAATGGTTAACAAAATATATATACACAGGCAATGTTTAGGTTTCAGAGTTAACACCCTATTGAGATGATTGAAAATAGTTCACATCTTGCTGAACTGTCATTTTGAGCTGTCTGCCAATTTAAGAACATATTGCTGCCTCAGTTAACATATGGTTCGAGTTGATACAGTTTTCTGTGCAACCATGAGAGCTAGACACATCATTATATGAAAATGAAAACAAATGGCTGAGTCCTGAGCTCGCTGCTTTAGGCCCCCCTGGTGTAAGCACGAGTTCAAAGCCACCTAGTCTTCCCATTTGGAGATTCCTGCAGCATGAGAGAGTCCGGGCGCGATGGCGAGCCGCAATAGCCGGCCCCTGTGCCACAGAGCCGTGGCACGCAGCCTGTAAGGGACGTTCCCGGGAAAGAAGTTTTACAGCCTGGGCACAATGGCAAATGATCCCCTGGGTTGCTGTACCTAATTTGTCAAGATTTAATTAGATGCTGGGATTGGTGAGCCTGCCTTTGGGATTTCTACTCCTTTACTGTAGCGCTGGTGTCACAGATGTTATACTGGGCGCATTAAAGAACTGAACCCCAAGCTCTTGCTGCATCTTAACTGTGTTGTGCTGTAAGTTAATGATAGCAAATAGAAAAATAAAGGCGAAAGTTTCTAAGGAAACACTTTTGTGAGCCGCATGAGGTAGCTTTTGATATCTGCAGAAATAAGGTTGAAAATTTTTCCACTGAATTTCTAATGGCTGCGTTCTAGGACACCTGCAATGGTTTTGCATACTATCTAAAGGTTTTTTTCTGATGCGGTAGAAACTCCGTGGTTGTGCTACAATTTGCTTTGCTTTTCTTAACTTAAGTTACAGGTTTTGCACTGCATCTTCTACTTAAGCTAGGTAAATATTGCAATATTTCCGACTCACTTGTTATCCGGCTGTTTTCATTGCTGAAGTTCCTGGTATGTCTCCTGTCGTAGCAGGGAATTAATTCACTACAAACAATTTATATTTAAATTATTTTGAAGGTCTAACTAAAGCTGACAAAACCAAAACAAAACACAAAATTGGAGCTGAGATTTCATCTTTTCCCTGTGCAGTGGGGCAAGATGCAGACCAGAGTGACTCAGGTTATGTGTACAGCATAAAACTCCTCCAGATTTGGATAAATGGACTTTTTTCCGTGTGCATATGGCTTTGTAACTGGCTCGTTTCCCAACATTCTTTTTGACTCAACTTTCAGATTCAAAGGAATCCAAATATCTGACCAAAACTCATTTAATTTTCTCCTGCCTATTAGAAGTAAGTATTTGGGCAAAATGAAACCACAAATCAACTCGGGTTTGCTTGTGAGATTGATGAACCATAATGAATCTTGCAATGAACTCAGTCTAAATTTCAAGCATGTAATAAAACACAAAAGCATTTTGAGTATATCCTTGCGTATCTAGTAATTTATTTTTAGGTCACTTATTTTGGGGCATTTACAAGCCAGTCAACTGACAGAGAAATGCTGCTTAGCAATGCCACCTGCAGATTTCCTGTCTACGTACTGGTATATGAATTGCAGAGGCATGCACCAAATGGCAGATTTTTGGCTGATAAGATACTGGCAGGGCAGCATTTATTTCTTTGGAGCTACGCTGCTGGAGGAGATAGGCCAAAATCTCTTGCTGCTTCACAGATCGGGTTGTTGAGATACACCACCGCCTCCTGTGTGTTCCTTGGGTTTGATTAGAGCCTNGGTTGTTGAGATACACCACCGCCTCCTGTGTGTTCCTTGGGCTCGATTAGAGCCTGCTGCTCCCCGCTCTGCCTTAGCAGAGAACGTCCTCTGATGGGCTCTCAACTGGCTATGGGTGTAAAGAGCCCGGGCTCGACTGTGCAGGCAGGGGAGCGCGGCGTCGGCCTTACGGTTGTGAGGGTTACAATAAACGGGACAACACGTTGTTTTGTCATTCACACGTGTAACGTTTGCCTTTTCTAAATCTTTGTAGAAATTCTTTATTCGGCCACGTTGGCAAAGCACCTCCCAGGGTTCCAGGGCCTTGTCTTTTATTGTCGTCTTCAGTCCCACAAACTTGCTGAAGCGACGTCCTTGTGTAGCTTACTGTATTGGTTCTTTTGCACCCAGACGGGGCCGGATTCAGGTGCTCTCTCCAGGGTTCTCTTCACCCAGGTTGATATTTAACAGTAAGCTGAGAACTGATAGTAGGAGCAAATTCTTCCTTGTATGTATGCATAAATCCACATTTTAAAATGGCAGCAGAGCGACTGTTGCTGTAGGTAGAGATCGTTACATCCTAAATGATGTATTAGGCCTACGTGGAGATTTCAGTGTTTGTTACAGGGTGCTATTATGCTTGTGTTCCTGTCTGCAACAGGGAACCTATTGGTTTTGTCTTACGAGATGTTCATTTTTGGAATCTAGATTACTGCCATTACGCTCAATGCGTCTAATACCCTACCACTATGCGTTTACCTAGCTCAGTGACACTACTTTATTTATAGGTAGCGAAGAGGAAAGAAACCAGGATGCATTTCATTGATCTTTCCGTGTTGTAAATGTAAAATTCATGTGCATTTTTGTTTGCTTTATAGCTGTTCTCTTTCCTTTTCCTTATTTAATATGCACTTCATACTGTGCCAAGGGGTCAGTAGGGCAAAGCAAGGAGCCAGATGGCTTACCTCTACCCTAAGGAAACATACCAATATTTAGCTGGGCATTTTACCAAATAAAGGCAGGACTGGAATCCACAATAAATGTGAGAGTTGGTTAAAGCGGCATCCTTTTCTTAGATTCACAGCTACAACCTCCTTGAGGCATGAGCTTTTTATACTTCACTGCCGCTTTCTAGCTTTCTGCAAGTAACTGCATCTTCGAAGATATTAGAGGGGGGTACAACTCATTTTATTTATGGCCTTTGCACAGAAACAAGTTTCAGTTATTTTAATCTGACTGAAATAAGAAACCATAATCCATGGATGAAAAGACAGTGGACAAACTCAGTTAAATCCCCAGTACCCTGAGGACGTATATTTTGTCCATTTCTGGGGTTTTTTTATGTTGCCTTTTTTCTGCTGTTATTCCCAACTTTAACTTTTGAAAAGCCAAGCAGTTTAAGTGGCCGGGCCTGGGGAGCTTATTTGTATGCAGCACAAATTTCAGGATCTGTTCCCAAGCCTGTGCAGAGTGAAAAATGGCCTGCATTTTCTTGATAGCCCATGTGGTTGTAAAGAATAAATGGCTAATGAATTACAGATGAACATTGACGCAAATTAATCTTCCTGATGTCCCTGGGTTATATGGCAGCCATTTAAAAGTTTAATCAATACACTAAAGTTGAAAACATGCAGGCACTGCAGTTGTTTGGATGTAATAAACATCAGAGGGAAACGGGAGGCTTGTACCCAGTCCATGTATCATAATGACAGGTATTTATGTTTAATGGACTAAATATTTTTTATTGGAAGAGAGCAAATGTCAGCTTAACTTTGTAAGCCCTGCATTCAACTTTCCTTTGAGGTTGGTGAGAGACGGCTGACATGTCATTGAAAATGAAATGTAAAAAAACCAATTGAGACAAAGCGAGGATAAGGAGCTGTTTTGCCGACGAGATGTTGCTTTAATGCTCTGCAACTATTCATTAAATAAAATGTAAACTCTACCATTTCAAACGTTGCAGTAAAATGGTTTACTAGGGCAGACTTTTAATGGTTATTAGGGAAAACAAGAGCCAACTGCTGCCAAATATTCTTTTCTGGGAAACATTTTATTTGAAAAGTCTTTTCCTGAGTTACAATTTCAGAAGATTTATAATTATGGAGCAGTCGTCCCCCCTCCCCCTTTCCTTTTTGAGACAAAGAAAAACAGAAAAATAACTTTCAGAATAACCATTTGATGGTCCTTTTTTTTCCCCTTTGATCAGAGTAATAGCTTTGTATAAGCTTCCCAGAGGCTTGGATATTAATTGCACTTGAAGTCAATAAATTTTAGTCATGTGTGTCCAAGACTTACCCATCATTGCTATAAAAGGGGAAGGAGGCTGTACAAGACTGCCAGATCCACCAGGCCTGCACAGTTGCTTGGCTATGTGGAAGGCCACATGAATTTATTTTCTTTAGATAAAGAAAAATGTTGTTGTCATATCATTTGGTCTTATAAGATGACAAACTTCTTCCGTGTTAAACAAAAAACTCTAATAAATGGAAGAAGAGGGGAAGGTCATGTTTTACCATCTTTCTGTAATCTGTTTTAGTACCCCATTTGTTGGCTGATCTTACCTGAATGGACTTTTGACGGTCTAGAGTGGTCTCATGAAGCTTCTGGTGATGTATACTGTGGAACAACTTCAAAGAGGGAGGATGGTCTCAAGCCTATGGGTCACTATGTGTTTCTTTGGTGATTGATTGAACCGGTTCTTTCTTGACTTCATCATCTCTCTAAAATAATTCCATTCAGTTAAATAATTGCTCTTGATAACAGTGCAGTGAGTCATCTGGTAGAGGTTTCATGGTGACCTCCAACTTCATGATCTCCATGCATATTGTGTTGGCTTTACCAAAGACTGTTTAAGGCAGACAAGTGCATCAGGGGAGTGGCAGAAATCTCATATTACTACAGAGGCACCCGACATGTCTAATTTCTGTTTGGCAGGCAGGCAATTTTATTTTAACAGCACTGTCTACCTCAACATCTCCATCTTATGTGGCATCAGGTTCTACTTCAGATAAGGTGGCTACTAATATTGTGAATAAAGCCAGATTTGGCTAAATAATGTTGTAGATTGGTGGTGTCATGTTTATAAGAGATCATCCATTGCTTCCTGATAATAAAATAATTATTGAAGAAGCATCTGAAAATGTTATTCTTGTCTACTCCCTGGATGATGAACTATTTACATTTTTGAGCAAGCCCATAAATAAATGTCTTTACACCATGAAAATAAAAGAATGAAATCAGTACGTTGGCCAGAAGACAGTCCGTGGGGGCTGAGGAACTCATAGTGCAGCACAAGATTGAAACCATGCAAAAATGGTCTGTTTTTCTCCCCTCTTCTGCTGACCCTGTGTCATTTGTGCCAGATAGAATAGCTTCCTAGTCCCAAGGGCCCAGTATGGCCTAATCTGATGATGCTTCCAGACATGCTATTTTCTCCTGATCTTACACCCTGCAGTAGGGAGCAGGTTGCTCCTTCCATTGTATGGCCGCACCGCACTATGGCTAGGATTTACCTGGAATGCAGTGCAATGCAACTGAGCCATGACATACTGTTTTATGGCCATTAGAAATGGTCTGTTGACTAGTTCTGAGCTGGCATCAATGTGAGCGGTGAAGGGGAAGGTTGAAGCCTTATTATTGTCATAATGAAGCATCAAAGACTTAGAAGCGGGGTTGCGGTGTCCTGCTGAATTAAGTTACAGTTTGGTTCAGTTTCAAAAATTGTCTTCTGTTTCATAAAGATCAAAAGCAGTTTTCCAAAACTGCTCAAAAGCAGTAAGCCTTAGTGGCATGTGAAGTAAAACAGCAGGTATCTACAGCAAAACATTAACAAGATTGCACCAGACAGAGGTGGTGCTAGTAGAAAATTGGAGGTAAAGAGTGGCTGACATTAGATTGATTCTCTCTGTCAGATGGAAAAGTCTCTTTTCAGTAACTATTCACAACAAATATGAAGTCCTCTGTAAAATGGTACGTTGGGGAGTGCAAGTTGCCACTATCCAGCACACTACTCCTACAGCAGAAGACATAATAAGTTATTTTCTTGGTCAACCCTTTATACCATTTGACTAAATTACTCCAAGTTAGATTTTTACAACAAGAAGCTTGATTTTTTCAGCCAAGGAATCCCTCTTACTGTGGTTTCTGAATATTTAAATTCTGTACAGAGGCTGCGGCTATGTATTATAGGCTTAATGGATAAAATACAGAAAAAACAAACAAAAAAAATCTGCTGTAAAAGATTTATTTTAAAGCAAAAAGCAGAAAATGTGAGAACTCCAAGACTTCACATTTGAAGTGAGGTTCAACTTCATTGAGAGAAAGTATCTAAGGATGTATGAAAAAAATATTGTCAAATGACAGAATTATTAGTGATTAAACATGGCTTTTTGAGAGCACGCTTCTTCCAGTTCAAAGTTACGGGGGTGTATATACGTACTTGAGCACAGCAGCCTCACACAACTGTCTTGAAGATTTACCAGCCCAGACGCACAAATCTGCCTGCTCACCCTTTGCCTTAATAAGTGATGATGAAAAAATTTAATGGTGTTTTATCTGTCCATCAAAAAAAATGCCTCTGACTACTGGCTGGATAATGTTTGCAAGGCTGATATGTACCATGCATTTAAGTACATATTTGCGTTCCGTTTTTTTTTCCCTACGTAGTACCAGTGCAACAAAGATACACGCTCTGCCTGTCATATAGTCAAAATCTGTAAATAGTGATACAAAACTGTTAATCTAAAATAATTTTAAGCTAAGCGAAAAAGAAGATAGGGAACCATGATTTGGCAAAGTATGGTTTTCTTTACCATGTTCCTTTTGAATTCCTCAGGAATACGAACGTGATGTTAAAGGGTGAAAGCAGTTTGAGGATTATGCCAGTCACAGCTGCCTTGAACTGGGACCCACAGCCCTGACAGCTATTAAAAAGTGAAGTTACTTTTGGTTCTGATTTTGTATAATGAGCGTATGACAAAAAAAGGGTTTACTTCTACATTATCTTGCAGGTGTAACTCTGCTGTCTGTCAATTTATCCCATATTTTATTTTGATGAAGAGAGAACATTAGGGAGGGAAAAAAAAAATCTCTTTATCAAAAAGCTTAACAGGAAAGAAAAAAAGTCTCAAGACAATGTCATGTATTGCTGGTTATTTGTGATGGTTAAAAGAATTATCTGAAAACAAAGAAGTCTTTCACAATGAATCTAAAACACAAAAGCTTTAATAACATTTACATCTGTGTATCATCCATGTCTCCAAGTGCAAGTCATGAATAACACATAAACTAGAGTATATAGGGAACAGAAGTGCTAGCACATCATTTAAAATCCAACACACCCCATCGTCAGTGGAATCAAATACACAGCAGGAATGGTTCCAGTTGATAGACACACAATGAAGTCATTGAAAATGAAAACATATTAATTATCTTCCTAAAGGTTAAGATAGTAATGGCTGAATTCTCTAATCCTGGAATAATATTAATGCCCCAAATCCATGCAGGAAAAGTGTGTAACACTTCAAAAATTGTGGAAAATTTAGTTTCGAATTCACTTATTTGCGTCTCATCCATGACCGACTCCGCAGCACGGGGGGTAGCAGGGGGAAGAGCAGGAAGTGCAAGACAAAGACAAAAACAGTGAGACTTATCAACAAAACCATGTTCTTGGTCCAAACAAGCCACTTGCCCTACATGAGCTAATTGTAAGAATAGCCCATTTCTAAACTGCAGCTGTTATGTGCTTAAGCCAACCCTGCTGGGAGAACTGCTTTGTAGAACACCTCTGCTAACGCAGACACACAGAGCGCCCTTTAATAGAGGAATTCAAAGTGCAGTGTTTAAGGGAAAGCTTTTCCGCTTCCAAATTTTCCTGAGCTTATTACAGGATGTGATCCTAGCTTGTCACTCTGACATAGGTTTCCCCTTAAATGTTTTCTGTTTTCATTATCTTTCTGCCTACGTTGAATCAAAACAACAGAGGCTGAAGGCTGCCTGTGTGTGTGTTGGGAAATGAGTAAGGGGGGGCTGAGGGGGAATGCTCAGGTTGTGTGATAGAAAATGATAGGTGTCAAAAAAACCCCACAAAACACCCAGCTTGGTCGTGGTCATTTTCTTTGTATAACAACATTTTTTTGTTCGGCCCTGGGGACTAGTAAGATCAGTCATATGGTAGTTAATTTGAGATGTGTTCTTTCTCTACTCTCTTCTTCTCTCTCCCCCAAATCCTCCTCCCATGCATCTCTGACACGAGGCTGTTGCACCTGGGTTCCTAACGATATTAACCCCATTGTGCTGGTGTGCTGAGTGCCCCTCATCCTTAAGGTCTTTATGCGAAAACCCAAATCCTCCCAACAGCAAGGGGTTAATTGTCCGCTTTCAATGCGCTTTAAAACTCTCAGCTCTTGGGAATGATGTTTCCATACGGGTTGAATGTAATTACAAAATAATATAGGCACTCTGTCTTATTTTCAGGGAGTGATACTTAAGTCCTTGCTGTTGGTGCTGCATGTGTTTGTACTGGGGCTCTTCCTTCAGTGTACTTGATGCAAGGTATTTGCAAATTTGAGCCTTTGGGCTTTAAATGTTGTGCCGCTTCTTCTGTTCCTTATTCACTACAGATTATGTATAATTGATGACCTGCATTTACAGACATGGGTGGTATACAGATGTAAATGTTATTATAGCTTTTATATTTTATGTTCTCTCTGAAAGATCATTTTGTCTTTGAATAATACTCCTGTTCAGATTTTGGGGGGTTTAACTCTAAAAGAGAATATGAAATGGATATTGCACATCGTATATTTCTTAAAAGTAATTTGGAATTTTAGGGTATGGGATTGGTGGTGACTGATACACTGCCTGGATGAGATATATCCCTTTGAAAATAACAGCGCCAGTACATGCCTGCATCTGTCTAACCTCATAATTCACTTTCACATTGGGTTATGGATGTCTGCATTCAGTGAGTCTATCTTCCCTTTAGGTATTATTTCAGCCCTTTGAGATAATAAGGAAAGTTTAATTGCGTTGTTAATTGATTTTTTGCACAACATTATTACCTTGATTGATTGCAGAGTTGATGAAAATGTTAGACACAGGCAGTGTAAAGTATCAGCCCAGTAAGGAGTGGGAGCCTTGTGGAGAATAGATAACCTTGATGTTAAGAGCTATATCCTTCAGATATGTCTTCCCTTGACATATTGATGGCCCTTGAAAAGGGAAAAGCTGATTGTATGCAGAATGCAATCATTAAACCCACTTCAGCTGGCTGTTGATTAATTTGTTTTTTCCTGAAGGATCTAGTTAAAGAGAAGGCCTCACTAGTATCAACGGCAGCCATTTTCCAAGCTTCAGATTATTCTTAACCCTCTCCTAGAAGAAAGAAAAATGATACTGTCTTGGTTTAGACAGGCAAATTGTCTGAAAACATTCAGTCCAACTGCAATTTGGGGATTATAACACTCACTTTACCCCGTTAACTACTGCTTCCTCCGTGACCTCTCCTCCCCCTGCCTTCAGTATTCAGCTTCACCACAGCCGCGGCTAGCAGAAAGCCATGTTTGATGTTTTCTGAGTAAGGCCAGTGTCTGTTCTCAGCAGAGATGCCAACAGGGACGTCAAGCTTGTTTTGCCCAAAGACTGAAATACTTCAGTAGCATGCAGCTGCTTCCCAGGAGCCTCTCTGAAAGGACCAGAGGGTTCACTGCACGCACGTAAGTGGCTGAGTTTTACTTGTCCCTCAAAAGATCTTTCTTGTATAATTTTTTGTTACTGCTTTTGAGATCTTTGAGGTCTTCAGTAGGACAGTTGTGCTGTGCATTGCCTCTGTCAGAGAGCACATAGGATGCTGCGGAAGCCAGGGTGCCCAGTACTTCTTCAGGACGGAGGCTGTTCAGTGCTGCCCCGGGCTTAACAGCAGCAGCCACGTCCCCTACCGTTGGATACGTTTAACCAAATGGGGACTGTGTGTGACGAGCTTTCCCACTGTGAATTCATGGGATGGTCTAATCCTGGACTACCTGCTGCCTTCAGAGCGCTTTCTGTTTTCATGGCACCCACTCTGAGACCAAAGGTGAAGAGTATTACCTGTAAGAGGCATTGCCGAAATGGCCTTCCTGTGGCAGATGGGGCTTCCTTGGCCAAAAACATTCTCTGGATTGAGGGACAGCTTCTGTCTTAAGTGTTTCTCCCATTTGTCATTGCAAATGACCCGAGACATCTGAAATCTTTATGCAGCTTTAACCAAGCAATTGAATGTCTCGGAAACAGAATGTGGTGGTGGTTTTATCCTTTAGTTAACCTTTTAAAGGATATTTGGTAAAGTAGTGGGTAGCAGGTTAGCGCTTCCTGTTTAGCTTGGTAGTCTCAAAGACAGTCGCTGTTAATTTGTGCTTGTGAGTGATACAGTGATCAGCGTTGCTTGATTGTTTGGCCAGATGTGTTTTATTAGGTCCAACGTGCACATTTGCCAGTTGGCTCCTTTTTAATATGGGGACATGTTAACTTACGACATAGTCAAGTCTGACAAATTTGAACCAGCCAAATAAGTGAGTAATATTTCAAGCTGTCAAAGCGGGTGAATACTGATTAACTGACACACTCCAAAAGCTCTCACCAATATCCGTGCTCCGGTGCAAAACGTTTACTAAGCATAATACTTGTTAGAAAGTCGTTGGTGCTTTGACTAAACTTTAATGACTGTGACCCTAATGGAGGGGTTTTAATGTGCCTCTCTCGAGCTGTTTCTTAGCCCCCTATCTTTTATCTTTAGCAAAAGCTTCCATAGAGGCTCAAAGTGCACTTGTAAACTACGTTCTGCTGTCCACTGCGATTTAACCTTCAGCCTGCCTCTCATTAGCATGCTTTTAATAGGAGGCTGAGGAACAGGGAGAAGAACTGAGGCTAGGAAACAATGACAATGTTTTGGCATTCAGTACCGGAGGTAGTCAGTGTTTGGGAACTAGACTATGGCCAGTAAGTATTTAGCAATAGCAGATGGTGTTACATGCGATATAGCATAGAACAAAATTCTGCTAAGAGGCAAGCCCAGACTTGGTCCAGCGAACTAGATATTTGCTGAACACTTCCAGTGTTTGGATCCAGATGCATTTCTGATTTCATTTGGTGCTCTATAGCAACAGCTGTAGAAGAGAGCAAAGGAGCTCACCAGTTGCGTGGGGTCCGGATGTGTCTTACAAAGTGCCAAATGCCTTCAGCTTCAACTGGAAATCAAGGGAATCCAGGGCCTTGTAGTATCAGCTTCTTAAAAAACGTTTGGTTTTGTATTAGGAAGAATCATAGCAATCCTATCATTAGCAATTAGTTAAATGTTTCCTTTGTTTCTGAGTAAGGGCTCGTGGAAAGGAGCAAGTAATGGCATGCAAAGAAGGTTCCCTTAACTGTATCATAATGTGACAGCAGCACTATTTCATTATGCTCTTTAATTTTATTTGAGAGACTTTCGTTCCCAGCTTTAAAAATAAAAAGCAACTTGTCTTTATTTCAGATGACTCTCTTGAGAAATTTCAAACCAGTTGAGCCAGACTGAATTTTGTATGGCTTTTTTTTTTTCCTAATGTGAACTCCTCCAGCAGGAACACATTTGAGATCCAAAAGCAAGTTTTACTCATGAGATGAGCCAAATTTATGTCTAAACTCTCCAGAAGGGCCCTGCTGCTCAAATTTTTTTCACATAAGAATTTGTAATTTTATTGGAATGCTCGCAGACTTTCCGAACAATTATTCCAAAAGTTTGCTTTCTGCCCCATAAATCACGGTACATTTGTTTAATTCTATCTCAGTTACTAAAAGAGCTTACTTCCCTCTTTTTCCCCCTCACGTTTTACTGCTAACGCAATCTGTGCATGGTTGAAGTTTGTGAAGTACAATATAATTATACTCACTTTCTGTTTTCTTAATGACCCTGTCGTTCTTTATGGTTTAACTCTATTGCTGATTAATGTATTATTAGTAGAATGTAGCCCAAAGTGTAGAGCAGCCTACAGAAATGCCATTTTTGCATATGTTAGCCAAATTAACTGAAAAACTTCTAAGTGAATATGGTGAGTGTACACTGAATAGCTGAACTTTAGTATGTGGCAGGGGTGGGATTTTACAGCCTCCTTTCCTCCACCATTCTGAATATATTAAAAGTGTCACTTCAGTGATCATACTGTTGCGTTATCAAAAGCAATAGAAAGATCGTTCAAAAAAGTGCTAGAATTTAAGTTGTGAATGCGGGAGAATACCAAGTGCCACCCCAGCTGCAGTGGAAGCCGGTAGTGTAGACGGACAGTCACCTCCCCCCCCATACAACATTTTGAGCCTTTTGTTCAGACCACTACCCAGTGACATCCTTTTGTAGCCATCTGTGTACATAAACTGATGCTCACTGAGATTAGTCCACCAGAAGTCAGGCTCCTGGGCGAAAGGCTGAAAGCAGAGGTTGTATCAATATCGGCTTTGATCATGACAGAACAAGAAATTGGCTGCAAAACTAACAAACAGTATTGCTTTAATTGTCATATCGGAATATTAAGTTTGCTGGTGTGGTCCGTTTTTTAGACAAATGCATGCTGCCCTCTAGTGCTGATGCTCTCGGCTTGAAGCTGCCTGGCGGGAGGGAAGCCGGGGAGATGGGTCTGTTTTGGCGACGAGTGGCTTTTCGCTGGTTACTGAAATTGCTAGTCCAGTTTGGGGTATTTGCTCATTAATAGAAAGCACGTAAGCTCTTGTGACGTTGGTTTGGAGACGAAGGGTGTTTTAACAGATGTAACCTGACTTGCATTGGATATTTACAGTAGTTTGTTCTGCCTTTACGCTACTACTTTTATTTAGACCACGTATGAGAGAATGAGATATATGAAGAAGTGCTTTAGAAAACCGAAGGAACCGTGAACCCGTACTTCCTTTCCTCCATCCCCTTCGAGGGTGTTCAATATAACCAAAGTTAAGCATCAGTTCACCCGTAATATCTGTGCTTTCTGTGCACTTAAACTGTTCTGTTTCTTTGACTGCGCTACCTAGCTGACTATACAATTTATGTGTCCGAGTAATTAAAAAAATCTGCTCTAAAATTTCAGCATATTCAACAAGAAATATTTCATGGTAAAGTTGGCATTAATTCCATCCATGACGTTATTTGAGAGTGCAAAAATGGTAAAGATGCACTGAAGAAACAAAAGCATTTGGGTTTTTTGTTTGGTGCTTTTTGCTTCATTTTCACGAGAGAGGGACGTCTCCCCCCCGCCCCCCAACATATTTCTCTGATGATGGTTACAATAAGCATGGAAAGATTCCAAAGAAATCCCAAGTGTAGGACCTTAAATTGTAACAATGATACCCAGAGGAGTACGGAACCGGTTAATGATTTAAAGTATTATGCCCTAAATGCTCCTATTTTAGCCAACAGTAGAGAATCTGTAGACAGCACATGCCCAGATCAAAGCTGATCATGTCAATGTCATTCAAGGAGGGAGAGATACCCTCCTTTCCCCCTTCTCTCCCCCCTACCCTTTTTTTAAACAAAGTATGACATCTGAGGAACAGTGTGTTGATTGTTCCATTGCCAGGATACGCATAATGGAAACATTAGCTCCAAGATAACTTTTAATCTGTCAGCCTAATGGCTCCTTAATGTGTAGAGGGCTTTAAATGTATGTCAGCCAGGGCTGTATAAAGTAATATAGTTTGTGGCCTGAATGGATCTAGATGACTCCACACCATGACACAATATGGTTTATTATTAAGTATCAGCTCATCAGCTTATTCCCACGGACTTGGACAAGCTTCTCAATTTTCCAGTAACAGATTATGTGAGAAAAAGCTTGCAGTGCATTTTTTTTTCTTTCCTCTTTTTTCTTTTACTTTTTCTTTTTTCCCTTTTTTTTTTTTTCTTTTTTTTTTTCCCCTCCTCCCTTCCAAATTACAAGTTTCATCCCCAGCTGCACTGGGAGCCCTGAAGTGTATTTACAGCAGGCTGCACTTTATCACACATCAGCTTGACTGCTAGTTTACACTGAACATTTATGCAGCTCCCTTGGCCCGGGATGCAAACTTCACATCTTTGTATTCCTATCACCTTCATTGCAAATTTTTCCAACATCCTCTCCCCGTTGACTGCTTTCCTTCCCCTCCCTTACTCTCGCTTCCCCACGTACTCCCCCTTTTCTTCCCCCCTTCCTACCAACAGGCCAGTGAGACTTGACATGTCACAGTACTTGTCTGTGCAGGATACTGCAATAATTCAGTGTCTTAGTCTGCCTGCTCTGATTCCTCTCCGCTCTAGCTTAGGTGTGTAATTCCAACGCCATTGCTGCAGACTGGGTTCGATTTTGTGCTTTTCCGTAATTCTTTCAGTCTGAAAGCCTACTTTGGTGCCCCATGCTGTAGGGTGGGTGTCCGCAGGAAAATATTATCACTTTTTTGGCATCCCTGTGCAGGGAGCGGAGCAAAGGGGTGATTCATCTCCTCTGAGAGGGAAGGTTACCTTCCCTTAGCGTTGTTACTCGCAGAGGCAGGGGAGAATCAGCATCAGCAGTCTGCTACTTGAAGGAATGTCCTCCTCCGAGAAACCTGCAGTGGACCACATTCCCTAATCCATGGGGGACTTCTTTGGGAGTATTTGGGGACCACTCTGTGAGTATTGTGGCCACGGTGTGGGAATTCTGCTTTAGCCACAGTGAGTTCTGTCCTCAGCCTCCTCAAGCACAACCTGATGCCTTTGTGCACAGATAGTTTTGGAGGAACTATGTGTTATTTTTGCGTACATTTAGTGTTTCTCTCCTCTTAAAAATAAACTAAGTAGCTTATAACATAAGGGAAGTTGGTGTTTGTGCATTTGTTATTTGAGCACTTGTATTTTATGATACTATTTTAGGGCATTTTTGTTTGTTTTTGGTTTCTAGCTGTGATATTTCAGGTCTTTATAAGATAACTCTTCTACCGCATTCAGCTGTAGCACAACCAAAGGCATTCATGTCTTTATCTGTTGTATGCTTCTCTTTCTGTCGCTCCCTCAGCTCTGATTTAAGGAATCTGGATCCTGTGTTTTGGCTCCAACCCATAGTCTGGCATTCTGGAAACTGAGGTTGCAACAAACAGCTTTAATTGTAGTAGTCCGAGATCCCTTCACATTAGTGGTGACAGCTGCAACTCTTCCGTTCTTTTCATGCGTCACGTTGCAGTTTTTGAGCTTTACCTTCTCCATACTGACAGTGGTTTGATTGCTGGGGCAGGGTGAAAGTCTGCGTGGACCTCTCGGAGTTACATACTTGGCTGCTCTTGGGAGGATGCAGTGACCCAGGCGATCCTTTACACCTTTTCTTGTCTTCCAGGTGATCTTCTCAGATTCCTGGGTCAGAGAGGTCATAGGCTGGAGCATATTCAATAGAAACAATCTTTCTGTTCCACCAGAAGACAACATGAAGCACAAGAAGTCTGTCTATACTTCCCTCCCTTCTTGTCCTATAAGTTTATAGTTTTAAATTTTTGATTAAATTTGGTCCATTTTACAGAACATGGACCAACAGCAAGAAGTCGTTCTTTTCCGTTATTGGCTCTAAAGGATGTCCGAAAGCAAAGGGTTTCTTGTTTCTAATTGCTCGAACTATTGTTCTTGTTTATAAAAATGTCTTTCTACGTAAACAACTATGAAGGACCAACTATAAATAAACAAATGTCTGCAAGTTAAAGCAAATGAATGAACCTTAGAAGACTGAGTGACTTGGACAAACACTCAATGTTTTGGGGAAAAAAAGAAGGTGGGGTTTCGGTTTTTTTGTTTTTTGTTTTTTTTGCATTTGTGAAGTATCTCCCTGATGTTACAGCCACAACTCTCAGTAGAACTAAAAGTGCGCTACTTGGGTCCAAGTCAACTTTCTGTTTATTCTTTCTTTCCTATCACTGTTAGATGCTTAGCATCTGTCCTCTCCTCCCCTCCCGGCCCCCCGCCCAGGCTCCNCCCCTCCCAGCCCCCCGCACAGGCTCCCACTCTCGTGTGCTGTGAAGCTTTGCCTCTGTCTGCGCTCCCCCAATTTCAAGCTGATTTGGCTGAATGTCAGGCTAACGTTTTGCGGGTTTGGTTTGGCATTTTTTGGTTGTTTTGTTGTTGGTGTGGTTTTTTTTGTTTGTTTGTTTGGGTTTTTTTAAATAATTCGTTGAGGATTACAAAGCAAATATTTTGAAGGAACGTGTTTCAAAATATTTTGATACTTTTTACAATATTCAGTTGTTCTAATGTTCTTGGTGATTACAAAATAGATGGCTCAGGTACAACTGGATGGAGTGATTTTTCTTTTCTTTTTTCTTTTTAAACTAAAATGACTGTGAGAGTATATATAACTTAATTCTCCTGATTTAGCAGAAAAAAAATAACCTGTGTGCTACTGGAAGACGAGAGTATTAGGCTCCTAATTTCTTGAAAATCTCTAGTACTTCATTTCTGATAGAAAGTAAAGTGGAATTGAAAATGAGAATTTGTCAACTAGACAACTAGATACAGTTGTTAGAATTTCCATGAAGATAAATATAAAATGAAATATTACTAAACTCCTGTTCAGATGTTTGGGTTTTTTTTGTTTCAAACCAGCTTTACTTATCCCTTAGATGAAAAGGTTTTTAAGAGTTTTAAATTAATTCAATGGATGGAGGTGTTTTGCCTAAATCGGTAGCATTGTAGACTTGAAATTGTTTGTAGATAGGTATTTATTCTCCTCTAAATGTTGTAGGTAGGGAATTCTTTTCATTTAAAGGAAGTTTATATTAATATTTAAGGGAATTTTGCAACTTCTGTTCATTAATTGTAGAAAATGCCCAAGTGCCTATGAAAAAAATGATAATGGTATTGATATTTCATCCTGAAGGGTCTCAAAACAATTTACAGATTGGTAGTATAACCAGACTGAAACGCACCCAGCTTCCTGGTGGAACATGGCAGCTGTTTAATAGCCCATAGCAAAACTATACAACAGCCGGTTGTGGAAAAAGACATGAATATGGATCAAATACAAATTGGCAGTGGAGGGTTTAGTTACTGTACTCAAATTAAAGTTAGGCGAAATGGCATTCTGCTAGAATATTGAGGCTGTGTGTGAAGCGCTACGCTTTATCTGACCACAGCTCCTCGTATGAGGACCTGTGGTTAGCCCAACTGACAGGCAGAGGACTGTACGCCGGAATGTAATCCCCGATGTATGCAGTAGACCAATGTGTTTGACAAACAAATTTAATTGTGAATACTTTGCTGTTTGCACTTGCAGAGGGATTTATTAGAAACATTTGATATTAAAATGGGTGCCTGAGGGGGGGATCTTGGGCAGATGTGGCAATAGATTTTGATGGGGGTGGCAAAAGTTTTGGCTTGACTACTTAATTTTAGTAATTACTTTTTACAGAAAATGGAATGCTACTGGAGAAGGCTGTGTTGCTAACAGCTGCCCCAGCTGTGATGGCTAGGAGGTGGGTTTTTTTATAGATGTAGAGCATTTGTTTGCTAGGAAAAAAACGAACCAGGAAAGGCAACAAGATGCTACCAGACAACAATTCCCTCAGGTCACTGTTGGCCTGAGCTGAATTTTGACCTGTGACTGAAGCCGTATGATCTATAGGTCTAGCACGTCCCATTGTGACTTCTTTTTTTTTACCATTTTCCATATAATACATGAAGGTCTGCAAACTTCTTTTGCTCTGGGAAAGCATATGGAAGTCCGACTGCACCGTAGCTCTCTGCAACACATGCCCAATTTAAAAGGAGCAAACATGACTTGAGCAATTTTTCATGTGCTTTAGTATGCATGTATGTATTTATTTATTTATTTGGATAATTGAGTTTTCCCTCAGCTAAGGAAAAGCTGGTGTTGCTGACATTACAATGTGTTTGTGAAGAAAGACTGATACCGCAACACATGCAAGCAACTGCAAGGTCATTACTTACCCAGCATAATTAGAACATCCATTCCGAAGGGGGAAAACATTTAAAAGATAAAGAGTGAATTTAAAAATGATTCCTCCCAATGCATTTTTTTCATAATTATAGTTTTAACAGCTTGTGCTGATGGTAGAAGCAGCTACTTAAGAAAAATTGGAAGCCTCATTCGGGGAAGATGATCCCTCAAGAGACCTTGTGTTGTCATTTCTCAAGAACCACGAGCAGAAACCTCATTCAGGATGCTGCGTGTTGTTTTGATGTATAGGGGGTATACTTAGCTTATTATGGCCAGTGCTGGATATTTTAATTAAAAACCACCACAGCAGCCACAGATGTATTGTTTCCCCCTTATTCCTCCCCTTGTCTGTGTGCGAAACCACAAGTGTGCTCCTGCCCCTGAACTGCGAGGAATGAATACCACAGCAGATAGGCAGGAGAGAAGCAGTAGGCTTCCTAAATTCATGTGTGACATACCTTAGCATCACAATTCTCACTGCAGCCCACAAGCCTTTTGTACTTCTCCGAGCGTTCTGCGGTTGCCAAAGGGAGGTGGGAAATGGAGAGGGAAAACAAAACCAAACAAAAAACCAACCAGTCGCTGCATTTAATTTATGAGCAAGATTATTGTTTTACAAATAACCTTCATGATAAATAAAGTCTCGTGGCAACATTTTCAGCCGTGCTTTTATCACGACTCTCTGAGCGGTGTGTGTAATATGCCTGGCAATCGAATCACAGCTGTGTGCCTGGGTAGGGAATCTCTGCGGAGACAACACTTCCTTAATTTAAACAATTGTAGGCTGCAGGAGTTCAAAAATTTCAGCTGACTTTAACTGTCACTAGCCCGAGCACCTTTATCCCCAGGCGAGCAGCAGCAGCTGGATTTCATTTCCTGCTGCCAGACTGTCCGACATCTTTGCTGAACATCCCGGGAACTGCGCGTCTTTACTTTAAGGATTTTATTCAAGGTGACAGCTCCTCACACTTTAGCGTTCAGATCACCTCAAGTAGCTGAGATATCAGTGAAAATGAGAGCACTTCTCCAGCAAACTCCAAATTTAGATTGACTGAGGTTATCCTTAGGCCTCCAGACCCAGCCTCCACGACAGCACAGGCCTGCCAGTAACTTTAAAACTACGGCGGAGTTTGTAATGATGTCTGGGGAGAAATATTCTGCCGGAGCGGTGGAGGATACTATAAGCGATAGGAAATGATGTCAGATTTAGTTAGGGCTGGAGACAGTGTTAGAATATACTTGGCATAATATGGCACCGGTATCTCTGTCAGCATCTCTGTTTTCTGTCACCGCACACAATCCCAGGCCTGTCTCTAGCCCTGACAGTGTCTTTTCAGATCAGGTTATTGCCAACTCGGAGACTGGCTCAGCGCAGCGCCATACAGCCCCCTTTGTTTGAAGTCTGCCCTTTTGTCATTAATGCACTTGATGTCTATTTAAATCTGACGGTGAATGCAGTATCTGTTTTCCTGTCAAGAGATCATTGACAATATTAATACCTCATGTCCTTGCCTCATTTTCGAAGCGCTGACACCTAGCTACAGTCTCCAGCATTCATCAAACAGCACTCTCTCACCAGCATCTCTATAAACAGTCTTGCTTCCAGTCCTTAAGAAATGCGGCAGACCTCAAACAAGACTTTTATCAATGCCAGTGAAAAAGGAGTCTGAAGAATGCCATTAATAAACCGTTCGTATCCTTTACGTTTGGAGCTCTAAATGGCCTCGTTACCATCCTAATGCCTGCTGCAGTTTGACTTGGAATATCATCTGTTTAGCGGGGAAAAAAATCCTTGCTTTTCATTAGGCGCTTGTTTAGGAATGAGGATATCATCCCTTGAATGTGGAAACCGCTCCACTAGTGAAGTTATTGAAATTGAAATTATTGAAGAAAGCTCCGTGGAGGGAGGGGAAAGGGATCAGGCATTGCACCATATAGCCCCCATTTGTGTTACCCCGAAGAGAAATGTGTTTTTCGCAACAAATGACAGGCCTATCAATTTATTTTTTTTTTTTTCCGTAGGAATACGGTACTATCCTGATGTCTTAGAAGGAAAGAAGAGCACGGGTTAACATTAATCTTGTACAGCTCATGCCTTCCAAGGCTTTAGTTGCTTATCTGATGCACTCTAGACTGGAAAAATAGATGCAGAGTATAAAAGCTTGCATACTTAATTCATACTGCAGGTGAGCACGGTACTTGCTATGCGAGTCCTGGAAAGCTAAAACAGCGATGGATCTGCTCCTCCCCCATCTTCACCCTTTACTTCGGGCAGTGTCTGTCTCCTTTGGGCTAGGTTATGCTTGCCCTTGTGGGGGTGAGGGAGCTGCTAGGTATTCCAGTGACTGCGCTCCCAAGGTAGAGGAGACTCTTTCACCTTCCTTCTGTGCATGGGAGATGACTTTCATTTGACTATACGTGCCTGGGGGCACAAAGAACATCTCTGCTCGTAAGATTTAACATCTTTGAGGATGTTCACAGGTGGGATGTGACTGTGAACTTACGCTTTCGCGTACCGCTTAGTACCACCAGAGGGGATGCTTTTGAATAAGGTAGCGGGATCTGCAGGTACGTGTGTCTCACCCACAGCAGTTAAGGCGTCTTGCCGCACGTACCCACTGAGAATAATATGCCTTGTCTCCCAAAACCAGTGTTCCGGCTCATTTTTGAAAGCACCTTCTATGTACTGATACGTAACATAATTTATAATTGCATCTTGCTCATGGGGTGTTGTTTGGAGAGCTACTTTGGAATTTTTTTTGCTAAATGACTATTTGTATGTCTGGGAAAGATGCTGGAGTCTGGAGAGCTAACCGTTAGGAAGGCCCACGTTCAAGCCCACGTCTGTCAATGACTCCCCGTGTGGATTCCAGCCGGTCACTTCAGTTCTCTGCCACTGCAAAGCAAGGATGGCTTCAGGCGCTTGCAGGATGGCTTTGTGGAGGTTTGAAGGGTTTTTCCTGGTTTCACGTTAAGCTGTAACTATTGGTTGCTTTTTTTCTTTTTGGTTTTAATCATCGGGGAAAAGCCTGTAAACACGTAGCAGGGCGACTACAGAGAGTACAAAATGTAACTTCAACCCTGACTTTCTGGTTTTTAAAAGCAGGAGAGAGGTACTGTGATTGAAAATATAGTGTATGATGTTTTGGTGTTATGTCATCCCGTTTTTTGAAGACACTTGTGGATGTATGCGTAACAGGCTAGGTCATGCAGGTATTCGAACACACCTTCCCAGTGGATTCAAAACTGCTGATTGAAATGGTAATACTGAATATTTCAAATGTACAAACTTTCTTTTGCAGGACGAGAGAAAACTGTTTCCTTCCCTCCTTCACATTTCCCTAGTTACGTGCTTGATTTGCGTGTCGTGCCACTGTTGTTCTAATTGTAATTAATTTCCTTTTTATTGTAGGCGTTTTGGGAAAATGCCGCTACATTTACTATGGAAAACATTCTGAGGGCAACAGATTCATCCGAGATGACCAGCTATAAACCGCAGCATTGTTTCCTGCCTCTTCAATGCCTCCACATAAGAAGCACAAATTGCATCTAAATTTTCAGCGTGTAACTAAAGTCCTCTAGTGCCTTCTGCTGACTTTGCCAAGCCTGTCAAGATCATCCTTCTATCTTAGTCTGAGTAGTCACATAGAGATTGACATGATTGCCTTTAAGCGGGTCCCATCCACCAGTGTGACAGACAGCTGCAGCCGAGCACCCGGCCTGACAGGAGGAGCACCGTGATGGATTGCCTGGTCCAATTGCCGCTCGCGGAAGAGCAGGGGTCACACCTGGGGCTCCAGTGAGCATGCTCCATCGGTCGGCGCCTTAGCAAAAGCAGCGCGTTTATCTCTAGCTTGCCTGTTGAGCAAAAGTGGCTGGAGATAGCAAAGTGTTTATATAAGAGAGAGGCTATAATTTCAGATGAAAAAGCCCTTATCTGTTCTTATTTTTTTCCCTGTGAATTAAGCGCTTGTGTTTCTATCATCTCATACATGCTTACACAAATCCTTTCACAGCGTTTTTTTTCTGGTTGGTGTCCGCCCCCCCACCCCCAAATGAGACTAGATGGATTATTTTTTCTTTCAACAGGGAAAAAAAATATATCCTGACAATATTTTGGCCATGCAAAGTATTATCGATTTGTATAGTTGTTTATACGCAAAGAAAAAGGACTTAAGCAATTTTGCAGACAAACAAAATTTACTAATTCTTAAATTACATCTCGACATTTATTAACTTTGACCTTCAGAAAAGCGATCATTTTTTAATGGTGTAGAATAGTGGCACAGCTTAACTGTATATACTTGGAAGAAGCCTTCAATTGTGATATTGACGGTGTGCATTGTTCCTGGTTTGTTGCACAAGGTATTTTTAACTTGTACAGAGATTACATTTAGAATTAAATGCTTAAATTTGGAAAGAAAAAAGTGCTTAAAAGGAGTAATATAAAATAAATTGCCACCAGATGGGTATGATTATTCAGAGGGGAAAAAAAGTCAATAAAAGTAACTGGTGGAATTAACATAATTAACAGCTTTACTAATATGTTATAGAGTTCTGATTAATCCCTTTTGATGTCTATGTAAGAAAGTTAAATTTTCAGTGGAAAAAAATGAAATCGCTTGGCATATTTTCCTGCTTTTCTGATAAACGGGCTAGATATATTTAGAATCATGAACTTGTTACCATGAAAAAAAATCCAATACTTCATACCTACGTTGTGTTAAGTGCTACTAGACACAACGGGATTGGCCCAGGAATACGCAAAAATTCTCACCTCTGGGCGGTTCCAAACCTCTGCATATTGGTCCCAGTTGAGAGCCATCACTGTCTGGCTGTTCTTGGCTTATTTGAAGTTACTTGGTGGTCTTTATTCACCTTTCTGGTTGAAAAAAATGGCAGTTTTCAGAAGCTGTCCGCTTTTGGGGACTATTATCAGCTACTGCTGCAGGTGGAAGTGAAGTGGGTATTGAAGCCAATCGTGAAGTCAGGTTTGACCGATGAAAAAGAATGGGACGTTGGCAGAGTGACAAAGGAAAGCTTGCTGCTGCTGAACGGTTTAGGTCTTACTCAGTAAACAGAAGCCTTCACTCACTCTGAAAGTCTATAATAAATCTTTAACAGATACTGAAAATCAGTGATGAACGTAGAACTATCCAGTTCACACCACCTGTGGTTCCAATTGAGCTCTGAGCTGTTTGCCATACAAACTGATGCCTGGAAAGCACGTTTTGGCCGCTTGTAACGCCTCTGCTAATGTCATAGATGGCTACAAATGAAATGCCAATTCGCATTAGAAGCCCTAGGAGATATTAGATAAAGGAAAACTACATGCCACTTTTTAAATAAAAGAAAAAGCTGAGAAATATTTAGGGCGCTTGTCGTCTCTCGGTTACCAAAATAACAGCGATCCTAGTTTGTTCATTTCATATTGTCTGCTTTGAATCCTCCACACGTTTTGGCCATGGCATATTACAGGCAGCAGGGTTCGGCATAAGGGTGTTTAGAATAACCTAATGTCACTTTCAGTCTGGTTGCATATATGTTCTTGTCTTTATAAAAGGCTTTAACCCTGCCTCAAACAATAAACGGCACTTGCAAACTGACCGCGTGATTTCTCCATCTTTATTTTGCTTGTTTACTTTTCCTAATGTCAAAACCATTTGTATCATTTTCAGGAGTGTTTTCTTCCCAGCAAAGCTTTGGAGGCAAAAATATTTTTGGAACGAGATGTGATCAAAGTCTCTTCCATTTTGGTTTTTGTTTTCACTTGGGGGATTATATACCTATAGTTAAATATGGTAAAGCCCTAATTAAAATTTGCTTAAAAGGAATTCACACTAAATGTCACTGATTCTGGAAAATCAAAAGGATATTCTATGAATAATTATTTTATATTACTAACGTGTGTTAGGATATTATTTAAAAACAAGCATGGATGTTTATTACTGTTTATGCTAACATAATTTTTTTTTTAATATGCAGGGCACTTTACTTTCAGATGTCTTCTGCTGAAGTTCTGTTTTAAGAGATGGCAAACTTTTCAAACCTGGGGCTGCTATCTGCACTTTGGTCTTTCCTCAGTGGGAACTGTGGCTGAATTTCTTAACTGCACTGAGTGTCATGTTGGATGAAAGTTGCAGTCAAGCAACCTAAGAGATTCCACTCTCTCTCCTTTACTCCCCCTTCTCCATACATGGCACATTTTCCCCTCTCAAGATTAACTAGGCTTTTAAAAAGAAAAGATTTGCCTACAAAGCTATAAGGATTTTAAAATGTGTATCTTTCCAAGGAACCAGTGCACTCTTAGTTCTTTGTGTTGTCACAAGAAAAATTTTGGCCAGCCTTGTTTCGTGACGGTTAACAAGGTTTGAGATCCGAGGCGTGCTTGAATAAGTAATCCTCAAATGCTACAAGTTTTTTTTAAAAAAATATCCACACTTCAGTTTTATGTTCAGTCTTGTGATGCCCAGTCCTTTGGCTTCTGGCAGACATCACGTGTCTTCAGAAATGAAGACTAGAAGGTGAATGGTTTTACTAGGAGCTGCCTGTAGTAGCTGTGCTTTGTTAGTGCCTTCCTAACTTTATGTACTGCAAATGTCAATTCCTAACCTTTTAATTAAAAATAAGAAAAAAAATCCAAACGACAATATTTAAGTGAAATTTTAAAGATAAATGACCTTCAGTGAAAACCCAACTGTTATGGGTACACAGACCTAACTTTAGAGCAAACAGGCTCTAATTGCATGTGTTGCACGCATAAATGATTTATGGGATGGCTGAAAGTATGTTACTACTGAAACCACTTTTTTCTCCTTTGTTAGGGCTGAGTCTCACAATACTTATTCTCGTATTTTCTTTACTCAAACCCCAAGTCCCTTTGAAGTCGGTGTAGTTATCCATGAGAGTCAGGGTTATGAGTATTGGAAGGCTGGTATGCGGCTCCCTTTTTAAGATATTTGGTTCTCTGAGCAGAGCGTTCCGAGATTGCCGAATGTTCAGTTGTCACATCTTCTTTGCAGATGAAAAGTCACTGTATGTTGGTCTTCTGTTGCTCCCATTTAAGTCAGAAGAAACAAACCTGTCTGTGCTTTTGAAAATTCTTTCTGTAAATTACAGGGTTCACTTGCTGCCAGTGGATGTATTAATATTTTTTTATTCCTGCCAATGATATGAGTATGTTGGGAAATGTTTACCCCCCGCAGAACGTTGCTAGATGCAGCCTTTGTGGTGAGGTTCTGAATCAGCCCATTTTGTACTGACTCAGACAGAGTCTTACCACATATTTCTTCTTAATGTGGTGCGATAGTTGGCACATGAGTCTCTGCCTGCCCAGTTTGGGAAAGTTTATTCTCTTTACTCTGTGTACAACTGTCTGTCTCTCTGCTTTGTTAAATGGTTGGCATACGTGAAAGCAAGCGATGAAATTCAGCTTTCCAGAGGTGTAACCGTATAGCCGACATTGAGGCTGTACGTTTGGCACTTAGATTTCTAAGTATGCATTTGCGGGTTCAGCCTAGGGAATCTGACAGTGAGTCAGGTGATATGAAGTCAGGGGTCTTGCATGGCTTGCTAGCTGCTGTCCTCTCTTCCTGAAGATCTCTAGCTGCCTCCTTGTCTGCTTCAATTGCCGTGTCATTGCTCTGCAAGCAAGTGATGGCACGAAAGAACTAAGTGCTCCCCATTTGTTTTTAAAGTGAAATTTCTGCTTCACTGCTTGTAGGATAACAATTGAAATGCATAGTTTGCTTTTTCAGTGTTTTTATATATACATCTGGTAACTGTTACATCTCACTGGCTAGTCTTTTTCTGTGGTTTAGTTAAAATCTGTTTTCTGCATTCCTTTCTACCCCAAGTAATGGGAATAAAACAAAACAAACAAGATACGGTTGCGAGAAAACCGCCATCTAAAGATGCTACTGTGGGACCACGCCTGCACTAACAACTCTGGGCGGCAGGTGAGCGTTGTTATACACAAACACCCCTAAATGGCTTGAAGGGACGAAATGTCTTACGCCGCCTGATTTGGAGCCTTCTTGGAGTTATCCTGTGAGCGTGAACAACTGATGCAGCCTTTGATTTCCTTATACCACTCCAGCAGTATTAGGTGGTTAGAGAATGTTGTCTTAACTACAGTTAATGCTCATTTTGCTTCTAATATTATCCGAATAACCTACCAAGGTCTTGGATTATATGCGCATTAGGCTCAAGAAAAATGGCTTCTTCCAATCATTTATAACTTGTTCTTAAGTAGTCTTAAGAGTATTTTCTTTGGCGTTTGTTACGTGAGAATGCGCAGGATATGCCAAGCGCTCCTACTTCATCAAAGGTGGTCGAATGAATATATTTTCTGTATGTGGTACTAAAGCAGCTGAATCTTTCTGAAAGTTACCTTTTAGGCTAGGTGACTCTGATGGACTTGCCTCTGGTGGTGTTGTCAACCTGAAGCTGACCCTTTCTTAGAGTTGCTGACAATTAGATTAAGGTTTCGGATCAGGATTTTCACAAGCCTTCAAGGAGCAGATATTTTTAAGGACAAGCTAAGTCGTGGTCATGGCACATTCACAAAATATCATCATCATCTCAGCATCCTCAGCATTTTAAGGAAACAGAATCTTGGAAAATATGGTTAGTTGTGTTCATAGGTTTTAATGTAAAATATATTCTACGTTGTCACATTACATGCAATGTTTGGGCTGTGACAGCGAGTTCCTAAACGTGTTCAAAACCACCTCCCAGCACAAGTTTAAAATTTCTTGCAAATATTTGGCATTCTGATTGAAAGTTTTGCTGCCAATTCAGAAACAAAACTGGGGGTTTTTAAACCTAGTTTGATCTTAATCTAGAAGTTTTTAAACAGATCATCTCACCTCTCATCCACAATTTCATAGATGCTCTTAGAACAGAAATATATCTGTATCTCATTATAGTTTTACAATAAAATATACAGAAGGGAATCTGTTTGGACATGTCAGTATTAAATGTAAATTTTAATTCAGTATTATATATGGAAGTAAAGAGGAGTTTCACAGGATCTCTTCAGATCATACTCTGGAGAAAATCAGTTGCAGAAGAGCGCAGCTTAAGAAATTCTACATTACTTTATTTGATTTTTCCCTGCTCAAATGTAAAAGAATACAAAGGTAACTGAAATTTATAGTGCTGGCATAATTTTTGTCTGTAATTGCCCTCCTACTTTTAAATTAACGCTATTTTTTGCAATTGAATATTTAAGATTCAATACAGGGAAACAAAGAAAGGAGATTTCTGAAGACAATCTGCTTATTCATTTTATAGGCTTCTCTGATTTTATAAGACCTTTGAAACAATGTGTGCACTCAATTATCTAGTGCTCAGAGTATCTACTGAGTAAGCAGACAGTTGTGGACTTCAGGGAATTTTCGAACACACGTGCTGTTCAACCTTAGCAATTTTCTTTTACCTAGGAATTGTTTTCAGAAATTCCCATATAATGAAATTTCTGTTTAAGTTGATAGCTGTAAATGAGGGCATAGTTGCTTCATTTCCTTTTGACAATAAGCCAAATTCATCCCTGGTGGAACTCCATTGATTTAACTCTACTTGAGCTAAGCTACACTGGGGATGAATTTGGCCCAGCTTGAGATTTTTTTTATTCATCTTTTCTTTAATTTCCTTTAGCTTAGTAGTCGATTTAGGGCTGGTCAGAGGATTACAATGCAAGAGAAGGGAAAAGCAAAACTTCTCTGCTCAAGAGTCATTTCCTTTTTAATACCCTACTGATTTAACCGTGACTTGTAATGTGTTTCAGGTAGCCAAATTTCAACATCAATTTTGGAAGAAAGTTCACTATACTTTGAGTCTCCTTCCTTGGCTACCTCCCAAACCACCAAATCACCACCTACTATACAATGCACATATTATAAAAGGCAATGGAAATGTCAGTGCACTGGGAAATGATATGGATAAACTGCAGTTAGCAACTGGTGCCTGATATGGTTAGCGTGAGCTCCGCTGATTACACACCTCTTTGGCCATTACTTCAGATGATGGTGGAGCTGCGAGATCTCAACATCTGTAATGCCTGACATACCTTCCCCACAGCTACTGCTTGCTGTACTTGGGTTTCTGAGTCTTGGGTGGTTTCTNTTTTCTTTTTTTTTTTTTTCTTTTTCATAAGTTTTGGTTATTGTGGGTTCACACCCAATAAGTTTCAAGTTTGAACAAAAGCTGAAAGCATCATTCAGCCAAAACCGCCACTGAGCTGTATGTGGTTTTCATCTGAAACTGTAAATCAGCTACATTCACTGAGGGGTTAGCAAACCTGGCCTGAATGTCAAACCTCTAGCAACTCTCTCATAATCGGGCTAGTTCTGGGTTTCATTACGAAAGGTTTGCACAGCTCTAGCTAAGCCCTCATTTTCCACTTTCAGATAAATGCTTTTTCAGCTGTATTTATGAGGCTTAAGAGTAAAAAAAACCTACCAGTTGTTAATGTTAATCACAAGTTTATATCATAAGCACATTCTGAGTCTTATCCTCTTTCCATTCATGTCAGTGGCAAAGCTTTCAACATCAATGCCAGTAGGAGCAAATATCACAAAACATAGGAATGCGCACCCAGTTTAAAAGGAGGAAATAGAGGTTTGCCTTAAACTAACAGAGCCAGGAACAGGATGCTGTACCTTTGAGTGTTTTGCTCCGTTTGCGCGTTCACTTTAGCACCAAGAAGTACTTGGTGGCAATATAGAAGCAAGCACAAGTTTCAGTTCCACGCTGGAATGGTTTGCACTGTCGTATGGGGCATCAAAATACACATTAGAACAGGTTCTTTGACATAAGGAATCAAAACGTCATATAAAAAATGAGTGTCTATCACCCATGCTAAGAAAGAAACCCAGATTCATTAGTTCTGAAGCAGCTGCTGGCTGATAAATCTCTGGAGCTTCACACAGTGGAAATATTCTGCTATCTATCAAAATGGAACTTAGTATTATTTTACAAAATGTTAATTATTCCAAAAGTAATTACATTCAAGAATTTAGTGAGGTCTGATGCCTTCGGGTTGTGTTTTTTCTCAATTCAAAACATGATGGATTTAGTCTATACAGCTTTCTGCTACGTTTCCCATTTGGGTTTTGAGGCTTAGTGGTTCTCACTGTACCTAAGCGGAAGGCCACCTTCACTGAAATTTTTGAAATCTGAACAAATGTTCTAGACCTGCAGATTGTGCTAATGAATGTTTTACAGGAAGGTAGAAGTGTAGATTTCAGGACTATGAGACAGGATAGGCGGTTCCGGTTTGCGCCTGTTTCAGTGGTTTACTTTTAAAAGTTACTAGAATAAAAATACATGTCCTAGTATTTCTACTGAAATAATATATCTTACCTGAGAGGATGCTGAGACTTAGTTAACTAAAACATTCCCCCCAGGTCTGTTGCAGTAACATACCAAAAGAATTGTGTTCTCATTCTGTTTTTATTTCGTACAAAATGCTGTATTTAAAACCTTTTTTTTTTAATCTATTTTTGTTAAACCTAAATCCTAAATAAATATTGACTGTTAATGCCACTGTTAAAACTCATCCTTGAGGGCGTTCCAACATAAATAGCAATGATAACAGTTGGATCTTTTTGGAGCAGTTTGAATCGGAGGCCACGGTAGGCCATATTTTCTGAAAGCTATTTTGGTGCACCTCCTGCTCATGTGTTTGGAAACATATCGGTAAGTGCAACAGAAAGCTGTGGCTGTGTGGTGTTGTTTAATCCAGGCTGTGTCATACCTGCGTGAATTGTAGTAGCTCTTGGCTAGAACGCAGAATGTTACCTTGCATGAGAAGTCTCGTCTCCTGCTGGTAGGCTCTCTCTCCTCATCCTCACGGAGAGCAAAAGTAGTGTCATGAAAGGTTTGAATCTTGTTTATCCTTAAGTAACCACAGCTGTGTAATTGAGGGTGATAAATGTATTCTGGCCCTTCCCACCTTCCTCTGCTGCTCACTCACTGGTTACCTAATTATATGGAATGCTAAAGTAAATTCTTGACTGTGTGCAGTGATAGTTCTGGTTATATGATCCTATGTTTTATTTGGTATTAACTTTTTCATTTAGCCTTCGGTGCAGCAAAAAAAAGATGACTGCAGCAGCATCTGCTTTTAAAGTAACTTACCTGGAGTTTAATAGACCTGGAGTTTAAGAGAATTTAAAGAATTTTTATGTTTGGAATTAAGGTTTTTCATCTAGCAATGAAATAAATGGTGAAGCAGTGCCTCAGAGGAAAACCAAAACAAAAAAACTGGGAGCCCTGAATGTCAGGATTGAGTGCACGGGGTGTTGGGTACCCAGGAACGGCTGGGCGCAGCACTGGGGACTGGAATGCTCATCCATCCAGAGGGAGAGTGGCTGTGTTTTACTTGGAGATTTGGCAATGCCCTCTGCAATGTCTCGGGTTATCCTCTGCTAAATGAGCATCTCTCGTCTGAGCCCAGCTTTCTCCATAGTCAGATGTAACTAGGCAGCGTGCTTCCCCTAAAAAGCAATCAGTCCCTCTAGGATCGCTCTAGGACGGGTAGGGAAATGGGCGTATATGGTAATTTCCAAAAAACAGTATTAAACTCTATGTTTACACGCACGTGCAAGCTCATGTGCCATCATTGCCTTTCTCTTCTGATGTTTTTAAAAATAAGTTTAATCAGGAGCCCAAATAATTCTTCTAAGAAGATAGTATTTTTTAAGTCCAACTGCTAGTCAAATCTGAAAGCCGAAACATGGCCAGTTGAAATGGGCAAAGAGAGCCCCAGAGTAAAATTACACAGTGTTTAACTGTGTGAAACATGTCTGGCTGCCCATACAGAGCCACAGATAACTGTAGGAGAATCTGAAGGACTCAGGCTGCCCAGGGAAAAGGAAGAAAACTGACTATTTATTATATCAATTAAACCCAAAGGGAAAATGTCATCATCAAGGAGTCCAGAGTTTTAGGCTTTTTTTTTTTTTTT